>OY804577.1:52105244-53305244 GCA_963680875.1 Bathymodiolus brooksi
GAAGGACGAAGTCCTAAAATTTCAATAATACGATGATCCGTACACGTTAGCCTCACCGGACGCAATTACGAACAATTTCGATGATATTGACATTTGATAATAAATTTGACCAAATTGATGAAGCTGATTGCATGTTCATATTTCAGATTAAACACCAATATTCCTTTTGAATCATAGCCCATATATTATTCAATGCATTGTTACGGGTTTTACACAGATTTTCATGACCCCGTTCTAGTCACTCTGTGACCTAGATCCGGACACAATTTCGAACGACATCATAATAACCTTTCTAGAGTAAATTATTTAATGACAACTGTTAAAATTGAAAGAGCATTCATTCATTTACGTTCACATATCCATTTGTATATAATACACATGAAATAAAAACCTTTCCTTTATTCATACCATAAATGTGTGCCAGTTTGCATTCGGAATTCCTTGGACTCTTCAATGAATAAGGTACATCACGGATTTTGACATTTTGGGATAGATCAAGGTAAGGAAAATGTATTATATTGACTGTCTTTGTTTTAATTTCAATGTGTTCTACATATGCATAGAACCAGGAGATCATATTCTTTCCAATTACAGGCATAAGATAACAAAATATGCGTACCTCAATGAATTTTAGCGATAGATTCCAAGTGCAATTGTCGATCGTTTTCTGTTTACAAATATGGAAACCCGTCGTCTGCAACATTCAACAACTGCGCATGAATAATTTTCTCCCAAAACACGAGTAATTTAGCGGGGTATCTATTTATAAAAGCATTTTTTTAATTCATGTTTTGAAGGAACAATTAGGAGACATACTTTTTATTTCGTTCGTAATTGCGTCCGGTGAGGCTATTATCTTTTATTTTGAATGAATTTTGTAGCCGATTTGTTATGGCTCATTTTACCTACTGTACGCCGCTCTTCCGTCGGGAGTTTCGTAGAAAGAGATTTTTTTTTTAGAATTTTATTTCAAGTTTATTTCGATTTTGCATAGAGTAAATAATTAAAGAATTGGGAATTTTTCATTGAAATATATTTCTTTTGCGTTTCTAAATTATCAATTGATCTATTTTTTAAACTTCCGGTGAACAGATATTTGGCTATCAATATAGAAGGAAAAATCGGACAGCTTACCGTTATAAGGACTTCGTCCTTTATTAATTTGATTTGTATAACTACATTTTTGTACCTATGCAATCAGTGCCTATCACCGCTAACGTTGTGAGTTCAAATCCCACCCAGACGAGGTGTGTTCGATACAACATTATGTGATAAAGTTTGTCAGTGACTTGCGACAGGTCGATGGTGTTTTATCCGGGTACTCCGGTTTCCTCCGCCAATAAAGCTGACCGCCACGATATAACTGAAATATTGTTGAAAGTGGCGTTAAATACCATAACCCTCACCCTAACCTTTAAATTGATCTGATAATCGATATAAACACATCTTGTAAATGAGTTATGCGAGTATTTTTAGTGTTATTGTCCATGACGTATCTAAAAAAAACACTTGCCAGTTGATTGTCAAATGCTAACGTACAAAGGTGTATACATATTTGATATAAACTTCGTCTACATAATCTCCATTTCTTCAAAAATCTGAAAATCAAACCTTTCAAAGCGCAATAAGGAAGTAGACGAATCATCATGCCGTATAAATTATGTTCTTCCAGGATGTACTGACAATTTAATCCACCTAGACTTGAATGTGAATAAAGTTTACAAAGATATACTGAAAGCACAGTTTTAAGAATGGTATGCTAAACATCTTAGTAAGAAAAACAAACTTGATGAATTCAAACTTGACATCAGATCGTGTGAGTTAAAGACATTACACGCAAGGTAGTTCTTAAAAGCACACAAATAATTAGCAACTAAAACCGACCCCATTAAGAGTGTCTTTGATGCTGCAGGGATAAAGCTATTTATATGTCCGTGAAGCGACAGCGACATTTCTACCTGCTAGGACTGTAAAAGCCCAGCTTACCTTGTTTATCAAGGACAATGCAGGAAACATCATCATCACATCAAAATGTAACATGTTCTTATCATACTATAGCTCAATGATTGCTGATTCTTTGCAAGTCAGATATGGTCTTGCTCCCTGCGCTATTACTAACACGTGAGTGAATAAACGCTAGAGAATACCGAAGGGGCAATCAAAAAATGACAATCCAGAGAAACTGGCAACAAGACGAAGAAAAACAAAACAAAAACACAACACAATATATGTTGGACACCAATATACGTAAACAAACACAAATAACGTAAATAAGACACGCGTCTTCCTACAAACAACTGGAGGTAAAGACGAACCGAAGATCGTTTTTATGCGGAAATCGTAACGGACATCACAACACGGAACTCAAAACGTAAAGACACACAATAGGACAACACAAAAAAAACTAAAATTATGAGCAACACGGACCCCACCAAAAACTGGGGGTGAAGTCAGGTCCTGCTTCTTCTAAGACACCCACCGTGTTACTCATATATTCAGTCAAGTCCGGTAAAATTATTGGCAGTGATAGAGGAAAGAAACGTCTACGTAAAAAGTAAAAGATCCGTTGTCATTTGAAATATGGATATTTCATAACGGTCAACCAGATTGTGATGACGACCGTAGAATATTTGTAGCGATGATTTCAACCTAGCGACTTTTGAGTATCAGTAGTATCCTTAAGTTCAACCTCATTTGAATATATGCAAATGTTTTTTTAAAGGCAAGTGAGCACCTTTGTCAACTATATCATGGCGTGAACAAGTGACATTTCAAGCAGATGAGCAACATGCTTACTAGGATTTTTATTGTGCTAGCTCGCTGAAACATCAGCCCATTTGGCTCTACACGAACACATTAAAATGTTTCAGAACCAACCAGTCTTTATTCTTAGCCCTAAATGCTGCGTACTTAGCGGAGAAATATTAAATGCCAATTGTATAGTCTTTGGTTATACCCGACCACACTAATAGTCATTACATCACCAAAGCGGTTCATATACTTTAAAAGTTCATCTGAGAAACAAAAGAAAACAAAATATAGGCAATGGCATTATCGAAAATGTTTTATTTAAGATATAATTAAAGTATAATGTGAATAATATGTCTTATATGTGGGTTTTCACTAAAGGAGAATCCTGACAATGTTGTTTATTTATAAAAACACGACCTTGAGACAAAAGTAATTATATATAGATTAGTGAAAATAGTACATTACTTACATTCCGTATAGAATAACAAGACAAATGGCCATGTATATCAATACATATATTTATAATTGAAACTGGTCGATACAGAAAATTACTCAAAATCTACCAGGGTTTGTAAACAAGTGGTCACAAAATGAAATCGAGGATGAAAATCATTTTCTAATTAAATGTGACAAACATAGTACTGAAAGAGAAAAGCTTTCAATCATATCGCAAAAAAAGTTGAAAAGTTCAACATTTAATCTGATAAACAGAAATTAGTTTTGATTTCAAATTGTAAAGATAGCGATTTATTATACTCCCATTAGCAGATTACTTCATGACAAGCGGCCATAAATATACAATTTCATATATTATGTGTTATATAATACCCTTTTCCTTTTGAAATAATTTGTTTTGTTACATATCAATTATGCAATTCTTTCCCTCTGTGTTTGCTATGTAATATCTTCGTTTAAAAATAGAGTGAAAGTCGATATCTATAAAACCCCAAAGTATTATAATGAAGGCCCACGGAAACTAAGTATATTACATACTAGACTTAGACACCAATGCAGCTCACTCAATGCCGATCTGTCAAAAATACATATAATAAATAATTTTAAATGTAATTGCGGTGCTTCTTTTGAAGATGCTATACATTATTTTCTGGAATGTCCTTTATACCTGAACGACAGAAGAACACTTCTGAGTAATTGCGACGATATCAATATCAATATTGAAACTTTGCTCTTATAGTTATGACGTCAACTCCAAAATATTTGGAAAAGTTCGAACTTTTATAAATCAATCAATTTAAGGGCTAATGTCAGCAATTTTTCACTTTTTCACTTTTTCACTTGTACTTCTTACTTTCTTCCAGTGTCAAAATTTTAAATGTCTATTGTCTGTGTTTTGTTTTGCTGTCATTAATTCATGTGTATAATTTGTAAGGAGAGGACTTCATATAAGTTGGTATAACTTGCTGTCCAATCCTATTGTTTATGTAGAATAAAATAATATTAAATTAGTCCCTTCAGTGCCAATTAAATTTGAATAATACATATTTGATAAAAAAGAAAAAAACCAATTCGTAGTTTTGTTATGACAAAATTAAAACATATCATCCCACGTTCTATTTTAATCTGTTATACATGTATATAGCATCTACAGGTAATCATTTTCTATGTATTATGATGTATCAATGAGAACAGAAAACAGAAAGCAACGTCAAATATTCATACGACACATTTCTGGCTGCTTTAAGGCATCAACGTTGCAATTTGTGTATTTTGTTGTTTCAATGCATAGTATAGATTTGACTCGTTTATCTTTCTCTATATGCACATGTATGTCAGTATATTTCTGTGCTAGTTCCATTTATCCGTATTTGTAATAGTGTTTTCAACTTTAAAGAGCGTAATCTTGTTATTACGAAAAAAAATATACATCAGTTACAACAAGTCAAAACTCGTTTCGAATAAAATATTGAAAACATTTGATACTATAAGATCTTGTATATACAAATACAAGTCAATTTCAAGAAATCTAATCAAAAACGTTTGTGGTTAAAACATCAATCTACAAAAATGTATACAACTAAATTTCAAGGATCGATTCAGTAATAACTATCTCCGTTAAATTGGAAACGGATTATATTGTGATATATGTTTCAAAGTAGACATAATCTATTTGTCTGAAATGTGTTACTATTCAATTTCGTTTGTACTTAAATTATTGATATACATGTACATGTACTGTTATGGTCATTATTATTCCTCATTGTATCTATTCCAATTGTTACATAAACGAACGTTAGAGAGAACCGAAGGGGAAACATTGGGCACAAAAACAACACTGTAAAGTAAAAAAAAAAATGAGCAGCACGGACCTCGCATAAAACCGGAGTGAACCCAGGTGCTCGCTAAAGGTAGGCAGTTTCTGTTTCTATTCGACACACACCGTGCTATTTATAGTCTGTTCGACGAGATGATAATCATATCCGATTTGTACTAGACCAACATCTTAGTAGGATTTTATTGTACCAGGTCACTTCACTGAAACAACAGTCTACGGATAGACATGTAGCTCCACTCAGACACATTAACCGAATTCTGAGTCAACAGGTCTTTGCTCCTACTCATTAATCATGTGTGTTTAGCGGAGAATCAGCAAATATAGTGTCGCTATGATCCGCGCGGTCTCAAACCAGCGATCTATTTCACTCAATAGGAAAACGTTTACAATTACACCAGCGATGCGGTTCTGTTGCCATTGTTGGCACCTGACGTTATTCAGCTGAATTAGATATCTACGTTATTGTATTACTGTCACTGAGACGATCCAACTACTGGCTGATTATTAGTCTCCGGAGTTTCACCCACCCATCACTCAGTAGTTCAGCACTGACATGATATATTTATCATTGAAATTTAAATTCCTAAATAATATGATTATTTTTAAAACTAAAAATTCGTCTGGTGTATGTAACCTTGTACGAGTTTGGCTATTTTGCTTAGACGGCCCATTGGTTTATCCCAAAATACTTTTGATTACTTTCCAATATTTTGAGGCGGACGTCATGGTTGTTATCGTATGACAGTTGAATTCATAACTACCTACATGTATGCAATAAGTGCCTATCACCACTAACGTTGTGAGTTCGAATCCCGCTCAGGCGATGTGCACTCGATACAACATTATGTGATAACGTTTATCAGTGTCTTGTGTGCGCCTTTTCGATGTTTTTATCCGGGTACTCCGATTTCCTCTACCAATAAAACTGATTGCCACGATATAACTGAGGTATTGCTGAACATGGTGTTAAACATCATACCCTAATCCCCTAACCCAATACGTAGTTGCCGAAGGTTGTTCAAGAAACACGTCGTGTGCAGCCAATTATATATCTATCTTTATATTGACTTTTCTACCCTTTACTGTCCCCCATTCAAAGTCATGAACAAGGAAATTTGACCTTTCCGGATTAAAATTTGATTCATTCATCGTGATGAATAATTGGCTTGATTATATTTTTTCATTACTAGATGTCGCCCACTTCATTTAATAGAACATATTAAATATTTTTAATATGATAATTTAACAGCAATGCGAAAATATTTTATTTTGTGAAAAGATACTGCGAACTGTGGCTTACAAAATACAATGATCCACGTCCTTCTTATTGAGTAAAGACAGTTTTTATTGTCACTTACTAGTAGTAATGTTCTTAACCTTGTAACACGGGAATTAACAATGTGTTTTCTTATCGTAATAAAATAATCGGATTATCAACACGAATGAAATTTTCATAATCATAGAAAAAATAATGAAGCTACATGTAAAGAAAAATAATAATAAAATAAAACAGAAGATGGGTATCTAAATTATGCGACACTCAATAGAGTAAAATTTGCATTGAATGCCATTCGGGTGTAGTTCAGTAGGACATTTAAATACGCTTTAAATGTATCACTATAGACAAATACACGAATGAAATGGTCATACGTCTGGAAAAATAGAACGAGAAAAAAATATGAGGAGGCCCAGTCTGGTCACATAATTTATTTTTTGTCCGCTAAAACAACACATAGCTTTATTCAACGTTCGCTCCAAGCAGCAGTTTGTTCTACCAAACGTGTCATAATTGTTATCCGAATGACTCTTTACAGTGGAACTCCAATTACATATAAACCTTTTGTAAAAGCTTGAAAGAAATCAGCAGTTATGGATGCATGTCCATATTTCTAAAATACAATAAAATTTTAATCTTGGTTTAATTAATTCACATGTTCCGAAAGGATCGCCGTGAGATATAAATCCATCTATGTACTAATTTTATGTCGTTTTGTGTGACGAAATGCAACACATTATATTGAAAACAATGCAATACTTATTTGGTTTATATGTACAAATGTAGTATAAATACGGTTAAAACGAGATATATTTTACTTTGAAAAAATAACTAAAGATTGAGGTACATTGCAAATATACAATATACGTACATTGTCGGTAAATATAAAATTTATTTGTACGAGCTTTAGAAACAGGCAGAATAGCGAGCCTTCGGCGAGCTTTTCAGGCCTGTTTCGCAGCGAGTACAAATGAATTTTATATTTAACGACAATGTACGTATATTGTGTTTATCCTGCAATGTCAAAAAAGTCGGAAAACTTGTCAGATTTAAGCAAAAGGGACAGAAACAAGCGTCATTCCTCGCCTTTCATAAATGTTGTCAAGGGTGTCTTCTTTGTGGTCCGCGTTACATTAGTACCAGTTTCATACTTGTCTGCGCCCTCTGCTGTACATAGCTACAGGGTACCAGGAAAGTTTATTCGTAGGCTGAAAAGTTTATTCGTATAGTACGAAAAGTTTATTCGTCTAGTACGAATAAAGCAACAATTTATTCGAATAGCATATTTGTACAGCAAATGTACTGATTGCAGGATAAAATTAAATACTATTGTCTTAACACTTTGAATACAGATACTCGGCTTTCATCTTTTTTCATTTGTAGTCGTTTATAGAAATAACAATAATATTTAAAATACACATACACTTTACTTTTCAATAATGTATATTTTTTTCTTAGGTATTTCTAATCTAATGTTTATCGCAATTATATACAATTAAATAATATCTACTACAATTCAAAATCATTTGTCCACAAGACAGAACGGAATAATATACTTTTACCATAGTACTACAATACCTTCGCGACAGGAAACGCCAAGCACAATTCGGTCAGCCAAGACCGATAAAATTAGTTTGTACGGAAGTGGTTTTTACGTCGAGACATTTCGCCTACATTCAATTAGATTTATAAGATAGAGAAATATATCATACTTATTACGGTAAATGTATGACTTGATGAAGAATGATGTCATGTCGACTACTAGTGATTACTTCGGAACTTGTATAACTTTAATGAAAAAAAACAACATTAGAGAATACCGAAGGGACAATCAAAAATGGACAATACAGAGAAACATTTTCATTCACCATTTTAATTGACATAATCCAATGTACTGTGTATAGACGTCTTCTACGCTTGTATGCTCTGTTTGAAGTTTAATCTAAAGAGGTCATTAAGCAGGCGCAGTGAAATTTACAAGTATGAAATTTGTACTCGTACTTAAGAGGTCAGTAAGCATGCGCAGTGAAATAAACAAGTACTGTATTGGTACTTGTACAAATTTACACAATGAAGAATTGTACAGATCTTAGTTTCATTTTGATTCTGCTATCTACGACAACTCAATTATTTTGTATTGCACATCACAGCACACAGTGCTGTTTAACTTCAACGAAGAGGGCACACATGGATATTTATATCTAAGACCTTTCTCCAAGCTGTCAAACTAAGGGCACGGGTGTTAGATGGTAATCACAAATAAGTTACGCAACTTTTCTAAATTACACTTATTGTCCATTAATAAATATCTTCGTCAGCGGGATAAATGGGAACGAGAAATGATAAAAAAAAACGAACGTTCAACTCATTTGATTTAACTATATATTGCCTCAATAATAATAATAAAAACAATAGATGTGAATTCAAGAATTTGTTTTCTATTCTGTTGAAAGATAAAAGATGTGGATATTACATTGCACTTGTTTTTCAAAATATGTTGGACTTCCATTCATGTAATTTCCTAGCTACACGAAACTAAGAAAAATCTCTATGTGTTATATCAGCGTGTGGTCCATCCCTAATATTTATTTGTATGAAGCAGTTTGAATATATCACGAAACTAAACAGCATGAATGTTGAAAGCTATATGACAAAGACGGAAATTCTCTTTAAATGAATTTTCTTATAAAGGAAATTGAGATTCAAATTATAGGATAACAGGGGAAATTATTATTTATGAGGTGAAATTAGTATTATGACGTTGATTTACAGAACTAATATTGAATTATATGAATTATTAGTTTTTAAAATAAAAATCCAAATTAAAAAAAGGAAAATGTTCAGAAGTCATAATTATCTGGACTACATATTTGTGTTACTGTTATACTCCATGTACAAGTAAATATAGTTATGTGGAAGATATGCCTTTTGACATTTACGTAATGTCTTCAAAACTCAATGGGAAGACTTGTAGCCTTTGTTCCGGTTCTTATCATTATAACGTCACCATTTTGTATACGTATGTATACATTTATATAAACCCTTCATTAATTTTAGTGTTCGCTTGGGTGACCCCTCATTATAATGTTACTATTTTGTTGTGTGTCTAGTTCCCTGAAAGTGACTGCCCTTATTTTAAAAGATCGCCACCTCAAACATTATGAAACTTATGAAGTATGTTGCCCACTGTCAGTAGATGAGCTTTCAAGCAATATATGTTTTTACTTTCTGCCGTTGCCATGGTAACCAATCAAATGTTAAAATACAAAGACTGTTTTAGTATTGTTACCACTGCACAAAATTTCATGAACAATTATATGAATAATCGCTAGATCATAAGGAATCAGTTGGATAGATACGACTAGCTTATATCATGGAAACAAAACAAAAACGGGCGGGTTCAAAATTTTTAAATTTGAAAAATTGTTCTTCAAGTTAATGATGTACACAAGTGTGTCAGCGTTTAAGGTAGCCTAGAGGGAAATTTTGTTTGCCTTGACTACCAATCTTTAAAAGATTATTTCTCAAAAACTACTAAATGGAAATTAAATATCTGGGTATCTATGTGTTTCTGAAAGATTGCTCTTTATTGTAAACTAAATTTCATATTTCACAATCAATTTAATCAAAAGTTATGTAATATAATGCGCAAAAAACTAGGGTATGCTCTTTGATTAAAAATAGCATGTCCAGGTCAAATCACACAACAGAAATTTTTATTTCCTCTGCAAGATCTAACTACAGGCTACACAACGGTGTCTCAGAATTTTGATATATGGTTTCATTCATTTGTTACATGTATGTCATACAGATTGTAAAAGCTAATCCTTCCATTCTGTTCCCAATTTCAAAGAGGCATAAATATTTTTAGAAACAAAATTTTTGAAATCTGAGACATGGTTTTGTAGAATACACCCTACAGAACAACATATACCAACATCAGGTCAATAGAGGCACCCATAAAGTTGCTATTTTTAATTCAAGTTAGTATTTTACTCATAAAATAAAGCTCTAAAATAGCCCCAAAACAAAATTTCCCAGTTTTTGCACCATTAAATCTATACAAATGCTTTCAATATCCTTGGGAATACTTGGGGAGTGACCTAGAACATTATTCCAATCAAATTAATAACACATCTTGTATATAGTGTATACACAGGCTGTTATTTCTGCATTATAACTGCACTGGCCATCCTATTTTGCCCCACTCAATGGCATTTGGCGGGAGATTTGACGTCACTGATTTGATTCCTGCTGATCAGTATGGTCAATCCTCCTCCCCTTATTACATAACCAGGAGCCACAATTAACAAAGGGATTACAGGAGATATTAGTATTACAGACAGTTTGCAACACAAGTGAATTAAATGGATATAAATGAAATAAATGAAATGCAACATTAAAGTAAACTTTGTTTATTGAAAAATATTGACAGAATGTCAATAGAAATCTGTAAAGTTAACAAGTTACAATTGTATAACACCCCTGAATAGAAATAGACTGATCCAAAGGGAAAAGTTTTGAGAATTTACTCAAATAATTAAAAAAAAATGAAAATAAAATCATCAAGTAAAGGAAAAAAATATGTCAAAAGTTCCCAACAGAAGACACTGTCATCTGAGTTTAGAAGACCAAAGAAATGCTTTTGTTGAAGATTCACTTAGAACCTGTTCACTGTTGGAATTAGTGTCCTCATTAATTTCATCTGTACTGTAATAAAAATCCTCCTGTTTATAATAAGATCCTTTGTCTGATAATTTCAAAGATTCTTTTATCTCTGGGTGCATTTCCTTCTTTCTTTTTGTGGTTCTTCTCCCCTTCTAGACTTTTTCCTTTTTTACTTGTTGCTTCTTCATGTCTTCATCCATCATTACATAAATTAACCACAATATAAATAGTGGTCAATAGAGGTCAACAGGAGACTGATAAGAAAGCTACTATATTACACCACTGATTGATAGATAAGCTCCTCCTTGTTATTTAGATAAGAACAGATTTGACCATGTGCTTTTGTTTACATATACAATGTATAAATTAGCTAATTACACATTAATTGGATAATATACTGACATTTCTTTGATGTAATATGTTAGTGTACATATATATCTATTGAAAAATGCAAGAAAGGAAAATTCGATTAAAAAGGCCATTTTTCCTCTAGTGCTACCTTAAAATGGTCAAAAACGGTGGGACTTTTGAAATTTTTAACCATTTTGAAACTTACTTATCTCAAAACGTCGTAGACGTTTCATAGCTTTCTAGGTTGGGGGACGGGGTAGACAAAGCGCACTGAAACTTATTAGTACGACTATTTTCTTCTGAAAATCAAAACATCCAACCGCGGCCCATCCTATTGTTACGTTTCCTGATTCATTGTTTGTTCTCTTAATGGACAAAGATGAAATATTGCAGTTTGAGACAATCGAAAATATCATTTTAATGAAATATCGGAAATTATCACAAAATTCATTTTCAGTCGTTAAATAAAATCTAATAAGAAATAATATATTGATTAAAGCTGATTAATTGTCATTACCATGAAACAAAATCTAATTTAATCATCTGAACTTCCCACGTAGCTTGTTTTGGAGCTTAACATATCTAGATAATGGTGCTTCAATTCCTGATTTTGATTTTCCTTACACATGATTACTTTTCATTTATATATAGCAACATTCCAGCAGCATGGAGTATATATCCCTCAGTTGATACGATATTCCAGCAGCACCTGTATATGGAGTATACATCCCTCAGTTGATACGATATTCCAGAGCTTGTGGTACCTATCATGACTTCCTTGTTAGAGGGAAGCCAATGAACCAAGTGTATACGGAGTATCTGTGTCACATATATGTTCCGTTTGTCGTGAACGCAATCGATACCTTTTCCCATTCGTCACTTGTTACCGGGTTTGCTACAAGATTCACAACGCGGGTGCCACTAGTGGAGCAGGAGCTCCTTACTCTTTCGGAACACATGAGTTTATCCCGGGTTTTGAGTGGTGTTCGTGTTACATAATATTTAGTTTTCTGTGTAATATTTTGTAGATCATTGTTTCCGTTTGTCATTTTTCTTTCGTACATAATATTATCTGTCCTTTGAATTACGGCTTCCGATTATCTCTTTGTATCTTCAAATGTTCCTTAAAGGGTCCATTCCCTCCATGTTTTTAATAAATATTCTGGGTGCGATTCCTATAGAATTTGTAGATGGTGCCAATGCAGAGTAATGGTTAGCGTGATCACCTTGATTGCGGAAAAAACATGGGTTCGACCCATGGTCGGGTCAAACCTAAGACTATTAAATTGATATTTGTTGGGCTTTCTCTACGCATGCAGAATTAAGCATGGTTAGTTCAGAATTAAACTAATTTGCCTGAGTGGAGCGACATGTCTATCTCTGGACTGGTGTTTCAGTAAACGAACACTTTAAAATTCCAACTCAGGGTGTTGGTATATAGTACACAATGATATTGACATCATCACTACAATTTACAGTCTTATTGAAATGCCCCAACAGTTTTTGGACTAGACTTGGTAGTCCAAACAAGGAGGGTGTTGAGACTCTAAATGGCATGTTTTGTTCAACAGTATGCGGGTTTTGGCATTTAAGAACAAGTACGTTTATACCGTATAAAGAATCTAATGAACAATCATTTGTTTCATTGTATGGTTAGAGTTATGGTGTTTAGTGTCGCTTTCAACAATATTTCAGCTGTATCGCAGCGGTCAGTTTTATTGGTGGAGAAAATCGGAGTATCCGGAGAAAACCACCGACCTGTTGCAAGTCACTGACAAACTTTATCACATAATGTTGTATCGAATACACAACGTCATGGGCGGGATTCGAACTCACAATGTTAATGGTAATAAACACTGATTGCACAGGTAGTTGTAAATCCAACTACCATACGACCAGGACTACGTCGGCCCCTTCCATTTAATACATGAAATACAGTTTGAAATATATTAATAGAAATATTAAGTGAAATATATTAATAGAAATATTTATTGAAATATATATAATAGAAATATTTATTGAAATATATTAATAGAAATATTTATTGAAATATATTAATAGAAATATTTATTGAAATATATTAATAGAAATATTCATTGAAATATTAATAGAAATAATTATTGAAAAATAATAACAGAAATATTTATTGAATTATATTAATAGAAATATTTCTTGATATAGATAGTATCTTATAGATAACATTAATGTCAGTGACATTTAAAAGTGACAGAAAATCATTTCTATCCGTAACGACATTAGTTGTGACGCCTGAGGTCAATAACATGTGTTCTATCTGATTAATCAAAAATAAATTAATTGATGAGAATTATCTTAAAAACAATTTAAAAAAAAATGTATATCTAGAAAACTTATCTTATGATTAATATTTAGAGTTCCTTTCTTGTTTCAATAACAATTTGTAGAATTCGCTGTTTGAAAATATGTTATCGAATCTTTGTTGTTAAGAATTTTATTGAATACCACCAGTACGTTGAACTTCAACTATCTTTAATATTTTATAATAGACACAGATTTTATCATAACTCTGTATGGAATAGACCACATTAAAATTTTCTATCGTTTGAATGAAAATGATAAGAAAGGTATTACTTTCTTTTTGTTTATTTCAATACTTGTTTTCAAGGTATGATGTTTTCATAATTTCGTGATTTTTTAATCTGTCTTTTATTTTTAAATAAAACTCGAGGATTCAGTAGTGATGTTTACGTTAATATGGTCAAGAGTAATTTTGCAAAATTAAATGTTTCATCTCAGTCGTATATCCTGGATTTCATTAAAATGTCTTATTTATATTACATTGTTATATATAAATTTTATTTATATGTCCTTGGTAAAAGTTTTCAATTATTTTTGTATATTTCATATTTGTAAGATTGATCGTTTTCTCTTTATCTTGTGCTATACAATTTGTTCACGTCACGATATAGCTGAAATACTGCTAAAATTGGCGTTAAACACCAATCAATCAATGTGTTATACAAATGCACTATGCCACTGACATCTAGCGTATCACACTCAAGCTAAATTTCTAGCTGTGGTCATAATTTTGTAAAACCGTTGACCAAGTAAGTGCAATACACATGCATCATGCAAACAAACTTGAAATGTCCCATGTCATTACAGAATCATTTGCGAAGATGAATACCCAACGCACTAAGAACAATATTACCTAAAAGGATTTTCTAACTGTCCATTTTTTCACTAAATATTTCAAACTGGGTACTCATAAGCCGGAAAACTCCACCAATTATATCTTTTATAAATTGCAAGATTATATTACAGAGAGGGTCGTCGTGGTCGTGATCATATGGTAGTTCGATCTTTGATAAGGTTACTTATTTCGTTCATACACCTAAGCAGTAATACATTGCTGGAAGGAACAAACATTTTAAGATACGGCATATAAAATGCCATTATCGGACAAGTGAAATAGTCCTGCGATTTTGTCAAACTGTATGTGCCTCAAGATGTCCGTCGTACATTATTTAGGTGGCTATCGTTTTCTATGTTACGTTAGTCGATATATACTCTGCCACTTGCATAGCAAATCTTCTAAATCTAGATGAAAAAATATTAGCAATGCCGAACATCCGTGTCATGATATAACGTAGAAAATATAAATGGTTTGTCATCCTGATAAATGTAACCTACTATCAAATTACATTCGTGGTCATTTGTGTCTTAATTAGAAGCAACAGATGGAGGTATTTATAACCAGCAGTCAGGACTTAAACTAGAAAATCCATGAAAATATTGCCTCCAAAAAAGGCAATAAATGCATGGGCGTGGTCGACACCTTCACAGCAAATTTGGTGAAAGAACAAAATTAGACCATATATGGAGTTTGTTTTGTTCTGTGTTCATATCTACAAGAATAGGGTGATGAATTTAATCAAATACAGAAAAGAGTGTTGACTGTGTTACCAATACACAGCAAACAATCTACGTAACATGCTACAACATATCAAAAGCATGAATTCGACCGTAATATTATGGTGCTTTTAATACCAGTTCGACATCAAATATTATCAATCAGTTTTATTGGTAGGTATGTGCAAACTCCTGCATTATTTGCAATTCTCTAAAAGGGTTAGAGTTATGGTGTTTAACGCCACTTTCAACAATATTTCAGCTATATCGTGACTGTCAGGTTTTATTTAGTGGAGGACACCGGAGTACCACGAGAAAACCACCGGAGCTGCAGCAAGTCATTGTTACTTTTTCACATAATGTTGTATCGAGTACACATCGCCTGAACGGGATTCGACCGCACAACGTTCGTGGTGATATGCACTGATTGCATAGGTAGCTGTAAATCCAATTACCATACGACCACGACGGCCAGTAATTTGTTGGAATACTAATGTCTTGTTGGAATACTAATGTCTTGTTGGATTACTAATGTCTTGTTGGATTACTAATGTCTTGTTTGAATACTAATGTCTTGTTGGAATACTAATGTCTTGTTGGAATACTAATGTCTTGTTTGAATACTAATGTCTTGTTGGAATACTAATGTCTTGTTGGATTACTAATGTCTTGTTGGAATACTAATGTCTTGTTGGATTACTAATGTCTTGTTTGAATACTAATGTCTTGTTGGATTACTAATGGCTTGTTGGAATACTAATGTCTTGTTGGAATACTAATGTCTTGTTGGAATACTAATGTCTTGTTGGATTACTAATGTCTTGTTTGAATACTAATGTTTTGTTGGAATACTAATGTCTTGTTGGAAAACTAATGTCTTGTTGGAATACTAATGACTTGTTGGATTACTAATGTCTTGTTTGAATACTAATGTCTTGTTGGGATACTAATGTCTAGTGTGCAAAAATGGGATAAATATGGAACTTAATGGCTTTACAACAAGGATTATACATTATGTATATGCCTGTATGTATGAGTAGAGTTGAGCAAACGCATTCGCATGCATATATGAAATAGTAATTGCATTGTTCTTTGATGAACAAGATAGTGTTATCAAGGTAAAATCTATTATTAAAACTAGGTCTGAAGTATTTAATTTTAAGTGTTCAGTATCACTTACACCAAGACAAAGAACAATTTCAAAGAGAAACATAAAAAAACCAAAATCATTATTCAGTCATAAATGCTCATTTCGCCAGAATGTTTGTCTATAACGTGCTACATATTGTCACTCCCAAAGGAGCGATCAAGCTGTAAATTTGTATGATTTTGAAGTAAAGTTTGCATAACGGACTAGATCAAAAGAATTGTTTTGGTGAGAAATGAGATTATTTGATTACTATTTTATTTTAAAATATTTGAATTGAGAAATCGGTCACAAAATCAACCACAAAACAATCCTTTGTTTTCAAAATAGATCTCATGTTGTACAGCGTAGATGTCGTACGATGACCATACCTTACAATATAGCAAAACTACTGCCCTTTAAAACGGGATATATAACATCTCAGGACTGAAAACATTCTTATCTGAATGTTCTAACATTAATAAGTATGTCCTTATTATAGGAAAAACATAAATACGTGTATCTTTGGAAAAAGGTCACAAAGAGCGATAGGTGAGAGCGATTATTGATTTCCTGTGCCGTATGAAATACACAGCCCGGCTTCCCTGAAGTTTTAGAAGTAAGTTTTTAGCCAATCAAAATTCTACTTGCCACAAGAACATCAGATAATACAAAAAAAATGTTGAATCTATAGATTGAATGTATTTAAATGTGATTTGATAACATTATTTTTTCAAAAGCAAATAAGCTTTCCTACTTATATTTTTTTTAAATCCAGATATTATAAGTAGAAGGCCAAATATCCATTATCTTTATGTGGTTTATCAAATGTAATATCTTTTTCATTATCGATAATATTCAAACTACTCTTAAGTTTTTGTGGATTATAATAGTGTCCGTCATTCAACTGCAAAAATGAATCCCCATATTATTTAATCCCTGAAAATGTAGATATCTAATTTACTGCACACGACGCGTTTCTGAATTAACATTGGCAATGTATGCTGTAAATCGAAAGAGTTGAAAACCAAATGATATAAAAGTATTTGGGAGCAAATAAAGCCAAAAGTCCTAAAGAGGATAGCCAGAAGTCCTAAAGAGGATAGCCAAAAGTTCTAAAGAGGATAGCCAAAAGTCCTAACGAGGATAGCCAGAAGTCCTAAAGAGGATAGCCAAAAGTTCTAAAGAGGATAGCCAAAAGTCCTAATGAGGATAGCCAGAAGTCCTAAAGAGGATAGCCAAAAGTCCTAAAGAGGATAGCCAGAAGTCCTAATGAGGATAGCCAAAAGTCCTAAAGAGGATAGCCAAAAGTCCTAATGAGGATAGCCAGAAGTCCTAAAGAGGATAGCCAAAAGTCCTAAAGAGGATAGCCAGAAGTCCTAATGAGGATAGCCAAAAGTCCTAAAGAGGATAGCCAAAAGTCCTAATGAGGATTGCCAAAAGTCCTAATGAGGATAGCCAGAAGTCCTAAAGAGGATAGCCAAAAGTCCTAAAGAGGATAGCCAAAAGTCCTAGAGGATAGCCAAAAGTCCTAATGAGGATAGCCAAAAGTCCTAATGAGGATAGCCAGAAGTCCTAAAGAGGATAGCCAAAAGTCCTAAAGAGGATAGCCAAAAGTCCTAATGAGGATAGCCAAAAGTCCTAGAGGATAGCCAAAAGTCCTAATGAGGATAGCCAAAAGTCCTAATGAGGATAGCCAAAAGTCCTAGTGGATAGCCAAAAGTCCTAATGAGGATAGCCAAAAGTCCTAATGAGGATAGCCAGAAGTCCTAAAGAGGATAGCCAAAAGTCCTAAAGAGGATAGCCAAAAGTCCTCGAGGATAGCCAAAAGTCCTAATGAGGATAGCCAAAAGTCCTGAGGATAGCCAAAAGTCCTAATGAGGATAGCCAGATGTCCTAAAGAGGATAGCCAGAAGTCCTAAAGAGGATAGCCAAAAGTCCTAATGAGGATAGCCAAAAGTCCTAATGAGGATAGCCAAAAGTCCTAGAGGATAGCCAAAAGTCCTAATGAGGATAGCCAAAAGTCCTAATGAGGATAGCCAGAAGTCCTAAAGAGGATAGCCAAAAGTCCTAAAGAGGATAGCCAAAAGTCCTAGAGGATAGCCAAAAGTCCTAATGAGGATAGCCAAAAGTCCTAATGAGGATAGCCAGAAGTCCTAAAGAGGATAGCCAAAAGTCCTAAAGAGGATAGCCAAAAGTCCTAATGAGGATAGCCAAAAGTCCTAGAGGATAGCCAAAAGTCCTAATGAGGATAGCCAAAAGTCATAATGAGGATAGCCAGAAGTCCTAAAGAGGATAGCCAAAAGTCCTAAAGAGGATAGCCAAAAGTCCTAGAGGATAGCCAAAAGTCCTAATGAGGATAGCCAAAAGTCCTAAAGAGGATAGCCAAAATCGGTTAAGATTATCTGGAGCACATGAGTTCACCCCCGGTGTTTAGATGGGTTCGTGTTGCTTGATCTATAATTTTCTATGTAGTGTTTTGTAGATCGTTGTTTGACCTTTTGTCCTTTTGGGTTTGGCCGTTGTGTTGTCTTCCCTTCTTCGATTTACGGATTCCGATTACCCCTTTGGTATCTTCAAACTCTTCTTATAAAGGCAATATGCTATATACAAAATATATACAGCTAATAACTTAATTTTGCAGATTATTTGCTTCCTTTGTATGTCCAAAATTATCACTTTCTTCGATTTACGGATTCTGATAACCCCTATGGTATCTTCACTCTTCTTCATCTATATCCGAAGGAGACTGACATGTTAACCTAACCGTTTTCAACTAATGGCTTGTCACGTTGGTGAATTGACCGGTTGTTTGTTATTTAATGTCAAGTCAGTTGTACTTCAGGAATAGTCAGGATGAGAATGTTTATAAACACCACTAATTAACATGTAGGCTGACGAAACCAGACAAAAATAATATATTTTGAAACCTTTCAATACAACATATCACATGGACATTAGCTATATTTGTGGATATTTATGGTAATATAAAAAATGCAGAGTAAGCAGCAAATTGAATATACTCAAATGTTTTTGAGATAAGAAAATAAATTTCTACAATGCTTACAAATTGACCATAAACCCAAATCCATTTTTCTATAGATCTTTCACTCAACAGGAGACTACATAATCTAGAATATTTTTGAATGAATTGTCTATAGTCTGATATCAGAATACAGATGCAAAATATTTGGATCTATATTCATGGAATACCTTTTTTATTTTTGCGATCGTATAGTAGATGGACTTAACCTACATCTATATCTGAAATCAGTGATTTATCATCACTTAGCTTATGCACTCGATACCAGGCCATAGTGGAGTGTACTCGATACAACGTTGTGTGATAAATTTTGTGTGTGTATACGGCAAGGTGAGTGGTTTTCTGTGTGTATTCCTGTTTCCTGCACCAATAAGACGAACCGAAGTATCGTCACGGTATAATTTCAATAGTTTTTGAAAGTGAAATAAAACAGCCATAGCCCTAACGCTAGAACATATATGGAGTTAAAATATCGAACAGCAATTCACCAAAGAGATGCAACTAATGACGTTAAAGGACAGTGTATTCTAGTCCGACTCGTATCGTTGGCAACATACTTGTATACATTCAATAAACGTCAGTGAAAACCGAAGCGGCAATCAAAATAGACATTCCAGAAATACAGGCAACATATAAAAATAAAGAACACAACAATGAAAAAATAAAAAGATGAACCCCGATGGGAGCAAAAGATAAACAGTGAACACCGTAAATTATGGTAAACGTTGTGTCGGTGATAGAGGAATGAAAAATCTACGTAGAAGGCGGAAGATTTATTGCCATTTGGGAAATGGATCTTTCGTTGCGGTCAACCAGTTCATGAATTTTTCTAGGGATGATTTCATCCTATGAGCAACTTTTGTGACAAACGTAAGTTCATTTCATAACAAATGATAGTACATATTGCATGTCTGCAATTGATAATGTTCTTTTCTTTGACGAAATTATCCAGCAGCCAACACTAAATGTAAACACATTGTCTTTTTAATTAAGCTGACATCGAGTGCATGTAATAATTTGCCAATCATATAAATTAATCAAGCGAACATGCATTCATTTATATAGTTAATTGGTTAGATTTAAAGTAAATTGTGTATTTTAACAGGGCACTAACTTTAATGAATATTTGCCGCTTTCTTTTAATGAACAAAATTATTACCCTGACATCTCAAAGGGAAAGAAATACCCCGATAAACATCACATTAACATTGCAATTAACACTCCCTTGAAAAAAAAATAGATTCTACTAATAAGCAGACTTGACGAATGAACGTAAGTCTAAAGCACTAGATATATTTCTTTCTATGTTAAATTATCAGCCTTCTGTAATAAGCTGCCTTGTATTAATTTATTACTTGTTCAGATTTTATTTATTGAATGATTTATATTTTAACCTAGTTGTACCCAGTACATTCTACAATGAGTAATTATTTTTAATAATAATTGTGACATTTTGGTAATGCCTATGTTTACCTAGTAAGATAACAAAGAAAATAATTACTTCAAACATACAAGGTAAGAAAAATCTAAAGAGTAAGTGAGCGATTGTTGTTTAACGCCAACTCACCAACCTTTCAGCTATATCATAGCAAGAACAAGATAATTTTCAATGGGATACTGATGAGGTTCGCCTTGGATTAGACCAACACGTTTTGTTGGATTTTTACATTGAACAACTGAAACAACAGTCTGTGGATAGACATGTCGCCCCACTCGGACACATTATCCTGATTCCGAGCCAACCAGTCTTTGCTCTTTCTCCTTAGTGTTGTGTGCTTAGCGGGGAAGCACCAAATACCGATTTTATAGTTTTGATTTGAGCCGATCGGGATTCGAACACACGATTCACAGCACTCGAGGCAAGTACACTAACCATTACAGCGCCGACGCCGTTAAAAGCTTAAAGATACCAAAGCTGTAATCAGAAACCATAATTGGAAGAATAGACAATAATATGAGCAAAAGAAAACGGACAAAAAGGTAAACAATGTTCTACACAACACGACACAGAAAACTAATGATTGAACAACACAAACCGAACTAAACGGTAACAGAGGTGGTTCTATACCAGCAGTATTTATGGAAGGAAGATTTTCACCTTTTGCCATTTATTAATCGATATAATATCATGGCATTATTAAACAACAACAGTATATGTGTATCTCTATAATAACATAGTTTCTTAAGACGTTGTGCCAAGATGTTTAGTTCTTTGTAATCAACAGATAAGGTACCACAAATACAATGTCATCATACCGATAGCAAGCTTAAAAAAAAATGACGTGATATATATCTGTTTTAATGATATTATAAATCATATATAACGATTTGATATAAGAATATATATATCTTTCATCAAAGGCTTAATCTTGACTGAAAAATTGTTACTTTGCATGTTCAGCTGTTATTTTTACAGGGAGATATCGGTTGATTTCAAATAAATTGGGAAACAATCAATTTAAAACTTGTTATGATTGATATAAAAGCCATAAATATAAATACACGTTTTGAACTTTTATGAAGAAGCCGGGGATTATTCAAGTGCTTTAAAGGGTGATTATTAGCAAATTTAAGCCTAGATTTAATTTCACCTGTCGCATTAATGATTATTTGAAGCCGAAGATTACACTATCCTTTAAAAAAATTAAAATAATAGCGATAGACTCTTTTCTGATTAAAGCTAGTGCAAAGATATTGTTTATATTTTGCATTGAATTACGATAAACGTAATGATAACGATTTCCTATCAGTGAACTTTCCTTTTCTTTGGCTGCAGTATGCATTTATCTCTTACATATAGAGTGATTTGCATCCCAGTTGATATGATATTGAATAACATGTTCTTAGAGACATTTATTTAGAGACAAGTTACTGAAAAACAGAGATACAAAAAATAAAGTTGAATTGATCGATTCGGATATTCTATGATTGATCTGTGTAGAATTTCATTGTGTCGGCTGATTACAATATAAAGTTCTGACTATCTTTCAATATTTAATCATAGTATTAACCCTAGTGTCATGGGAGTTCAGTTTTCTTGTCTTATTGCATTTATGTTTGTATATCACTATATATTTTCTTTTCCTCAAAAATAAAGAAATCGTTAACTCCAGTTGTTCGTAGGATGTCTTAATTACGTTATTTGTGTTTGTTTGTTTGTTAGTGATGTCCAGCACATATTGTGTTGTGTTTTTGCTTTGTTTGTCTTCGTTTTGTGTACCATATGTTCCCAGTTTCTCTGGATTGTCAATTTTTGCACCTTTGGTATTTATTTAAACCAAATGTATGAGACTGCGCTTGAAATATACTGGAGCTAGTATACTAGTGACATATAATTCTAATAAGATATATCTTGGTGGGGTCCGTATTTCTCATCTTTTTAGCTTTCTGTATTGTGTTTTTGCTTTGGTTTGTTTGTCTGTACCCATTATGACCAGTTTCCCTGGATTATTCATTCTTGATTGCCCCTTCAGTTTTCTCTAACGTTTATTTATACAAGACAGTACTCACATGTATCTATTGATTCATCAATTCTTTATTCAAGCTCATGGTATTTGCAATTCACTTTTTGACCTAAATAAAATAAAGTTTTAAAATATTTAGTTTCGCGATATGTTTATTCTTAGAATAACATTTAAACATGTGTAACAACTGATGATAAATCAGATAGGCGGACACCTTGGGATATATGTAGATATCATCTTTATGATTTTTATTTGCAAAAAAAAAAGAAAAGAAAAAGGCAAATAAAAAAAAACAAGACAAGCAAATTGTAAATATAGATATTGCACTAAATTATATATTTAAGTCTTTTTTATATACATTTTCTATAATTATAAAATTATTATCATGTAAAGCAATTCGGCGCTTATAGATTTTATATCAAACGTCTCGTATATCAAAACCTCAAACTCTTTTTATTGCCAAGTAATTTTTGTGCTGCACTATTTATGCTTCCACTGATCATAATTTGTCTTGTTGTTTACCTTCTCTAATGAGATCGGTAGGGTAATGTGTTGTATAATAGATGTTTAAAGATATTCATAACAGTCTATAATGAAAACATAAATATTTTTCTACAACTCATTAAACATAATACTTATATTTGCTATACTAACACTCGTCGAGATGTACACTCGATACCACCGCTACTTGTCTGGAGGGGGAGGGTCTTTTCAGAGTATTCAGGTGATGACCACGATATATTTGAAATATTCTTGAAAGTTAGCATTCATGATCAGCCAATTTTCTTTAATTTATATTCAACCATTCCTTAATAATATATCTTACTATTCCGGTCTCATCGTGGTCATGATCGTATGTTAGTTAGATTTACAACTACCTGTGCAATCAGTGCTTATTATTATCACCATTTAAATTGTGAGTTCGAATTTCGTTCATGTCGGGGTGTACTCCATACAACTTTATGTGTTAAAGTCTGTCAGTAATTTGAGGCAGGTCGGTGATTTTCTCCGGTCATTGCGGTTTCCTTCACAAATAAAACTGACAGCCATGATATAAAACTGACAGCCATGATATGACTGATATATTGGTGAAAGTGGCGCTAAGCACCACAATCTTTACCCTATTATGACTGTGAAATGTAGAACAACTATGAAAACGACGTTCCTTTTACTGTAATTTGTGTCAAATGTATAATGTTGGATAGGTTCTCGTGTTCACTGACAACCATATCCTTTCTTAAAAAATAAATAATAATATGTTGTATTATACAAACTGATTGAGATTGTGGTGGGTCGGTGTTGTTTTCGGGTACTCAAATTTCTTCCACCTATAAAACTTAATTAATTAGAATAAAATTTAATTCTATTAATAGTAAAATAAATATTAATTATTGAAAGTAGAGTTAAGCATTCACAATCTTAGCCTTATAAATACTGAGATTTAAGTGTCAAATATAGTCATAAAACGCCTAATTCTTCACTAAGCAAATGTAATATGGAGGACTCTGCTTTCACACATTCTTCAATATTGCTCACATGTGGAAAACACTTACACAACAACATCATTTCACTAAGAGTGGGGGCTTGTGCCCATAAAACTAGTTTAACACGCCACTTTTTATTAAGGTACCTGTACCAAGTCAAGAAAGTGAGCAATCATGTATGTGTGTATTGTGGGTATCAATAGTGCATTTTTCTACAATTTTCCTGGTACTGTTTCGACATTGCAGTATTTTTTATTTCATATCTGTGTCAAGTCGTTCTTGATTTATATTTAGTGTAATAAAACAATTATATACGATTGAATATATTTGAAGTAAATTAAGAAAACTTATTCAACTTGAACAAATAAAAAGATCGAGATGTTTCCGAATGAGTGGTTCTAATAATTTCCAATCAACTGAGGTAATCGAATCAATGTTCATTCATTTATAAGTAAATACATCGGTTAACTTCCAAATATATTGTATTTATCATAGACCATTAACTTTCATGAATATTTTTTTTTTAATCACCCAATGATATTGAAAGGAAACAAACAGCCCATTAATCTCAACATCAACATTCTTTCTACGTTTTCTGATAGATACGAATAAATTAATGTGAATTTTATTGTTATTTTAGTACCACTGTTCTAATGACCGCTTCGATATCCTCGTATAAACAATGTTCGGTTCATTTTAATTCCTATTTGTTATTTGGTTGGGCTTCCATGTTTTATGCATGTTATTTGTATATAAGTATTTTGGAGTATATGTTTTATACATGTTATTTGTATATAAGTATTTAAGTATTTTGAAGTATATGTTTTATACATGTTATTTGTTTATAAGTATTTTGGAGTATATGTTTTATACATGTTATTTGTATATGAGTATTTTGGAGTATATGTTTTATACATGTTATTTGTATATGAGTATTTTGGAGTATATGTTTTATACATGTTATTTATATATAAGTTTTTTGGAGTATATGTTTTATACATGTTATTTGTATATGAGTATTTTGGAGTATATGTTTTATACATGTTATTTGTATATGAGTATTTTGGAGTATATGTTTTATACATGTTATTTGTATATGAGTATTTTGGAGTATATGTTTTATACATGTTATTTGTATATAAGTATTTTGGAGTATATGTTTTATACATGTTATTTGTATATGAGTATTTTGGAGTATATGTTTTATACATGTTATTTGTATATAAGTATTTAAGTATTTTGAAGTATATGTTTTATACATGTTATTTGTTTATAAGTATTTTGGAGTATATGTTTTATACATGTTATTTGTATATAAGTATTTTGAAGTATATGTTTTATACATGTTATTTGTATATAAGTATTTTGGAGTATATGTTTTATACATGTTATTTGTATATAAGTATTTAAGTATTTTGGAGTATATGTTTTATACATGTTATTTGTATATGAGTATTTTGAAGTATATGTTTTATACATGTTATTTGTATATAAGTATTTTGGAGTATATGTTTTATACATGTTATTTGTATATAAGTATTTTGGAGTATATGTTTTATACATGTTATTTGTATATGAGTATTTTGAAGTATATGTTTTATACATGTTATTTGTATATAAGTATTTTGGAGTATATGTTTTATACATGTTATTTGTATATAAGTATTTTGGAGTATATGTTTTATGCATGTTATTTGTATATGAGTATTTTGAAGTATATGTTTTATACATGTTATTTGTATATAAGTATTTTGGAGTATATGTTTTATACATTTTATTTGCTTATAAGTATTTTGAAGTATATGTTTTATACATGTTATTTGTATATAAGAATTTTGAAGTATATGTTTTATACATGTTATTTGTATATAAGTATTTTGGAGTATATGTTTTATACATGTTATTTGTATATGAGTATTTTGAAGTATATGTTTTATACATGTTATTTGTATATAAGTATTTTGGAGTATATGTTTTATACATGTTATTTGTATATAAGTATTTTGGAGTATATGTTTTATATATTTTATTTGCTTATAAGTATTTTGGAGTATATGTTTTATACATGTTATTTGTATATGAGTATTTAGAAGTATATGTTTTATACATGTTATTTGTATATAAGTATTTTGGAGTATATGTTTTATACATGTTATTTGTATATAAGTATTTTGGAGTATATGTTTTATGCATGTTATTTGTATATGAGTATTTTGAAGTATATGTTTTATACATGTTATTTGTATATAAGTATTTTGGAGTATATGTTTTATACATTTTATTTGCTTATAAGTATTTTGAAGTATATGTTTTATACATGTTATTTGTATATAAGAATTTTGAAGTATATGTTTTATACATGTTATTTGTATATAAGTATTTTGGAGTATATGTTTTATACATGTTATTTGTTTATAAGTATTTTGGAATATATGTTTTATACATGTTATTTGTTTACAAGTATTTTGGAGTATATGTTTTATACATGTTATTTGTATATGAGTATTTTGAAGTATATGTTTTATACATGTTATTTGTATATAAGTATTTTGGAGTATATGTTTTATACATGTTATTTGTATATAAGTATTTTGGAGTATATGTTTTATACATGTTATTTGTATATAAGTATTTTGGAGTATATGTTTTATACATGTTATTTGCTTATAAGTATTTTGGAGTATATGTTTTATACATGTTATTTGTATATAAGTATTTTGGAGTATATGTTTTATACATGTTATTTGTTTATAAGTATTTTGGAGTATATGTTTTATACATGTTATTTGTTTACAAGTATTTTGGAGTATATGTTTTATACATGTTATTTGTATATGAGTATTTTGAAGTATATGTTTTATACATGTTATTTGTATATAAGTATTTTGGAGTATATGTTCTATACATGTTATTTGTATATAAGTATTTTGGAGTATATGTTCTATACATGTTTTTGTATATGAGTATTTTGGAGTATATGTTTTATACATGTTATTTGTATATAAGTATTTTGGAGTATATGTTTTATACATGTTATTTGTATATGAGTATTTTGAAGTATATGTTTTATACATGTTATTTGTATATAAGTATTTTGGAGTATATGTTTTACACATGTTATTTTTATATGAGTATTTTGAAGTATATGTTTTATACATGTTATTTGTATATAAGTATTTTGGGGTATATGTTTTATACATTTTATTTGCTTATAAGTATTTTGGAGTATATGTTTTATACATGTTATTTGTATATGAGTATTTTGAAGTATATGTTTTATACATGTTATTTGTATATAAGTATTTTGGAGTATATGTTTTATACATGTTATTTGTATATAAGTATTTTGGAGTATATGTTTTATACATGTTATTTGTTTATAAGTATTTTGGAGTATATGTTTTATACATGTTATTTGTATATAAGTATTTTGAAGTATATGTTTTATACATGTTATTTGTATATAAGTATTTTGGAGTATATGTTCTATACATGTTATTTGTATATAAGTATTTTGGGGTATATGTTTTATACATTTTATTTGCTTATAAGTATTTTGGAGTATATGTTTTATACATGTTATTTGTATATGAGTATTTTGGAGTATATGTTTTATACATGTTATTTGTATATGAGTATTTTGGAGTATATGTTTTATACATGTTATTTATATATAAGTTTTTTGGAGTATATGTTTTATACATGTTATTTGTATATGAGTATTTTGGAGTATATGTTTTATACATGTTATTTGTATATGAGTATTTTGGAGTATATGTTTTATACATGTTATTTGTATATGAGTATTTTGGAGTATATGTTTTATACATGTTATTTGTATATAAGTATTTTGGAGTATATGTTTTATACATGTTATTTGTATATGAGTATTTTGGAGTATATGTTTTATACATGTTATTTGTATATAAGTATTTAAGTATTTTGAAGTATATGTTTTATACATGTTATTTGTTTATAAGTATTTTGGAGTATATGTTTTATACATGTTATTTGTATATAAGTATTTTGAAGTATATGTTTTATACATGTTATTTGTATATAAGTATTTTGGAGTATATGTTTTATACATGTTATTTGTATATAAGTATTTAAGTATTTTGGAGTATATGTTTTATACATGTTATTTGTATATGAGTATTTTGAAGTATATGTTTTATACATGTTATTTGTATATAAGTATTTTGGAGTATATGTTTTATACATGTTATTTGTATATAAGTATTTTGGAGTATATGTTTTATACATGTTATTTGTATATGAGTATTTTGAAGTATATGTTTTATACATGTTATTTGTATATAAGTATTTTGGAGTATATGTTTTATACATGTTATTTGTATATAAGTATTTTGGAGTATATGTTTTATGCATGTTATTTGTATATGAGTATTTTGAAGTATATGTTTTATACATGTTATTTGTATATAAGTATTTTGGAGTATATGTTTTATACATTTTATTTGCTTATAAGTATTTTGAAGTATATGTTTTATACATGTTATTTGTATATAAGAATTTTGAAGTATATGTTTTATACATGTTATTTGTATATAAGTATTTTGGAGTATATGTTTTATACATGTTATTTGTATATGAGTATTTTGAAGTATATGTTTTATACATGTTATTTGTATATAAGTATTTTGGAGTATATGTTTTATACATGTTATTTGTATATAAGTATTTTGGAGTATATGTTTTATATATTTTATTTGCTTATAAGTATTTTGGAGTATATGTTTTATACATGTTATTTGTATATGAGTATTTAGAAGTATATGTTTTATACATGTTATTTGTATATAAGTATTTTGGAGTATATGTTTTATACATGTTATTTGTATATAAGTATTTTGGAGTATATGTTTTATGCATGTTATTTGTATATGAGTATTTTGAAGTATATGTTTTATACATGTTATTTGTATATAAGTATTTTGGAGTATATGTTTTATACATTTTATTTGCTTATAAGTATTTTGAAGTATATGTTTTATACATGTTATTTGTATATAAGAATTTTGAAGTATATGTTTTATACATGTTATTTGTATATAAGTATTTTGGAGTATATGTTTTATACATGTTATTTGTTTATAAGTATTTTGGAATATATGTTTTATACATGTTATTTGTTTACAAGTATTTTGGAGTATATGTTTTATACATGTTATTTGTATATGAGTATTTTGAAGTATATGTTTTATACATGTTATTTGTATATAAGTATTTTGGAGTATATGTTTTATACATGTTATTTGTATATAAGTATTTTGGAGTATATGTTTTATACATGTTATTTGTATATAAGTATTTTGGAGTATATGTTTTATACATGTTATTTGCTTATAAGTATTTTGGAGTATATGTTTTATACATGTTATTTGTATATAAGTATTTTGGAGTATATGTTTTATACATGTTATTTGTTTATAAGTATTTTGGAGTATATGTTTTATACATGTTATTTGTTTACAAGTATTTTGGAGTATATGTTTTATACATGTTATTTGTATATGAGTATTTTGAAGTATATGTTTTATACATGTTATTTGTATATAAGTATTTTGGAGTATATGTTCTATACATGTTATTTGTATATAAGTATTTTGGAGTATATGTTCTATACATGTTTTTGTATATGAGTATTTTGGAGTATATGTTTTATACATGTTATTTGTATATAAGTATTTTGGAGTATATGTTTTATACATGTTATTTGTATATGAGTATTTTGAAGTATATGTTTTATACATGTTATTTGTATATAAGTATTTTGGAGTATATGTTTTACACATGTTATTTTTATATGAGTATTTTGAAGTATATGTTTTATACATGTTATTTGTATATAAGTATTTTGGGGTATATGTTTTATACATTTTATTTGCTTATAAGTATTTTGGAGTATATGTTTTATACATGTTATTTGTATATGAGTATTTTGAAGTATATGTTTTATACATGTTATTTGTATATAAGTATTTTGGAGTATATGTTTTATACATGTTATTTGTATATAAGTATTTTGGAGTATATGTTTTATACATGTTATTTGTTTATAAGTATTTTGGAGTATATGTTTTATACATGTTATTTGTATATAAGTATTTTGAAGTATATGTTTTATACATGTTATTTGTATATAAGTATTTTGGAGTATATGTTCTATACATGTTATTTGTATATAAGTATTTTGGGGTATATGTTTTATACATTTTATTTGCTTATAAGTATTTTGGAGTATATGTTTTATACATGTTATTTGTATATGAGCATTTTGAAGTATATGTTTTATACATGTTATTTGTATATAAGTATTTTGGAATATATGCTTTATACATGTTATTTGTATATGAGTATTTTGGAGTATATGTTTAATACATGTTATTTGTATGTAAGTATTTTGGAGTATATGTTTTATACATGTTATTTGTATATAAGTATTTTGGAGTATATGTTTTATACATGTTATTTGTATATAAGTATTTTGGAGTATATGTTTTATATATTTTATTTGCTTATAAGTATTTTGGAGTATATGTTTTATACATGTTATTTGTATATAAGTATTTTGGAGTATATGTTTTATACATGTTATTTGTATATAAGTATTTTAAAGTATATGTTTTATACATGTTATTTGTATATAAGTATTTTGGAGTATATGTTTTATACATGTTATTTGTATATGAGTATTTTGAAGTATATGTTTTATACATGCTTTTTGTATATAAGTATTTTGGAGTATATGTTTTATACATGTTATTTGTATATGAGTATTTTGAAGTATATGTTTAATACATGTTATTTGTATATAAGTATTTTGGAGTATATGTTTTATACATTTTATTTGCTTATAAGTATTTTGGAGTATATGGTTTATACATGTTATTTGTATATAAGTATTTTGAAGTATATGTTTTATACATGTTATTTGTTTACAAGTATTTTGGAGTATATGTTTTATACATGTTATTTGTTTACAAGTATTTTGGAGTATATTTTTTATACATGTTATTTGTATATAAGTATTTTGGAGTATATGTTTTATACATGTTATTTGTATATGAGTATTTTGAAGTATATGTTTTATACATGTTATTTGTTTATAAGTATTTTAGAGTATATGTTTTATATATGTTATTTGTATATAAGTATTTTGGAGTATATGTTTTATACATGTTATTTGTATATGAGTATTTTGAAGTATATGTTTTATACATGTTATTTGTATATAAGTATTTAAGTATTTTGGAGTATATGTTTTATACATGTTATTTGTATATGAGTATTTTGAAGTATATGTTTTATACATGTTATTTGTTTATAAGTATTTTGAAGTATATGTTTTATACATGTTATTTGTATATAAGTATTTTGGAGTATATGTTTTATACATGTTATTTGTATATAAGTATTTAAGTATTTTGGAGTATATGTTTTATACATGTTATTTGTATATGAGTATTTTGAAGTATATGTTTTATACATGTTATTTGTATATAAGTATTTTGGAGTATATGTTTTATACATGTTATTTGTATATAAGTATTTTGGAGTATATGTTTTATATATTTTATTTGCTTATAAGTATTTTGGAGTATATGTTTTATACATGTTATTTGTATATGAGTATTTTGAAGTATATGTTTTATACATGTTATTTGCATATAAGTATTTTGGAGTATATGTTTTATACATGTTATTTGTATATAAGTATTTTGGAGTATATGTTTTATGCACGTTATTTGTATATGAGTATTTTGAAGTATATGTTTTATACATGTTATTTGTATATAAGTATTTTGGAGTATATGTTTTATACATTTTATTTGCTTATAAGTATTTTGAAGTATATGTTTTATACATGTTATTTGTATATAAGTATTTTGGAGTATATGTTTTATACATGTTATTTGTATATAAGTATTTTGAAGTATATGTTTTATACATGTTAATTGTATATAAGTATTTTGGAGTATATGTTTTATACATGTTATTTGTTTATAAGTATTTTGGAGTATATGTTTTATACATGTTATTTGTTTACAAGTATTTTGGAGTATATGTTTTATACATGTTATTTGTATATGAGTATTTTGAAGTATATGTTTTATACATGTTATTTGTATATAAGTATTTTGGAGTATATGTTCTATACATGTTATTTGTATATAAGTATTTTGGAGTATATGTTCAATACATGTTATTTGTATATAAGTATTTTGGAGTATATGTTTTATATATTTTATTTGTTTATAAGTATTTTGGAGTATATGTTTTATACATGTTAATTGTATATAAGTATTTTGGAGTATATGTTTTATACATGTTATTTGCTTATAAGTATTTTGGAGTATATGTTTTATACATGTTATTTGTTTATAAGTATTTTGGAGTATATGTTTTATACATGTTATTTGTATATAAGTATTTTGGAGTATATGTTTTATATATTTTATTTGCTTATAAGTATTTTGGAGTATATGTTTTATACATGTTATTTGTTTATAAGTATTTTGGAGTATATGTTTTATACATGTTATTTGTATATAAGTATTTTGGAGTATATGTTTTATACATGTTATTTGTATATAAGTATTTTGGAGTATATGTTTTATACATGTTATTTGTATATGAGTATTTTGAAGTATATGTTTTATACATGCTTTTTGTATATAAGTATTTTGGAGTATATGTTTTATACATGTTATTTGTATATGAGTATTTTGAAGTATATGTTTAATACATGTTATTTGTATATAAGTATTTTGGAGTATATGTTTTATACATTTTATTTGCTTATAAGTATTTTGGAGTATATGGTTTATACATGTTATTTGTATATAAGTATTTTGAAGTATATGTTTTATACATGTTATTTGTTTACAAGTATTTTGGAGTATATGTTTTATACATGTTATTTGTTTACAAGTATTTTGGAGTATATTTTTTATACATGTTATTTGTATATAAGTATTTTGGAGTATATGTTTTATACATGTTATTTGTATATGAGTATTTTGAAGTATATGTTTTATACATGTTATTTGTTTATAAGTATTTTAGAGTATATGTTTTATATATGTTATTTGTATATAAGTATTTTGGAGTATATGTTTTATACATGTTATTTGTATATGAGTATTTTGAAGTATATGTTTTATACATGTTATTTGTATATAAGTATTTAAGTATTTTGGAGTATATGTTTTATACATGTTATTTGTATATGAGTATTTTGAAGTATATGTTTTATACATGTTATTTGTTTATAAGTATTTTGAAGTATATGTTTTATACATGTTATTTGTATATAAGTATTTTGGAGTATATGTTTTATACATGTTATTTGTATATAAGTATTTAAGTATTTTGGAGTATATGTTTTATATATGTTATTTGTATATGAGTATTTTGAAGTATATGTTTTATACATGTTATTTGTATATAAGTATTTTGGAGTATATGTTTTATACATGTTATTTGTATATAAGTATTTTGGAGTATATGTTTTATATATTTTATTTGCTTATAAGTATTTTGGAGTATATGTTTTATACATGTTATTTGTATATGAGTATTTTGAAGTATATGTTTTATACATGTTATTTGCATATAAGTATTTTGGAGTATATGTTTTATACATGTTATTTGTATATAAGTATTTTGGAGTATATGTTTTATGCACGTTATTTGTATATGAGTATTTTGAAGTATATGTTTTATACATGTTATTTGTATATAAGTATTTTGGAGTATATGTTTTATACATTTTATTTGCTTATAAGTATTTTGAAGTATATGTTTTATACATGTTATTTGTATATAAGTATTTTGGAGTATATGTTTTATACATGTTATTTGTATATAAGTATTTTGAAGTATATGTTTTATACATGTTAATTGTATATAAGTATTTTGGAGTATATGTTTTATACATGTTATTTGTTTATAAGTATTTTGGAGTATATGTTTTATACATGTTATTTGTTTACAAGTATTTTGGAGTATATGTTTTATACATGTTATTTGTATATGAGTATTTTGAAGTATATGTTTTATACATGTTATTTGTATATAAGTATTTTGGAGTATATGTTCTATACATGTTATTTGTATATAAGTATTTTGGAGTATATGTTCTATACATGTTATTTGTATATAAGTATTTTGGAGTATATGTTTTATATATTTTATTTGTTTATAAGTATTTTGGAGTATATGTTTTATACATGTTATTTGTATATAAGTATTTTGGAGTATATGTTTTATACATGTTATTTGCTTATAAGTATTTTGGAGTATATGTTTTATACATGTTATTTGTTTATAAGTATTTTGGAGTATATGTTTTATACATGTTATTTGTATATAAGTATTTTGGAGTATATGTTTTATATATTTTATTTGCTTATAAGTATTTTGGAGTATATGTTTTATACATGTTATTTGTTTATAAGTATTTTGGAGTATATGTTTTATACATGTTATTTGTATATAAGTATTTTGGAGTATATGTTTTATACATGTTATTTGTTTATAAGTATTTTGGAGTATATGTTTTATACATGTTATTTGTTTACAAGTATTTTGGAGTATATGTTTTATACATGTTATTTGTATATGAGTATTTTGAAGTATATGTTTTATACATGTTATTTGTATATAAGTATTTTGGAGTATATGTTCTATACATGTTATTTGTATATAAGTATTTTGGAGTATATGTTCTATACATGTTATTTGTATATAAGTATTTTGGAGTATATGTTTTATACATGTTATTTGTATATGAGTATTTTGGAGTATATGTTTTATACATGTTATTTGTATATAAGTATTTTGGAGTATATGTTTTATACATGTTATTTGTATATAAGTATTTTGGAGTATATGTTTTATACATGTTATTTGTTTATAAGTATTTTGGAGTATATGTTTTATATATTTTATTTGCTTATAAGTATTTTGGAGTATATGTTTTATACATGTTATTTGTATATGAGTATTTTGAAGTATATGTTTTATACATGTTATTTGTATATAAGTATTTTGGAGTATATGCTTTATACATGTTATTTGTATATGAGTATTTTGGAGTATATGTTTAATACATGTTATTTGTATGTAAGTATTTTGGAGTATATGTTTTATACATGTTATTTGTATATAAGTATTTTGGAGTATATGTTTTATACATGTTATTTGTATATAAGTATTTTGGAGTATATGTTTTATATATTTTATTTGCTTATAAGTATTTTGGAGTATATGTTTTATACATGTTATTTGTATATAAGTATTTTGGAGTATATGTTTTATACATGTTATTTGTATATAAGTATTTTAAAGTATATGTTTTATACATGTTATTTGTATATAAGTATTTTGGAGTATATGTTTTATACATGTTATTTGTATATGAGTATTTTGAAGTATATGTTTTATACATGCTTTTTGTATATAAGTATTTTGGAGTATATGTTTTATACATGTTATTTGTATATGAGTATTTTGAAGTATATGTTTAATACATGTTATTTGTATATAAGTATTTTGGAGTATATGTTTTATACATTTTATTTGCTTATAAGTATTTTGGAGTATATGGTTTATACATGTTATTTGTATATAAGTATTTTGAAGTATATGTTTTATACATGTTATTTGTTTACAAGTATTTTGGAGTATATGTTTTATACATGTTATTTGTTTACAAGTATTTTGGAGTATATTTTTTATACATGTTATTTGTATATAAGTATTTTGGAGTATATGTTTTATACATGTTATTTGTATATGAGTATTTTGAAGTATATGTTTTATACATGTTATTTGTTTATAAGTATTTTAGAGTATATGTTTTATATATGTTATTTGTATATAAGTATTTTGGAGTATATGTTTTATACATGTTATTTGTATATGAGTATTTTGAAGTATATGTTTTATACATGTTATTTGTATATAAGTATTTAAGTATTTTGGAGTATATGTTTTATACATGTTATTTGTATATGAGTATTTTGAAGTATATGTTTTATACATGTTATTTGTTTATAAGTATTTTGAAGTATATGTTTTATACATGTTATTTGTATATAAGTATTTTGGAGTATATGTTTTATACATGTTATTTGTATATAAGTATTTAAGTATTTTGGAGTATATGTTTTATACATGTTATTTGTATATGAGTATTTTGAAGTATATGTTTTATACATGTTATTTGTATATAAGTATTTTGGAGTATATGTTTTATACATGTTATTTGTATATAAGTATTTTGGAGTATATGTTTTATATATTTTATTTGCTTATAAGTATTTTGGAGTATATGTTTTATACATGTTATTTGTATATGAGTATTTTGAAGTATATGTTTTATACATGTTATTTGCATATAAGTATTTTGGAGTATATGTTTTATACATGTTATTTGTATATAAGTATTTTGGAGTATATGTTTTATGCACGTTATTTGTATATGAGTATTTTGAAGTATATGTTTTATACATGTTATTTGTATATAAGTATTTTGGAGTATATGTTTTATACATTTTATTTGCTTATAAGTATTTTGAAGTATATGTTTTATACATGTTATTTGTATATAAGTATTTTGGAGTATATGTTTTATACATGTTATTTGTATATAAGTATTTTGGAGTATATGTTTTATACATTTTATTTGCTTATAAGTATTTTGAAGTATATGTTTTATACATGTTATTTGTATATAAGTATTTTGGAGTATATGTTTTATACATGTTATTTGTATATAAGTATTTTGAAGTATATGTTTTATACATGTTAATTGTATATAAGTATTTTGGAGTATATGTTTTATACATGTTATTTGTTTATAAGTATTTTGGAGTATATGTTTTATACATGTTATTTGTTTACAAGTATTTTGGAGTATATGTTTTATACATGTTATTTGTATATGAGTATTTTGAAGTATATGTTTTATACATGTTATTTGTATATAAGTATTTTGGAGTATATGTTCTATACATGTTATTTGTATATAAGTATTTTGGAGTATATGTTCTATACATGTTATTTGTATATAAGTATTTTGGAGTATATGTTTTATATATTTTATTTGTTTATAAGTATTTTGGAGTATATGTTTTATACATGTTATTTGTATATAAGTATTTTGGAGTATATGTTTTATACATGTTATTTGCTTATAAGTATTTTGGAGTATATGTTTTATACATGTTATTTGTTTATAAGTATTTTGGAGTATATGTTTTATACATGTTATTTGTATATAAGTATTTTGGAGTATATGTTTTATATATTTTATTTGCTTATAAGTATTTTGGAGTATATGTTTTATACATGTTATTTGTTTATAAGTATTTTGGAGTATATGTTTTATACATGTTATTTGTATATAAGTATTTTGGAGTATATGTTTTATACATGTTATTTGTTTATAAGTATTTTGGAGTATATGTTTTATACATGTTATTTGTTTACAAGTATTTTGGAGTATATGTTTTATACATGTTATTTGTATATGAGTATTTTGAAGTATATGTTTTATACATGTTATTTGTATATAAGTATTTTGGAGTATATGTTCTATACATGTTATTTGTATATAAGTATTTTGGAGTATATGTTCTATACATGTTATTTGTATATAAGTATTTTGGAGTATATGTTTTATACATGTTATTTGTATATGAGTATTTTGGAGTATATGTTTTATACATGTTATTTGTATATAAGTATTTTGGAGTATATGTTTTATACATGTTATTTGTATATAAGTATTTTGGAGTATATGTTCTATACATGTTATTTGTTTATAAGTATTTTGGAGTATATGTTTTATATATTTTATTTGCTTATAAGTATTTTGGAGTATATGTTTTATACATGTTATTTGTATATGAGTATTTTGAAGTATATGTTTTATACATGTTATTTGTATATAAGTATTTTGGAGTATATGTTTTACACATGTTATTTTTATATGAGTATTTTGAAGTATATGTTTTATACATGTTATTTGTATATAAGTATTTTGGAGTATATGTTTTATACATTTTATTTGCTTATAAGTATTTTGGAGTATATGTTTTATACATGTTATTTGTATATGAGTATTTTGAAGTATATGTTTTATACATGTTATTTGTATATAAGTATTTTGGAGTATATGTTTTATACATGTTATTTGTATATAAGTATTTTGGAGTATATGTTTTATACATGTTATTTGTTTATAAGTATTTTGGAGTATATGTTTTATACATGTTATTTGTTTACAAGTATTTTGGAGTATATGTTTTATACATGTTATTTGTTTACAAGTATTTTGGAGTATATGTTTTATACATGTTATTTGTATATAAGTATTCTGGAGTATATGTTTTATACATGTTATTTGTATATAAGTATTTTGAAGTATATGTTTTATACATGTTATTTGTATATAAGTATTTTGGAGTATATGTTCTATACATGTTATTTGTATATAAGTATTTTGGAGTATATGCTTTATACATGTTATTTGTATATGAGTATTTTGGAGTATATGTTTTATACATGTTATTTGTATGTAAGTATTTTGGAGTATATGTTTTATACATGTTATTTGTATATAAGTATTTTGGAGTATATGTTTTATACATGTTATTTGTATATAAGTATTTTGGAGTATATGTTTTATATATTTTATTTGCTTATAAGTATTTTGTAGTATATGTTTTATATATGTTATTTGTATATAAGTATTTTGGAGTATATGTTTTATACATGTTATTTGTATATAAGTATTTTGAAGTATATGTTTTATACATGTTATTTGTATATAAGTATTTTGGAGTATATGTTTTATATATGTTATTTGTATATGAGTATTTTGAAGTATATGTTTTATACATGTTATTTGTATATAAGTATTTTGGAGTATATGTTTTATACATGTTATTTGTATATAAGTATTTTGGAGTATATGTTTTATATATTTTATTTGCTTATAAGTATTTTGGAGTATATGTTTTATACATGTTATTTGTATATAAGTATTTTGGAGTATATGTTTTATACATGTTATTTGTATATAAGTATTTTAAAGTATATGTTTTATACATGTTATTTGCATATAAGTATTTTGGAGTATATGTTTTATACATGTTATTTGTATATGAGTATTTTGAAGTATATGTTTTATACATGCTTTTTGTATATAAGTATTTTGGAGTATATGTTTTATACATGTTATTTGTATATGAGTATTTTGAAGTATATGCTTTATACATGTTATTTGTATATAAGTATTTTGGAGTATATGTTTTATACATTTTATTTGCTTATAAGTATTTTGGAGTATATGGTTTATACATGTTATTTGTATATAAGTATTTTGAAGTATATGTTTTATACATGTTATTTGTTTACAAGTATTTTGGAGTATATGTTTTATACATGTTATTTGTTTACAAGTATTTTGGAGTATATTTTTTATACATGTTATTTGTATATAAGTATTTTGGAGTATATGTTTTATACATGTTATTTGTATATGAGTATTTTGAAGTATATGTTTTATACATGTTATTTGTTTATAAGTATTTTAGAGTATATGTTTTATACATGTTATTTGTATATAAGTATTTTGGAGTATATGCTTTATACATGTTATTTGTATATGAGTATTTTGAAGTATATGTTTTATACATGTTATTTGTTTATAAGTATTTTGAAGTATATGTTTTATACATGTTATTTGTATATAAGTATTTTGGAGTATATGTTTTATACATGTTATTTGTATATGAGTATTTTGAAGTATATGTTTTATACATGTTATTTGTTTATAAGTATTTTGAAGTATATGTTTTATACATGTTATTTGTATATAAGTATTTTGGAGTATATGTTTTATACATGTTATTTGTATATAAGTATTTAAGTATTTTGGAGTATATGTTTTATACATGTTATTTGTATATGAGTATTTTGAAGTATATGTTTTAGACATGTTATTTGTATATAAGTATTTTGAAGTATATGTTTTATACATGTTATTTGTTTATAAGTATTTTAGAGTATATGTTTTATACATGTTATTTGTATATAAGTATTTTGGAGTATATGCTTTATACATGTTATTTGTATATGAGTATTTTGAAGTATATGTTTTATACATGTTATTTGTTTATAAGTATTTTGGAGTATATGTTTTATACATGTTATTTGTATATAAGTATTTAAGTATTTTGGAGTATATGTTTAATACATATTATTTGTATATGAGTATTTTGAAGTATATGTTTTATACATGTTATTTGTTTATAAGTATTTTGAAGTATATGTTTTATACATGTTATTTGTATATAAGTATTTTGGAGTATATGTTTTATACATGTTATTTGTATATAAGTATTTTGGAGTATATGTTTTATACATGTTATTTGTATATAAGTATTTTGGAGTATATGTTCTATACATGTTTTTGTATATGAGTATTTTGAAGTATATGTTTTATACATGTTATTTGTTTATAAGTATTTTGGAGTATATGTTTTATACATGTTATTTGTATATAAGTATTTAAGTATTTTGGAGTATATGTTTAATACATATTATTTGTATATGAGTATTTTGAAGTATATGTTTTATACATGTTATTTGTTTATAAGTATTTTGAAGTATATGTTTTATACATGTTATTTGTATATAAGTATTTTGGAGTATATGTTTTATACATGTTATTTGTATATAAGTATTTTGGAGTATATGTTTTATACATGTTATTTGTATATAAGTATTTTGGAGTATATGTTTTATACATGTTATTTGTATATGAGTATTTTGAAGTATATGTTTTATACATGTTATTTGTTTATAAGTATTTTAGAGTATATGTTTTATACATGTTATTTGTATATAAGTATTTTGGAGTATATGCTTTATACATGTTATTTGTATATGAGTATTTTGAAGTATATGTTTTATACATGTTATTTGTATATAAGTATTTGGAGTATATGTTTTATACATGTTATTTGTACATAAGTATTTTGGAGTATATGTTTTATACATGTTATTTGTATATAAGTATTTGGAGTATATGTTTTATACATGTTATTTGTACATAAGTATTTTGGAGTATATGTTTTATACATGTTATTTGTATATAAGTATTTTGGAGTATATGTTTTATACATGTTATTTGTACATAAGTATTTTGGAGTATATGTTTTATACATGTTATTTGTATATAAGTATTTTGGAGTATATGTTTTATACATGTTATTTGTATATAAGTATTTTGGAGTATATGTGTTATACATGTTATTTGTATATAAGTATTTTGTAGTATATGTTTTGCTTCTGTTTCTACGATTGTTCTATTAAATTTAGAAACTGTTCTGACGCTTTTGGTTTTATTGTATATAAATAAACGTTAAAGGACAATCAATGTACGTTTATTTCATGCACAGTGAAATAGACAGCGACGATATGACAGAAATATTATTGACAACGGTGTTGAAACCCAAATCAAAACCAAAGACGGGTATTGTCCAATCTGTACAAGGGATGTGTCTATAAGCATTATCAACTTTAAAATTTTACTACTTATTTATCCACATTATTTTCTTCCATAGTTGTACAAAACAGAATGATAAAACTAATTTTGCACCGTCACATTTTATAGAAGTCTCTGTACCAAGACAGGAAAGTGATCGATCATGTATTTGTTTGTTAGAGGTCATGTATTTGTGTGTTAGAGGTCATGTTTTTGTGTGTTAGGGGTCGCGATTTTGCCTGTGTCTACGATTTATCTATTGAACTTAGGAAATGTTCCGACAATGTTGTATTTTTCATGTTATTCTGTACTTTGTTTTCTTCATCCGATACGAATTCGAATTCTTCGGTTAATTATATTAAAATAGATGTGTTCTAGAGTGATTTTTGGTTTTATTGTTATTTTAGCGCCTTCTGTGACGACTAAAGGAAACAATCAAAATTCTCGAAACGTATAAATGTCAGTGACTTAGCTAATAACTATTTGTGTGAATTTCTGAGTTACAGATATACAATTTAATTATAGTTTTTAATCAATTGTAATCCTACATCTGTTTTGTTAAGATCTAATTTTGTCTTATTCATTACCTGTTCCATTTCAATCTGTTGCGTTGTTTCGTCAATTCCTAACTTTGTCCTTTTAATTTCGTATTCCATTTTGAGCATGCTGCGTCGGAAAGTAAACAAAAAACAACCAATAAAAATGTCTTCCTATTTGAACCAAGATTACTGCATTCAGACCAGAATACAGACACTAACATTCGGTATTCTCTAACGTTTATTCGGCAAAACAGGTCCAAAAGGATCAGTCAAAGATTAGATTAAAACATGGGAAGACAAAAGTATGATTAATTTTCCTTGGTAAATGGCTGTCACACCGTTAACTAACGATCCCTTCTGTCATTATATATATTCCACTTCTATCTTCTATTTCAATTATTAACAATACACGAGAAATAAAGACAGTATAACATTAGATTGGTTAAACACTTGAAATGAATATTCATATTACTTATCTTAACTGAACTATTATTATCTCTGATAGACCTTTCTGCTTGTAGTAGGTAACGTTATTCATACTTAAATTATTTGGCTGTTCAATCTTTTTGGCTTTGAGTGTACATGATAAAGGTTATTCCAGAAACGCCCCGAGTGCACTAAATTATATATGGATCTACAGAGTTACAGATATGCAATTTAATTACAGTGTTTGTTTAATTGTAACCCTACATCTGTTTTGTCAAGTTCTAATTTTGTCTTATCCATTGCGTATTCCATTTTCAGCATGTTGCGTCGGAAGGTAGACAAAAACAACCCATAAAAATGCCTCCCCATTAGAACTAATATTACTGCATTCAGACCAGAATGCAGACGCTAACATTCGTCAAAACAGATCCAAAAACATCAATATAAGATGAGAAAAAAAGTGAGAAGCCAAACGTATGATTATTGTTCCTTGGTGTATGGCTGGCTAACAATTCCTTCAGTCATTATAAATATTCCACTTCTATTTACTATTTCGATTACTAACAATACGCAAGAAATAAAGACAGTTTAACATTAGATTGGTTAAACACTTGAAATGAGTATCGATAATACTTATCTTAGCTGATATATTATTATCGCTGATAGACTTTTCTTCTTGCAGTAGGTAATGTTATTTATACTTAAATCATTTGGCTTTTCAATCTTTTGGTTTTTGAGTGTACATGATGAAGGATATTTCAGAAACGCCCCGTGAGAGCACTAAAGTGTGTATAGGGATCTACAGAGCTACAGGTATACAATTTAAATACAGCATGTGTATAATTGTAACCCTACATCTGTTTTGTCAAGTTCTAATTTTGTCTCATCCATTACGTATTCCATTTACAGCATGTTGCGTCGAAAGGTAAACAAAAACAACCCACAAATATGCTTCCCCATTAGAACTAATATTACTGCATTCAGACCTGAATGCAGACACAAACATTCGTGAAAGTAGATCCAAAAAAATCAATACAAATTTAGAAAAAGGTGAGAAGCCAAAAACATAGTTAATTCGTCAAAACAGATTAAAAAACATCAGTATAAGATTAGAAAAATTTGAGACGCCAAGCGCATGATTAGTTTTCCTTGGTGTATGGCTGGCACAGCATTAGCTAACGACCCCTTTAGCCATAACAAATATTCTACTTCTATCTTCTATTTCGATTATTAACAATGCACAAGAAATAAAGACAGTTCAACATTAGATTGGTTAAACACTTGAAATGAGTATTGATAATACTTATCTTAACTGAAATATTATTATCTCTGATAGACTTTTCTACTTGTAGTATGTAACGTTATTTATACTTAAATGATTTGTCTTTTCAATCTTTTGACTTCGAGTGTATATGATGAACGTTATTCCAGGAACGCACCGTGAGCACGATATTAGATATAGATCTACATTATTATTATCATAGTTAAATGTTATCATTTGAGATTAAGCTATCGTTATGTTTCTCAATTTCGTGCCATGCCATTATTCGTTTATGTTAAATATTAATTAAAAAATATATTTGTAATAATGATAAGGTTATTTATTTACCCTTTTGACAAAAATGGAGACAAATGGATTCAGTCAATTTACAAGAGATTTTTCCTATTGTACAAACTATTATGTAAAGATATTTAAAAATAATATTTATCGATAGTCATTTGTGTGAAAAATATGTTGGAATACGCTTCAGATAATGGACTCATTGTAGATTATCAATGTTGATGAGAACAATCTGATCATATTTTTTTAAAAAGAATAAACAGAGTCGAGTTGACCATAAACGCCACGGATAGACGTGACCAAACATCAGTATACTAACACGAAATAAACCGTGTCAATCTAATGATATCAACACTAGATAAATGGGATAAATCTGATATTATTTCTTTCTATCACATGTGCGATAAACGAATTATCTTGATGATCATTTTAACATACAATGAAGAGTGCAAATTTGACCGATTTATTAAGGTATAGAGCGAAGTTGCTCAAAAAAGAAGACAATCTGTATTTAGATCAACTATATATTCATATCTACCTTATACGTAATACATCAAGTAGGTGAAAAGGTGGCATCTCGACAAACCTATATATTGCCAGTAGTAAAATGAGAGAAAATCGATAGGGTTGAAAAAAGTTGCTTTGCAACAGGACCATCAACGATCACTCCCAACGCATTCGCAGAGGTAGCATGTCATTACACCAAACACAGGCTAATGTATACGTCTCGTATTAAGGGTGAATTGTGTATGTAATTCGCCCCACATAACTGTCGATTCGTTGGTGATATGAACATCTGGTGTACTAAATAAATATAATTTTCGTCGATGTTTATCAGCTCTTATTCGTGGCGGGGTCAAGTTTACAAGGTAGGTTATGGTTGACAAATGTTGCATGACGACTGCTAAACTTTGAGATTTTACAGCAGTTAGTTACTGTATTTGTTTTACTATATATTAAAGTCACAAATGTTCAACAAAGTATTCCAGGTCTAAATCCTGTTCTATGTTGTTAATTTTCTTACCATCAATAACAGAATTAAGTGCAGCTTTCTCATATAATTTCCGCATAATTTATGATATAAGAATCTTTATCCTATGATTTCAGCATAATTTTATGATAAAGAAATTTAAGAGTTGATGAGTTGAACACAACATTGAATTTTGAACGTCAAGAACACAATACAATGGTAGTACTTTTGAACACAAGAGATTTGAGTTTTAGTTTGTACTTAAATCGTGAATATTGAAAAACCGGGCTGCAAACAAATATTTGAAAATATCCACAGAAAACATTTTTGGTTTTGTTGCACTAAAATACAGTGATGTATACTTTCTTACACGTCTCTGTACAATATGTAAATCGTGTATGCGTTAGGGGAATTGTATAATCAAAATTCCAATCATACCTTTCACAAGTAACACAAGATAAAGAATTATCCATTTTTCAATTTGTTTTAGATGAGAAAATACAGTTCATGAATTAAATGATTCAAGAGTAATTGACCCTGAAATCATGACTAGAAACCACTCAAAATTAATTTGATGTGCTATTGGGTTATTTATTAATAATTGATGACATAATATACAGATAACAATTTTTTTTCATTAAATTGATAGGAGATGAGTTTTTATTGAAAAATTTCCGAAATTAGACAATGATATCATATTCTGGTGTGAAATTAAAAGTAAAATAAACTGCCCAAGACAATAAATCCTATTATTATATAGTAATAAATATTTTCCTATTAATTTCAATGTAAATTAATCGTGCAATATATCCTTGCAATTGCACGCTAAGTATAATACACTAGTTCAAATATGAATATTTGAAATAATTGAATATTCCACTTATATATAATAAAATACACAACATTTATTTAAAAACTGCTTCAGCACGGCTGGTAATCGGCACAAGCAAGAACAGTTGGTTCTGCAAAGAAATTCGTGAGGATAACTTCCGGTTTTGGTGGAGGGGAGTTCACGAAGACGCTTCGCAAGGTATGTACATGTCAAAAATTGAAATTTGAATTTTTACTGCTCGAATATTGCAAAATCAGAGAATGCTATGCTGTGGCGAATGCTTTCACGATTAGAAACATGTATAGTTTATTCTTGTATATGAAGTGTAACTCTCGCAAAATCAATCGTCCCACGAAAAACATGACGAAAATTGTGACACTCTTACATTTCTAAGATGTTCTTGACAAATATGCAAGTTAAATTTTCAATATTTTTTCATCATGGGAGTCTAAATGTAATCGGGGAAAATTCCGATTCGTCAGAAGTAAATTGAAGTCTAGATAAATCTACAAACTGTCAATTTTCTCGTTTTCCTGCTTGAGGAGATTGGTTCTGATGGAGCACATTGCGAATGCATGAGGAGATTTGCTAGTTTCGGTATGACACGTGTAATCCACTGTATAATCACAAATTTTGCATGTCTGTCTGGTAATAAATTAACGAACTGATGCCCTTCTTCCCGTCGGGTTTTTAAAAGTATAAAAGTAATATTTCATTGTTCATGGGATGTCCACCTAGAAAGAAACATTTCATTTAAGGAATCAATTCATAATTGTAACTGCGGTTTCCCATGATTAAACTTGTCATTATTGATCATTTGTTGTTTGTGACAACTTCCATTGTGTATTGGATACATAAAGATTAACTTCCCTTACATCTGTACATTGGAAAAAATTGAAAATGCACTGTAAGATAATTTTATATTCAAACTTAATGTGAATCATATCTTTATAATTTCTAATACAAATGATACACTCTAAATTAAATATCATACAGTTGAGAATAATATTAATTTGTGGTTTGTTTTTCTATTATGTAGTGTGCTATGTGTACACACTTGTAAATAAAAAAGATCTCTGTTAGTAGTGGTTACAAGATGTAAAGCGCTTTAAAGATTTTAAGGATATGTCCAGTTTAATTGACATCTTGTGTTTAATTTATTCATGACTACTAGCACTAAGTGAATGTTTATTTACGTTAGACATATGTATGTGCTGAAATCATGTAATATTATAACTTGTGTAGATCTGCGGTGAAGTTTCCGTCATCTTTAGTAAAAAGGTTGCGCCGAATAGATGTGTAAACCCGTTTGAAAGGATATAAATATTTTGAAATTGAAAGAGACTTTTTTTTAATAAACTTGGTGTGCCTGATTGATGGGGATTTTAAATTTGGTGTACTGCTACTTGTTTTTGTTCGTTTCATTGGCGGTGATGCAGGCAAACTATATCGAAATGGTTTTTTGTAAAGAGTCAATGTTAGTCCCCTTTTCCTCTTGAATCCTGGCATCTCCTGAAAGTGGACAGAGAATAGTTTATTTTGATTAGAGTATTTATCAGTTTTGTGTTTAAAAGTGTCAATTTATCAATTTTGCAGAAAACAATTAACAAAACTAGCAAATCTCCTCATGCATTCGCGATGTGCTTTATCAGAACCGATCTCCTCAAGCAGGAAAACGGGAAAATTGACAGTTTGTAGATTTATCTAGACTTCAATTTACTTCTGAGGAATCGGAATTTATCCCCGATTACATTTAGACTCCCATGATGAAAAAATATTGAAAATTTAACTTGCATCTTTGTCAAGAACAACTTAGAAATGTAAGAGTGTCACAATTTTCGTCATGTTTTTCATGGGACGATTGATTTTGCGAGAGTTACACTTCATATACAAGAATAAACTATACATGTTTCTAATCGTGAAAGCATTCGCCACAGCATAGCATTCTCTGATTTTGCAATATTCGAGCAGTAAAAAAGAAAATTTCAATTTTTGACATGTACATACCTTGCGAAGCGTCTTCGTGAACTCTCCTCCACCAAAACCGGAAGTTATCCTCACGAATTTCTTTGCAGAACCAACTGTTCTGCTTGTGCCGATTACCAGCCGTGTCAGGCATAACATATTTATTACTATATAATAAAAGGAGTATTGCATGAATATTGGTGATTATTATACTTCGTGTAAGTTTCTGTAGTGATATTTGGTACTCTAATATTTTGGCATATTACCTGGGTAATATGTTGGCATATTACCTGGACAATTAGACACTCAGTATAATAATGATATTAATGTGGTCTTGTCCACATTATTATATAAATATTGTCCCACGCAATATTCACTAATATTCATGCAATAACCATATAATACGAATTGTGCCAAGCCAGACATGGATTGAAATCGCCATATGTCGTGGTCTTCTTGTTTTCATTGTTTGAGGCGAGAGTTTGGTGTTTGTTTTGATAGACGCCACGATATAGTTGAAATACTGCTGAAGTTGGCGCTGAGCACCAATCGATCAATCAAGCATTTTGTTTCCATTGGTGGGAGAGTTGACCATCACTGTTACACTTTCTATTTAAAATGATATCATCACAAGCCTTTTGATATGCATTTTCACATCTGAAAATATGTTCAAATGTCTAGAGGAGCATTATGCGTTCAATTTGGGGTTATGGGCTATCGTGTTTAACGCCACTTTTAGCAATATTTCAGCTATATTGTGGCGGTCAGTTTTATTGGTGGAGGAAACCGGAGTACCCAGAGAAAACTACCGGCCTACCACAAATCAATAGCAAACTTGATCACTTTAGTGGTGATATTCACTGATTGCATAGATAGTTGTAAATACAACTAACATACGATCATGACCATGACAGACAACAAATACCAATTTTATAGTATTTGGATTAACCCGACCGAGGCTCGAACCCAAGTCATATCTCACTCTATGCGATCACGCTAACCATTATCCCATCGGTGCGATTCTATAGACTGAGGCATTTCATGATCTTTGTATGTTTTCCATGATCCCGTTATCAACAATTGACTTGATGTGATGTCAATTCGTGTTGTGAAAAATCAGACAAAATGAAGTAAACGAGGCGTCACAGCTAAACAAAATATAGGAAATGGCTTGAGATAAACGAATCAAACAATTTTGACTCCCATCCTTGAAAAACAAACTACACTTAATAATATAATATACTCCTAACCGATAATGATGTGTTATCAGAACAACTCTATCCTGAATGGAATTCAAATAGTTCTGTATTGACGGAAATTATAACGACCTTGAAGTCTTTAGAAACTGTACTATGAAGAGAAATGTGCTTTTATTGGGTTATGCGACATAGTTAAAACGACAGCGTTTTGTAACCATGATTGTAGAAACAGATGTATGCTTTAATCTAGTGTTTCAATCATATTTCAGATGATTTTCATAATCAGTACTGTGCATATCATGTCATTCTCATTTCCTCTCATTCTAATGATTTCATTGGCTGATATCGATTTTGTATTTTAATGCAAGTTTTTTTGATGTTATGGAAAACAAACAATCGTTTCAATCCAAATATGTATTTTCGTCGCATTATTTGCAAATTATTATAATTAATAATTGATCGCAATTTTTGTTCGGTTCATGAAGAAATAACCTCAATCAGGTTACGCAAGGTTGTGTTCAACCTGATTGAGGTTATTTCGAATGAACCGAACAAATAATTTCGATCAATCCTTATAAATTAATTCAAACTTTTTTAGTTATGATATTGAAAAATATATTTATTTTTTCAAAATAAGGCAAATAATTGGAAATAAATATAAATAAGGTGCCTCATTTAAAGAAAATCACCTGATGACAACGGCACGCGATGCCTTGAGAACGACGTCTATTTTTAGATTCCGTTCATTCACAAATAACCACAACTTTTTAAACCAATCAAAACACGTACAAAATGACATGTGACTCTAAAATTCATTTATTTAAAAATAGATAGGAAAATATAGTAACAATAAAAACAAAACGTAGATATCTAATTTAGTGCGCACAACGTGTATTTGGAATAACCTTAATCAGTGACGCTCAAAGTCAAAAGATCGGAAAGCTAAATAACTAAAAAATCACGGGAGCAGGAAAATTAAAAGGGCCGAAACAGAACACACAAATAACGGACACATCACCACTGATTAAGGCAGTTGGAATCGAGTCAACCAGACATTAAATTATCTTGATATTATTCAATTATTTAGCAAGTTTGGTGATAACATATCAACAACAATCTTTACCATTATATTTAGAAACTTTTAGGAGTCAATACTACCTTGTATATCTATTGTGTGTGTTGGTAGATCCGGTTGTCGTTCACACTTATTCTCATTGGTGTTATAATTTGCTGCACTTTTTAAATTAAAAAAATGTAATTCAACTTCCCTTTGCTCATTTCTAGACACTTACTAATAGTTAACTTCCTCCCAGACTGCCAATCGACGACTTCAATTTTGTCATTACAAATTTTCTACACCTTGATAGTAATATACCAACTGCTTCCGCGTGCGGTGTTTGTATTCGGACGTTTAACAACATCACCGTATTATGAGTACTAAACTATTAAATCAAAGGTTTTTCAAAATCGTCTTGTCTTGTCGTTCAAAAAGTTGTTTTTTTGGAAGATATCAACATCTTGTTGAAATGTATTCTGGCACTTGCGTACGGATGTATGGTATTGATGAATAGATTTCGGTTCAAGGTTGACTATTGTTTCCCTGTAAAGTCTTACCACCACCTCTTGTGTACCATCTAATATTTAAATGAGGGTTGAGGCCATCGTTTTTCTTTAACGAGACTAATATAATTCATAGAAAACTTCTGTCACAAAGATTTAGAAAATGTATAAAGTTCAAGAAAAGAGCGTTCTTCCTAACAAGCTATATCACACTATGTAATCGGTGTCCTCTGTAAAATGTTCGTGTTGCGGTGTACTGTTACTTCTCTTTTTTGTGCAGCACATGGCAGATGCAATTCACACAACAGATCAAACAGGTAAGAATTTTTACCATGTTACACAATTTCATCCAATAACAGTTAATCACATTTGTTTCAGATATATTTCTTGTCATATTGATAATAAAAAATCTATATAAAAACTTTTGTTTACAACAATAACTGATCATATTAATGAACAAATAATGAGGCAGGTCAAAATATTTGAACTTTTTCATCAAAAAGTTCGAAATTTGACATTTTGATTTAAACTGATGACTGAAACCCTTCCTTGAATTCATTTATCTTTAGTCGGATATAATCCTAAGTTTCCATGGAAATTATATAAAGAAGAAATAAACGAAAATATTAGACTCAGAAAATTGCCAAGTGTACTGTTACTTCTGATTAATTATATATAGTGTAGTATACTGTTACTTCATGTTCAAATTTTAACAAGTGTACTGTGACTTCGTGATAAGATTAATAAATAACTCCATTTCTTTGGTATTATGATCCTTTGCAGATACCAACATGCTATGGATCCAAATGCCTGCTGTTATTGTGGTGTTACTAAACAGACACAGAAGCAAATTGTTGAACATACAATACAGGAACATCCAACAAATGATACATATATTTCCTTAAATAATTATGGTTGATTACCTTATCAATCATCATAAATGGTCGCCATCATAGCTAAAACTAGAAATTTGGTCCCAGAAATAAAATAAAATCGTGTAATGGGCCAATTGCAACCAAAATTTGGGGTAAATGATATAATTAGGATCCCCTTTAAGCAGAATTGGGGTCAATTACTTTCAGATGTAATCGATTACATTACAATTACTTTGCAATTTTCATGATTACATTACATTACGATTACATCAATTTTCAAATGTAATCGATTAAATTACAATTACTTTGTAAATGTAATCGATTACATTACTGATTACATTTAATGTCATGACAACCAATATATCAGTGCTCTATGTTATTTTGTCTCATGTGCATCTGTCCAATATCTCTTTTTTTTAAATGTATTTCTTACTCAGAGCTATGAATTACAATTCAGTTTTAATGTGATCATTACATGCAATAACATACAATACATTGTATATTATAAACAGCAATTCTCGTTTTCCTTTTTTCATAACATATGTTGTGTCTTATTACTATGACCAATATTCATTCCATCTTATACTATATTTAATAATATATATCAAATAATTTCAAACATCCTGACCTGTCAAAAGTTTGTTGTGGATAATAAACTAGGTTAACTTGTGCCACAGATAACATTTGTAATTAAGGTCTTATTTATGACACCAAATTATGTAACGATCACCATTACTAAATTTCACACCATTTCAATGTGTGTTATATAATTCAGAAGATAAAAAAACAAAAGTCATTCTGATTCTAAAAACCTGCTTAAAAATATGCATAATTTCTCAGTCTAAATATGAAATCTAAATCCTTAATTTATGTAAATGGTTTTATAATAAAATATCCATTACAAGTAGTAACCCACAAATAATGAAAATATCATATAATCCAATATTAAAAGGAATATCAGCACCAAAATAAATCCAGAAATATCACATATCTCTGAATATCAGATAAAAGCCTCATTGAAATATTCTTTACAAAAAATCCCAAATTTTACAAATATTACAACTTACTATTTATCAGTTAATTTGTAATATGTATGATTGAAAATATTTGTTATTCTAATATGAACATCTTAAATAAATGTTTCTGAAAATTATAATTTACATTTTGCTGTTTATATAATATCTTTAGTAAAATTTAGATCCCTTTTAAACTTTATATAAACTATTTCTTTATATTATGGAAATCATGAGGAAATGGTGATAGTCTTTCATAGAAGTAATTTCATATATGAAATCTTAATTTGTGTCAGATAATTTTTAGAGCTTGTTGTGTTTTACACAAGCCTGCAAACTGTTTTCACTGAAATTTTGAAACCTTAAAGAAATTGAAATTGAGATATTATTTGTTTGGATATCAAGTCTTTGAAGCCATAATTAATACTTAATATTTTTTGTGGCTGTGATAGTTTTGATTGCAATTAAACATAGAATGATATCTTTTGATCATGTTGTGATTGCCACTTTATTTTAATAAATGTTTTGGGGAATTTTTAACAATTGAATTTCATAATATATTTTTTTATCTAGATGTCAATTAATTTTTTTCTAGTAAACCATTCTACATTATTTGTTTTATAAATTTCATAAAGAAAATTAATTTACATAAATGATACATTAAATATCTAAGGAGATATATGTTTCAGTTTTAAGACAAAACAAGTCAAAATGATGAAAAGTAATCTAAATGTAATCAGACAGTAATCACGATTACAGGGTCAAAATGTATGTAATCGATTACATTATGATTACATGTAATCTAAAAAATGGCCGATTACAGATTACATCCGATTACATGAAGAAATGTAATCGATTACAACTGATTACAAATTACAATTACCCCATGTCTGCCTTTAAGAGGTTTGGTTGATGACCTCCATCCGATGTCAAACATGGCCGCCAGTGCAGTCTTCACGATTAAAATAGTTCTGAAAAAGATGATTTGGGCCTGTGTGCACAACATTTTTTCGTGATGACTGCAAGTCTGAAATCCAAATTTCGATGTCTGAAATGCCAACTGTGAAGTCTGAATTTTGTAGTCTGAGGTATGAAGATACCTCTCGGCGTATGTATGGAGACCACGACCCACAAGCTTTGATAACTATATATGTTGATTTAAGGGTATAAGACAATATATGTTACAGTATATCTGAAAGTATAACAAGAAGTAACAGTGGCATTGTGTTGATATGAACTTGTAGTAACAGAACACTTGGCAATTTTCTTTTTTCTTTATATAATTTCCATGGAAACTTAGGATTATATCCGACTAACGATAAATGAATTTAAGGAAGGGTTTCATTCATCAGTTTAAATCAAAATGTCAAATTTCGAACTTTTTGATGAAAAAGTTCAAATATCTTGACCTGCCTCAGTATTTGTTCATTAATATGATCAGTTATTGTTGTAAACAAAAGTTTTTATATAGATTTTTTATTATCAATATGACAAGAAATATATCTGAAACAAATGTGATTAACTGTTATTGGATGAAATTGTGTAACATGGTAAACATTCTTATCTGTTTGGTCTGTTGTGTGAATTGCATCTGCCATGTGCTGCACAAAAAAGAGAAGTAACAGTACACCGCAACACGAACATTTTACAGAGGACACCGTTTACATAGTGTGTATATTAGAGGACAGGGATTTACTCACATGTGGAAATATGTTCAAACTCTAGAGGAGCATTATGTGTCCAATTTGGGGTTAGGAGTATGATGCTTAACGCCACTTTTGACAATACTTCAGTTATATCGTGGCGGTGGAGGGAACCGGAGAAAACCACCGACCTGCCTCAAGTCACTGACAAACTTTATCACATAATGTTGTATCGAGTACATCTCGCCATGACCGGTATTCGAACTCACAACGTATGTGGTGAAATGCACTGCTTTCACAGGTAGTTATAAATCAAACTTCCATACGATCACGACCAATACAAGCAACAGATACTAATTTTATAATCTTTGGATTGACCCGACAGAGGCTCAAACCCAAGTTCTACCTCACATAAGGCGAATACGCTATCCATTACACCACATATGCGGTTCTATAGACAGAGATATTTCATGAGTTTTGTATGTTTTCCATGATATAAAAAGTTGATTTGATATGACGTCAATTCGTGTTGTCAAAAATCAGACAAAATGAAGTAAACGAGTTGTCACAGGCAAACACAATATATGAAATGACTTGAGATAAACGAATCAGACAATCTTGACCTCCCATCCTTGAAAATTACACTTAATAATATAATATATTCCAAACCGTTATCAAAACAACTCTGTCCTATATCGAATTCAAATAGCTATTAGCTATATATTGACGGAACTTATAACAACCTTGAAGTCTTAAGAAGCTGCATCACGAAGAGCAATTTGCCTTTATTTGTTTATAAAATATAGTTAAAATAACAGTGTTTTGTAGGCATGATTGTAGAAGCTGATGTGTGCTTTAATCTAGTGTTTTAATCATATTTCAGATGATTTTCCTCATCAGTACTGTGCATATCATGTCATTATCATTTCCTCTCATTCTAATGATTTCATTGGCTGATATTGACCTTGTATTTTAATGAAACTTGTTTTGGTGTTATGTAAAACAAACAATATATTCAATCCAAATATCTATTTTCGTCGCATTATTTATAAATTATTATAATTAGAAAACGATAAGAAAATAATTAACAATAAAAACGTAGATATCTAATTTAGTGCGCATGAAAGGTTTCTGGAATAACATTCATCAGTGACGCTCAAAGTCAAAAGAACGAAAAGATAAATAATTTTATAAAAATCACTGGAGCAGGAATACCAAAGGGCTTATATACAGAACACACAAATTACGGACACATCACCATTGCTTGTGAGACTGGAATTCAATCAATCTGAAATTAAATTATCTTGGTATTACTACCAAGGGTTCCTTTCGGTAAAGTTGAAGTCATCACTTCGAAAATTTTACCGTCGCTACCATGACTTGGTTGATCGTTATGGAATATCTGTGTCACAAATGATCACAGATATGTTCCACTTGTTGTAAGCACTTCCCGGTCCTTTCCTCATTCACGACTTATTACCGGGTTTGTAACAAGAATAACACGACGGGTGCCACTAGTGGAGCAGGAACTGCATACCCGTCCAGAGCACCTGAGTTCACCCCCGGTTTTTAGTGGGGTTCGTGTTACTCGATCTTTAGTTTTATATGTATGTTTTGTAGTAGTAGTAGTAGTATGAGAGTTTTATGTCCGACTCACCTATTGAGGTTTTTTTTTGTAGATCGTTGTTTGTCCTTTTGTACTTTTTTCTTTTGGCTATTGTGTTGTCTGTTCTTCTTCGATATACGGATTCTGATTGCCCCTTTGGTATCTTCAAACTCTTCTTATTCAGTTTGAACTACATTGTACTTTATGATAAAATATCAATAACATTTACCATTCTATTATGAAGCTTAGAGAATGGTATTGTTCTATCAGTTATGTATGTTAATGGCTGAAGCTTAGAGGATGGTATCGTTCTATCAGTTATGTATGTTAATGGCTGAAGCTTAGAGAATGGTATTGTTCTATCAGTTATGTATGTTAATGGCTGAAGCTTAGAGGATGGTATCGTTCTATCAGTTATGTATGTTAATGGCTGAAGCTTAGAGGATGGTATTGTTCTATCAGTTATGTATGTTAATGGCTGAAGCTTAGAGGATGGTATTGTTCTATCAGTTATGTATGTTAATGGCTGAAGCTTAGAGGATGGTATTGTTCTATCAGTTATGTATGTTAATGGCTGAAGCTTAGAGGATGGTATTGTTCTATCAGTTATGTATGTTAATGGCTGAAGCTTAGAGGATGGTATTGTTCTATCAGTTATGTATGTTAATGGCTGAAGCTTAGAGGATGGTATTGTTCTATCAGTTATGTATGTTAATGGCTGAAGCTTAGAGGATGGTATTGTTCTATCAGTTATGTATGTTAATGGCTGAAGCTTAGAGGATGGTATTGTTCTATCAGTTATGTATGTTAATGGCTGAAGCTTAGAGGATGGTATTGTTCTATCAGTTATGTATGTTAATGGCTGCGGTTATCGTTATTGTCGTCAACACCTTTTTAAGTTCGTGTTCTAATTTGTTGAGTTTTTTTATCATTGTAATTTCGCTTCCCGTATTCTGGATTGTTTATGTCTAGCTATGCAGTTGCTCATGTCAAAGCGATTCTTTACATTACTTATGATCATTTTCATGGTTGACCAGAATAAAAAGACCATCAGCTTGTTGGATTCAAATATTGAACAATAAATACTAGTAATATAATATGGAATGAAATATAAATGTATTTATTTAATTACTAGTTGGACCGACGACTAGTTGTACCAGCAGATTGTCTATATTTAAGTGATATTAAGTTTTTCTTGGGTGTTTAAATAAAAACATAATAGTTAGATGTATGCTGTTAGGTCAGACCATCACGTCCCTACCAAACTGTGTATATTACTATTAATTCCAATAAAAAAAAATGATAGCAAATTAGAGCTTGCTATCTTAACACAACTTAATGCATTATTACGATAACAGTGTATTGATGTGTTGTCTTGTAAACATCTGTTTTAACTAGTTTATTGTACCTAATTATTTTCACCTGCTAGTCATACATTGTATATACATTTTTAAAATTTTGTCGAAATGCTTAAGTTAATTGAACAACAAATAATGGTTGACAATGTTTATCACATATGCTAAGAATTCCTAAATGCTTAGGATACAATTGCAGTAGTAATACAATAAGCACCTTTACAACATGTTAAACGGTTGAATTGCAGAATCGCATTCTCAGTAGGTGTAATAATATCATACATTATTATGCTTTCTGTAAATTTCTTCTGTAATATAAGTTCATACGATATTCTGGTATATATCACAAAGAATTATATAGCGTTGATATACTATGAGAAAATAGTACATCTACTATGCCAGTTTCACGCGAGAAAGGTTGGGTTTTCAGCTGTCTGTCAAACTATATATAGCTAGTCCACGTGCAAGGGGGCGGATCAAATATGTCAATCTAACATAGTCGTCTAAGCGTTTTTTAATACTTATTATTGTTGTTAATTAAATTTCAAACTTCAAAAATCTTTATATTTTTAAAGCCTTGAATGAAACAAAGAATATTCTCACACTTTCAAGACTATCTGATCCAATATATTAGTCACCAATATCAGGACCTCCTTTATTGTAATATTTCTCAATATATTTTCTCTACATATAACAGTCAGCATAATAATAATAATAATGTTGTGTTAGCAATGAATATGCCATATAGTGGTCAGGGTTGAAGACATAGTGCACTCTCCTTCGCGTCGTGCACTATGTCTTCAACCCTGACCACTATTTTGGCATAGTCATTGCTAACACAATATTATTATATAAATACACGTAATAATATCTATTCTATAATAAATTATGACAGATTATTAACATTGTGTTTCGTTTTGCATAACTTTCATTAATGTATGTTTATGAACGTCATACTATTATCTGGATCTCATTAACCGATTTATCTCCGCCACATATGTGTGCCTATCCCATGTCAGAACCTATATAGCCAACGTCTTATGTCTTTTTTTTTTTCCAATTGTTTTAGGCGAGAAATGGTTGTTCGTTTTGTTGACCATCACTTTTATTCTTTTAAATCCATCTTTACCTTAGCGATCCAATGTGTGTTTTATAAGAAGAGTTTGAAGATACCAAAGGGAGGTAATCAGAATCCGTAAATTGAAGGACAGACAACACAATGGTCAAAAGAAAAAGAAAAAAAGACAAACAACGATCTACAAAACATTACACATTAAATTAAAGATCGAGTAACACGAACCGCACTAAAAACCGGGGGTGAACTAATGTGCTTCGGAAGGGTTGCAGTTCCTGCTCCAAACGTAATTTCTGAAACATGCCGATTCTAGCAAAATAGGTGTTGGCAAGTTAATTGGAAATGATACAGAATAATTACACAATATTTATATGTCATTCATTTAACACATTGTAGACATTATAATTATATAATTGTTTTTCAAAATATCCCCAAAATATGTAGCAAAAGAAACATAATAGATCTATTCAAGGGCAATTTTATTTATTTTAGTGCTAAGCGAAATATTACTTCATTGTATAGGAATTTAATCTAAATCTTCACGCAAAACATCAATCAAATGTTTTTTTATTGGGAACTGCAATTTGACGCAAATGCCAAAATCGCATTTTAATAATTATTTATTCTTGCCGTTTCAATTTGGAAATTTGGAAATATAGCAATTTTAATTCGAAAACGTCAAATTTAGTCGACACGAGATCATAGATTATGTAAAATGTATTGCTTTCGTTAAATTATGGCGTTTTCTTAATGGGTCTTTTTTTAAACGAAGAAATAAAACTTTTATAAGAATAAATGAAAAATGTTCACCTAACGTAGTAAGAGTTTTGTATATCTGGTGAAAGTTCAGATTAAGGTGACGCTGAAAACAATTATCTTGGTTATTTATTCACAGGTTGTTTTTTGTATTAACAAAATGTCAATAAATCGCCAAGGACATTACCGAGACGAACATATACTGGACGTGTCCCTCCCTATATAAGACATTTCCAACTCGATTCTTTTCAGAATAACTTGTTGGCTACATATTGATTTGTAATGTATCAAACCTGCATCCGTGTCACCTACGTTATAAAGAGCAATAGCAAAATTGAAGATTTCAAACCAACATCCTGGTTTTCCGTCGTTGCAAAGAGCAAAATTGAATACATCATACCAATATCTTGGCTTTCGGACATTGCAAAGAGCAGAATGGAAGACATTAAGCCAGTGTCTGGTTACCTACTTTGTAACGAACAAAAACTGAAAAGATGAAACCAACGCCCTGGTTATCGTTATCAACGTTGCACAGAACAAAATTGAAGCCATAAAACCACGGTCCTGGTCACTTGCTTGGAAAGAACAAAATAATAGACATCAAACCAGCGTTCTAGTTACTGCCATTGTAATCATGTCTAGCTTCCATTGTGGCACACTGGAAGGGAAGTAGAATATGCAGTGTACAAGTCCTTCGACAGAAGCATTCACTTTTAGCGCTCAATGAGGTAAATACCCGTCCTTAGGATTGAGTATTTGTGAATGTCACAAGATTTACTGTTATCTTCATGCATACAAATATGATACTGCACACTTGACGTTAAACAACAGTCAATTAATCAATTCACTGTTGTAGAGAACGACCGTATGTCTAAAACCCCGCAGACAGACGACACAATTTGAACGTTGAAACAATGTTGGTAGAACGTTGTGACATCATTTCAACGTTGAATTAACATTACAATCAATATGGGTAATTCCGCACACTGTCTAATTCTGTGCATTACTATGAACAACATAGATATGCACCGAATTGGACGATACGTAGAGCTACCTTCCAGTATTGTATATGTGTGCTGGAAACATATATAAGTAAAACATAATACAGTAAAACAGAAACAAATAATGTGAAATGTTAGCAATCAACGTAATATGGTTTTGATTTATTTAAAGTACATACATGATGTATATATAAAAGCTTCTTAAAGAGGTGATTACTAGAATTTGTGTTCAAATTACGTACTACAATTGATAGATCATAGTGTTGTTGGCTGCTAAAAGATGTTAACCCCATGCCCTCAGCTTCTTTTACGTTGTAACATTTTCTTTTAGTTATCTGCTGTCATTTCTTTATATTTTGAAGTAATGAAATATATTCCTATTGTATATTTCCTTTTCGTTTTCCTTTTTACGTTAATATGAAAGACGTATGACCGTGGAACATTTTGTTATGTTTTGTTTTATTGTATAATCTTATAAAACATAGCTAGAATTCCTTCAAGCTACATTACAAAAATAATTGAAGATCAAAAAAGGCTTTTTTGTAGTGGTTATATCATGCACAGAAATGAAATATAGCATTCTTGAAATTAATGATGCATTTTAATTGCAGCATTGACGGCTGTCAAATCATCGAAGGGATACGAGAGTCAAATAATTGCGGAAACGAAAAGTCAAATAGAATTACATGGCTTGTTTTATACATTGATTTTAATCGATTCTTGCCAAACGACAAATTCATTATAACATGACTCAAACCGGATATTAAGATATCTGTACACAATGTTAAGAGAGGGATATACTATTTAGGTGTTGAATATATTACACATTATTTGGTCACAGGAGTTTGATACTAACAAGTGTGGGTAGTATATCATTTAACTTTCATAGCAGCAGCTTTTAAAAGAAAAATAATAGGATAGTAAAAATTAGACAGCGACCCGCTGTATGTCTACGCATTCGATATTAGCAAAGTATGTTCATTATTGAAGATTAGGTTTATGGTTTATGGTACTTAATGCCACTTTTAACAATATTTCATTTATATCGTTGCGTAAATGGTCAACAAATAATTTCTTAAGAGAAGCATGGTATGAAAAAGATACCACTGAACGTAAAGTTTCATTTTTATTTTATTTATATTTAGATAAAGTATCAGCCAATTTCATTCACAGGCTTGAAGAGAAGACGTCGACCATCTTGAAGACTTAAATGTTGCATAGCTTCACAATCTGATGACTATGAGCTGATTAAATCTATTCCAGAGACGTATCATATGTATAATCTTTTCATTGATTGCTATGTACCCAGTATATTGCCGTGACTATATGTCATGACATTCTTCAAACCGTAATAATATTCCATATACACGTATATACATAAAGCGAATATTGTATGTTTGTCCCAGCTGACTAAACAGCCAACAACGATTATATTATTTAGAGAAGATAAAAAATAATCAACAATTACTTTTAGATCTTCACGAATAAATAATATTTAATAAATTTGAAATATTACACTTAATTGATTTCAGATAGAGACTATAATGATTTACGATGAATGTTGTTTTATGACAATCTTCGTAATTAACTAGTACATGTATCAGCTACCGATATGTGTTGTTATTTATGTGGTCATTTGATTTGAAGTGAATCAAAATAAAAGTAATCGATTACAAGTCAATAACCATTGCGTGTAGACCAATAAGCATGTTATATATTATACTCAATTCTTTAACAAAAAGTAACAGATGAAAAAAAACTATCCCTTTTTGTTTTATAGACATGTTATATATTAAGGAAAATTCCTCATCAACAACAGAAGAAATACGAATTTGAGCTATGTGGTTATTTATAATGAAATTGAAATGTTTTAAGACAGACAAAATAAATTTGTGTACCTTTTTTCCTGATTAAAACGTTATTCCTGGAATTTAAAAAAATCATTTATGATTGCAATGTTTGTATCACAAAACATAATAGCTTCAAACTTTAAGCACATGTTTACGTGAAGTTATGATGAAGCACTCAGTATGGTGGCTTACTTAAATAGGGACAAAATAATTCAAAAACATTAAACAAAAGAGTTATAATTGGTGCATTTAAGATAAATGTGTTGTTCTAATGTACAATGCCTGGTATTTTCATTCCAAATACTCATGGGCTGATAACACTATTGACATTAATATTGACTGTCTGTCCGTCGTTCAGTTGTTGTGTTTGTTTGATAAATCGAATATTTTGCACCTTGTACACCCGAGGATTTTGGTGGGTCCGTGTTACTAATGTTTTTCGTAATTCTGTGTTATGTTTTTGTTTTATTTGTACTTATGATGTGTTCTGTATACCCAATGTTGCCAGTGTCTCTGTATTTTCAATTCTTGGTCACCCCTTCGGTTTTCGCTAAGAGCAAATTTTGATCAGATGGTAATTTATTTGTCCTCTTTCAAGCCTATACCTGGTATCACAACTCTTTTGTTTGCCAAAGTAAAAATAGCTATATATGCAGCCATGTATGGCCAATATTGAAGGACAGTTGCCAAATAACATACTATTTTATCCATTAAGCAAAAGACTTTGAGTTAAATCCGACAATCTAAGAAAATAGAAATTCAAAATCGTCTCAAAATAATATTCGACAGAACAGAAATAAACTTTGAAACACATGAACAACCTGTAAGCGTTATGGATAGCTTTGTTTTACTGATAATATGTATATTTTTAGATTTGTTCTTGTTGTTATACCTTTATCTCCAAAAACACATTTAATTGGTATATTAATTGACCGATATCTACTAAAGCAACGTAATTTGACAATATAACAATTAACAACCAGAAATTAATAATGGACAACATAATACCATTCCTTTGGTTACTACACAGTATGCGACCATCAAACAGGTTCTTAGTTAATAAGATCGAGAAAAAAAACATACTGATGTTATTGCTGATAGATTTGGTGAACAAAACACCATACCCCCCCTCCCCCCGTCATACATGTGAAATGTAGGAACACTTAAAAGACTAGATGTGGGACGTACAATTAACTAGTGATGGATAGTACAGTGAGTACCATCTAAAATGGTCAATTAATCCATAATAAATACAGATATAAGAAAAGATTGAAGATAACAAAGTTGTAATCAGAATCCGTAAATCGAAGAAGAACAGACAACACAATGGCCAAGAGAAAAGGAACAAACGGATAAACAAATTTCTACACAACACTACACTGAAAATAAAGGCTCAGGCATCGTAAACCACACTAAAAACCGGGGATGAACTCGGGTGCTCTGGAAGGGTAACCAGTTCCTGCTTCACTAGTAAATTCAAAAATGGCATATACCGAAAACTACAGGTAGCCCTAGCCGATATTAGCTATCCTGTTTAGGCCTTTTGGTTTACTTGCACCCAATAATATGTAAATTATCTGGTTTTCAAATCTTTATACTAGGAGCGAACCTGGAGAATGTTATTTCAGAAAGGCGTCGTGCGCACTTAATTAGATATCTACGTTTTCATTACTATCACTGGATCGAAACCTTTGATGGTGGACTATAAGTCCCCGAGGGTATTACCCCCTCCCAGTAGTCAGTACTTCACACTTGATATATATTGAGTAAGCCGCACCTGTCGTTTTATTCTCACTGATCGACATTCCCCGAACCCACAAAAGTGTAAATCAATTATGTCTCGACGCGAGAGTTGTCAATTATTACTGACTTCTACAATGTCAGTGTAAAACCATTTGGGTGATGCAGATAACATTTTAACATTATACAGTCACATTATGACGCAATTATATTATTAAAACAATCCCGTTTATCATGTCAGAACATTCACATGCATTTTTTGCACATTTGTGTGTTTTTATTTGTATTGTAGTTGATTGTACAATCAATATAATGGAAATCTAAGGTCTGAATTTATATATGAAATCCATGATGTAATTTTCTAAGATTCATTTTCAGTAACAAATTATAATTATATATAAGAAACACGTGAAAAAGAGATTCTCATTAAAATGTGCTCGTTAACTTGTTTCTGCATCAATAAAGTCAATCTATTTCATCCCGTACTTATCTAAGTGATGTCAAATTTCTAAATTTGAAACTTAATTAAATAGACTCTTTAAATTATTAAAAAACTGGCTTCTATTATTTTCTGCAGTAGTGTATTTTGTACGAATATTTCTTATTTAGAGAATTCTACTTGAAAATCTGCAAAAGGAAAACATTGTGTAATCAAAGTCTAAAAACGTGAACTTTGAAAACCTCCCTGTAAATTGGATAAAACATGTCATTTAATTTTGTGGATCTAACATGTCCTTTCAGTCGTTGCGTTTATTGTAGATTAAGTGTTCCAAACAATCGACAGTCACTAGAGTGCACCAACTATTGGAATCTGGGTCTCCCCTCGTATCGTTTAATATGCTGCATGCATGGTTTTAGCAATTTATAAGGTCATCCATGTCAATTGATATGAAAACTGATTCGGGTTTGTTTCGTAACTTATTTGTGTTTAGAAGTTGCCATAACGACATTACTCAAATATTTCCTCGCTCATGTGATAAAGTTTGTTAGTGACTTGCGAGAAGTCGGTGGTTTTCTCCGGATACTCCGGTTTCCCCCACCAATAAAACTGACCTCCATCATATAACTGAAATATCGTTGTAGATGGTGTTAAGCACTATATACCAACCAAACCATTCAAATTTCCTACCATACGGAATAAACAGATCATGAAAGATACGGTAGGATTAGCCGATATAACATTTATCATCGATAACCCACGGGTAATGGCGATCAGTTCCTTACCTCTTATCGTTTTAATTTGCAAAGAAATCAGTTCTATTTAAATACTGTTATCTGATTGGCTGTAAAACAGTCTGTCAATTAAACTACCAATGAGGAGTGGACGGTATCGGAGTGTGATCTGTCGTGAGTTCCTGACGATATCCATGGGGTAGATATAATCAACCAAGTGATCTTCCACCATCGAACCGACCATCCAAACGGTTATTGCACAGCAGGAACACCCCTTCTCCCTCCAAAAAAAGGGAAGCGAGCACCATTTGTGATGTAGAGGGTTCGTGTTATAGTTATGTTATTTGTATTTGCTTACGCATACTGGTGATCAAGATTTCTATTGCAAATGATATTCGTTTCGTTTGACAGTAACATGACGAGTGCAACTAGTGTAGCAGGAAAGGCCTGCCCATCTGGAGCATCTGAGTTTTTGTGGTGTTAATTTTGCTCAATATTTACTTTTGTTCTGTGTGGTGTTTTGTAGATAATTATTTTGGGTCCTTTTGCTGTTGTCCATTGTGTTGTATTGTCTGTCCTTTGACTTACGGGGTTCATTAGCCATTTGGTTTCTTCTAATTTTTCATTTTGAGTGTAGATCTTATAAATGTACAATAAATCAAATAAAAACACAGCGTGTTTACAATTGCATATGAACAGTTATAAAGACACAAAAGAAAGCTAGTTCTTGATACGTTTCACACTCCTTTTAGAGTGCGATTTATTTTCGTAATTGAAAATAAATACAAAACTGTGTATGAACTTATGAACACCGTTGCTTTTATAGTTTAATTACCGGGGTATATTGATTCTTGTAAATATACACTTTTCAATTGGCTTTTTCAGCTAGTCTTGAAAGTATAATACATTCTCTGACTAGTCTTTTTTCAATAGACTTAACAGAAAAAACATTGTTTTTGCTTGCGCATAGTGGTGTCCAACACATATTATTTGTGTTGTGTTTTTCTTCGTCTTATATACCCTATGTTGCCAGTGTCTCTGGATTGTCCATTTTTAATTGCCCCTTCGATATTCTCTAACGTTTATTTGACACAAAGTCATCTTCCACAACAGTCTACATTATGATACTATGGTTTTGCTTGCTCCATTAGACTTTTATATTATTATTCTTTCAAATCTTTTAACTATGAGCGTATCTAATGTGGGATTATTCCAGAAACTCGCCGAACCACTAAAATCAGATATCTGCGAATTTATTTCTATGTATTATTTGTAAACATTATGGTATATAAACTACAACTAATGAGAATTCTTACCAAAATGATTCCCTAGTTACAAAAATAAAAAACAAATAGTTACCAATTAATATAACACATCTTTCAATAAAGTTAACTTGTAAGAAAAATAATAATAATTAATGATGTAGAAGTTATTTATATGAATATAACATCATAACAATATCAAATATCTTGTAAATTATTGTTGTTTTTGTCCTACGTGAAAAAAAAAACACAATTTGAACTTTAATTACTATTACCGGGATATAATTGCGCTGAAGGTGTAGGAGAAAAATAATACATTTCGTAATTGTTAGTTTCAAATGTTAATTGCATGTACATGTCTAATAACACGTTCTTAATATTAGGTAAATACAAAAGCTGATTGGTGCGTATGTAGTCACGTGAGAGTAAATACACCATTTACGAGTGAGACATTTCACTGTATGAATTACTAGTATTTGTTCTCGGTATTGCCATTTTTTAATATTTTGCCATGAACTATTATAAATAACAATTTATTGCTAATGGAAAGATTCATCGTATAATGTTCAAATATATACTAGTTTATATAATAAGTATGATTAGAAAATAATTACCTCTCCTCGACCAATTAGAAACTTTGATTAAAAGCTCTAATTTCTATGAAACATATCTGTCTATGTTTTATTAAATGTCATGCATGGCTGGTTTTGTATTGTCTAGTCACTGATGGACCATAATTAAGTTGTAAATAAAAAAAAAAATTACTTATTAATCGCTTGATGTTTAATTTCCATGAATGATGAAAACAATTATCATTATTTAATTATTGCTTAATCGGGCAGACTACTATATTAAATAGTCATTTTGTAATTTGCTTAGCCAAGTGTACTCGATACAACATTATGTGACTTAATATAAGTCGGTGGTTTTCTCTATGTACTCTGGTTTCCCCCACCAATAAAATGACCGCCACGATATATCTGAAATATTGTTTAAGTTGCCATTAAACACTATAACCCTAACCCCTGTTGATCACCAAGTAAAGTGCTCTCAACCAATGAGGCAGCTTGCTTTTGTTGTTCTTAATAGTGAAGAACGTTAGAAACCATTTCCTTAAAAAGGAATTAAATTATAATTGGTTTTCTTGCTCCCAAATTATTTTGCTTTCTAATATTTTGGCCTTGAGCGTACCTGATGTAGGCTATTCCAGAAACGCGTCGTGTGTACTAAATTTGATATCTACGTTTTTTAAATTTCTATTGTACCCAGAGTATAAACTTGTCTAAATTCTCGAGGCTTTTACAGTGATACGTAAATGAACAATCAGAAATGCTTTCACCTAAATATCAATTAAAATCTTGACAAGTAAAACGTCTATGGTTCGCTAAATTGATCAAACATCAGTTTGATTTATGTTCAATGAAACCATTGAAGTTCCTCGGCTTCGCTTCGGTCATAAAACATGGAAAACTGTTGTTTAACATGTACATATACTTGGTACTTGTGTAATTGTTTGATTCCATGTCAATATTATTTGCATTTAAGCACACATGTCAACCTCGTTAAATAAAAAGTTCATAATTAAATACCGCCACCTTTTACTTGATGTTTTTATAAAATGATCCACGAACTAACTGACGTGTCATAAAATGTGTTCATCATATTTCTAAGTTGGCAATTACATTTTCTTAACGACATATTTTTTCATAGAAAAGGGGAAAATGTGATATGCTGTACCAATTACATACTTTCCGTTACTCGTCTTTCTAATGTTTAGAAATAATCAAGCGGAGTCGAATGACTAAAGTTCACAATAGTAAATGCTAAGTACTAATTGTTTTCAGATACAAGATAGCAGTCGTAACATCAATAGAATAAACATGACGAATGAAGTTTAATATGTGGTAAAACAGACATTTAAAAAAACAAAATGTTACATTTTGAGAATTTCGATGACTTTGTATAATATCTAATATTTGAATGATGGTTGAGACCATCAGCTCTTTTTAGTATAACTGGCATAGTACATTGACAATTTCCGTGACAAGAAGATTAAATGTATTAGGTTTAACGTTCCAGATTATTATTTATTACAACGCTGCTCGCACAGTTATATTCGAGGGTTGGCGTTTAACTCGCATGTAAAAAAAAACACTGGTATGATCGCATCATTTCACTAAGACAGAGGTGTGGGACTGTAAAACTAGTTAAACCCACCATTTTTTTTCAAGTGTCTGTATCAAGCAAGAGAAACTACATCAACGAAGTCTTAATATTGCTGCCCCTTTTACAGCACAATTCGTGAAGTTTCAACGTCCAAAGCCAATGTAAGACACCTATTTATAAGCTGATATTGCAGACTTGTAATCAGTTCAACAACTAAAATTATAATTGCGCATAAAATAGTCCAAATCCGCATTGAGACAGTCGAAAGTAGTACAAAATAGAACACCAGGAACTTTGAAAAAAAAATTTAGTTGTTTCTTGATTATGATATTTTTTTACAGTTAATCCTATCATATTTGGTGAGGTTTGAACTGCAAAAAATACGTCATTTGTTGAAATATAACCACATATAAAATTACTACATCCTGTGTGGAAGGATTTCCTGGATACTGTAAATACTGTTGTTTTGACCGGATATTGAAAACAGCTGATTATTTTCTTATTTGACATACAATGTTTCTTTAAAAGTGGATCAGAATATGGACCTTGGACCAACATAATAGGAAATAGTTGTCTTGTTATCCAGAAAATTCATTTAGATTTTTTATGATTTTTTTATTTTCAATGTAAGTCAATGGTGGAATATATACTGGTGTGCTCTCCATATTATTTTATTCCAGGATGCAAGTAGAAATTTAAGTTAAAATAAATCCAATTGTTCTCATCTTCAGAGATTTGTTACATGAATCAAATCTGTGTTACTTCCTATAAATATTGAAAATATTCATTACAAATTAAATAATTTAGATTTTTGACAGAAAGTTAATTAGAGAAATATCCCTTTTATTACTTTACAGGATATTCAATGATATATTATAATGGGCTTGAATTTGTCATCTCTAATGTGTAAAAGAGCAATATGATCTAATGAGAGAAATATATGTTGTGTGAAACTAGGGACCTTTACACTCCTAAGTGGAAACCTAATTGAGTATTTTACTCCTACATGCAAATTAACTACAAATATCGTATGCAAACAATATGCATATTCTCTCTAGTGTCTCAAATACACTTAACGGGAGTTCTGATGCTGAATTCAAAAGTTCATCTATTAGTGTGTTTAATTACGTTGAAACTGCTTTCTTCAGTTGAAACGGTCTGAAATGGAAAAAAAGTACTTGCCGCTTTGTGTTAAATTGAAATGCATCTGAAAGGTACAACCGTGTGTAATTTAGATTAAAAAATGAAACATTCTTCACTTGAATCTTTTCTAATGGTTAGCATTCTCACCTCGAGTGTAGAAGACTAGAAAGTATGCTATTCCGCTAAGCACCTATCATGGAGGATAACGAAAGCATACTGCTAGGCTCGAGGTCGGCAAAATGTGTTCGAATGACTTGTTTTAGCCATTAGAAAGTTTAATAAAAATGCGCACTTTGATTTCAACAAACAATCACTCACTCCTTCTCCACCACTTTGATATAAGTCAATCAGTGTGCAGCTTACCATTCACGTTTGCATGTATGCACTTGGCCTTTTTTTTTCTCTATTATGTATAACACTTATTTACACACGTAGCGCTAATAAATATATGGGTAGACATGTTAATTTACAACAACATTCGTATTCTTTATTGCCCCGACTGAAAAGGAGCATTCGATACGGTCGACATAAATGGAACCAGGTACTTCAGACATAAACAAATTTGAAGTGTTATATCATTAAAAACTATATAATGCCTTTCAATCTGTTCTCTTTGGCAGAGTATATACTTCATTCCCTCAAATCTTCTTAATTGCAATTTCTATGAAGTTTTTAACATCTTCAAGAGTTATGTCTAAGAAATTCTGTTGATATGATAAATTGCCGTTGTTCATTGACACACAGTATTATTATCCGTTCAAAAATATGACAAATATGATAAAAATCTCTTAAATTATTTGTTCAATATGTAAATTAGGTTAAATTAATTACATAGTTAAGGAGAAAAAGATTAGATTTTGACACACCATTAACCGAAATTACAAGAGGAATAATTTGAATAAAGGTAAGAGAAAACTGAAGGGGCGTAGTCAAGAATGAACAACCCAAAGACGTAAGGAACACTTGGGTACAAGACACACAACGAAGACAAACACAACACAGACAACGAAAGATTAATAAAAAAAACAAATAAAAAACTAAAAAGTACGCGAGGCTGGTCCTCTTTCTCAAAAGACATCCGCCATGTTACTTATGGTTAAGTCCGGTAAAAGTATTTTGGGTGATAGAGGGAAGAAATATACGTAAAAGGGAAATAATCCATTTACAAAGTATTCGATTTCAAGGTTATTACTTCGGAGTACAACCAACTCGAAAGAATCGTCTGCTGGTTATTCGGAGCAATTTTATTTTAATTTTGCTCAGAATAATGTGTCCGAATGAGGCGACATGTCTCTACGCAGACTGTTGTTTCAGAGAGATAGTACTGTTAAAATCCAAGTAAGCTTGTTGGTCTAGTACAAAGCGGAATTCATCACGATCTCATTGAAAATTAATTTGTTAATCTGTTCTCGCTATTATATAGCTGAAAATTTGCAGAGTTTGCGCTAAGTATCTAGTACTCACTGACTCAGTCACTCAATACTATAGAGACCGTAAGGAAAGTAGTTGATACTGGAAGGCCTGGCACGATGCTTTCACCGCACAATAATAACATAGGACCATATGGGAAGATGGAAAAATAATTTTTCTCAGATACTAGAAATAGATTGAATCAAAACGTTGCATAAATTGTCATTTTCGTAATTTATGTGGATCAGAAATCTACGTGTGCTGACTCCACAAGGCACATTCAGAACAAACAATAATTGCAGTAGAATTGGGATATATAAGTTATGTTTGTAATAAATCGATTATTCGTATCTAATGTTACATTCAATCTTGTCCAATTAATGTAAAATACTCATGCTATTATTAAAACGTAGATATCAAAATTAGTACAGGACGCGTTCTAAATTAACCTTTATTAAGTTCAGTCAAAACCAAAAAAAATTTAAAAACCAAATAATTTAGAAGTCTTTGAGAGCAATAAAATAATAGGACCTAAACAGGAAAGCCAAAATCGGGTACGGGTACATATGCCTGAGAGAGAAGGAGCGTACTTTTAATCATAATTACATGATTTAGGAACTGTAATTTTCGATAAAAAAATATAATATAATAAACCATGTCAGGGCCGAAAGAGATAGAAAACCGCGTATGTGTAGTAATGGTTAGTGATTTGGCTCCCCTGTCATGGAGTCAGAATAATGTGTCCTAGTGACATTATCATTATTTTATCATAATGTATCTTGTTCTCACAATGATCTGGCTTACAAATTGATCAGTTGGTGTTAAACAACAGTCACCCACTCACAATGTGTCATTTTTGTATTGTTTAACCACATAAAACCAGTTCATGGCGCAGTGTACTTGATACAACATTATGTGATAAAGTTTGTCAGTGACTTGCGACAGGTCGATGGTTTTCTCCAGATACACCAATTTCATCAACCAATAAAACTGGCCGCCACGATATAACTGATATATTGTTTATTGTTGAAAGTGGCGTTAAACACCATAAACCATGCTGACCATTTTGTTTCTCTTGACCTTTAATAATCTGAAATTAATAATCTGAAATTAAATATTGCAAAAACAAACATGCATACTTTTTCGTGGTATTTAGAGTGATCTTTCTGATAGATTAAATTTTATTTCAAATTCTTTCGTCAGTCAGTGTAAATATTGTACGGTACAGATTTAATGACAATCTACATTTGTCTAGCTTCACACCAATTCAGTATAGTGTGTTAGACTTGCAATTTCGATAAAAGCAAACTCTTCATCAAATTTTCAGTTACAGAAAGATGTCGATTTAATCATCTGTATAATATCAATTTACTTGAGTGCTGAACATTTAGAAAATTGAAATTTATTATGGCTTGAAATGTGCAATTATTTGTATTTTCAAATTAAATGACATAACTGGAAGTCGCGTCGAATAACGTTATATCAGTAAAATGTTCTGAGCATTACTTATATTTCATGTAAACTCTAGTATATAGACTGACATTTAGATTAAAGGTGGTATGGTGTTTAACGCCACTTTCAACAATATTTCAGTTATGTGGTGTTTTATTGGTGGAGGAAACCTGAGTACCCGAAAAAAAACCACAGATCTGCCGCAAGTCACTGACAATTTTATCACATAATATTGTATCAAGTACATTAGCCATGAGAGAGATTCGAATCCACAGCCGAATAAACACTGATTGCACAGGTAGTTGTAGATCCAACTACCTTACGATCACGTCCACGATGGTCCCTAAAATGCATAGGACTTATACTATGATATTTCAATAAGGATCTATTTGCCATTTTTAAAAATATGCTTTTTATTTATAAAAATCACACATGGAAAATGTCATTATCAGCAAACAATGGAAGAGTGATAGTAATAAAAACCAAAAATAATAACATATGGTAGAAGATAAGAATAGTCATAAAACACAAATAGAAAGGGGATAAGGAAGAAGTCAGGTATAGTAATAAAACAAAAATAAGACGATAATGATAGTCATAAAAACAAAAATAATAATGTTATAAGGAAGAGTTGTAACTTCCCAACTCAGGTCAAATGCTTCGTAAACATTACAAATTTATCAGCCGCTTCATTGCTACTTCACAATATATACACAATGTAATTAATACTGCCAGCCTATCTTGTAATTCTAATATTTATTACACATATATTGAATGATGTTAGCTCAACATGTGTTTTATACCAGGTAATGTGGCCATTTTATTACCAGGGGTATGTATAATACAGGACGCCATGTGTGAAGTTAATAATCATACCTGTCATGTATGGTTTGCAATTGTTTTGGAGGAATACCACAGTCCTCACGAATCAAGAGAAAGCTAAATAAACAAATGAATGTTTTGTAATAAAACTTTTCTATAATTTAAATTAGCCGATTTCATGTACGGTAGAAAGATGTAATAGGTGAGTGATTGTTGTTTATCGCTAATTAAGTTATTCATTTTCAGCCATATCATGGCGAGAATATGCTTATCTTTTATGCCATGTTGATTATACCTGCTTTGTACTAGATCAACACGTGGAGCTGAATGTTTAGAGTGCTACCAGAGAAACAACATATACCAATTAAATAGATTTTGGGATAATCTGACCAGATATCGAGTCGATATGTTCCAATGCAGACACACTATGAAAAGAAAACTTAAACAGTGATGGTCAACAAGTTCACTAATAATTTGTTATTCTGAAATCAAATATCTATCAAAATCGTACATGCAAACAGTTCTTAGTCAAACAATAATAATATGCTAAATAAAGTATATATTTTTGGTGCTAATCATCTATTAGTTAACAGTTCACTAAAGTTATAAAATCCACATTAAAGCACACAGTACTTTGAAGAACTATTCGTAATTCATCTTAACAATCAGCAAATATCGGCATTGGTTAAAATATGTAAGTCCTCAATATATAAAAAAAACGTTGAAAAATACCAAAGAGGAAATCAGAAGCCGCAATTAAAAAAAGTACAGAAAATACAAAGATCAAAACGACAAACAATGGTTAACAAAATAATACACAGAAAACTAAAGATTGGGCAGCACGAACCACTAATATAGCAAATGTTCACCTCGGGTTTTGAGTGGGGTTCGTGTTCCTCGATCTTTAGTTTTATGTAATGTTTTGTAGATCGTTGTTTCCCCTTTTCTCCTTTTTTCTTTTGGCCATTATGCTATTTGTCCTTCTTCGATTGACGGATTCTGATTATCCCTTTGGTGTCTTCAAACTCTTCTTGCTGTAGTTTAACAATGCAACTATTTATGTTATCAACTTATACACAGCAACACACAACTTCAATGCAGACATTAATTGTCAACGATTAAGAATCAGCAGCGAATTACCAATTTACCATAGTGACAAATACAGAACACATTTTTTGCCCTAATCGGTGATTAATGGACTTTTAATGGAACTGTTCTTGTATGATGGGTTTTCTTTCTGAACGACCTATAGACAGGTCCAAATTAATCATCAATGTCGATTAATCTAAAAATTACATCACACGATGTAGAGGTACTCTGAACTCTGAATAAGATACAATAAAGTAAAACATACTTTTAAACCTCATTGCCTTGAACATGTCATAAGATAACAATGATTTTGAGCGTACCCGATGAAGGTTATTCCGGAAACGCTTCGTGAGCACCAAATTTCATATCTAGGTTTTTATTTCATTAAATGATTAATGTTCAATGTCAAGAGATAAACAAAGGAATGGTACACTTTGCATGCAGATTTAAAAAAAAATCTGAAAAATATATCTATAAGAGGAACACAACACCTGTATCCGGTTATGGAAATGTCAGGCAATCGCTTGGGTATGTCATTCTGAACTTCCGATCGGCACCAAAAATACAAACCCTCTAAAGTGCCATGAACTGAACATTTTTAGCTTATTGGGGGGAGGGTTGAAAGGCTTACGATGACATCCCAATATTTCTGTAATAGATGATTCTTCTATATGATTAGTTAAAATGTGAAAATAAATAACAGTCCGATTCAAGTATTTGATCACAACTTAAGTGATTTTAGATACAATCTTACAAATTTAGTGTGTACGACGCAATTCTGGAATGATATTCATTAGGCACGCTCAAAGCCGAAAGATGGGAAAGTCAAATAACTTAGAAGTCTTTGCGAGCAATAACACGAAAAGGACATACACAGGATATCACAATAACCCATCTAAAAAGATCACAATTGTAGTTCATACATCATAGATAAACATTAACGAATTTCGAAGGGGCAATCAAAAATTGACAATCCAGAAAAAATGGCAACATACATGTCGGGTATACAAGACGACGACAAACAAAACAAAAACACAACGCAATATGTGTTGGACACCAATATACGTAAACATATACAATTACGTAAATAAGACATGAGTTCTCCTACAAACAACTGGAAGTAAAGACGAGCCGAACATCGCAGTTCCGGGGTATAGTAATATGGCCTAGCCTCGTTTCACCTCTGCATGGTACAATCCCTCAAAAAGAGAGGTGTCAACTGCTTGTGGGGGAGAGTGGTGGGTGCGAATAAAATACACTACGCGTTCTTACTATGAAGAAAAGTTTGAGGATACCACAGGGGTAATCAGAAGCCGTAAATATCGAAGGACAGACAACACAATGGTCAAAAGAAAAAGGACAAAAGGACAAACAACGATCTACAAAACATTAAAAAGAAAATTAAAGATCGATCAATTAGAGTTTCCAGTGTATTATTAATGTCGTCATTGTTGCACGTAGAAGATCACGTAGTGCTTCGGTGAACGACAAACATTCCCTACTCTAATACAATGTATATATCCTTGTATCCCTCTGGCAAGAAAACCATTCTCAAAATAATTGAACTCGCGTATTTACATCATATTTAAAGTACTTTGGGAACAGAAATCAGTTTTATATCGTTTTTATAATGGCTAAGCATTCAGTCACGGCAAAACACTTTTATTATTACTTTTTTATGTATTAGTCAAGGGCAGCACACATTAATCTGACGTCGGTATTACAAAGTGTATTCTACATTAAATAAATTCAAATAATAAATTTTACAGACACTGAATATGGATGAAATATCTCTGACTTGGGGCTTAAGAACAACCAAATGCTTCTCAAGTAAGACACATTAGATGTTTTAAGAACAACCAAACGATTCTCAAGTAAGACACGTTAGATGTTTTAAGAACAACCAAACGCTTCTCAAGTAAGACACCTTAGATGTTTTAAGAACAACCAAACGCTTCTCAAGTAAGACACGTTAGATGTTTTAAGAACAACCAAACGCTTCTCAAGTAAGACACGTTAGATGTTTTAAGAACAACCAAACGCTTCTCAAGTAAGACACATTAGATGTTTTAAGAACAACCAAACGCTTCTCAAGTAAGACACGTTAAATGTTTTAAGAACAACCAAACGCTTCTCAAGTAAGACACGTTAGATGTTTTAAGAACAACCAAACGCTTCTCAAGTAAGACACCTTAGATGTTTTAAGAACAACCAAACGCTTCTCAAGTAAGACACGTTAGATGTTTTAAGAACAACCAAACGATTCTCAAGTAAGACACGTTAGATGTTTTAAGAACAACCAAACGCTTCTCAAGTAAGACACGTTAGATGTTTTAAGAATAACCAAACGCTTCTCAAGTAAGACACGTTAGATGTTTTAAGAACAACCAAACGCTTCTCAAGTAAGACACGTTAGATGTTTTAAGGACAACCAAACGATTCTCAAGTAAGACACGTTAGATGTTTTAAGAACAACCAAGAGATTCTCAAGTAAGACACGTTAGATGTTTTAAGAACAACCAAACGCTTCTCAAGTAAGACACGTTAGATATATAATTTTCTATCTCAATGAAAGATCTGTTAAGACCCTTTGGTGTTATTGCTCACTAAACTTATTTGGATTTCCAATCTTTCGATTTTGAAGGTTATTTCAGAAGCGCGCCATGCTCACTAAATTTGATATCTACGTTTTTTTCTTGTTACAATGTACATACTGAATTTTGAAAGAGGCGTCCTTCTAAATATGAATTCGAACATTGAAGCTAGGGCATTATTAGATTTACCCTACCAGGTAGTCAGTTAATGTCCGATCTTTGGTAACGGCATAATATCTTTTCTTACTATATATCGAAATTGTATCAATTTAATAATCCAAAAAAAGGGTGCACTCGACTCGTAGCCGCAAGTGATAAAGTTTACCAGTTGCTTACCCGTGGTCGGTGGTCCTCTCCGGCTTCTGCCACCACTAAAACTGGTCGCTATGATATAGCTGAAATATTGCTGAAAGTGGCGCTAAGCACCAAAAATCAAATTAAATCAATTTAGTAATCTAGTTACTACGATATATGGCGACCAACAACAAAATAACTGTAAAAGGTATTAAAGTAAACAAAATAATCTGTATGTTCACTAAATCGGGAAGTCTACTATCTGAAAACGGGGATAATTTCTCTATTTGAGAATGGCACGAGAGAATTACATTACAACACCAGTATTGCAACAATTCCTGCAACTAATTTACAGAACAAATTTAGTGTCTGCAACCAATTTGCGAAAACGTATCATATGTGTAAGCAAGATCTTTATAGTTATAATTAAAATGTAAATTACAGAAACTGTAATCTTAATGTAATTTTTCGGATACGTTACTAAGATCTTTAACAGGACTAGATATGCAAGAAAAGAGAACTAGTCGAAAAAACTAACATTCATGTAATAAAGAAAAAGCCAAATGTCATCACGTTAATCTTAAAAATAACGAGTTAATTTATTTTACTTTGATCCAGTTTTGGAGCCAGGGTATAAGTAGCGCGATAATAATTAGTAATCGGAAACCAGACTACAATTTTATGTAACCTACATTTAGGTTCACAGTGAACTATAATTGTATATACGTGTAATGCATGTGCTATATTTTCCCAGGTTCTGTAAATGAAAACCAAAGTAAAACTAGAGGTCATGCACACTATTCAAAATGGCGAAGTAGGAAAGTGGTCATCAGTTTGTGGACAACTATATTTGTTAAGAGGAATAAAGCTAAATATTTCACTATAAACCGAAGGGGCAATCAAGAGTGGAAAATACATACACATTGGGCACACAAGAAACAGGACGAAGACAAACAAAAACAAAACAAACAACAACAGCACAACACAGACCCCACCAAAAATCCAAGGATCAACCCATGTGCTCGCGAAGAGCAAGTAGTTCCTGCTTCTTATAAGACACCCACAAAGTGACGTAAAAAAATACAGCAATGTCCTATCTATAGCAATAGGACATTTATTTTTGCGCGGTGGGGTACAACTGCTGCTAAAGGATATCTTTCGTCGTGTAAAATAAACGTTAGAGAAAACCGATGGGGGCAATCAGGAATAGACAAACCAGAGTCAGACGCGACATTGAGTTCAGGCACAAGTCAATCAAAACAAAAGACACTACACAGAAAACTAATACAAAGCTGAGCTACATTGACCCCACCATAATAAAGACACCAGTCGTGCTACTCATACTCAATTCCGATAGGTGATAGCGAAACAATTTACGTTGAAGGGAAATATATCGAATGTTATTTGATATTTCGTAATGGTCAACCAGTTCGCCATTTTTCATCTACTTGATTTATCGTTGAAGAATCGTACTCCTATAAAGATGGCTGAAATGCTATTCATTTGACTCCAAATCATAAATCAAAGAGTCAATTATTGTGAGCAACAATTTGTTACACGTAGGAGTGGTCATTATAACAATGGAACAAATTGTCCACATACAATATTGTAGTAAGGACCTCTTTTAGAAGAATAACATAATTGTTTGTTCCCGAGGGTATAATTAGCCTTGTAGTCAAGTGATTCGGCACTTACGTGATTTATTAGATATTATGCTTAAAAATTAAATAATATAATTTATTTAAACTAAGGTCAATCTCCATCATGCATATGCAACCATGGCAACCATCGTCGATTGTTGGTTATTTGAAATAGGCCGTTTTGTTTACTTGCTACCAAATATGTTTTTGCAAAAATACTTGGTTTTCCAATCTTTTGACTGATGAAGGAAATTCCAGAAATGTGCGTTAGGTTTGGGTTTATTGTGTTTAACGCCACTTTCAACAATATTTCAGCTATATGGTGGTGGTCGGTTTTATTGGTGGAGGAAACCAGAGTACCAGGAGAAAACCGCCGACCTGTTGCAAGTCACTGACAAAGTTTTATTGAATACACCTCGATATGAGCCAGAAATATTTGATGCGCACTAATTTTGATATCTATCAAATATACTACCAATCATTATTCCACTATAATATAGTATAAACTTCACCATTAACTAGTTACCTAATTAGTGTTCATTATATGATATAACTATATTAACCTGTTTAATATACATCATATGTCGCCCGGAATGTATAACGTATAAATCTCACATAGAGACCTCTTTCTGTTGAAAGATTGGTATGCCTCAAACAAACAATGTACCACACATATATTTGTAATGGATTTATACTTTAAAGATATAGGTTAGTTTCTGCAGAAATTAACAAGAACTGTCATTACATAACACAGTCATAAGTCAAATAACACGTTTTCACTATTACATATACAGTTGGAGGGTTAGTGTTATGGTGTTTAACGCCACTTTCAACAATATTTAAGCTCTATCGTTCGTTAGATACTGTTGGAAAAATATTATTCATGAAAACCTTGAAGATACCAAAATGGTAATCAGAAGCTGTAAATGAAAGGACAGACAATCCATATGGTCAAAATCAAAAAGACAAAATGACAAACAATGATCTACAAAACACTAAACAGAAAACTAAAAATTAGCAATACGTACCCACTAAAAACCTGGGATAAGCTAAAAAATTACGTAATTCAAAGGCATGAATTTTGCCAATATCTATATTAGAAATGTGAGAAGTTACATCTGAACCTGTACCGCTCCGCTGGATATTCAAGCACTACAAGTTTCTACGAAAAAAATGATTTATTCATATTCTCATAGATTTCTGCTGTGCTAAACAATCTCATATTGTGCTAGTCACGTTGGATTTCTGTTCGAGTAAGAAAATATATACGAACTTTTTGAGAAAAAAAACCAAATGACATATGAATCATATACTATTAATTTTGGTCCATGCGAGCTAACTACGAAACTGCTAATGAAAAGGTCTAAGTTCCTTTTAAAGCGATTATCTCCAAGACAATGTTTCATCGACAACACCACTGCATCACCGGATATTTCCCACGATTTATATAAAACATTATTTGTATGGTTGATTGTTGAAGTCCATAAATACCACAATTTGAATATCCTACTGACAGAAACAATCACGATTAATCAATGTCCTATAGTCAACAGTAACCATAATCCGCGGTATAATGTATCAGACAAACTCTTAAGAACACTACAGAATCATTAGTACTAAGTAAATAATTACACTAAAACGATCTTACTTTCCAGGGTGATCAATCAGAATGAAAATGTTAATTAATTGTCAAGAAAGATTATGACCTACAATTATGTTGGTAAATAACGTGACGAGGTCAGACAAAAGTACATAAAACACACATCGTAGAAAAATCTCAAATTTGTATTCCACTACCAACACAACAATGTCTTCTTTTATTTCAATGAATGACCAATAAAAAAAAACAACCTACAGAGTATATATCTATTTTGTAACTGCATAGTTCTTGTTCAAAATAATTTCTGGAAGAGAATGAAATACATTTTCAAATTTTCTTCAATTTTATTTCCTTTCGTGTTCATAGAGCGAATATTCAATACAGAGTGAGACATTGCCAATTTAATCTATACTATGAGCCTTCTATTTTGTTTCTGGAATAGTATAAGTAATCTGCTATCTCCGTTCATAGTAATCGCAAGAAGGTACAACGACGAGATCAAATGCCATAATATATAGACAATGACAAAACCGTCATAAACCCCCCTCCCCCCGAAGAAACACAATTCATAAATACTCAACACAGAAACGTAAAAACAGTTTTTAGTGGGGGTCGTGCTGTTCATTTCTCCGATTGCATGCGTTTTAATTCAGTGTTGCGTTGACTGCTAAAATCTCTGTGTAAAAATCGATGCTTAGTTTGAATTACTCCCAATGGTTTATTCATATTCTGGTGTTCAAAACGATTTCCATTTCAAATTATGTTCGTGTTTTTTGACAGTAGCACGAATGGGGTCGATAATGGAACAGGAACTGCCTTCTTTGCAGGAACACTTGAGTTTCTAGTTTCCTCTGTAGTGCTTATTGAACCATTATTTGACTTTGTGTCATTTGTCAATTGGTAATCTGCGATTTATGGCTTCTGATATCTGCTTTGATATCTTCAAACTTTTCTTCCCAAAAACAACGTCTGGTGTACTTCTTGAAAAATGTTTTGTTTGTCCATCAGTTCATGCTTTGCACGTTCAATACTACAAATATGAATTTCCCATCCTTTAAACACGAAACGGCGATCGTGACTGAGATTGTATCGTTGTTATATCTACCTATTTAACCATTGTGGTTTTCATCGGTATATCGATTTTCTTCATCAACAGGACTGTTCGTCATGTCCAAACAGTCATAACCCACCACCATATCATATTATTTACTCATTCTGAAATTTAAATCTGCGCGGATCTTTATATTTTCATACCACTATATTATAAAAGTTGATCTAATAAGTAAATTCTATAAAGTGTTCCACACTGATAACATATTTTGTAAGATTGTTTGATTCATATTGAGTAATTATATATTTGATAGCTCTTCATCCGACTTTAATAATAAGATGAAAAACAAGAAAATACTACACCGTCAATATTTATAGTGTATCAGTTTCAAGCTTAGAGTGTTTTGTCTTCATGAAGAGACAGGTCTCGTGTTCACTTATGACATGTAATTGATGATCATCACTGAAACCCAAAGGATACAGTGACCTGACGAATATCAATACAATCGTTGTATCTGATATTTCAATGTCAACTTTAATGGGTTAGGTTAGGTTAATGGTGTTGAACGCCACTTTCAACAATATTTCATTTATATCGTGGAGGTCAGTTGTATTGGTGGGGGAAACCGTGATAGCCGGAGAAAACCATCGACCTGTCGCAAGTCACTGACAAACTTTATCACATAATTATGTATCAATTACACCTCGCCTAAGTGGGATTCGAACTCACAACGTTAGAGGTGATAGTTACTGATTGCATGGGTAGTAATAAATCCAACTACCATACGATTGTTAACCTTGAGTTTCATTTATATATCGTTTTGTTTTTCGTTAAAAACAAGTTTGATGATACCAAAGGGGTAATCAGAAGCCGTAAGTCAGAGAAGGCCAGACAAGACAATGACCAACATGATGTCAAAGGGGTAATCAGAAGCCGTAACTCAGAGAAGGACAGACTACACAATGACCGACATGATACCAAAGGGGTAATCAGAAGCGTAACTCAGAGAAGGACAGACTACACAATGACCAACATGATACCAAAGGGGCAATCAGAAGCGTAACTCAGAGAAGGACAGACTACACAATGACCGACATGATACCAAAGGGGCAATCAGAAGCTGTAACTCAGAGAAGGACAGACTACACAATGACCAATATGATACCAAAGGAGCAATCAGAAGCTGTAACTCAGAGAAGGACAGACTACACAATGACCGACATGATACCAAAGGGGCAATCAGAAGCTGTAACTCAGAGAAGGACAGACTACACAATGACCGACATGATACCAAAGGGGCAATCAGAAGCTGTAACTCAGAGAAGGACAGACTACACAATGACCAATATGATACCAAAGGAGCAATCAGAAGCTGTAACTCAGAGAAGGACAGACTACACAATGACCGACATGATACCAAAGGGGCAATCAGAAGCTGTAACTCAGAGAAGGACAGACTACACAATGACCGACATGATACCAAAGGGGCAATCAGAAGCCGTAACTCAGAGAAGGACAGACTACACAATGACCAACATGATACCAAAGGGGCAATCAGAAGCTGTAACTCAGAGAAGGACAGACTACACAATGACCAACATGATACCAAAGGGGTAATCAGAAGCCGTAACTCAGAGAAGGACAGACAACACAATGACCGACATGATGTCAAAGGGGTAATCAGAAGCCGTAACTCAGAGAAGGACAGACTACACAATGACCGACATGATACCAAAGGGGTAATCAGAAGCCGTAACTCAGAGAAGGACAGACTACACAATGACCGACATGATACCAAAGGGGCAATCAGAAGCGTAACTCAGAGAAGGACAGACAACACAATGACCGACATGATGTCAAAGGGGTATCAGAAGCCGTAACTCAGAGAAGGACAGACTACACAATGACCGACATGATACCAAAGGGGCAATCAGAAGCGTAACTCAGAGAAGGACAGACAACACAATGACCGACATGATACCAAAGGGGTAATCAGAAGCGTAACTCAGAGAAGGACAGACTACACAATGACCAACATGATACCAAAGGGGTAATCAGAAGCCGTAACTCAGAGAAGGACAGACAACACAATGACCGACATGATACCAAAGGGGCAATCAGAAGCCGTAACTCAGAGAAGGACAGACTACACAATGACCGACATGATACCAAAGGAGCAATCAGAAGCCGTAACTCAGAGAAGGACAGACTACACAATGACCGACATGATACCAAAGGGGTAATCAGAAGCCGTAACTCAGAGAAGGACAGACTACACAATGACCAACATGATACCAAAGGGGTAATCAGAAGCTGTAACTCAGAGAAGGACAGACTACACAATGACCAACATGATGTCAAAGGGGTAATCAGAAGCGTAACTCAGAGAAGGACAGACTACACAATGACCAACATGATACCAAAGGGGTAATCAGAAGCCGTAAGTCAGAGAAGGACAGACTACACAATGACCAACATGATACCAAAGGGGCAATCAGAAGCCGTAACTCAGAGAAGGACAGACTACACAATGACCAACATGATACCAAAGGGGTAGTCAGGAGCGTAACTCAGAGAAGGACAGACAACACAATGACCAACATGATACCAAAGGGGTAATCAGAAGCCGTAACTCAGAGAAGGACAGACTACACAATGACCAACATGATACCAAAGGGGTAATCAGAAGCTGTAACTCAGAGAAGGACAGACTACACAATGACCGACATGATACCAAAGGGGTAATCAGAAGCGTAACTCAGAGAAGGACAGACTACACAATGACCGACATGATACCAAAGGGGTAATCAGAAGTCGCAACTCAGAGAAGGAGAGACTACACAATGACCAACATGATACCAAAGGGGTAATCAGAAGCGTAACTCAGAAGGACAGACAACACAATGACCGACATGATGTCAAAGGGGTAATCAGAAGCCGTAACTCAGAGAAGGACAGACTACACAATGACCGACATGATACCAAAGGGGCAATCAGAAGCTGTAACTCAGAGAAGGACAGACTACACAATGACCAACATGATACCAAAGGGGTAATCAGAAGCCGTAACTCAGAGAAGGACAGACTACACAATGACCGACATGATACCAAAGGGGCAATCAGAAGCCGTAACTCAGAGAAGGACAGACTACACAATGACCGACATGATACCAAAGGGGTAATCAGAAGCTGTAACTCAGAGAAGGACAGACTACACAATGACCGACATGATACCAAAGGGGCAATCAGAAGCGTAACTCAGAGAAGGACAGACAACACAATGACCGACATGATGTCAAAGGGGTAATCAGAAGCCGTAACTCAGAGAAGGACAGACTACACAATGACCGACATGATACCAAAGGGGCAATCAGAAGCGTAACTCAGAGAAGGACAGACAACACAATGACCGACATGATACCAAAGGGGCAATCAGAAGCGTAACTCAGAGAAGGACAGACTACACAATGACCAACATGATACCAAAGGGGTAATCAGAAGCCGTAACTCAGAGAAGGACAGACAACACAATGACCGACATGATACCAAAGGGGCAATCAGAAGCCGTAACTCAGAGAAGGACAGACTACACAATGACCGACATGATACCAAAGGAGCAATCAGAAGCCGTAACTCAGAGAAGGACAGACTACACAATGACCGACATGATACCAAAGGGGCAATCAGAAGCTGTAACTCAGAGAAGGCCAGACAAGACAATGACCGACATGATACCAAAGGGGCAATCAGAAGCCGTAATTCAGAGAAGGACAGACAACACAATGACCAACATGATACCAAAGGGGTAATCAGAAGCCGTAGCTCAGAGAAGGACAGCCAACACAATGACCAACATGATACCAAAGGGGCAATCAGAAGCGTAACTCAGAGAAGGACAGACTACACAATGACCGACATGATACCAAAGGGGTAATCAGAAGCTGTAACTCAGAGAAGGACAGACTACACAATGACCAACATGATACCAAAGGGGTAATCAGAAGCTGTAACTCAGAGAAGGACAGACTACACAATGACCAACATGATACCAAAGGGGTAATCAGAAGCTGTAACTCAGAAAAGGACAGACTACACAATGACCAACATGATACCAAAGGGGCAATCAGAAGCCGTAACTCAGAGAAGGACAGACAACACAATGACCAACATGATACCAAAGGGGCAATCAGAAGCCGTAACTCAGAGAAGGACAAACTACACAATGACCGACATGATACCAAAGGGGTAATCAGAAGCTGTAACTCAGAGAAGGACAGACAACACAATGACCGACATGATACCAAAGGGGTAATCAGAAGCTGTAACTCAGAGAAGGACAGACTACACAATGACCGACATGATACCAAAGGGGCAATCAGAAGCCGTAACTCAGAGAAGGACAGACAACACAATGACCGACATGATGTCAAAGGGGTAATCAGAAGCTGTAACTCAGAGAAGGACAGACTACACAATGCCCAACATGATGTCAAAGGGGTAATCAGAAGCCGTAACTCAGAGAAGGACAGACTACACAATGACCGACATGATACCAAAGGGGTAATCAGAAGCGTAACTCAGAGAAGGACAGACTACACTATGACCGACATGATACCAAAGGGGTAATCAGAAGCTGTAACTCGGAGAAGGACAGACTACACAATGACCGACATGATACCAAAGGGGCAATCAGAAGCCGTAACTCAGAGAAGGACAGACTACACAATGACCAACATGATACCAAAGGGGTAATGAGAAGAGTAACTCAGAGAAGGACAGACAACACAATGACCGACATGATACCAAAGGGGTAATCAGAAGCTGTAGCTCAGAGAAGGACAGACTACACAATGACCGACATGATACCAAAGGGGCAATCAGAAGCCGTAACTCAGAGAAGGACAGACAACACAATGACCGACATGATGTCAAAGGGGTAATCAGAAGCTGTAACTCAGAGAAGGACAGACTACACAATGACCGACATGATGTCAAAGGGGTAATCAGAAGCTGTAACTCAGAGAAGGACAGACTACGCAATGACCGACATGATGTCAAAGGGGTAATCAGAAGCCGTAACTCAGAGAAGGAGAGACTACACAATGACCGACATTATACCAAAGGGGTAATCAGAAGCCGTAACTCAGAGAAGGACAGACAACACAATGACCAACATGATACCAAAGGGGTAATCAGAAGCGTAACTCAGAGAAGGACAGACTACACAATGACCGACATGATACCAAAGGGCTAATCAGAAGCCGTAACTCAGAGAAGGACAGACTACACAATGACCAACATGATACCAAAGGGGCAATCAGAAGCGTAACTCAGAGAAGGACAGACTACACAATGACCGACATGATACCAAAGGGGTAATCAGAAGCCGTAACTCAGAGAAGGACAGACTACACAATGACCAACATGATACCAAAGGGGCAATCAGAAGCGTAACTCAGAGAAGGACAGACAACACAATGACCAACATGATACCAAAGGGGTAATCAGAAGCGTAACTCAGAGAAGGACAGACTACACAATGACCAACATGATACCAAAGGGGTAATCAGAAGCGTAACTCAGAGAAGGACAGACTACACAATGACCAACATGATACCAAAGGGGCAATCAGAAGCGTAACTCAGAGAAGGACAGACAACGCAATGATCAACATGATACCAAAGGGGTAATCAGAAGCGTAACTCAGAGAAGGACAGACTACACAATGACCAACATGATACCAAAGGGGTAATCAGAAGCGTAACTCAGAGAAGGACAGACTACACAATGACCAACATGATACCAAAGGGGCAATCAGAAGCGTAACTCAGAGAAGGACAGACAACGCAATGATCAACATGATACCAAAGGGGTATACAGAAGCGTAACTCAGAGAAGGACAGACTACACAATGACCAACATGATACCAAAGGGGTAATCAGAAGCTGTAACTCAGAGAAGGACAGACTACACAATGACCGACATGATACCAAAGGGGTAATCAGAAGCGTAACTCAGAGAAGGACAGACTACACAATGACCGACATGATGTCAAAGGGGTAATCAGAAGCTGTAACTCAGAGAAGGACAGACAACACAATGACCAACATGATACCAAAGGGGCAATCAGAAGCCGTAACTCAGAGAAGGACAGACAACACAATGACCAATATGATACCATAGGGGTAATCAGAAGCTGTAACTCAGAGAAGGACAGACTACACAATGACCGACATGATACCAAAGGAGCAATCAGAAGCTGTAACTCAGAGAAGGACAGACTACACAATGACCAACATGATACCAAAGGGGCAATCAGAAGCGTAACTCAGAGAAGGACAGACAACACAATGACCGACATGATGTCAACGGGGTAATCAGAAGCTGTAACTCAGAGAAGGACAGACTACACAATGACCAACATGATGTCAAAGGGGTAATCAGAAGCTGTAACTCAGAGAAGGACAGACTACACAATGACCGACATGATACCAAAGGGGTAATCAGAAGCGTAACTCAGAGAAGTACAGACTACACAATGACCGACATGATACCAAAGGGGTAATCAGAAGCTGTAACTCGGAGAAGGACAGACTACACAATGACCGACATGATACCAAAGGGGCAATCAGAAGCCGTAACTCAGAGAAGGACAGACTACACAATGACCAACATGATACCAAAGGGGTAATGAGAAGAGTAACTCAGAGAAGGACAGACAACACAATGACCGACATGATACCAAAGGGGTAATCAGAAACTGTAGCTCAGAGAAGGACAGACTACACAATGACCGACATGATACCAAAGGGGCAATCAGAAGCCGTAACTCAGAGAAGGACAGACAACACAATGACCGACATGATGTCAGAGGGGTAATCAGAAGCTGTAACTCAGAGAAGGACAGACTACACAATGACCGACATGATGTCAAAGGGGTAATCAGAAGCTGTAACTCAGAGAAGGACAGACTACACAATGACCGACATGATGTCAAAGGGGTAATCAGAAGCCGTAACTCAGAGAAGGAGAGACTACACAATGACCGACATGATACCAAAGGGGTAATCAGAAGCTGTAACTCAAAGAAGGACAGACTACAAAATGACCGACATGATGTCAAAGGGGTAATCAGAAGCCGTAACTCAGAGAAGGACAGACTACACAATGACCGACATGATACCAAAGGAGTAATCAGAAGCCGTAACTCAGAGAAGGACAGACAACACAATGACCAACATGATACCAAAGGGGTAATCAGAAGCCGTAACTCAGAGAAGGACAGACAACACAATGACCAACATGATACCAAAGGGGTAATCAGAAGCGTAACTCAGAGAAGGACAGACTACACAATGACCGACATGATGTCAAAGGGGTAATCAGAAGCTGTAACTCAGAGAAGGACAGACAACACAATGACCAACATGATACCAAAGGGGCAATCAGAAGCCGTAACTCAGAGAAGGACAGACTACACAATGACCAACATGATACCAAAGGGGTAATCAGAAGCTGTAACCCAGAGAAGGACAGACAACACAATGACCAATATGATACCATAGGGGTAATCAGAAGCTGTAACTCAGAGAAGGACAGACTACACAATGACCGACATGATACCAAAGGAGCAATCAGAAGCTGTAACTCAGAGAAGGACAGACTACACAATGACCAACATGATACCAAAGGGGCAATCAGAAGCCGTAACTCAGAGAAGGACAGACAACACAATGACCGACATGATGTCAACGGGGTAATCAGAAGCTGTAACTCAGAGAAGGACAGACTACACAATGACCAACATGATGTCAAAGGGGTAATCAGAAGCTGTAACTCAGAGAAGGACAGACTACACAATGACCGACATGATACCAAAGGGGTAATCAGAAGCGTAACTCAGAGAAGTACAGACTACACAATGACCGACATGATACCAAAGGGGTAATCAGAAGCTGTAACTCGGAGAAGGACAGACTACACAATGACCGACATGATACCAAAGGGGCAATCAGAAGCCGTAACTCAGAGAAGGACAGACTACACAATGACCAACATGATACCAAAGGGGTAATGAGAAGAGTAACTCAGAGAAGGACAGACAACACAATGACCGACATGATACCAAAGGGGTAATCAGAAACTGTAGCTCAGAGAAGGACAGACTACACAATGACCGACATGATACCAAAGGGGCAATCAGAAGCCGTAACTCAGAGAAGGACAGACAACACAATGACCGACATGATGTCAAAGGGGTAATCAGAAGCTGTAACTCAGAGAAGGACAGACTACACAATGACCGACATGATGTCAAAGGGGTAATCAGAAGCTGTAACTCAGAGAAGGACAGACTACACAATGACCGACATGATGTCAAAGGGGTAATCAGAAGCCGTAACTCAGAGAAGGAGAGACTACACAATGACCGACATGATACCAAAGGGGTAATCAGAAGCTGTAACTCAAAGAAGGACAGACTACAAAATGACCGACATGATGTCAAAGGGGTAATCAGAAGCCGTAACTCAGAGAAGGACAGACTACACAATGACCGACATGATACCAAAGGAGTAATCAGAAGCCGTAACTCAGAGAAGGACAGACAACACAATGACCAACATGATACCAAAGGGGTAATCAGAAGCCGTAACTCAGAGAAGGACAGACAACACAATGACCAACATGATACCAAAGGGGTAATCAGAAGCGTAACTCAGAGAAGGACAGACTACACAATGACCGACATGATACCAAAGGGGCAATCAGAAGCGTAACTCAGAGAAGGACAGACTACACAATGACCAACATGATACCAAAGGGGTAATCAGAAGCGTAACTCAGAGAAGGACAGACTACACAATGACCGACATGATACCAAAGGGGTAATCAGAAGCCGTAGCTCAAAGATACCAAAGGGGTAATCAGAAGCCGTAAATCAAAGAAGGACAGACAACACAATGACCAACAGGAAAGGGACAAACAATGATCAAGAAACACTATACAGAAAACTAAAATTGAGCAACACGAAGCCCATGAAAATCCTCGAATTCAGGTTCCCCTGGAGTGGTTTTATTAAACGGAATTTTGCATAATTTTATTTGCTACAGTGCAATATATATATATATATATGCAAAACAAAATTGTCGTTCAACAAGGAACCAAAAAAGTACCGCCCACATTGGTGCTAAGAAAAAGTGTTGACATAGTTTTACTATTTTTGGGGTATTTTCCTACTTAAAGATACAGATATGTAAAAAAAAAATATATATCATGAAAATTAAAAACGTATTTTAGTGCGCACGACGCGTTTCTGGAATAACCTACATCAGATATGCTCAAAATCTAAACATAGGATAGCCAAATAATTTAGTTTTGTGAGCAATAAAACCATAGGACCAAAACAGGATCGCAAAATCGGATAAGGTTACCGTATGCATCACAAATAATGTTCGATATTGTAATTACATGGAATTTTGGTAAACAGAGATGAACAATTTATCAGATAAGAGCGAACCTTCTAACTTAAAAAATCATGTTAGGTAAAATTGATATTTGTACTGATATTGATGTACGATAATGTCAATTTTGTGCTAAATGAATTTAGTATGAGGTGTCTCGGTGTTGTTTACAACATCAGGATGGGATAATTTTAGAAAATAATATAACTTGGGTAGATTGTACAATAAAACTCCTTTGTGACAACAATGGGGGAGGAACTCAGGTGCTCCGGAAGGGATTTTATTAAGCGGAATGTTGCATAATTTTATTTGGTACAGTAAAACATATATATAAAATTGTCGTCACAACAAAAATGCTCTTCGTTAAGTGTGCTTTTTTTTGTAATCATTATACAAATGTGGAAAGGGCTTTCACGGCCGTGATTGTATGGTAGTTGTATTTAAATAGGCATTAAATGACAGTGACAATCACAATTAAGGTCTTACCACGTGTATTTGGCGATGTCTAGGAACAACTGGGAAAAATTTGTAAAGTAAAGGCAGAACATGCCAAATTGCAATTCGTAATTTTAGTCGTGAAACATATTGGTTAATCTGAAACACAAATCCAAATTTAATAATATTGAATTAAGTTAACATGTTTTAAAATTTCTTTCAAGTTAGGACTATATATGTGTGTAATCTTAATGAAGTTTACGGTACAATGGGTTATGCATGTCTAAACCGGTAAAGTCATTTATAAGTTGTTTACGTTCTGCCTGTTGTTAATCTATTTAATTGTCCTATCTGTTACTTTAAGCTCAAGCTTTGTTAACAGATTGCAGGAAACGTCTCGGGAGGATGCCACAAATACAGACTTTAGAAGAAATCGCAATAATGAATTCATCTGATGTGACAGTACTTGTCAGGTCATTAGCTATATTGTTGTGCAAGATGAGGCACATATAGGGGGTAATCCAACATTACGAAACATAATATAACGTTGACTATTTACACGTTTGAATAAAAACGTAGATATCAAATTTAGTACGCAAGACGAATAATGGAATAACTTTCATCAGGTACGTTCAATATAGAAAGATTGGAAAACCAAATAATTTAAAGTTTTAGGACCAATAAAACCAAAGGGTTATATTCATTGTGTATTGTACTGTACATTATTAAAATATATAGAACGAAATTGGGTAAACCTTCATAATTAATAGTGTAAAAAAGGTACAGAATAACCAATAGTATATGCATGAATGGATGAATGTAAAAACAAATGACGTTTGCAATAATCTTATTTATTTTCATTTTCATGCTCATCTGTCTTGTTTTGTCTATTCTGATTGTGTTTTGCTTTGCAATGTTCTTTCTTATTGGTATTTTGCCTTACACTGTATCTAGAAATTATTATAGATGTTATAATTGTCCCTTTTTAAAACATGCAGTATATCTGTTAAGCCTTTATATATGATTGAGGACACTTGATCTGAAATTCGGACACGACCACTTTATATACTACTGACTCTATCATTGTGAAATAATAAAAAAAAATCGATAATTATTTTGATAATCTAAGTCAAACGTGACTGGTATATTGAAAATAAAATTCATAAAAAATCGTTCACAGGAATAAGATAGTAACAAGCGTTTCTATTATGAAACTAAAGATGGAATAGTGGCGATTTACCATAATCTCGTTACATTAGTCCGACGTACATTTCCCAAAGGCTCAATTGCTTACATGGAGAATCTATTTCCTTTCAATTTTTCGAAGCATGCGAGACAACCAATTCAAGTAAGTATAATTTGTTCATTCTAAGAAGTACGTGTATTATAGTCTTGTCTAAATGCCATTCGTCCGTCACAAGAAGCGTTTGAAGATACCAATATGGTAATCAGAATCTGTAAATCGAAGAAGAACATACAACACAATGGCCAAAAGAAAAAGTACAAAAGGACAAACAACGATCTACAAAAATATTTTTTTTACGTTGATATTGATCTGTTGACAACTTGCCATGCTTACTTATGTAACGTATCAAGAACTTATATAACGTATCAAGAACTTACATAGTGTATCATGAACTTATATAACGCATCAAGAACTTATATAGCGTATCAAGAACTTATATAGTGTATCATGAACTTATATAACGCATCAATAACTTATATAACGTATCAAGAATGTATATAATGCATCATGAGCTTAAATAATGTATCAGGAACTTATATAGCGTATCAAGAACTTATATTACATATCATGAACTTATATAATGTATCAGGGACTTATATAACGTATCAAGAACTTATATAGCGTATCAAGAACTTATATAGTATATCAAGAACTTGTGTGACGTATCAAGAACTTATATAACGCATCAATAACTTATATAACGCATCAATAACTTATATAACATATCAATAACTTATATAACATATCAAGAGCTTATATAACGTATCACGAACCTATATAATGTATCATGAACTTATAAAACGTATCAAGAACTTATATAACGTATCAAGAACTTACATAGTGTATCATGAACTTATATAACGTATCAAGAACTTATATAGCGTATCAAGAACTTATATAGTGTATCATGAACTTATATAACGCATCAATAACTTATATAACGTATCAAGAATGTATATAATGCATCATGAGCTTAAATAATGTATCAGGAACTTATATAGCGTATCAAGAACTTATATTACATATCATGAACTTATATAATGTATCAGGGACTTATATAACGTATCAAGAACTTATATAGCGTATCAAGAACTTATATAGTATATCAAGAACTTGTGTGACGTATCAAGAACTTATATAACGCATCAATAACTTATATAACGCATCAATAACTTATATAACATATCAATAACTTATATAACATATCAAGAGCTTATATAACGTATCACGAACCTATATAATGTATCATGAACTTATAAAACGTATCAAGAACTTATATAACTTAGCAAGAACGTATATAACGTATCAAGAACTTATATAACGTATCAAGAACTTATATAATGTATCATGAACTTATATAATGTATCAAGAACTTATATAGCGTATCAAGAACTTAGATAACATATCATGAACTTATATAATGCATCATGAACTTACATAATGCATCAGGAACTTATATAACGTATCAGGAACTTATATAACATATAACGAACTTATATATTGTATCATGAATATATACGGTGTATTATACGATGGTAATGTTTATTACGGGAATGCCTATCAATTGAAGCCTATTTAAGTTTCAATTCAGTTTGGATTATTGATTGACCGAACTTTTGGTTTCGGTCTTGACAAAATCAGTCAATTCGTGATAAAAAACTATAACATGTAAAGTTGGTGAATATGTTAAGGTACAATACGATGGGAATTACTTCCTCTAAAACGACATGTCAAATTATCACGGCAAATGGTGGTACAAAGGTAAAAATGTCAAATACAAAAAGAACGATAATAACAACAGTTATTTTAAAGTCGTTCGGTATCCACATTTGATTGACGGCTCTGCATAAGCCTAACACACAAGAAACACACGAAATATAAGAGACCAAAGCTGCAAACAGTGTGACATCAATACATTTAAACTTAAGGAACTTCTAAAATGACCATCATTATGTACAGTAAAATCTGTCTTTTGTGACTCTCCAAGGAAACATTGAAACATAGTCACATATGACAGGTGGTTGCTTAATAAAAATTATGGTCACATATCGCAGGTTGTTGCTTAATAGAGGTGGTTTCAATGGCAGATTTGAGTGTATATATATCTATGTACAAATGTACAAGACACAATCATTGTTCACTTTTTCTGTCATACGTCTTTCTTTTTTATTTGCTTATTTATTTACTCATATCAGAATCTATAATCTTGATATTAAGGAAAATTAACTTACTTTAAATCTTCATACACCATTTATTCCGTCTTTCTTTTATTCACAAGTTTTAAATATCCATCTTATAGGATCGAGTATTGATCAAAAACTGACTTGTTGTTTGATACAAGAGTTATTTGTGTACAAAACCCCTCGTAATTAAATACTTAAGATATGCTGATAAAACAAACAAAACAATTAAAGCATTTCCTTTTCATTTTTGCAAATGGGGGTCACAGTAGCTACGCGTCTGTTCAATCACTTGAAATATGCTTATCAATTTATATCGGATATTTTCCAGATTGGTCTGACAGATAAACGTTGTTGAAACTAACTTTAAAAAGTAGGTTTTTTTTGTTGCTTAAAGCTTCAAAGTAATTAGTCTTGGTTGATGGGAATATACATAATTGAAATCATCACTGTGAGAGTTATATTGAGGATTATGCAGCTTTTCCAGTGCTTTTCATAATTAATTTATGCTAAACAATCAAATTGTTCAATTTTAAATGAATACATGTACACAAACATTGAATATTTCAATAGGAACCCCTCTGAATAAGCACAGCTTGACAGTAATTTCTTTTTACTACTGATTCGGGTGATATATAATTGAAACGGAACTCCTTCCATTTAAGAATCAATTTTGATCAAAGTACAAGATGTAATATATGATGACAGACAGGTTTTTTTACATATAATATGTTACTCTTTTTTTATATTTGACTTATATATGTAGCGACAATTTACCTATCGTATATCAAAGTATCGTGATGAGAACATGCTAAGGAAGAATTGTAAGCTGTCAATTGAAATTGCATACATAACGCCAATAGTCCCATCACAAATAAGCGTTAGAGAACACCGAAGGGGCAATCGTAAGTGGACAATCCAGAGAAACTGGCAACATAGGGTACATAAGACTAAGAAAAACAAAACAAACACTCAACATAATATGTGTTGGACACCACTATGTGCAAACAAACACAAATAACGTAGATAATATATGAGCCCTCCTACAAACAGCTGGAGGTAAATACGAACAGAACATGGTTTTTATGCGGAAATCGTAACGGACATCACAACACGGAATTCAGAACGTAAAGACACATAATAGGAGAACACAAAAAATTAAAAAGATGAGCAACACGGACCTCACCAAAAAACCGGAGTGAACTCAGGTGCTCGCGAAGGGTAAGCAGTTCTTACTCGTAGCATTTTAGAATCAAAATCATTTCCGTTTCTAATTTCGCTTAATAACAGTAGTTAAATGCCAAAGGTTAAAATAATGTAACCTTGATCTTTCTAGTGAATGAGACTAAATTGCAAAATGATACATTAAACATTTACGATTTAGAAGAAGAAATAAACAACACAATTAAGGTGTCTGGTATTCCGTCCGTGTGGGAATACATATATATAGATCCACAAATAGAAAAAGCGACAATTCTTTGAGACAACTATGTCAATTTTACATTTAATGTGGAGCGTATCACAAGGGTCATGGCGAAAAGATTACAAACATTAGAATTAAAGATATAATGTAGTATGCATACATATATATACATACATATCCTTTAAAAAAAATAAGAAAATATAATTAGAATAATAAAAGGAACGCCATTTTGTCACTTGATACATATATTTAATTTTGATTACTTAAAATATTAAGCTTTAACATGCATCAGTTATTATCTATCAAAAGCATCTCTTTTACCGTTTGTATATCCTCTCTACATTTTCAGCTAGTGGAGAGGGAACTGTTCACCCTTCCGAAGCACCCCCGGTTTTAGTGAGATTCGCGTTGCTCAATCTCCAGTTTTATTTCTAGTGTTCTGTAGATCATTGCTTGTCCTTTGCACTTTTTCTTTTGGCCATTGTGTTGTCTGTCTTTGATTTACGCTTTCTGATTACCCCTTAGATTTCTTAATATTACACCTTAATTTACGGGCTATTTGTTTTTGGTTTAGCATCAAGTGAACAGTAGTGATGCTACAGTGTATATTCATGACGCGAACAAGTCTACAAACAATAAATAACCGTTAGAGAATACCGAAGGTGAAATCACAAATGTACAATCCAGAGAAACTGACAAGATAGGGTACACAAGACGAAGACAAACAAAACAAAAAACACAACACAAAATATGTTGCACACCACTATGCACAAAAAAACACAAATAACAAATAACGTAATGAGCCATCCTACAAACAACTGGACGTAAAGACGAACCGAACATTGATATACAACGTTATTCATGTACAAAGTATGGGGTGGGACTACGGATGGTGTTCTGATTGTCACTAATAAAATGGGATAAAGGGTGAAATCCAAATAAATTGTCTCGCAACAGGACATTAAATACCACTCCTCTTAATCGTGCTCATTAAGAGTTGCAGTACGTTTTCTTTTACATTGAAGGATGGCGGCACACTCTCCACAAAAGAGGAACTCATTCATGTACATACCGAAGAACACGTTGTTGTTTTCTTTTTGGAAGGTCCTGTCGGAGAATTTCTGCTCCACAGTTAATAAACTAGATTGCATGTACATACCCCTGGGGTGTATTAGGTTAAACAATTATTTATTAAATGATTCGTAATTATTGTTAAGTGCGGGATAAGCATTTGAAAAAAAACGAAGATGGTAATCAAAAATGGACAATTCGGGGATACAACATTGGGTATAAAAGACACAGCTTAAAGAAAAATAAACAGTGAACACAACATTGGGTATAAAAGACACAGCTAAAAGAAAAATAAACAGTGAACACAACATTGGGTATAAAAGACACAGCTTAAAGAAAAATAAACAGTGAACACAACATTGGGTATAAAAGACACAGCTTAAAGAAAAATAAACAGTGAACACAACATTGAAAACTAAATAAATGAGCAACACGGATCACACACAAAACCTTAGCTGAACCCAGGTGCTCGCGAAGGGTAAGCAGTTTCCGTTTCTTATAAACCACCGCCGTGCTACTCATAGTTTCAAACCATATACATGGCGAGAACAAAAAGTGGCATGGTTAAACTAGTTTGGTGGTAATCTAGTTACAAAGCCGGTGATAAGACATGAATGTTGAAAGGACCGGGAAGTGTTTACGACAAGTGGAACATATCCGTGGTCATTTGTGAATTTATATTACTTTGACTTCAGTTTTGCTTACTATAAGAATACCCGATAACGATTATCACAGAAACGTGTCGTCATGCGCACTGAATTAGACATCTACGATTTTATTGGATCGTAATATCGAAGTACATGTAAAACAAAAGTACAAAGACATTAGACTCCCATCTCTTCAATATTATACTAATATCAGACAAATTCATTTAACTATATATATCTATAGCAGATAAAGCTAATGTATATAAGTATGTAGTTATAACTTCCCTATGTATGTTATTTCTAACGATGACATTCCTATTATGTTTCATCATTCATAAGACTTTCTATAACTCAATTTATGATGTACTGTGACGACAGAATGCTTTGGTGGATTGATCAGAACCTATTATTATCAGATAGATAATGATTTTCCATTTTGCATGCGATGACAATAAGAACCATCAATCTTCTTTCTCAATGGCACCAATTATTCAATTTTAGTTTTTGACAAAAATAAACATGGTAATGTTACATTGATAAGTACGTCTTTAGTGGTTTTCTTTTGTTCGATTTAAACATGTTTATGGTGACGGAATGGTGATTCCAAAGTATCAACGTCAGTGTTGTTCTACGTTGTAACTAAAGCAATCAAAATTGACAAATGCATTCTTGTGTTTTATTGAATGACGATTGCAATTAAAGTCGTTGTAAAATTCAAGCTTGCTTTTAAGCCAGATAAACTCTTCCTCCGTGCCTTCAGGTTTTATTTTATTTTGGGCTATGATTAATACATGGGAAATGAAGATTTCATTTTCGGTGCTTAAAAAGCAGATATTAAATATTTGAATAGAAATGTTTAAAGGGCAATTTTCCAGTTATATGGAGCTATGAAAGATATGTTCAAAATTAAACTAAGTATCATCATCTCACACAGAGAGCATTATATTGTCCAAATGACTGATTTGAACCTATTTGTAGTAAAACAGAAGTTAATGTGTATGTTTGAGAGGCTTTTATATGACAACAAGGGTGATTTTATAAGTAGTAGTACGCACAATACTTGTTATTTCCATTAGAAATAAAAAGCATTATCCATAAAAATAGAAGAATTTGCTGTATTAATCGTGTAGCTGTTATCATTACATCAACCTTGTTTTGATGCGATCTGTAATCAATATTTATGGAACGTTGAGGGTATATCAAAAACGAAAATTCTCTTTACACCAGGGGGATAGAATTAATTTGTTATGGTTTTCTTGTTTGCTTTTTGCTTTGTTTTTTGTTATTGTTTGGTGTTGTAATATTGTTGTATTTTGTTATTGTTTGGTGTTGTAATATTGTTGTATTTTGTTATTGTTTGGTGTTGTAATATTGTTGTATTTTGTTATTGTTTGGTGTTGTAATATTGTTGTATTTTGTTATTGTTTGGTGTTGTAATATTGTTGTATTTTGTTATTGTTTGGTGTTGTAATATTGTTGTATTTTGTTATTGTTTGGTGTTGTAATATTGTTGTATTTTGTTATTGTTTGGTGTTGTAATATTGTTGTATTTTGTTATTGTTTGGTGTTGTAATATTGTTGTATTTTGTTGTTGTTTGGTGTTGTAATATTGTTGTATTTTGTTGTTTTTTGTTATTGTTTGGTGTTGTAATATTGTTGTATTTTGTTGTTTTTTTGTTGTTGTTTGCTATCTATGGTTTCAGTCATTTTCTTCTCATAAAATATAGCAAGTAATGTAATCTGGACGGGGAATAAATCGGAGTTTTTCCGAAGATTTTACATTTTGTTCTAAAACTTTTAAGAATCTGAAAACTATTGAGACATTTACATTTCTAATATCACAAACTAAATAATTGTAAATGGGAAACATCTATATTTTTAATTAAAAACTGAAAGATAACAGTATGTGATTAATGTCACTTTCAACAATATTTCAGTAATATTGTGGCGGTCAGTATTATCGGTGGAGGAGACGGGAGTCTAGGAGAAAACCACCCACCTGCCTTTATTTCGGTAATGTTCCAAGAAGTAATTTACTGTGATACAAAGCAACATGCATTGTCAGATTTAGTCGGTGGCATTTAATTATTGATATATTTAATTATTGATATATTTAATGTACGTGCTCAATCAAACTACAAAACAATATAACCTTTATATGAAATTTTGAAATATGAAATTAAGTACATCTAAAATAGACTTAATTATATTACCTAATCTATATAGGGTGCAATTAAGAATATGTCATGTATTAAAAATATGACGCAGATCTTTGCTAAATTGAAATGCTAACTGGAAGTTATTTTTAAAAGAACAGATACAGGGTTGTTCTTTTTGCTACTTTCGTTACAATGATAACAATATCAGTGTTTTTAATGTACTTGTTGTGGATGAGATATCTTATCAGTGCTAATTACCGCAGGAGCGATATCATAAATGAAAAGAAACGTATGTTAAGATAGGATGAAGCAGTTTTTACATTAAACTGTATCATTGTTAACTATTTTATCTGGGTTTTTTAAAAAGGATGTTGGATGTCGATTCGTACTTCATTTTTTAATTTATTAAAAACCTATTAAGTAAAGAAACACGTTTGTTAACATTAAGTCTAAATGCTGCACGTTACATAATTTGTAGTCCCGAGTGAATAATTACATTTGAATTGATTGCAGTTTTCGTGATATATACAAGTAAACAAAAGAAACCATATGCGAAAATGTTCAAGATTTGTTTTTATGTACATATGTATTACTTCATTGTTCTACATCGTTGACATAATAAAAAAAAGAAAGAAAATACATCACATTCTATTGGAACAGTTCCAAATCCCAATCAAAGAACCTCAGAAACATGGTCTTAAAGCATGTTTGAAGCGATTGTTTTAGCTGACGTTACGTCGCATTTCAAAAATTACCCCCTCTCAAAAAGTAAAAATAAATAAAAACAGTCGAGTTAACCCTCATGTGAACAATATATAAATCCACATGAGATCAATAATTCTACTGTTTACAACTGAAAAAAAACATATTGTTATTTTAAGAAAAAAAATTTATGTCATGGAATGTCATATACCAAGTTTACGACAAATTGAACTTGAATAAGCAGTGGGCATAATACTAGCAGTCCGAGAATCTTACTAAGTCGGAGATAAACAGAGTTCTTATGTAAGAGTATATTCGTATGATAACGTTTGTCAGTAACTTGAGGCAGATCGGAGGCTTTCTGCGGGCAACTCCGATTTCCTCCACAAGAAAACTTCCCGCCATATTATAACTGAAACATTGTTAAAGTGGCGTTAAACACCATAACCCTAACCCTATACATGCGTTATTGTTTATAACTAACACCAAGTTTTATTATGACCTTTTTGCTAAAACAAAAATAAAAAAAACCTTAAGTCGTGTTTTCTTTTGTTGACTAGTATAAAATGTTATTATTCCAATTAGAGTGGATAAAAAACTAATTTTAGCTAAAAATAAATTTGTAATTAAAACCAGATTGATGTAACTACAACGTAACAAATCTGACATTTCGTACATGATATATTTTGTACAACTCAATGTGATGTTTAACTACCACTGGCCGTGGGTTTGTTGACCTCCATTGATTGTAAGATAACGTCACTACATTTTACTTATGATGATACATTTCTAAGAGGTTTTAAATGTTTGAAATGTTACTTGCAGACTTTTAGACTTTATTTGATACAAACCAGAGAAAGACACAAATATCATCTCACAATCGAATCTACTTCACGATACTTACGTTGAAAATATCATGTATTTAAGTTTGTCGAATACAGGTAGTGAGTGATTGTTGTTTAGCACCAAATGAACAATGTACCAATTTATACAAAGGAGAGAACAAGCTGCAACCGATGATATGATGATGCCCGCTTTGTATTACACGCTAACATGAAGTTCGATTTGTATGGTGTTATCTCACTGAAACACTACTCCACAGGTAAATATGTCGCCCCATTCGGATACAGTATCCTTATTCTGATCCAACCAGTCTTTGTTCTTACTCCCTATTGCAGAGAAGCAGCAACAACAAATTTCATAGTTTTTGGTTTAACCATACGGAAGCTCGAACCAACCAGCTACCGTAGTCTAGTCGAGCACACGATAACCATTACACCACCGATGCCCTCTCGTATGTATTTTAAGTTAATACTAAGTGCAACTGTGGTATTTAATAAACACCAATAATTACTGTTTCTATCAGAAGCACAATAACTTTGATAAAGAAACCTCAAAATAAATGAAAAAATACTTGAAGGGAAATGACATTAATTAATTTGGCGAAATCGACAGATTTGTTATATAAATGTTTATAGCCTATACTTAATGGGCTTTCTATACACTGGTAATCTAAACATTATCAGTACAGGCTAAATTCCTACGATTCAAAACATGTCTGTCTAAAGTCTTCTGTACTTTTTGAATTTGACAGAAGACACAACATACCAGAAGTGAACGACTTAACTAAAAGACATTTTAGAGACAAAGTTTTACGAAAAATGGCCACAATTTCGTAATGAAAAAAGAAATTATTAAAATCAATTTCTACAAAAGAAGATAAAACAAGTTTGAAAAAAACCAAAAGGGGTGATCAGAAGCCGTAAGGACGAGACAAATAATGATATTATAGTTCTTAAAGAAACTTGAATATAGGAATACAGAAACATTGGAAGATCGTTCACGATAAAACATTAACTTTCTGGAAATTATTGGAATATATTGTGCATGATATGATATACACAGTACTGATCATGAAAATCATCTCAAATATGATTGAAGCACTAAATTAAAGCACACACCCGCTTCTACAATCATTACTACAATATGCTTTTATTTAGACTATGTCTTGTAAACAAATAAAGACAAATTGTTCTTCATAATGCAGTTTCTAGAGACTTCAAAGTCGTTATAATTTCCCTCACTACAGAACTATTTGAATTCGATATAGGACAGAGTTGTTTTGATACTGTAACGATTTGGAATATATTATATTATTAAGTGTAGTTTTCAAGGATGGGAGGTCAATATTGTTTGATTCGTTTATCTCAAGCCATTTCCTATATTTTGTTTGTCTGTGACACCTCGTTTACTTCATCTTGTCTGATTTCACAACACGAATTGACATCACATCACATTAATTGTTTAGATATAACGAGATCATGGGAAAACATATAACACTTGTGAAATGTTTCTGTCTATAGAACCGTATATGTGGGGTAATACATAGTGGGCTCGTCTCGTGTGTGGTAGAACTTGGGTTCGGAGGTTATGGTCAATAAAACTAGTTTAGCCCCCCTCCCACTATTTATTGACGTTCTTGTACCGTGCCAGTACATGACAGTGATGTATTGGTGTGTAAGGGACACGTTCTTGTACCGTGCCAGTACATGACAGTGATGTATTGGTGTGTAAGGGATACGTTCTTGTACCGTGCCAGTACATGACAGTGATGTATTGGTGTGTAAGGGACACGCTCTTGTACCGTGCCAGTACATGACAGTGATGTAGTGGTGTGTAAGGGACACGTTCTTGTACCGTGCCAGTACATGACAGTGATGTATTGGTGTGTAAGGGACACGTTCTTGTACCGTGCCAGTACATGACAGTGATGTATTGGTGTGTAAGGGACACGTTCTTGTGCCGTGCCAGTACACGACAGTGATGCATTGGTGTGTAAGGGACACGTTCTTGTACCGTGCCAGTACATGACAGTGATGTATTGGTATGTAAGGGACACGTTCTTGTACCGTGCCAGTACATGACAGTGATGTATTGGTGTGTAAGGGACACGTTCTTGTACCGTGCCAGTACATGACAGTGATGTATTGGTGTGTAAGGGACACGTTCTTGTACCGTACCAGTACATGACAGTGATGTATTGGTGTGTAAGGGACACGTTCTTGTACCGTCCCGGTACACGACAGTGATGTATTGGTATGTAAGGGACACGTTCTTGTAGCGTGCCAGTACACGACAGTGATGAATTGGTGTGTAAGGGACACGTCCTTGTACCGTGCCAGTACATGACAGTGATGTATTGGTGTGTAAGGGATACGTTCTTGTACCGTGCCAGTACATGACAGTGATGTATTGGTGTGTAAGGGACACGTTCTTGTATCGTGCCAGTACATGACAGTGATGTATTGGTGTGTAAGGGACACGTTCTTGTACCGTGCCAGTACATGACAGTGATGTAGTGCTGTGTAAGGGACACGTTCTTGTACCGTGCCAGTACATGACAGTGATGCATTGGTGTGTAAGGGACACGTTCTTGTACCGTGCCAGTACATGACAGTGATGTAATGGTGTGTAAGGGACACGTTCTTGTACCGTGCCAGTACATGACAGCGATGTATTGGTGTGTAAGGGACACGTTCGTGTACCGTGCCAGTATATGACAGTGATGTATTGGTGTGTAAGGGACACGTTCTTGTACCGTGCCAGTACATGACAGTGATGTATTGGTGTGTAAGGGACACGTTCTTGTACCGTGCCAGTACATGACAGTGATGTATTGGTGTGTAAGGGACACGTTCTTGTACCGTGCCAGTACATGACAGTGATGTATTGGTGTGTAAGGGACACGTTCGTGTACCGTGCCAGTACATGCCAGTGATGTATTGGTGTGTAAGGGACACGTTCTTGTACCGTGCCAGTACATGACAGTGATGTATTGGTGTGTAAGGGATACGTTCTTGTACCGTGCCAGTACATGACAGTGATGTATTGGTGTGTAAGGGACACGCTCTTGTACCGTGCCAGTACATGACAGTGATGTAGTGGTGTGTAAGGGACACGTTCTTGTACCGTGCCAGTACATGACAGTGATGTATTGGTGTGTAAGGGACACGTTCTTGTACCGTGCCAGTACATGACAGTGATGTATTGGTGTGTAAGGGACACGTTCTTGTGCCGTGCCAGTACACGACAGTGATGCATTGGTGTGTAAGGGACACGTTCTTGTACCGTGCCAGTACATGACAGTGATGTATTGGTATGTAAGGGACACGTTCTTGTACCGTGCCAGTACATGACAGTGATGTATTGGTGTGTAAGGGACACGTTCTTGTACCGTGCCAGTACATGACAGTGATGTATTGGTGTGTAAGGGACACGTTCTTGTACCGTACCAGTACATGACAGTGATGTATTGGTGTGTAAGGGACACGTTCTTGTACCGTCCCGGTACACGACAGTGATGTATTGGTATGTAAGGGACACGTTCTTGTAGCGTGCCAGTACACGACAGTGATGAATTGGTGTGTAAGGGACACGTCCTTGTACCGTGCCAGTACATGACAGTGATGTATTGGTGTGTAAGGGATACGTTCTTGTACCGTGCCAGTACATGACAGTGATGTATTGGTGTGTAAGGGACACGTTCTTGTATCGTGCCAGTACATGACAGTGATGTATTGGTGTGTAAGGGACACGTTCTTGTACCGTGCCAGTACATGACAGTGATGTAGTGCTGTGTAAGGGACACGTTCTTGTACCGTGCCAGTACATGACAGTGATGCATTGGTGTGTAAGGGACACGTTCTTGTACCGTGCCAGTACATGACAGTGATGTAATGGTGTGTAAGGGACACATTCTTGTACCGTGCCAGTACATGACAGCGATGTATTGGTGTGTAAGGGACACGTTCGTGTACCGTGCCAGTATATGACAGTGATGTATTGGTGTGTAAGGGACACGTTCTTGTACCGTGCCAGTACATGACAGTGATGTATTGGTGTGTAAGGGACACGTTCTTGTACCGTGCCAGTACATGACAGTGATGTATTGGTGTGTAAGGGACACGTTCTTGTACCGTGCCAGTACATGACAGTGATGTATTGGTGTGTAAGGGACACGTTCGTGTACCGTGCCAGTACATGCCAGTGATGTATTGGTGTGTAAGGGACACGTTCTTGTACCGTGCCAGTACATAACAGTGATGTATTGGTGTGTAAGGGACACGTTCTTGTACCGTGCCAGTACATGACAGTGATGTATTGGTGTGTAAGGGACACGTTCTTGTACCGTACCAGTACATGACAGTGATGTATTGGTGTGTAAGGGACACGTTCTTGTACCGTGCCAGTACATGACAGTGATGTATTGGTGTGTAAGGGACATGTTCTTGCACCGTGCCAGTACATGACAGTGATGTATTGGTGTGTAAGGGACACGTTCTTGTACCGTACCAGTACATGACAGTGATGTATTGGTGTGTAAGGGACACGTTCTTGTACCGTGCCAGTACATGACAGTGATGTATTGGTGTGTAAGGGACACGTTCTTGTACCGTACCAGTACATGACAGTGATGTATTGGTGTGTAAGGGATACGTTCTTGTACCGTGCCAGTACATGACAGTGATGTATTGGTGTGTAAGGGACACGTTCTTGTATCGTGCCAGTACATGACAGTGATGTATTGGTGTGTAAGGGACACGTTCTTGTACCGTGCCAGTACATGACAGTGATGTAGTGCTGTGTAAGGGACACGTTCTTGTACCGTGCCAGTACATGACAGTGATGTATTGTTGTGTAAGGGACACGTTCTTGTACCGTGCCAGTACATGACAGTGATGCATTGGTGTGTAAGGGACACGTTCTTGTTCCGTGCCAGTACATGACAGTGATGTAATGGTGTGTAAGGGACACGTTCTTGTACCGTGCCAGTACATGACAGCGATGTATTGGTGTGTAAGGGACACGTTCGTGTACCGTGCCAGTACATGCCAGTGATGTATTGGTGTGTAAGGGACACGTTCTTGTACCGTGCCAGTACATAACAGTGATGTATTGGTGTGTAAGGGACACGTTCTTGTACCGTGCCAGTACATGACAGTGATGTATTGGTGTGTAAGGGACACGTTCTTGTACCGTACCAGTACATGACAGTGATGTATTGATGTGTAAGGGACACGTTCTTGTACCGTGCCAGTACATGACAGTGATGTATTGGTGTGTAAGGGACATGTTCTTGCACCGTGCCAGTACATGACAGTGATGTATTGGTGTGTAAGGGACACGTTCTTGTACCGTACCAGTACATGACAGTGATGTATTGGTGTGTAAGGGACACGTTCTTGTACCGTGCCAGTACATGACAGTTATGTATTGGTGTGTAAGGGACACGTTCTTGTACCGTACCAGTACATGACAGTGATGTATTGGTGTGTAAGGGATACGTTCTTGTACCGTGCCAGTACATGACAGTGATGTATTGGTGTGTAAGGGACACGTTCTTGTATCGTGCCAGTACATGACAGTGATGTATTGGTGTGTAAGGGACACGTTCTTGTACCGTGCCAGTACATGACAGTGATGTAGTGCTGTGTAAGGGACACGTTCTTGTACCGTGCCAGTACATGACAGTGATGTATTGTTGTGTAAGGGACACGTTCTTGTACCGTGCCAGTACATGACAGTGATGCATTGGTGTGTAAGGGACACGTTCTTGTACCGTGCCAGTACATGACAGTGATGTAATGGTGTGTAAGGGACACGTTCTTGTACCGTGCCAGTACATGACAGCGATGTATTGGTGTGTAAGGGACACGTTCGTGTACCGTGCCAGTATATGACAGTGATGTATTGGTGTGTAAGGGACACGTTCTTGTACCGTGCCAGTACATGACAGTGATGTATTGGTGTGTAAGGGACACGTTCTTGTACCGTGCCAGTACATGACAGTAATGTATTGGTGTGTAAGTGACACGTTCGTGTACCGTGCCAGTACATGCCAGTGATGTATTGGTGTGTAAGGGACACGTTCTTGTACCGTGCCAGTACATAACAGTGATGTATTGGTGTGTAAGGGACACGTTCTTGTACCGTGCCAGTACATGACAGTGATGTATTGGTGTGTAAGGGACACGTTCTTGTACCGTACCAGTACATGACAGTGATGTATTGGTGTGTAAGGGACACGTTCTTGTACCGTGCCAGTACATGACAGTGATGTATTGGTGTGTAAGGGACACGTTCTTGTACCGTACCAGTACATGACAGTGATGTATTGGTGTGTAAGGGATACGTTCTTGTACCGTGCCAGTACATGACAGTGATGTATTGGTGTGTAAGGGACACGTTCTTGTATCGTGCCAGTACATGACAGTGATGTATTGGTGTGTAAGGGACACGTTCTTGTACCGTGCCAGTACATGACAGTGATGTAGTGCTGTGTAAGGGACACGTTCTTGTACCGTACCAGTACATGACAGTGATGTATTGGTGTGTAAGGGACACGTTCTTGTACCGTGCCAGTACATGACAGTGATGTATTGGTGTGTAAGGGACATGTTCTTGCACCGTGCCAGTACATGACAGTGATGTATTGGTGTGTAAGGGACACGTTCTTGTACCGTACCAGTACATGACAGTGATGTATTGGTGTGTAAGGGACACGTTCTTGTACCGTGCCAGTACATGACAGTGATGTATTGGTGTGTAAGGGACACGTTCTTGTACCGTACCAGTACATGACAGTGATGTATTGGTGTGTAAGGGATACGTTCTTGTACCGTGCCAGTACATGACAGTGATGTATTGGTGTGTAAGGGACACGTTCTTGTATCGTGCCAGTACATGACAGTGATGTATTGGTGTGTAAGGGACACGTTCTTGTACCGTGCCAGTACATGACAGTGATGTAGTGCTGTGTAAGGGACACGTTCTTGTACCGTGCCAGTACATGACAGTGATGTATTGTTGTGTAAGGGACACGTTCTTGTACCGTGCCAGTACATGACAGTGATGCATTGGTGTGTAAGGGACACGTTCTTGTACCGTGCCAGTACATGACAGTGATGTAATGGTGTGTAAGGGACACGTTCTTGTACCGTGCCAGTACATGACAGTGATGTATTGGTGTGTAAGGGACACGTTCTTGTACCGTGCCAGTACATGACAGTGATGTATTGGTGTGTAAGGGACACGTTCTTGTACCGTGCCAGTACATGACAGTGATGTATTGGTGTGTAAGGGACACGTTCGTGTACCGTGCCAGTACATGCCAGTGATGTATTGGTGTGTAAGGGACACGTTCTTGTACCGTGCCAGTACATAACAGTGATGTATTGGTGTGTAAGGGACACGTTCTTGTACCGTGCCAGTACATGACAGTGATGTATTGGTGTGTAAGGGACACGTTCTTGTACCGTACCAGTACATGACAGTGATGTATTGGTGTGTAAGGGACACGTTCTTGTACCGTGCCAGTACATGACAGTGATGTATTGGTGTGTAAGGGACATGTTCTTGCACCGTGCCAGTACATGACAGTGATGTATTGGTGTGTAAGGGACACGTTCTTGTACCGTACCAGTACATGACAGTGATGTATTGGTGTGTAAGGGACACGTTCTTGTACCGTGCCAGTACATGACAGTGATGTATTGGTGTGTAAGGGACACGTTCTTGTACCGTACCAGTACATGACAGTGATGTATTGGTGTGTAAGGGACACGTTCTTGTACCGCGCCAGTACATGACAGTGGTGTATTGGTGTGTAAGGGACACGTTCTTGTACCGTGCCAGTACATGACAGTGATGTATTGGTGTGTAAGGGACACGTTCTTGTACCGTGCCAGTACATGACAATGATGTATTGGTGTGTAAGGGACACGTTCTTGTACCGTGCCAGTACATGACAGTGATGTATTGGTGTGCAAGGGACACGTTCTTGTATCGTGCCAGTACATGACAGTGATGTATTGGTGTGTAAGGGACACATTCTTGTACCGTGCCAGTACATGACAGTGATATATTGGTGTGTAAGGGATACGTTCTTGTACCGTGCCAGTACATGACAGTGATGTATTGGTGTGTAAGGGACACGTTCTTGTACCGTGCCAGTACATGACAGTGATGTATTGGTATGTAAGGGACATGTTCTTGTACCTGCCAGTACATGACAGTGATGTATTGGTGTGTAAGGGACACGTTCTTGTACCGTGCCAGTACATGACAGTGGTGTATTGGTGTGTAAGGGACACGTTCTTGTACCGTGCCAGTACATGACAGTGATGTATTGGTGTGTAAGGGACACGTTCTTGTACCGTGCCAGTACATGACAGTGATGTATTGGTGTGTAAGGGACACGTTCTTGTACCGTGCCAGTACATGACAGTGATGTATTGGTGTGTAAGGGACACGTTCTTGTACCGTACCAGTACATGACAGTGATGTATTGGTGTGTAAGGGACACGTTCTTGTACCGTGCCAGTACACGACAGTGATGTATTGGTATGTAAGGGACACGTTCTTGTAGCGTGCCAGTACACGACAGTGATGAATTGGTGTGTAAGGGACACGTCCTTGTACCGTGCCAGTACATGACAGTGATGTATTGGTGTGTAAGGGATACGTTCTTGTACCGTGCCAGTACATGACAGTGATGTATTGGTGTGTAAGGGACACGTTCTTGTATCGTGCCAGTACATGACAGTGATGTATTGGTGTGTAAGGGACACGTTCTTGTACCGTGCCAGTACATGACAGTGATGTATTGCTGTGTAAGGGACACGTTCTTGTACCGTGCCAGTACATGACAGTGATGTATTGTTGTGTAAGGGACACGTTCTTGTACCGTGCCAGTACATGACAGTGATGCATTGGTGTGTAAGGGACACGTTCTTGTACCGTGCCAGTACATGACAGTGATGTAATGGTGTGTAAGGGACACGTTCTTGTACCGTGCCAGTACATGACAGCGATGTATTGGTGTGTAAGGGACACGTTCGTGTACCGTGCCAGTATATGACAGTGATGTATTGGTGTGTAAGGGACACGTTCTTGTACCGTGCCAGTACATGACAGTGATGTATTGGTGTGTAAGGGACACGTTCTTGTACCGTGCCAGTACATGACAGTGATGTATTGGTGTGTAAGGGACACGTTCTTGTACCGTGCCAGTACATGACAGTGATGTATTGGTGTGTAAGGGACACGTTCGTGTACCGTGCCAGTACATGCCAGTGATGTATTGGTGTGTAAGGGACACGTTCTTGTACCGTGCCAGTACATAACAGTGATGTATTGGTGTGTAAGGGACACGTTCTTGTACCGTGCCAGTACATGACAGTGATGTATTGGTGTGTAAGGGACACGTTCTTGTACCGTACCAGTACATGACAGTGATGTATTGGTGTGTAAGGGACACGTTCTTGTACCGTGCCAGTACATGACAGTGATGTATTGGTGTGTAAGGGACATGTTCTTGCACCGTGCCAGTACATGACAGTGATGTATTGGTGTGTAAGGGACACGTTCTTGTACCGTACCAGTACATGACAGTGATGTATTGGTGTGTAAGGGACACGTTCTTGTACCGTGCCAGTACATGACAGTGATGTATTGGTGTGTAAGGGACACGTTCTTGTACCGTACCAGTACATGACAGTGATGGATTGGTGTGTAAGGGATACGTTCTTGTACCGTGCCAGTACATGACAGTGATGTATTGGTGTGTAAGGGACACGTTCTTGTATCGTGCCAGTACATGACAGTGATGTATTGGTGTGTAAGGGACACGTTCTTGTACCGTGCCAGTACATGACAGTGATGTAGTGCTGTGTAAGGGACACGTTCTTGTACCGTGCCAGTACATGACAGTGATGTATTGTTGTGTAAGGGACACGTTCTTGTACCGTGCCAGTACATGACAGTGATGCATTGGTGTGTAAGGGACACGTTCTTGTACCGTGCCAGTACATGACAGTGATGTAATGGTGTGTAAGGGACACGTTCTTGTACCGTGCCAGTACATGACAGCGATGTATTGGTGTGTAAGGGACACGTTCGTGTACCGTGCCAGTATATGACAGTGATGTATTGGTGTGTAAGGGACACGTTCTTGTACCGTGCCAGTACATGACAGTGATGTATTGGTGTGTAAGGGACACGTTCTTGTACCGTGCCAGTACATGACAGTGATGTATTGGTGTGTAAGGGACACGTTCTTGTACCGTGCCAGTACATGACAGTGATGTATTGGTGTGTAAGGGACACGTTCGTGTACCGTGCCAGTACATGCCAGTGATGTATTGGTGTGTAAGGGACACGTTCTTGTACCGTGCCAGTACATAACAGTGATGTATTGGTGTGTAAGGGACACGTTCTTGTACCGTGCCAGTACATGACAGTGATGTATTGGTGTGTAAGGGACACGTTCTTGTACCGTACCAGTACATGACAGTGATGTATTGGTGTGTAAGGGACACGTTCTTGTACCGTGCCAGTACATGACAGTGATGTATTGGTGTGTAAGGGACATGTTCTTGCACCGTGCCAGTACATGACAGTGATGTATTGGTGTGTAAGGGACACGTTCTTGTACCGTACCAGTACATGACAGTGATGTATTGGTGTGTAAGGGACACGTTCTTGTACCGTGCCAGTACATGACAGTGATGTATTGGTGTGTAAGGGACACGTTCTTGTACCGTACCAGTACATGACAGTGATGTATTGGTGTGTAAGGGACACGTTCTTGTACCGTGCCAGTACATGACAGTGGTGTATTGGTGTGTAAGGGACACGTTCTTGTACCGTGCCAGTACATGACAGTGATGTATTGGTGTGTAAGGGACACGTTCTTGTACCGTGCCAGTACATGACAATGATGTATTGGTGTGTAAGGGACACGTTCTTGTACCGTGCCAGTACATGACAGTGATGTATTGGTGTGCAAGGGACACGTTCTTGTATCGTGCCAGTACATGACAGTGATGTATTGGTGTGTAAGGGACACATTCTTGTACCGTGCCAGTACATGACAGTGATATATTGGTGTGTAAGGGATACGTTCTTGTACCGTGCCAGTACATGACAGTGATGTATTGGTGTGTAAGGGACACGTTCTTGTACCGTGCCAGTACATGACAGTGATGTATTGGTGTGTAAGGGACATGTTCTTGTACCTGCCAGTACATGACAGTGATGTATTGGTGTGTAAGGGACACGTTCTTGTACCGTGCCAGTACATGACAGTGGTGTATTGGTGTGTAAGGGACACGTTCTTGTACCGTGCCAGTACATGACAGTGATGTATTGGTGTGTAAGGGACACGTTCGTGTACCGTGCCAGTACATGACAGTAATGTATTGGTGTGTAAGGGACACGTTCTTGTACCGTGCCAGTACATGACAGTGATGTATTGGTGTGTAAGGGACACGTTCTTGTACCGTGCCAGTGCATGACAGTGATGTATTGGTGTGTAAGGGACACGTTCTTGTACCGTGCCAGTACATGACAGTGATGTATTGGTGTGTAAGGGACACGTTCTTGTACCGTGCCAGTACATGACAGTGATGAATTGGTGTGTAAGGGACACGTTCTTGTACCGTGCCAGTACATGAGAGTGATGTATTGGTGTGTAAGGGACACGTTCTTGTACCGTGCCAGTACATGACAGTGTGATGTATTGGTGTGTAAAGGACACGTTCTTGTACCGTGCCAGTACATGACAGTGATGTATTGGTGTGTAAGGGACACGTTCTTGTACCGTGCCAGTACATGACAGTGATGTATTGGTGTGTAATGGACACGTTCTTGTACCGTGCCAGTACATGACAGTGATGTATTGATGTGCAAGGGATACGTTCTTGTGCTGTGCCAGTACATGACAATGATGAATTGGTGTGTAAGGGACACGTTCTTGTACCGTGCCAGTACATGACAGTGATGTATTGGTGTGTAAGGGACACGTTCTTGTACCGTGCCAGTACATGACAGTGATGTATTGGTGTGTAAGGGACACGTTCTTGTACCGTGCCAGTACATGACAGTGATGTATTGGTGTGTAAGGGACACGTTCTTGTACCGTGCCAGTACATGACAGTGTTGTATTGGTGTGTAAATGACACGTTCTTGTACCGTGCCAGTACATGACAGTGATGTATTGGTGTGTAAGGGACACGTTCTTGTGCCGTGTCAGTACATGACAGTGATGTATTGGTGTGTAAGGGACACGTTCTTGTACCGTGCCAGTATATGACAGTGATGTATTGGTGTGTAAGGGACATGTTCTTGTACCATGTCAGTACATGACAGTGATGTATTGGTGTGTAAGGGACACGTTCTTGTATCGTGCCAATACATGACAGTGATGTATTGGTGTGTAAGGGACACGTTCTTGTACCGTGCCAGTACATGACAGTGATGTATTGGTGTGTAAGGGACACGTTCTTGTACCGTGCCAGTACATGGCAGTGATGTATTGGTGTGTAAGGGACACGTTCTTGTACCGTGCCAGTACATGACAGTGATGTATTGGTGTATAAGGGACACGTTCTTGTACCGTGCCAGTACATGACAGTGATGTATTGGTGTGTAAGGGACACGTTCTTGTACCGTGCCAGTACATGACAGTGATGTATTGGTCTGTAAGGGACACGTTCTTGTACAGTGCCAGTACATGACAGTGATGTATTGGTATGTAAAGGACACGTTCTTGTACCGTGCCAGTACATGACAGTGATGTATTGGTGTGTAAGGGACACGTTATTGTACCGTGCCAGTACATGACAGTGATGTATTGGTGTGTAAGGGACACGTTCTTGTATCGTGCCAATACATGAGTGATTTATTGGTGTGTAAGGGACACGTTCTTGTACCGTGCCAGTACATGACAGTGATGTATTGGTGTGTAAGGGACACGTTCTTGTACCGTGCCAGTACATGACAGTGATGTATTGGTGTGTAAGGGACACGTTCTTGTACCGTGCCAGTACATGACAATGATGTATTGGTGTGTAAGGGACACGTTCTTGTACCGTGCCAGTACATGACAGTGATGTATTGGTGTGTAAGGGACACGTTCTTGTACCGTGCCAGTACATGACAGTGATGTATTGGTGTGTAAGGGACACGTTCTTGTACCGTGCCAGTACATGACAGTGATGTATTGGTGTGTAAGGGACACGTTCTTGTACCGTGCCAGTACATGACAGTGATGTATTGGTGTGTAAGGGACACGTTCTTGTACCGTGCCAGTACATGACAGTGATGTATTTGTGTGTAAGTGACACGTTCTTGTACCGTGCCAGTACATGAAAGTGAGGCATTGGTGTGTAAGGGACACGTTCTTGTACCGTGCCAGTACATGACAGTGATGTATTGGTGTGTAAGGGACACGTTCTTGTACCGTGCCAGTACATGACAGTGATGTATTGGTGTGTAAGGGACACGTTCTTGTACCGTGCCAGTACATGACAGTGATGTATTGGTGAGAAGGGACACGTTCTTGTACCGTGCCAGTACATGACAGTGATGTATTGGTGTGTAAGGGACACGTTCTTGTACCGTGCCAGTACATGACAGTGATGTATTGGTGTGTAAGGGACACGTTCTTGTACCGTGCCAGTACATGACAGTGATGTATTGGTGTGTAAGGGACACGTTCTTGTACCGTGCCAGTACATGACAGTGATGTATTGGTGTGTAAGGGACACGTTCTTGTACCGTGCCAGTACATGACAGTGATGTATTGGTGTGTAAGGGACACGTTCTTGTACCGTGCCAGTACATGACAGTGATGTATTGGTGTGTAAGGGACACGTTCTTGTACCGTGCCAGTACATGACAGTGATGTATTGGTGTGTAAGGGACACGTTCTTGTACCGTGCCAGTACATGACAGTGATGTATTGGTGTGTAAGGGACACGTTCTTGTACCGTGCCAGTACATGACAGTGATGTATTTGTGTGTAAGTGACACGTTCTTGTACCGTGCCAGTACATGACAGTGATGTATTGGTGTGTAAGGGACACGTTCTTGTACCGTGCCAGTACATGACAGTGATGTATTGGTGTGTAAGGGACACGTTCTTGTACCGTGCCAGTACATGACAGTGATGTATTGGTGTGTAAGGGACACGTTCTTGTACCGTGCCAGTACATGACAGTGATGTATTGGTGTGTAAGGGACACGTTCTTGTACCGTGCCAGTACATGACAGTGATGTATTGGTGTGTAAGGGACACGTTCTTGTACCGTGCCAGTACATGACAGTGATGTATTGGTGTGTAAGGGACACGTTCTTGTACCGTTCCAGGACATGACAGTGAGGTATTGGTGTGTAAGGGACACGTTCTTGTACCGTGCCAGTACATTACAGTGATGTACTGGTGTGTAAGGGACACGTTCTTGTACCGTGCCAGTACATGACAGTGATGTATTGGTGTGTAAGGGACACGTTCTTGTACCGTGCCAGTACATGACAGTGATGTATTGGTGTGTAAGGGACACGTTCTTGTACCGTGCCAGTACATGACAGTGATGTATTGGTGTGTAAGGGACACGTTCTTGTACCGTGCCAGTACATGACAGTGATGTATTGGTGAGAAGGGACACGTTCTTGTACCGTGCCAGTACATGACAGTGATGTATTGGTGTGTAAGGGACACGTTCTTGTACCGTGCCAGTACATGACAGTGATGTATTGGTGTGTAAGGGACACGTTCTTGTACCGTGCCAGTACATGACAGTGATGTATTGGTGTGTAAGGGACACGTTCTTGTACCGTGCCAGTACATGACAGTGATGTATTGGTGTGTAAGGGACACGTTCTTGTACCGTGCCAGTACATGACAGTGATGTATTGGTGTGTAAGGGACACGTTCTTGTACCGTGCCAGTACATGACAGTGATGTATTGGTGTGTAAGGGACACGTTCTTGTACCGTGCCAGTACATGACAGTGATGTATTGGTGTGTAAGGGACACGTTCTTGTACCGTGCCAGTACATGACAGTGATGTATTGGTGTGTAAGGGACACGTTCTTGTACCGTGCCAGTACATGACAGTGATGTATTTGTGTGTAAGTGACACGTTCTTGTACCGTGCCAGTACATGACAGTGATGTATTGGTGTGTAAGGGACACGTTCTTGTACCGTGCCAGTACATGACAGTGATGTATTGGTGTGTAAGGGACACGTTCTTGTACCGTGCCAGTACATGACAGTGATGTATTGGTGTGTAAGGGACACGTTCTTGTACCGTGCCAGTACATGACAGTGATGTATTGGTGTGTAAGGGACACGTTCTTGTACCGTGCCAGTACATGACAGTGATGTATTGGTGTGTAAGGGACACGTTCTTGTACCGTGCCAGTACATGACAGTGATGTATTGGTGTGTAAGGGACACGTTCTTGTACCGTTCCAGGACATGACAGTGAGGTATTGGTGTGTAAGGGACACGTTCTTGTACCGTGCCAGTACATTACAGTGATGTACTGGTGTGTAAGGGACACGTTCTTGTACCGTGCCAGTACATGACAGTGATGTATTGGTGTGTAAGGGACACGTTCTTGTACCGTGCCAGTACATGACAGTGATGTATTGGTGTGTAAGGGACACGTTCTTGTACCGTGCCAGTACATGACAGTGATGTATTGGTGTGTAAGTGACACGTTCTTGTACCGTGCCAGTACATGACAGTGATGTATTGGTGTGTAAGGGACACGTTCTTGTACCGTGCCAGTACATGACAGTGATGTATTGGTGTGTAAGGGACACGTTCTTGTACCGTTCCAGGACATGACAGTGAGGTATTGGTGTGTAAGGGACACGTTCTTGTACCGTGCCAGTACATTACAGTGATGTATTGGTGTGTAAGGGACACGTTCTTGTACCGTGCCAGTACATGACAGTGATGTATTGGTGTGTAAGGGACACGTTCTTGTACCGTGCCAGTACATGACAGTGATGTATTGGTGTGTAAGTGACACGTTCTTGTACCGTGCCAGTACATGACAGTGATGTATTGGTGTGTAAGGGACACGTTCTTGTACCGTGCCAGTACATGACAGTGATGTATTGGTGTGTAAGGGACACGTTCTTGTACCGTTCCAGGACATGACAGTGAGGTATTGGTGTGTAAGGGACACGTTCTTGTACCGTGCCAGTACATGACAGTGATGTATTGGTGTGTAAGGGACACGTTCTTGTACCGTTCCAGGACATGACAGTGAGGTATTGGTGTGTAAGGGACACGTTCTTGTACCGTGCCAGTACATTACAGTGATGTACTGGTGTGTAAGGGACACGTTCTTGTACCGTGCCAGTACATGACAGTGATGTATTGGTGTGTAAGGGACACGTTCTTGTACCGTGCCAGTACATGACAGTGATGTATTGGTGTGTAAGGGACACGTTCTTGTACCGTGCCAGTACATGACAGTGATGTATTGGTGTGTAAGTGACACGTTCTTGTACCGTGCCAGTACATGACAGTGATGTATTGGTGTGTAAGGGACACGTTCTTGTACCGTGCCAGTACATGACAGTGATGTATTGGTGTGTAAGGGACACGTTCTTGTACCGTTCCAGGACATGACAGTGAGGTATTGGTGTGTAAGGGACACGTTCTTGTACCGTGCCAGTACATTACAGTGATGTATTGGTGTGTAAGGGACACGTTCTTGTACCGTGCCAGTACATGACAGTGATGTATTGGTGTGTAAGGGACACGTTCTTGTACCGTGCCAGTACATGACAGTGATGTATTGGTGTGTAAGTGACACGTTCTTGTACCGTGCCAGTACATGACAGTGATGTATTGGTGTGTAAGGGACACGTTCTTGTACCGTGCCAGTACATGACAGTGATGTATTGGTGTGTAAGGGACACGTTCTTGTACCGTTCCAGGACATGACAGTGAGGTATTGGTGTGTAAGGGACACGTTCTTGTACCGTGCCAGTACATGACAGTGATGTATTGGTGTGTAAGGGACACGTTCTTGTACCGTGCCAGTACATGACAGTGATGTATTGGTGTGTAAGGGACACGTTCTTGTACCGTGCCAGTACATGACAGTGATGTATTGGTGTGTAAGTGACACGTTCTTGTACCGTAACAGTACATGACAGTGATGTATTGGTGTGTAAGGGACACGTTCTTGTACCGTGTCAGTACATGACAGTGATTTATTGGTGTGTAAGGGACACGTTCTTGTACCGTGCCAGTACATGACAGTGATGTATTGGTGTGTAAGGGACACGTTCTTGTACCGTGCCAGTACATGACAGTGATGTATTGGTGTGTAAGGGACACGTTCTTGTACCGTGCCAGTACATGACAGTGATGTATTGGTGTGTAAGGGACACGTTCTTGTACCGTGCCAGTACATGACAGTGATGTATTGATGTGTAAGGGACACGTTCTTGTACCGTGCCAGTACATGACAGTGATGTATTGGTGTGTAAGGGACACGTTCTTGTACCGTGCCAGTACATGACAGTGATGTATTGGTGTGTAAGGGACACGTTCTTGTACCGTGCCAGTACATGACAGTGATGTATTGGTGTGTAAGGGACACGTTCTTGTACCGTGCCAGTACATGACAGTGATGTATTGGTGTGTAAGGGACACGTTCTTGTACCGTGCCAGTACATGACAGTGATGTATTGGTGTGTAAGGGACACGTTCTTGTACCGTGCCAGTACATGACAGTGATGTATTGGTGTGCAAGGGACACGTTCTTGTACCGTGCCAGTACATGACAGTGATGTATTGGTGTGTAAGGGACACGTTCGTGTACCGTGCCAGTACATGACAGTGATGTATTGGTGTGTAAGGGACACGTTCTTGTACCGTGCCAGTACATGACAGTGATGTATTGGTGTGTAAGGGACACGTTCTTGTACCGTGCCAGTACATGACAGTGATGTATTGGTGTGTAAGGGACACGTTCTTGTACCGTGCCAATACATGACAGTGATGTATTGGTGTGTAAGGGGCACGTTCTTGTACCGTGCCAGTACATGGCAGTGATGTATTGGTGTGCAAGGGACACGTTCTTGTACCGTGCCAGTACATGACAGTGATGTATTGGTGTGTAAGGGACACGTTCGTGTACCGTGCCAGTACATGACAGTGATGTATTGGTGTGTAAGGGACACGTTCTTGTACCGTGCCAGTACATGACAGTGATGTATTGGTGTGTAAGGGACACGTTCTTGTACCGTGCCAGTACATGACAGTGATGTATTGGTGTGTAAGGGACACGTTCTTGTACCGTGCCAGTACATGACAGTGATGTATTGGTGTGTAAGGGACACGTTCTTGTACCGTGCCAGTACATGACAGTGATGTATTGGTGTGTAAGGGACACGTTCTTGTACCGTGCCAGTACATGACAGTGATGTATTGGTGTGTAAGGGACACGTTTTTGTACCATGCCAGTACATGACAGTGATGTATTGGTGTGTAAGGGACACGTTCTTGTACCGTGCCAGTACATGACAGTGATGTATTGGTGTGTAAGGGACACGTTCTTGTACCGTGCCAGTACATGACAGTGATGTATTGGTGTGTAAGGGACACGTTCTTGTACCGTGCCAGTACATGACAGTGATGTATTGGTGTGTAACGGACACGTTCTTGTACCGTGCCAGTACATGACAGTGATGTATTGGTGTGTAAGGGACACGTTCTTGTACCGTGCCAGTACATGACAGTGATGTATTGGTGTGTAAGGGACACGTTCTTGTACCGTGCCAGTACATGACAGTGATGTATTGGTTCGTAAGGGGCACGTTCTTGTACCGTGCCAGTACATGACAGTGATGTATTGGTGTGTAAGGGACACGTTCTTGTACCGTGCCCGTACATGACAGTGATGTATTGGTGTGTAAGGGACACGTTCTTGTACCGTGCCCGTACATGACAGTGATGTATTGGTGTGTAAGGGACACGTTCTTGTACCGTGCCAGTACATGACAGTGATGTATTGGTGTGTAAGGGACACGTTCTTGTACCGTGCCAGTACATGACAGTGATGTATTGGTGTGTAAGGGACACGTTCTTGTACCGTGCCAGTACATGACAGTGATGTATTGGTGTGTAAGGGACACGTTCTTGTACCGTGCCAGTACTTGACAGTGATGTATTGGTGTGTAAGGGACACGTTCTTGTACCGTGCCAGTACATGACAGTGATGTATTGGTGTGTAAGGGACACGTTCTTGTACCGTGCCAGTACATGACAGTGATGTATTGGTGTGTAAGGGACACGTTCTTGTACCATGCCAGTACATGACAGTGATGTATTGGTGTGTAAGGGACACGTTCTTGTACCGTGCCAGTACATGACAGTGATGTATTGGTGTGTAAGTGACACGTTCTTGTACCGTGCCAGTACATGACAGTGATGTATTGGTGTGTAAGTGACACGTTCTTGTACCGTGCCAGTACATGACAGTGATGTATTGGTGTGTAAGGGACATGTTCTTGTACCGTGCCAGTACATGACAGTGATGTATTGGTGTGTAAGGGACACGTTCTTGTACCGTGCCAGTACATGACAGTGATGTATTGGTGTGTAAGGGACACGTTATTGTACCGTGCCAGTACATGACAGTGATGTATTGGTGTGTAAAGGACACGTTCTTGTACCGTGCCAGTACATGACAGTGATGTATTGGTGTGTAAGGGACACGTTCTTGTACCGTGCCAGTACATGACAGTGATGTATTGGTGTGTAAGGGACACGTTCTTGTACCGTGCCAGTACATGACAGTGATGTATTGGTGTGTAAGGGACACGTTCTTGTACCGTGCCAGTACATGACAGTGATGTATTGGCGTGTAAGGGACACGTTCTTGTACCGTGCCAGTACATGACAGTGATGTATTGGTGTGTAAGGGACACGTTCTTGTACCGTGCCAGTACATGACAGTGATGTATTGGTGTGTAAAGGACACGTTCTTGTACCGTGCCCGTACATGACAGTGATGTATTGGTGTGTAAAGGACACGTTCTTGTACCGTGCCAGTTTTTGAAATGTTCCTGACAATGTGGTATTTTTTGTTTTTCATTTTACTTATATATGAATATTAATGAAACTATATTTGATATTATCGTAAATCTTAAGTTTGGTTGACGTTTGTTTTTCTTAGAGACACAATTTGTCAAGGACTTTTGTTATATTATACATATTGTTTGACGTTGTCAATAATAACTTCATTCTTTCCTCTTTTTATGTCTTGTCACTAAGCATTCCTAGAAGGGCGAAAATATATGTTTCAATAAAAATACCTCGTCGCTACATTCTGTTGTTGTCGTTTAATGACTCTTTCAAGAATAATACGAGTGTATAAGGAAGTACTTGCGCTTCCAGTGCACATGAGTTCATCTCTGCGTTTTAGTTCGATAAGATTTCTTATCTTTGGATTACTGTGTAGTGTTTTATGTAATATTGTTTTCTTTTCAGACTTTTTCATTTTGGTCATTGTAGTGTCTGTCGTAAGATTTACGGCTTCTGTTTACCCCTTTGACATCTTGAAACCTTTCTTAATTTGCTTGGGTCAGATTGACTCTGTGTGGTCTGTAATTGTGGGTTACACAATCTAATTGATTATATAACCAAAGCATGTTTTCATTGCCATGTAGGCTGGAACTTTCGAACATACCGAATTATCCAATAAGAATTTCTAAAGCTTTCTACAAATTTCCACTTCTCTATTTAAACCGACTCCAAATTTATTTCCTAAGAAATGTTTGGCATTAATATTGGTCGTTATATTCATCAAAACCATAGATTATTAACCAGAAGAGAGTCTTGTGTGTATGGGTCATTATAAAAAAACACGCACTTTTCTGTTATTACGCAATTAAAAGACAAATATCAACCAAACTGATTGGAGAAAACATGTTTTGCATGAAGGCACATCAGCTTTCTATAGTTTTACCATCTAAATCCAGATTGGTCCAATGGCGAATCTATACTAGTTACACGAAGACCTGTTTTTTCCTTGGTGTTACGTGTTATTTTTCCAGAATGACTTACTTTTGGTCATTTGTACTATTCAGATGCTATGATTTTATTCGATCTTTATATTATTTTTGAACTATTCCTAAAACTCTAATAGCACATTATCTTTGCTTGATATATATTGAAATTTAAAAAGAAAATTAGCAAAAACCTGCTGTTATAAATTTTCATGTCTGTGGTGTTACCCTTCCTATTAAGGCTGGTAAGAGTTATCTGTCTTGTCATATTTGAAGCAAAAATAGTTTCTCCCTTTGCTTATTTCCTGTTTCATGACATGTGCAGACGACAAAAACAAAAGTGATCCATAAACTAATATAGAGCCGAAAAGGTACGTGCGTTTGGTATAGTATATAAATTTTATGTCTGTGGTGTATTTCTCACTACTTCTTTTTGTTAGAATTGAACAAAATGTAAAAATATACAATACATTACATTTGGTATTCTTCACAGGATATACATATAAAATATAGTCAGGAAGAAATTATTTTCCTTTTATCCTGAAAATACTTACCTGTTTTCTGTGGTGTTACTGTCAATGGTGTTATCATAAAGATTGTGTAACACCACAGACATTTAGCATTAAAATTGTGAATAAACACATTATTCCATAAACAGTAATATACAGCACAATATTGCTCTTTAACCTATGCAGAAAAATTGTTCAAACATCGTCATTTACGTGTAAGATATAGTTTAACAAGCTGATGGGAGTATACTTTTTAGACCTGGTAACACCAGGGACATATCTTCATAACACCATGGACATATCTTCATAACACCATGGACAAAACTGATATTGCTCATGCATCAAACCAGTATGTTGAAAAACTGAATATTGTACTAAAAACATTAAGAAAACAACAAATATAGGTTGATAGTTGTGTTTTTTTCTTGAATTAAATGTTTACATTCATGAAGATGTCCCTGGTGTTACTTTTGTCATCTGTGGTGTTACCTCTTGTCAATAGTGTTACCTCATGTAAATTGTTTCATAAAAAGGATAAATGACATAATTGAAGTAAATTATATTATAGTTGAATAAAGTTGACTTTGATAACTATGTATAAGTCATCTTTTCTTTATATAAAGTGAAACAAAATACAATTATGAAAACTTGTTTGTTTCATAATGCAGCTTAAATGGAATTCCACAACTACATATCCAAATATTGTGAAAAAAACTAGTGCTCCAAAGAAAATATCCTACATTATGCATAATTTCCCTGTATATTATGTATGTAACCACTTTTTACATAAAAATTATTTTTCATTTTCCTAAAAAGAATAATTTGATGTTGGTAACACCACGGACTGAAAGGTATGAGATGGTGCTACATATCTAGAATAATGACCCGACGGTTTGTCTCCCAGAGAAAAGTAAGGTCACCCGAGGGTGACCTAACGTTTCGAGGGGAGACAAACCGTCGGGTCACACTCCAACAAGGGTGATAATTGGTATATTATATCGAATATTTTGGCATCAGACATACCTGCGGCTTTGCGAAAATATTCGATATAATATATAAAATTTCTTCTTCGCCTACAGCGACAAACATGTCGCTGGACGCCATGTTTGTTGCCTGTTGAATCAAGGGAAGTAACTATGATTGGAAACGCATAAGGCTCACGTGGGAATTTCCTTGGGATTTCCTCGCGAGAGGTGGACCTTACTATGAGACCTTACGATTAGCAGTTGACCCAACGAATGGATAAATATCACGTGACAGTGTTTTATCAAATCAGATTCAAGATATTTATATGAGTATATAATATAACACAATGGCCAAAAGGACAAACAACGATCTACAAACATTACAATTGAAACTAAATAACGAGTAACACGAACCCCATTAAAAACCAGGGTAAGCTCATGTGCTCTTGTTTAATTACAACTTGGTAAAATGTTCAAGTGATAATGACTTTTGCTGAGTTTAACTTAAAAGGATAAATCCTGAAAATTGTCAACATACATAATATCTTACTGTGAGTAAATGGGCTACTTGCATTTGATTATTACATTGCTAAACTATCATACTAATGGTTTGAAGATACCAAAGGAGTACTTAGAAGCCGTAAATCGAAGGACCAGAGAATACAATGTCCAAGAGAAGAGGACAAACAATGATCTACAAAATACTACACAGGAAACTACAAACGTTAACATACGAATATGCTGTTGTAGAAGAACCCTGTTTATCCGCAGCTTAGTAACATTCTCAAACTGCCAGTATTATACCAACTGCTTATTCAAGTTCAAAGCCCTTGTTGTACAGGTATTTATAAATCCAACTAAAAATCGATCACAACAACGACGGCCCAAATTATTTTTAAGAGGAGATTTAGAAATGTACATGTTGCATATTTGCGTGTCTATTTCATGCTAGGTGAAATTTGGAAACACCTGATGATCAGGAACAAAATAGTATTATTTTGAGCGATAGCATACACACCCATGTAGAGTATTCTAAATGTACATTTTAGTTTAGTTTAGAAACAACCAACACAAAATAATTATTCTATATAATTGTAATGGTTTTCAGACTTTCTTGAAAATTGTGTACACGGTGAAACATTACTGATTTAAAGAACCTCATTAGTATCTGTAGATATTGATTTATTTGAAAGTATGTACGTAAAAGGAAAGTAAACAACACAAGCGTTTTACTGAACTATTTATTTTAATCGCTCAGAACGATGAAATCGATTGTATAAATATAGTTTTGTCAATTTCATTCTCCTTCATTATTCTGACTGTGTCAACACAATCTGATTTTAAGATGAGGTCAATTTGTGGTCATCGGAATATGTAATTTCCGTTGTACAAGAAGAGCAGAATAAATTATTTGATTACAATCCCCTAGCGGTCTACAATTGTTAGTATCCTTGTTTTATTAGATTTTCCTTGTCATGCATTTGAACGGAAGACATTTTATTCAGTCCTTGAGGAGAAAAACATAATAATTGTTTATTTTCGATTAAACCGCATCGTTGATGTAATGGTTAGCGTGCTTGCTTCGAGTGCGGTAGATAGATCGTGGGTTCGAACCCCGGTCGGGTCAAACCAAATACTATAAAATTGGTATATGTTGCCTATCTCTTAGCACGCAAGCAGCATTAATGAGTAAAACCAAATACTGATTAGCTAGGAAGCAGGATAATGTGGAACTTGTGAAAATCCAACAAAGCGTGTTGGTCTAGTACAAGCGGACATCATGATAACCTCATTGCAATGTAACTTGTTCTTTCCATGATGTAGCTGATTGTGAACGGTACATGTTCATGGTCATTTCTGGCACAGATATTCTGTAATGATTAACCAGATCATGGCGTCGACCGTAAAACATTCGAAGTGATCACTTCAACTTAACCACTAGGAACCCTTGGTGCATTAACCTCTTTGTTAGCACTAGCAGGAGCCCTCTATCAAGGAAATCATGGTAGGAACCACAAGCTCTGGAATATCGGATCAACTGAGAGACATATACTCCATATGCAGATGATGCTGGAATGTTGCTACATATTAATGGAAAGCTCACAATGGAAAAATTGAAATCATCTCGTCAAGATTAGTTCTTATTCGGTCCCCACTATCAATTCAAATGTGTAGGTAAACATATATAGCACACTTAGCTGTATCCGTGGTATCCTTCATTTCAAGTTCAATGGAATAGAACTTAGAATTGTTTAGGGAAAAGACATTACGGAATGTGAAATGAAAGAATGAGGCTAGCTTCTTTGTCGGCGAGAAGAGGAGTACAGTTGGTAACCTTTTCGGTATTTATCGAAACACGAATCTATCCCATCTGCATTAGTATCCAAACTACGCCAAAGATGGCCGACTTTACGATAATAGAAATTGGTACATTGACCAAACTCATCTTATTTCAAACTAGAATCTGCTTATATAATATATTGTACAATTATCCTCTTTAGATAAAGGTTTGTTCATGTGGGCGATACAGGCACAAGTGATCCTCTAGTTTCTTTTATTTTCTCTATTTTATTAAGTTTGACTAAGAGTAACACATTTCTCCATTAAAATCATGGTGTCGAGTGTATTTCCTCTTTTTCTATATTTTCAATGTTATTAAGAGGGAAAATATATGCTTACAAAATCAGAGTCGAGATTATTACCTTTTTCTATCTTTTTAATTTGATTAAGAGTAAATATATATCCTTTAAAAATCAGGGTCCAGTTTATTACTTTTTTTCTATCATTTTGAATTAAATATATAAACAATATATTTAAGATTAGTCTAACGTAATTATTTGGTTACACAGAATAAACTCGATAAATTACAAGCCACATTTAGTCTTACTCAATTATGAGTTAATCACAACTGAGATGTGTGAGTGATTGATTGTTCAACTTTCGGAATTAAGTTAAATTATGATTATATTAAATAGGAATTTGATAATAATGCACTATTACTATAACAATATTACTGCATTTTAAAAATCACTCAAGTTTTAAACAGGAAATTCTATTAATAACTATTTTGAAAAATACGCTATGACGTTGATTAACACGAAGGAGCATTTACTTTAATATTCTTCAACGCTGCAAGTAGAACAAATTTGCACGAAGCGACATTCTGCAAAACCATAGAGCGAGGGCATATGTGATAATTAACATCAGTTTATTTTATTGTGCCATTGAAGCAAAAGTCGTATGTATTATAATGATATGTGAGTTAATATATAAAACATAATATCGACATCAACTCACAATGTCACAATGTCACATTCATGTAAATGTAGAATTGTCTGTTTGTAGTGGTCGTTCATGGGTCATTGCAAGGTGAACAAAACAAAAACAAACATACCCCCCCCCCCCCCCCACCACCCCCCCCCCCCCCCCCCCCCCAAAAGAAGAAAAAATACCAAACAATGTTTCCTCATTCTTATGCATGAGCTAAGAATAGTTTAGTCCAATTCAGCAAGAAAATTAATTGTCATAAATATGTTTGTGTATATCCTCCGCTAATAGAACTGGCTTCCACGATATAACTGATTTATTGTTGAAAGTGGCTTTAAACACCATAACTAAAATTATTCATATAAATGTTACCGTTATTTGAAATTCTATTGATGGATTTAAAAAAAATTATATTTGCAACGATATAACTGAAATATTGTTGGAAGTGGCGCTAAACACCAATAAACCTAATCATTTTCTGTATGTATACACGGCCATTCATCAACTGTTATTTCATCATAGCCTTTTTCATGAAATATTAAATCAACAAAAATTGATGTCAGGTTAATAAGATCATATTATATTAATATTGAAAATGAAAAAGAGGTTAATAAGACGATATCAAATAAGCCATATAAAATACCACAAAATTCCTATGATGAAATTCAACTGACAATGGCTTTTAGGAAACACTAATAGTCTATAATGGAATCTTCTTTTAATAACTGACATGGGCGATGCAGAAATTTAATAGCATAAAATGAACACCCACATAGACTACTTGAAATAAAAATAAAGTGTAAGCTTACATAAAGCAGTTTTATGATGGCTTCAATTATGTTGGAAGGCTATAAACAATGTTTATATATGCCATTTGTCTGTCTTTTATTCACACCCGAAATATACCAATCGGAAGATATTCAGAAAAATGTCAGTCATATATCCCTACTTATACATGCTGATTGGTTGATTTATGGTGTTTAACGCCACTTTCGATAATATTTCAGTTATATCGTGGCGATCAGTTTTATTGGTGGAGGAAAACGGAGTACCCAGAGAAAACCGGCGATTTGTCGCAGGTCACTAACAAACTTTATCACATAATGTTAAATCGAGTACACCTCGACATGAAAGGGGTTCGAAGTCACAATAGGCACTGATTGCATAGGTAGTTGTAAATCTAACTACCATAAGATCATGACCGCGACGGCCCCTTCCTACTTATAGATGATATTATACAATTATAGTCTTTTGTTGAGGTCAATACGAGATTACGAAATAGAATTCACGTGATTCTTTTTATAGATTTCGTTAGAAAACGAAAGTGAAACCAAGTCAATACGAGTTTTAATCAAACAATATCAAATTTTAAGGAATGTCAGGTGACAGCATGATAGCCAATACAATTGTTTTAATAAAATCATTATGTAATAATTAATTATATTGTTACCAGATATATTACGTTGTTTTTATAAAACAGACGTTTACGATATTCGAAGAGGCCCATGAGAATTTATGCATTTTATTTTTATTTTCATATTTGACATAATAAATATTTATATTGGTATTAAGTGATTGCTGGCGATAATAAGTGATTAACGATGTTTTTTAAAACGAGAGGACTTTTCTCTGTCATCGCTATTTTGTATTCATAATTAAATAGTTTTTGTCGAGATACTGACATTTTTTTTAACACAATTAATAGCGAGCACAGAGAGCTCTACAGCAACATGGACATGCGCATTGAATACCCAATCTTCCTTATGATGAGATTGAAATCCTTTCGTCCGGAAATTGATAAAAAATTGGCAGCCCCGGAGAGAATGCCAAAAATAAAATAAAAAGTCTCCAATAAATGATTTTAAAACTAAAATGATATCATGAACTTCTAAAAATCGTATTTAAGTAACAAAAGACAATAAAAGGTGCTTACATTGTTAAATTAATCAGAATGACATCTCGCTATCAAAGTCATGACGTCATGTTATTCATAGACATAGGCCAAAGTCGTCAACAACATTTCGCGGAATTTTAATTAAAATCTTGTATTTTCATTCCCGAGTCAAAAAATTTCAAAACGACATCTATTTCATTTGCAACTGCGTCAATTCCGTAAATCGTGACGACATGTATTATGTAAACAAACACAGCACTTGTTTCAAGCGTGTCCAGATTATTAGATAAAAACCTTTCTAGTTATATATGGATTAGTAAAAGATAGTTATAGAATAAATTTGACTTAATTTTGAACTACAATATTTTCATAAAATATCAAATTTATTGTTTGGACCATTTGCAGCCGATGTAGAAAAACTCGCCTTGGTGTGTTTTAGTTTTGTTTGATTTTTGCACAATCTACGCGGGTGGTCTAAATATTTACTCGGATCAATCAAAACTTTGATTAATACAACACTGGCGTACTGAAAGGACTTTATGTTAACATGGACTATCAGGTTAAGGACAACAACTGTTCATTTTTTTATCACTGTGAATGACTCTTAAGACAACACGAATCTGGTCATTTTTTGACGTATGGACATTTCATGTCACACCCAACTGCATTTCACTGTCGAACTCCAGATTTATATTGACATTTCGTTACTGTATATATGACTTACCAGTTTAAAAGAAATCCAAACACAATTCCTGTCTCCAAGATTATTTGTACATGTACCACAATATTCCTAAAGTTCTACAATAAATGCGTAAATAAAAACGAATCTGGCCACCATTCATCGTCATGTTAATATTTTTTTTATCACGTCATATTTTACGTTGCAACAAGTAAAGGTCAGCATTGAAATCGTATTTGGGTCACAACTGACACGCAAAGATGACAATGTCATCAATATTTTTAATACGCATCTATAGTACACGTACAATAACTAGGAGGAGATCACAGGGACCTGCTCCCGGCCTTTCGTTATCAATAATTTTAACCCTACTATCAATGTGCGGTACTAAAATATCACAAGGGATGAAACCCGTTCATATTTATACTTAATTCCTACCTTTCGTACGGTTTAGTTGTGTTGAATAATGGTAATTCCAAATAAATATCACAAAAATCCTAAAGTATACTAAAAATCCAGCTTTTTAAAATTTTGCCAAAAGGGGGTGGGGGGAGAGGGCATGTGCCACTTGCCACCGGCTCATATGTCTCTGATAAGAACAGATAGTGGTGAACATTAACATTTTTCATTTTGTGGTGAACATTAACATTTTTCATTTTTATACAATTTTTGCATTTATTATTTCTTTGGCTAAGTAACAAACATTTTCTAACCATGATGTGCTTGCAAGGAACAGGGAACGCATTAGTTTTTCCTTATTTCTGTTAGTGTTAATTATTTCTATCAGTACCCATTTGTTTATTCATCTTACATTTTCCGTCAGTCTGATCCTACAAAATATTTGAATGCTACCAACATCTGCCGACAATGGTTTAGAATAGTAAGACACAGTGAATTTTATTTATTTAACTATTAATTATGCCGTTCATACTATATGCAGGGGCGGATCCAAGGGGGGGGGGGGGCGGGGGCGCACCCGGCGCGCCCCCCCCCCCCCCCCTAAAATTGGAAAAAATATGATTTTTTGGCGTAAAATCGTGATTTCTCACACGAAATACCCCAAACATTTTCGCGCCTCCCTCCGTTCGGCGCATTTTTTTTAAGTGCGCCCCCCCCCCCCCCTAACTTGAAATCCTGGATCCGCCCCTGATATGTATATCTGTTATTATTCATTAAACTCAGTCTTTCTAAAATAAATGCTATAAAATTATTAACCAGCTTGTTGTTGAAACTTTAAAAGGTAATAACATTACACAAGAAGGAATATATGTCTGTATAATCTTGTCACAGATAATTTTAAAGAGTATGATTTCGATACTGAATATTGCCTTAATATATATATCACGCCTCTACTGTGCTTTTTCCAATAAAAAAATATTGAATATTGATAAATATTTTGTATGTGAAAGCAGAGACATGTCTGATGAAAGCGGTAGCTATATAATTCTTTTCAAATTAAAAACTATTTTGTTCACTTGGAGATAGCATAATATTGGTCCAAATACACATACTTTAAAATGTCGAAATGAACATTATCAGTATTAAAGTAACCGTACGCAGTGCGGTCTTATGTATGGGCACAATGGACAGTTGCCCGGTGGTCCCAAAAGCAAATGAACCCCATGCTAATCTATGTATGTTGTATACGCATAATTTTTAATTTTTAAACATTGATTTTGTTGGAAGTATCAATACAAGAAATATATGTTTAATTTTATCGACCATATATAATTTTATTTCTGTGAGTGTTTGTATAGATATGGGCCTCAGTGCACTGCTTTGACCGGGGTCTATATTGCTGACAAGACGGCCCTGACCGTACGTCATTCATCATTTACACTTCATGAATATATATCGGCTGTACATAGCATGGTATAGGCCCTTTAGGCTTTATGATGGTTGATACCACCCGCGTACTAGTACTAGTTAGTCTTCAATGTTTGCACTGTCCCTAATCCAACAATAAAAGATTCCATACTTTTTTCTCATACTTTTCTATTCTACTTCATTTAACTTTCCAATGGATGTCATAGGGGATATCATTTAATTTCAAATACTTTGTCCTCTCTATAGGCCATGCCTACTCGTATTATGTTGTGATATTCATCTTTCACTCAAATATATACACAACAGCCAGACAGAAATGCTGTGCTCGCATCTAGGCAATGCCTACTCCATATTATTTTATATCGTTAATCACTTAATTATCAAGAATTTGGTAATGTGACGTCATTATAACGTCATATTAGAAAACAAGTTAATACTACGTGCGTCCTTGACAACGCTTAGCGATTAGCGATAATTGGAATCATCTCATGATACGTGATATGAAATATATCGGTTTTTAAACATCAAAGGGAAAATAAACAAAATAGCGATAATACTAATTGCATAAGTACAATTTGATTGGTAAATGTCTGTCATACGTGATAACGTCGAGGTTTCACGTAATAGCGAAATCGTCCGAGTTTAGTTGAGTTAAAGTGCAAGCATACTGTAAATGATCTCATGTCAAGTACATTGGAACTATACTTTCACAAAACCCGGGTGAAAAATGCCAGTTTTTCTCAATATATATATCTTTCAATAATTTAATTTGATTTGAATATTTCAATCTGATTGGCTAATCCGCCTGGAGAAAATTTTGGTTATACTCGATAACCTGGGTTGGTATTGTGACATCACCAACGTGTTCATCCGCCAACGACAAATTCAAATAGTCACATGAAATAATCGTAATTAAAATTGAGGAATCATTAAATTTTGCTGTATGTATTAAATTATAAGGAATTTTTGAAATTGTTGAACAGGTTATACTTGCATAACCTGGTTTGGGTCAGTTTACGCTTTTCACAAACCGCTTAGCGGTTTATTAAGCGTAAACTGACCCAAACCAAGTTATATCGTATAACCTGTTCAACAATTTCAAATATTCCTTAAATGTCTGCAATTGCTTTTCTTTCAAATTTATTTTCGTTTCTTTAGATAATGGATAATTATCTATATTGGACTCTATATATCGTACAGTCTTCAAAAAGCAGCCGTTCGTGGAACTTTTTTTTTAAAGCACAAGGGTGATCCGATAACTGCATCACAAATGTTACGGCTGGTTGTCGCACACAACTCAGTCTAGATGAAGGTAAAGGAATTACTTGCACGTTTTGATAATGGTATGGTCATTTTAGTCCTTCCAGATTAAATCCCGGGATAGAGATATGGAATCTAGTTTCGCTGTTTTCAAGTGCAACTCTTCTGGCAAGAGTGTAAACAGGTACGGGTGGAATGAAATACAAAGCTCGCCCAGAGGTCGGGTCATAAATGAGTGTATCGTATTTTGAAAACGCACGTAATCTCCTAATCATCATCATAATGGTTGTCAGTGTACAGTCCGTTGTAAAGAAAAAATCTAAAAAATAAAACCTCTTCATTATCAAGAGAAGTTTGTAGATGTGACAGGTGTAATAGTTAAGTTGAAGGACAAACAATACAATGACCAAAATGAAAAGATAAAAAAGGAATAAAAAAGAAAACAACGATTCACTTAACAATACTAACCGTCTAGATAAAGCAACATACAACTCACTAAAACAAGGGGTGAAATCAGGTGCACCGGAAAGGTAAGCAGTTCCTGTTCCAATAGTGGCATGCGCAGTTCTTGCTCATGATAAATATCCAGTTATATTTTATAAGCATAAAAGAGGAACAGATGGAATTTAACTACGACAAACGGAACATATGAATGGTCATCTGTGACACAGACTTTATCAAAACATCCGAACATGCATGCTTTTATTACTTATCAATCTGTTCTCGCCATACATATGGCTGATATATTGCTCAGTCGACGTAAAGCGAAATTAGTCAAACAATAAATCATTTAAAAGGTAAAACACGCGCACATTTAGTCGAAATTTCATTGAAAGGTTAAACGAGCTTTCAGAAGTGGTTTCTTTCTATTTTTTATGCAGTTTATGCTATATTGTAAGAAAGCCATTTTAATGTATAGAATTGGCAAAATAATGAAATATTAGATAATATTTCTAAGCCAAGTAGAAAAATTCATAAAAAAACGTTTTGGTTTTTATTGGCAAATGACAAAATGTCACAAATTGACATCATATATTATTTGTACTTTGTCATTTTTTTAACATTCAATAAGGTTAGGGACTTGGTCAGTGACTTGCGACAGGTCGGTGGTTTTCTCCAGGTACTAAGTATTCCTCTACCAATACAACTGACCGCCACGATATAGCTGAAATATTGTTGAAAGTGGCGTTAAACACCATAAACCAACCATGAAGCAAACTAAGCCAAAACTACCTATCTACAAATATGCAGACTGTTTTAAATGTGACACTCTGCGTCAAACGAGATACAAGACATCAAACAGTCTACCACCATTTGGTTTATCCGCTAATCAGTAGCCAGAGTACAGAATCCATACATCAGCTTGTACCTAGAATACAATTGTGTTTCAGTTTTCTATCCGACTTCATTCAACAAACAATATTATTAAGAAATCATTTTTCATCTGGCACTACAGTGTAAGTTCACTCGTTTCCTTGATAACATGATTTATTTTCCCGATAATTTTGAATGAAAATGCAAACGAAATAAGAAATCAATCATTACTCTATCATGGTAATATTAACGTTTCTACGTTTTGATTGGCAATAGAGAAATTCGATTCTGTGTTAATATACTGCGTTTTCTTGCACAAAGGTTAAGTAGCAGTTTTGTCAGAATTAATGATGAAATAAATCATATAAAGCCAATAATCCTTCAGTCTGTTACTTTCTTTCTTTATTTATATTTCCCATGCGTCTTCTTGCAATAATGTTTACTAAAATGTCTGTGTCCTATCGGAGCTTACTAAAGTTGTGAGTTCGAACCCCGTTCATGGCGAGGTCTACTCGCTACAACATTATGTGATCAAATTTGTCCGTAAATTGCGACAGGTCGGTAATTTATCGTTGAAAGTGTCATTAAACACCATAAACCAACCAATCCAAGCCTATCGGAATTCGGAAGATCGTGATTTGATTCCAACCTCTTTATCCACGAAGCATTTTTAGTACGATTCATGTTGCTCGATCTTTAGTTTTCTGTGAAATGTTTTGTAGATCGTTGTTTGTCCGTTTATCCTTTTTATGTCGGTCATTTGTTGTATGTCCTTCGATTTCCGGTTTCTGATTACCCCCTTTGGTATCTTTAAGATTTTCTCATGAAACATTAAGGCGATACAACAAAGACTGGACAGACTTGTGGTAAGAATAGCAAATATCCTTTTAGGGTATTAGATGTACTGTGGACTGGTACTTCATTATAAACGTGTAGTTCCAGTTTAGTGTACAAAAAGTTTGCAAACAGCCATTTAAACTATGCATGTTATAGAAGGGAAATGATATATATTATTGTCACTATGGAAATTGCTTAGTATGTGTGGTCAAATCAAAGAACTTTGTATTTCCAAGAACTCTGGTAACCCCACTTACAAAGAAATTTAGTTTTAAAAGGAATTCGCAGGAACTTTGGAAAATCAAATGTGGATACCGAAGACTCCTTCTAGAAAATGTTTAATTCTTGTTCTATTTTGACTTTCCAACATTTTACAATCTTATTCTCCATGATAATTATTTTAAATAAAGGCTTAAAAGTTATCCATAAAGCATTTTACTTCAAAAAGGCGAACAACGTTACAAATTTATAGCTTTAGGTCACAAATTCACTTATTTTGTCACGCACGAAACAAAGGGCAAAAGATGCAATATGGAAAATAAAGTACCTTATCGATAATATATTTGTTGAGTTCTGGGGGCACATTTTCAACAAATTATCGGCATTCCCATGGGAATAAACGGTGCCCCTCTCCTTGTCAATATTTTCTGTTACTCTTATCAGACACAGTTTACACCAAAAACTCATGCATGAAAGACATATTATTCCATATTTGTCATAATTCAACATTTACCGTTTAGATACCATATGTTCTAAATTTGAACGACCGTCGTGGTAGTATGGTAGTTGGATTTAGAACTACCTGTGAAATCAGTGCCTACCACCACTAAAGTTGTCATTTCGAATCCTGTACATGGTGGCGAGGTGTACTCGATACAACTCGATGTGATACTGTTTGTGAGTGACTTGCGACAGATCGATCGGTGGTTTTCTCCGGTTCCCTCCACCAATAAAACTGACATATTGTTGAAAGTGACGTTAAACACCATAATCCCCTTAAAGTTGAAATATGATCTGATTAATGCCACTAGTTGAGTTGGGAACATTGAGCACCTGCGATATGACGTTCTTCGTTCAAATACTTTAGCTATTTCGTTATCAAGTACAATGAAGACAAGTTGACAGTCTTTGGTTTTAATGCTAACTTTTATTGGAGTGTCTGTACCACGTCAGGTAAGTGAACGGTCATTTGTGTGTTAGGGGTATCGAGTTTGCTTCATGTCGTTTTGTAACTTTCCCGACTGTGGTATTTTTTCTCCTCATTTCATTGATAACATTATTAGCGTCAATAATAACATACTTAGAGAGGTTATGTATATATAAGATTATTACAAAATGTATGTACATCTGTTAATAATAATTATGTGTCAAATACAATGTTCTTAGAGGCTCTGACGACTGGAACAACGTATTATCTCCATGAAGGTTTATTGTCATTTTAAGTTGTGTTGTTAATGGTCTTCTCATTGAAATATATTTGAACTTTGTGCATTAAATGATTACTCAACATACAATTCGATTGTAGATGTTTTCTACTTTTTAATACCATTTCACTGCATTTTTTATTTTACAGATTGTCATTTTCGCTTTGTGTTTATTTGTCTAAATATGAACTTATATTATTATGTACATTAAAATTTTAATCTAAATGGAATTATATTCTGTATGTGTTCTGTGCATTATACATACATACATACATACATACATACATACATATATTCTTATTTTTAAACATTGCACTGCGTTTGAGAGTGTAGTATTTTCGGATTGTTTGCTTTTGTTTAAATGTTCATTTTACAGGGCATGAGTCTGATGACGTTTCTCATCACTCAATATACAGAGCAGCCCATCACGGCCCTAGTTCGTGAGTAGAAAACAATCGAGGTTGTCAGGGTCTGATATGGAAAACATAACCGTGGACCATAGTGGACGTTTGTTTAAAGAGTGTCACACTCATAGCAGGTTAAAGACTACTTATATTTGTAGATTTCGAAAAAGATTAGGCGCATTGCAGTAGCTGCACAATGCTAATTTTGTTTCGTGCCATCCCAACTATATATACTTTTCTAGTGGTTGTCAAAAGTTCGTGTCTTGATTGGCCCGTACCTACCTCAAATCTATATATTCTTGATATATATATATTTTTTTTTCTAGTGGTAGTAAAACGTCCTTGCCCTGTTCTGACCTCATATCTGTATATTCTTGATATATATTTTTTTTCTAGTGGTAGTAAAACGTCCTTGCCCTGTTCTGACCTCATATCTGTATATTCTTGATATATATATTTTTTTCTAGTGGTAGGAAAACGTCCTTGCCCTGTTTTGACCTCATATCTGTATATTCTTGATATATATTTTTTTTTCTAGTGGTAGGAAAACGTCCTTGCCCTGTTCCGACCTCATATCTGTATATTCTTTATATATATATATATATTTCTAGTGGTAGTAAAACGTGCTTGCCCTGTTCCGACCTCATATCTGTATATTCTTGATATATATATTTTTTTTCTAGTGGTAGTAAAACGTGTTTGCCCTGTTCCGACCTCTTATCTGTATATTCTTGATATATATATATTTTTCTAGTGGTAGGAAAACGTCCTTGCCCTGTTCTGACCTCATATCTGTATATTCTTGATATATATATTTTTTTCTAGTGGTAGGAAAACGTCCTTGCCCTGTTCTGACCTCATATCTGTATATTCTTGATATATATTTTTTTTTCTAGTGGTAGGAAAACGTCCTTGCCCTGTTCCGACCTCATATCTGTATATTCTTTATATATATATATATATATTTCTAGTGGTAGTAAAACGTGCTTGCCCTGTTCCGACCTCATATCTGTATATTCTTGATATATATATTTTTTTTCTAGTGGTAGTAAAACGTGTTTGCCCTGTTCCGACCTCTTATCTGTATATTCTTGATATATATTTTTTTTTCTAGTGGTAGTTAATCGTCCTTGCCCTGTTCCGACCTCTTATCTGTATAATCTTTTTGTGTTGTTGAACTTGTTCTCGTTCTTACTAAGCACGAAATAGTTGCCGCTGGATTTTATGAAACCAACAATAAATCAGGCTATGAGATGCTTACTATTAACTGATGTCATGTTCAAGAAATGAATTATCTTGTTATTATATAAATATTCTTTAATTGCCTGTTTAACCAATATATATCGAACGTAATATTTTCTTATGAACAATGAGGGGGGCGTCGTGGTAGTGATCGTATGGTAGTTGGATTTACAACTACCTATGCAATCAGTGCCTATCACCATTAAGGTTGTGAGTACGATTCCCACTCAAGCGAGGTTACTCGATACAACATTATGTGATATAGTTTGTTAGTGACTTGCAGCAAGTCGGTGGTTTTCTCCGTCACTTGCAGCAGGTCGGTGGTTTTCTCCGGGTACTCCGGTTCATCAACCAATAAAAATTGACCGCCAAGTTATAACCGAAATATTGTTGATAGTAGCGTTAAACACAATAACCCTTATGTACAGTGACGAACAATGATATTGCCTATGTGTTTCCAAGTAAAAATTAAATTTTAAATTGACGGCGGTAACTCTTCAAATACAATACAGTTATTCCTTAATTGTCGTCGAAATTGTTTTTATACTGGTTAATACTTGAACATCTGTTAAATTGTTTTTATACTGGTTAATACTTGAACATCTGTTAAAAGCTTTGCATAAATTTTGTAAGTCCTCTATAATGAAAAGAAACGTACATGCAATAACCATTTCGTCTGGCCAGCATTACGTTAATTCTCTGAACGATCATTAACTAACTGCCTTTGGCTTGAAACACATATCCGTTATCAGTCCATATTGCAGGTTCATGAAAAGAATTATACATATACATTGCTGGTTTAACCAATATATATCAAACGTAATATGTTCTTATGAACTGTGCGGGGGTGGTCGTGGTAGTAATGGTATGGTAGTTGGATTTACAACGACCTATAAAATCAGTGCCTATCACCATTAACACTGAGTTCGAATCCCGCTCAGGCGAGGTGTACTTCGATACACCATTATGTGATAAAGTTTGCCATTGACTTGCATTGGGCAGGTCGGTGGCTTTCTCCGGGTACTACGATTTTCTCCACCAATAAAAATTGATCGCCACTGAAATATTGTTTAAAGTGGCATTAAACACCATAACCCTAACCTTATGCACAGTGATGACCGATGCCACTGCCTATGCGTCTCCAAGTAAACATACAAATTTCCATTGACTGCAGTAACTCTTCAAATAGAATACAGTTATTCCTTAATTATCGTCGAAATTGTTTTTCTATTGTTTAATTCTTGAACATCTGTTATAAGCTTTGTATAAATTGGTAAGAAGTATATATATCCGTCTTCTATATTTAAAAGAAATGTACATTAAATAGTCATTTCGTCTGGCCAGTATTACGTCAATTGTCTGAGCGAACATTAACTAACTGCCTTTGGCTTGTAACACAGAGATGCCTTATTATTTCATATTGCACATGACGTCAGTGATAAAATGCGTCGAATGAATATAACATTGTTCATGAAAATAATTTTAAGATAGTGCTGTCTGGACGTTTAGATTATTTTTTTTTAGTTAGGTTATTTTATTTCGAATTCATTGGTTTATTGTGTAAATGTACTCATGGCTATTATTAAATAGTTTTTACAATAAAAATAATTATCACATTTTAAAACGGAAGAATTGAAAACGAGATTCTTTGACTACAGAAATAATGCAACTATTACATTCCGAACACACATATAATTTTCAATATTGTGGAAGTGAAAAACATTACAATTGAATAAACGTTAGAACACAGGAAAATCGCATCTACAATGTCGCCTGTTAGTAGTTCACTGATGTAGCATAATATACTTCAAACTATTGATATTTAAGTAGGCTTTAAGAAATTGTCCGGATGTTTACGTCTCAAGTTTTGTTCTCATTACATTTTGTTCGAGTTTCTTATTTGCCCTCGTTACACTCTGCTCTGTTTGAATTTCTTCTTCGACCAGGTTTACATTGATTGATTGATTAATTGGTGTGTTACGCCAAATTCAACAATATTTCAGCTAATTCGTGGCGTGAACAATTTTTTTTAAATTAGACACATAGAAGACCCTAAGATATAATTCGTCTCTAAAGAATTGGTTTATATGTACAAATAATTGTTGGAACATTCCACATTCTGAACTATTTTTAGATCTGATAGACGTATCGTGGCAAAATTAGTCGCTATAAAATGGTTGACGATCGCTACATTTTGAGCACTAATATGTTTCATCGGAGATCAATAGTTTATTATATTCTGCCAATGATATGGATTTGTAATCTCGTATCGATATATTCGTCACAAAAATCACATTGAATGGTCCTTTGGCTTGATGTAACTAACTCCTTTTTGCAATCATGCAGGGATCTTTCGTTGTTCCTGTGTCAGTGTGTACATCATCACTTTACAATGTAGTAACAACACTACAAAATTGTGATGTACTAACATTTTTTTCTTTATTTAAAATTGATTCAACACAATTAAGCTTATTTGGAAAGAGGACAAGTAAATATACAATAAAACATCAATGATAGCCTTCCCTGCACTAAAGCTGTACTGGATAATGACAAAGTGTACCATCTATATATTCATTTTAGTTCTAAAACTACCAATAATACTAGTATCTAATAGGCATAGTGCTAAAACATACAAATGGTTCGGTTCTTTTAATGGGTTTATTTAACAGATGAGTGAATATTATCAATACATTAATGGTACCCTCGGTACTCCAGATTTTCCTGCTATTAATGCAGTAACTTTAAATGAACTGTCATTACTCTTTGCAATGTGAAACAGATATTGATGCATGTAGAAATGAAATCTACTTTGTGATATTTACACATATTTTGTAAATCTAATATTGTCGATACATTATAGAGATACATACAGTATAGAACATCAACTTAGAGTCTGGAAATAAGACGTCTAAGTATGCATAGAGCACTACATCTACAATTTGAGAGAACATTATATCTAAGTCTGGTTATAACACCACATCTAAGTCTGAAGAGAACACTACATCTAGGTGAAGAAGAAGAGTATATCTAGGTATGGAAAAATACTACATATGGATGTAATTGTTAGTGTGCTCGCCTCGGGTGTGGTTGATCATGGATTTGAGACCCGATTGCGTCAAATCAAAGACTATCAAGTTGGTATTTGTTGCTTCTTCACTAAGCACACAGCATTAAGGAGAAAGAGCAAAGACTGGTTGGCTCTGAATCAGGATAATGTGTCCGAGTGGGGCAACATGTCTGTTCGCGGACTGTTGTTTCAGTGAGCTAACACTATAAAAATCCAACTAAGCGTATTGATTTAGTACAAAGCGGACCTCATCATCATCTCATTGAACATTAACTTGTTCTCGCCATACAATAGCTGAAAAGTTGCTGAGTTGCTGTTAAACAACAATAACTCACTCACTCTAAAATTCATCTTTCGGTGAAATACAAATATTGTTGTTTGTTTTATAATTTTAGCGTATTTCAGAAATGATTACGCAATTTAGCGGTATTCTGCCACATAAATGGTTTTCAGCTTTGTAATTAGGTCATTTCCTGTATACTGATGTACCATGGGAAATATTCTAATCCTTGGGGTATAATATTGATATCTTATTAAATGGAAGTACTGAAATATTAAAGTTAAATTGGACCATTTTAATTAGCAAGTTCTTGAAGTAATTAAGACTTTAATTCCCCGAATCCTGCCGAATGATTTAACTGTGGCATGACTTGCCCAATTACATTTATTTTCAAAATCATCTGATGACTGGTTTTCTTTACTAGAAAGAACTAATTGAGACTGATGGTTCGTGATATTGGAATTCTTAATAGGATTACTGGTTGATTTGCGTCCCCTAAATATACCTTGATGGTGTATGTTTTTTTTTTAATGTTTGATGTTCAATCGGAAGCGTTTCATTATAGCAACAGACATTGCAAATCGAAATCAAATCTGGAATTGAAATATACATTAGTATTTAATTTCTATTGGAACATGTCCCACAATAGCAAACAAACCGCATCGATTTTGTAATATGGTTCGCGTGCTCTCCTCGAGTGCGATAAATCGTGGATTCGAGCAACCCCCTCCCCCCCCCCCCCCCCCCCCCGGTCGGGTCAAATCTAAAACTATAAAATTAGTTGTAATTGCTTCTGCGCTAAGCACACAACAGTAAGGAGAATGAACAATGACTGGTTGCTTCGGAATTAGGATAATGTTTTCGAGTGGAGCGACATGTCTCTCCGCGGATTGTTGTTTCAGTGAAATAACACTATTAAATTCTAAGCGTGTTGGTTTAGTACAAAGTGATTTAAGTGTCATCACATCGAATGTAGCTTGTTCTCGCCATGATATGGCTGAAAACTGCATCACATATATGTTGGCTTTGATAATAAACTAATTATAAACATGTAGACGATACAATATTATGTGATAAAGTTTGTCAGTGACTTGCGGCAGGTCGGTGGTTTTCTCCGGGTACTCCGGGTTTCCCCACCAATACAACTGACCGCCACGATATAACTGAAATATTGTTGAAAGTGACATTAAACACCATAGTCCTAAATAGTAGATGTAAGGGTTAAATACCAATAACAATGAGAAGTACCTTAAAAAACACCGAATAAACAAAGCAACACAAAGGACAAAATAAAATAAATTCACAACACAGGCAATATGATAGGCAATTAAGATAAAACCATGGCAACATAAAATCAAAGTAATTAAATAAGATTAACAAAGCAACAACAGGTAACATAAATGAAGAAAAAACGAAGGAATAACAAGATTTTGGAAAACACGAAAGGAAGTATTCTCTCTATAACTATTTGTTGTATTTTCTACAGAATTAGATGTGGTCTATCCAGATGTACTGGTTTTTTTTTCAAATGGCAGATACTATTTTCTACCATGTACTAGCCTAAATGGTCTATCTAGTCCCAGATATATTGTATTATTACGAGTACCACGTGTAGTGTTCTCTATAGACTAACCAGAGTAACACAACGGGTACTACTAGTAGAGCATGAACTGCCTACCCTTCTTCCGGAGCATGAACTGCCTACCCTTCTTCCGGAGCATGAAATGCCTACCCTTCTTCCGGAGCATGAACTGCCTACCCTTCTTCCGGAGCATGAACTGCCTACCCTTCTTCCGGAGCATGAACTGCCTACCTTTCTTCCGGAGTACCCTCGGTTTTTAGTGCGATTCGTCTTGCTCTATCTTTGGTTTTCTGTGAAGTGTTTGTAGATCATTGTTTGTCCTTTTTTTCGTTTTGCCATTGTGTTGTCTGTCCTTCTGATTATTTATCTGTGTAGTCACGAAGGGTTTTTTCTCCAGACCAAGATATAGTGTTCTCTCTCCGACCAAGTGTATTATATCATCAAGACGTATATGTACTTTTGTCTTAAACATAGAGTTCTCACCGGGTCTAGATGTACTGTTCCATCCAATCTTACGGTTAGTGTTCGCTCCAGAATTAAACTTCGGGTTATCTATGGACCACTACATTGAAACTATGTAGTATCTCTACAGACACAGATGAGACCTCCTCTCTAGTTTTGGATGTAGTGTTCTTTCAAGACCTAGATTTAGTGTTTTCTACATATGTAGATGTAGAGTTCCCTACTCACCTAGATGTAGTGTTCCATAAATATCTAGATGTAGTGGTCTCTCTACACCCAGATGTAGTATATTTTCTAAACTGAGATGTAGTGTTCTCTGCAGACTTATATGTGGTGTTATAACCAGACCTAGATATAATGTTCTCTCAAATTGTAGATGTAGTGCTTAATGCATACTTAGACGTCTTATTTCCAGACTCTAAGTTGATGTTCTATACTGTATGTATCTCTATAATGTATCGACAATATTAGATTTACAAAATATGTGTAAATATCACAAAGTAGATTCAATTTCTACATGCATCAATGTCTGTTTCACATTACAAAGAGTAATGACAGTTCATTTAAAGTTACTGCAATAATAGTAGGAAAATCTGAAGTACCGAGGGTACCATTAATGTATTGATAATATTCACTCATCTGTTAAATAAACCCATTAAAAGAACCGAACTATTTGTATGTTTTAACAATATGCCTATTAGATACTAAGATTATTGGTAGTTTTTGAACTAAAATGAATATATAAATGGTACACTTTGTCATTATCCAGTACAACTTGAGTGCAGGGAAGGCTATCATTGATGTTTTGTTGAATCAGATTCAAAGAATGGAAACAAAACAAAAAAAAACAAAAAAAACAAAAAAACAAACAAACAAAATACCAAACTGTCGGAATAGTTCCAAATTCCAATAGACAAATAAGAGAAAGAGGCAACATTGATGCACCGAACACACAAATAGATGACCATGCACAAATAAAAATCAATGAAACTATTTCAAAATATGTAAAAAATGTTGTTTTTCAAATGTATTATATACAGGTACAAAAACAAAATAAAACAGATATCGTTCTGTTTAGCAGTAGGACTTCTATTCTATTTTTCTAGAGAAACGAAGTCGTCTTCTACATTTTGTACGTTTACTTTGTCACAAATTACAACCGTTCAATACGATTATTTCATGAACATCTTTAAGATAGCACATACATAAACGTTAGAGAATACTGAAGGGGCAATAAAATATAGACAATCCAGAGAAACTGGCAACATAGGGTACACAAGATAAAGACAAACAAAACAAAAACATAACACAATATGTGTTGGACAGCACTAGCTGCAATAATGTAGCTCCTGTGACAAACTTGTGTCTCGGCAGAGCTACAACGCGGTCCCATTCGTCACAATGGAGAAAAAAAAAAGTTGCAGTTGAAACGTAAAAACTCACTATTTACGCTTCAAACATTTCATTATAACAATTACTGATAATCCCAGTCCTTGTTAAATCGGTTTGGCTGAGAAATATATGCTTTTCAAAGTTAGCAACAACCTTGTTCAAATTTATCGATCGTTTTCCATAACCGGAAACTACGGAAGGCGGAGCTTTTCTAAATATGGTATTTCTTATTACAAGCTGATGTAAACATTCCAATCGTAACTACTCGGCCATTCTCGCTACCCTGTTATTTGCAGTGTAGCGAGAATGGCCGAGTAGTTACGATTGGTAAACATTCACGCCTAAATCGCCAAATATGGTATCGACATCCAAATAGTGAGGCCGGAAATGACGAAATTCAAAATTTTCAAAGAGGAGATTTTTATTTTGTGGGAATTACGTTCTAAAATACTGGTAGGTGATACAAACTTGTTATAATAATGAACAAAAGGAAAGATTATGTCTTATTATTGATAAATGCAGGCGTCAGAAGCTCTGTAAGCGAGCGCAAAAAATCTCGGCGGCTGCTCCATTACGTGTAATGGCATCCCGTTATAACCCTTGCGAGTAAGCGAGCATTTAGGGTTTTATTATTAGAACTAGACAGCACTAATGCAAACAAATACAAATAACGTAAATAATAACTGGAGGTAAAGTCGAACCTAACATTGGTTTTATGCGGAAATCGTAACGGATCACAGAGAACTTAGAACGTAAAGACACATAATAGGACAACACAAAAATCTAAAAAAGATGTATAGTCGATTAGCTTAATTCTGTAATAAGATATCGTTTAGAGATAGTATACTTCAAATTAGAAACACTGCAAAATGTTTATTTGAACCGTTGCCATATCCAACAATTTTTGAATGATTGTCCCTTCGGCTTTCTCTAACGTTTATTGGGACAGACAACATATGTCATGGGGTTAAACCAGTGGATGGGATCACATCTCTCATCCTGTTGATAATTGGATCTCCAACGGCAACACAGATATAAACTAAGGATTAAAACAACCTTCTCAGAATATCTTCCGCTAAAAAAGACATACAAAAATGTGCTATGAAATAAATAAAGAGCAGCATAAGCATGGACAGTGCGATAGGAGGGAAAGTGAATGCATGCAGTTTTTCTACTCTAGATTGTAACTCTTAATTAATACATTTTCCACTCAAAGTGGGTTAACCATAGCTGTAAATGTACAGCACAGTTTTGCAACTCTCATTTCTTGGGAAGTATTATGTGAAACATTTCCTGGTCTTAACTTTACTCTCAAGGTAAATATTTATCTCTAGAATTTTTGCAAAAAGAAACGTCTTTGTCTGTGCTTCGACTTAGGGTTTCTGATTAACCCTTTGGTATCTTCAAACTTTTCTTACGCAAAATGCAAGGGCTTAATGATGCAAGATGTTGATGGTTATCACAGAATAGTCCCATTCTTGCATGGTAGGAAGAATCAATTATGTAACTATCAGCTCTAAATTCCCTTTTTTATTTATACTAGTCCTCTGGACTGGATAAGGATTGGTAGAAGGGTTAGCTTAATCAGGTCCTTTGTTTCGTATTATTCTGATAAAGCAAACACAAATTACAGATTTAATTCCCTTAGCGCCAACATATTAAATTGATACACAAGATTTATTTTACAATTCTCAATCGAGATTGGAAAATGAGTTAGTTCGAAACTTTTTATTTGATTCATGCCGCTTAAAGGGATATTAAAGCTCGTTTTAACATATGTATTTTCAACTCGTGACCAAGGTTGTTTCTTTTCAATTTAATTGTAAAAACAATCCAAAAATACTTTGCACGCCCATATAATCCCTAATATCGTTAAAATATCACTTAAAAGGGTCGAAATGAATTTTTGTCCAGGAAGCAAAAATTCTATTATTGGAAAAACCCCGAGAAAACCGGAAGATATGACAGAATTATCAACGAATTATGTCACCTTTGCAAAGTTTCATTGACAAAAAGCATCAATGTCTGTTTCACATTGCAAAGAGTAATAACAGTTCATTTAAAGTTACGGCAATAATAGTAGGAAACTCTGAAATATCAGGAGTACCATTAATAAACTGATAACATTCACTCATCTGTTAAATAAACTCATTAAAACAATCAAACCATTTGTATGTTTTAACACTCTATTAGATACTAGTATTATTGGTAGTTTTAGAACTAAAATGAATATATAAATGGTACACTTTGTTATTATCCAGTACAGCTTTAGTGCAGGGAAGGCTATCATTGATGTTTTTATTGTATATTTACTGGTCATCTATTAAAATAAGCTTAATGTTGTTGAATCAGGTTCTAACAATGGAAACAAAACAAAACAAAAACAAACAAAAACAAACAAACAACAAATAAAATACCACACTGTCGAAACAGTTCCAAATTACAATAGATAAATCATAGAAAGAGATCGATCTCAACAACACATAAACACATGACCGTGCACAAATGTCAAAATAAAAATCAATCAAAATATTTCCAAATATGTAGAAATTATTGGGGTTTTTTTCCAAATGCATTAGATACAAGTAAAAAAAACAACAACAAAAGAAAACAAATATCTTTCTGTTTAGCAATAGGACTTCTGTCATTGTATGTCGAAAGTCTTCTACATTTACTGTGTCTCAAATTACAACCTTTTAGAGATAGTATACTTCATATTAGAAACACTACATAGTGTTTATTTGAACAGTTGCCGTATCCAACAATTGTTGATTGCCCCTTCGGTTTTTCTCTAAATAGGCAAAACATATCATGGGGTTAAACCAGTTAATGGGATCACAACTCTCATCCTCGTGATATTTGGATCTCCATAGTCAGCAGAGATATAAACTAAGGATTAAAAAAAACCTTCTCAGAATCTCTTCCACTAAAAAAGACATACAAAAATGTGTTATCAAATAAATGAAGAACACCATAAGCATGGTTATTGTGATAGGAGGATCGGTAAATGTATATAGCTTTTCGACTCTAGATTATAACTTTATAGAAATTGTACTCTTAATTAATACATTTAGCACTCAAAAGTGGGTTATTCATAGTTATAAATTTACGACAAAGTTTTGCGCTCTCGGTGTTTGGTATGTATTTTGTGTAACATTTCCTGGTCTTAACTTTACTCTCAAGATAAATATTTATTTCTAGAATTTTTGTAAAAAGACTTATTGTTTCTTGCAACTGAAACTACTTTGTCTGTCCCTTGATTTACGGCTTCTGATAACCCATTTGGTATCTTCAAACTATTCTTATGCCAAATGGAAAGGATACATTTAATATTTACGTCTTTATTTAAATGATGCACCATGTTGATGGTTGTCGCATAATAGTTTCATTCTTGCATGGTAGGTAGGAAGAATCAATCATATAACTATCAGCTCTAATTTCTCTTTTTTAATTAATTTTAGTCCTCTGGACTAGATAGGGATTGGAAGAAGGGTTATCTAAATCAGATTCTTTGTTTGGTATTATTTCTGTTAAAGCCAACACAAATTAATGATCTAATTACCTTAGCGTCAACAAATTAAATTCATACAGAAGCTTTATTTTACAATTCTCAATCGAGATTGGAAAATGAGTTAGTTCGAAACTCTTTATTTGATCCATGCCACTTATCAATTTCCCAAAATAGCCAAAAGAGGCTTTGTAAGCTGTCTCTCGTTGTCATAACGTAATGGAGTGATATGAAATTTATGCAGAAGCTTAAGTTTACAATCATTTTAAAGAATTTGAAAATAAGTGTAATTTGAACATTTATATTAGAGTTGTTCCCTTGAGAATTTTGAAATAAGGAAAATGGTTTTGTAAACGAAGCTACTGTTGGCAATAATTAATCCCTAACCGTTTCCAATGCATTTATGTCGAAGATCGCGGACGCCTGTAGAAACACATAATAACTGAAATATTGTTGAGGTCAATTTAACGGAATGTTTACTAGTTTGGACGAACGTTGCCTTTATGTTATAAAACTCAGCAATTCCGCTTGAAATTATTGGATATTGCAGCTGTTTTTATTTGAAAAAAAGTATTAATCCTTTTAATCTGCTCACCAAGAAGTCTACGTTCTACATGCAGGACACTGAACCAGAAAAAACTTTAGAAAATTATATAGAGTTGATCTATTTGTTTCCGTTCGCGCATCTTCCATCATTGTCCCTTTTATGTGAATTTATATTTGGTTCCATAAAACCTCGCATTCTTTATCTGTTTGGAAAGTCATGATTACACTTCGGTATTTGGCAAATGGATATTGCTTTTCGCAGCTTGCAGATACACAGTGCATCGCAATTGCATCAGCATCATGTACCATGCAATTTTAGCCCTATCGAATTCAAAGGTCTAACTCCACACACATCTCTAAGTCACTGAATGAATCTGAAAACATATGCAATATAAAATAAATTTGCACCTTATTTTATTGTTTATTTACCAAATGTTAGAAGAAACACAGCCTTTTTGTAGATTGTCTAAACATTCTTAGTTAACAACAAATTTGTTTTTCAGATGCATGCACAAAACTGGAAAAAGTCTTCAATTTTCAGCAAAGCACGTTTAAGATTGATGAAAAGGTAACTTTAGTTCGTGATAGAGATATTCATAATAAAACCATATGGTTGACATATTTGAACATTAATGCAGCTCGTGCAATTCGCCATCGTCATATTCAGAGATTTTAAAACGTTTTTTCTTGATTTTTTCATTAATTTGGGGAAGAAAACAATGGCCTCATATACATGTGATTTATTGCTGATATTACTCCCTGTAAAATAACAGTCATTGACACCAGGGAGATAATAAGGTGAGGGTTATGGTATTTAACGCCACTTTCAACAATATTTCAGTTATATCGTTGCGGTCAGTTTTATTGGTGGAGGAAACCCTAGTACCCTGAGAGAACCGCCGACGTGTCGCAAGTCACTGACAAACTGTATCACATAATGTTGTATCGAGTACACCTCCCCTTACGGGATTCGAACTCACAATATTAGTGGTGATAGACACTGTGATTGCATATGTAGTCATAGCACTGGTACTCAGATGTATCAACTAATATTATGTACTGTCAATTAGCGTCATGGTCTAAGCATGATTTTGCAAAAACTTTAAAATCTTGTCACTTGACATTTTGTTATCTGGAAAAAAATATATCTTTAAGGTTGAAAACGTAGACGTGATAGAAGACACTGCGTTTATTAATATGTAAACAAAAAACATGAAAACAATGGAATTTAAATGTAGGATTAGACATAGCGTTCTAGAAGCTTCATCCGTAAGATAAGAAATATTGAATAATTGATAAATGATGTATTTTTGGAAGAGAAGTTGTTTACAGACATTTTGATGATTCTGGCATTATCATTTCGTGAGTAATATTTATAATTCCGGCGAATAAAATGAAAATTAAAAAAAAACCACTACATCTTCATAACAGTTCCAAAATCGATACCCCTAATACACATACATAACCACTCACTCTCTCTTTACTTGCTTGGTACTCTCAGTGAATAGTTGCGGGATAATAAATTAGTTTTATGGGACCAAACTTCCCCCGATAGTAAAGTAATGCGGTCATTTGCTAGTGTTTTTTCACCCAATATAACTGTGCGAACATTGTCTTTTCATTGTAAAGAGCGTCGAGTAATAATCTTGATCCTTACACATGTACATTTGTGTTCTTCATGACGTGGAATTTGCATAATACTAGTTCTGTGACTTTAAAGGAGAGGGAGTTAGGGGTTATGGTGTTTAACGTCACTTTCAACAATATTTCAGTTATATCATGACCGTTAGTTTTATTGGTGGAGGAAACCAGAGAAAACAACCGACCAGCTGCAAGTCATTGACAAACTTTATCACATAATGTTGCATCGAGTACACCTTGTCATGAACGGGATTCGAACACACAACGTTAGTGGTGATAGACACTGATTGCATAGGTAGTTGTAAATCCAACTACCATACGATCACGACCATGATCTTTTGAAAGAGAGAATACGTTCTTAACATTATTTAAATGTTCGATAGTACATAAGGAATTCTAATCAGTAAACAATGGTACACCTTAAGCCAAAATATATTTTCCAATATCATCTCGGGGTCCGTCGTGGTCGTGATCGTATGGTAGTTGGATTTATTTTGAGATTATTCCGACAATTACAGTACATTATCAGTAATGTTTTTCTCCAACATGTACCCGTTTCCTGTAATAATTTTGTTAAAATTGTATACCACTTAAAATTTCAAATGCAAACATTATTTTAATCATCAACAGTGGATGCAGTGGCGGATTTAGAGGGGGCGTGCGGGGCGTGCGCCCCCCCCCCCCTAAAATTCGCAAAGCATATGTTATACAACGGTAATTAAGCAGTTCAATAAATAACTTTTTCATGAATGGTTAACTCGTGACCTGTAGTAAAATATTCTTACACATTGTAAATACACGTTGGATGTGTTCGCTGAATCATATATGTATTCGCCGTCAGTAGTTCAAAGATTATTTCATTCTGATTGGTTCCGAGGTACCAGACATCAACTATTTTCTCACGCTAATTAAACATTATTTCTGCAGTCAATTTTACAACTACATGTACACGTGCTATTTAGAAATTATAAAATGGACGAAAATTCTAGGCCAAAAAAACAAGCAAGATTGGATACATTTCTGATTCCTCGACGAGACGAGAAAAGTCAAAGGTAAACTAAAAAGTAAATTCAATCAATACTTCGAATAATTAATTTAACAATTGATTTCATTTATAAAACATACAACGAAAACCTATAACGAGAGAATCAGATGATGAAACTGAGACAGTGTGGAGAAACTTGAGTGTCCCATGAAAATGGTCACTTCTCTTTAAATAATGGTTCAAATAGTTCTTGAATTCGAAATTCTGCAATTTCATATGAAAAACAAAAAATATAAGTTTGATTTGTATACAAATACCCGAAAATGTTGCCTTTTACTTTTCAAGTAAAGATCAGTAAAAATACGCTTTGGTATATTAAATGTACATTACAATACAAAAGTAACATATTTATTTATTTGTAACAATCTCTGCATCTGCCCGAGGTATCTGCACAAGAAAGTGTGAACAAACCCTTTGTCCGAGTACGTTTATATTATTTATATCTACCAATGGATGTCTGTACAATTTTTTTTACACATTTTTAACAAAAAATTCTGACTACAATTTATTTGTAATAAATTAATATCTACAACTGCACATGAAAGTGTGAAAATAATCTCGACCAAATGGTTTATGCATATCTCACACCTGATTTCCGTAAACATATTCCTCGAGAACTTTGATACATTTTTGTTTGTTTGATCTTTTAGTGTAATGAGGTTTTTACGCCCGTTGCTCAAACACTTGATGTTCGTCCGTCCGTCCGTCCGTCTGTAAGATTTCTGCACTCCGCAACTCCCCTGACTGTAAACACGCAATTGATTGACGTTAAACTATATAATGTACTTGAAATACATTGTAGTTGTCCACAATGGTTTTTAGATTTTTCATTGAAGGCCGGGTGGAGGGGGTAGGACGATGATTCTGCAACCCGCAACTCCTAAATCAGGGGCGGATCCACGGGGGGGAGGGAGGGCGAACCCGGCGCGCTCCCCCCTAAAATTGGAAAAGATATGATTTTTTTGCGTAAAATGGTGATTTTTCACACGAAATACCCCAAAAATTTTCGCGCCTCCCTCCGCTCGGCGCAATTTTTTATAGTGCGCCCCCCTAACTTGAAATCCTGGATCCGCCCCTGGGATGATCATGCATAACTTATTGCACGATTCTGATAATGTATAACTTATTGCACGATTCTGATAATGTATAACTTATTGCATGATTCTGATAATGTATAAGTTATTGCACGATTCTGATAATGTATAACTTATTCACGATTCTAAGAAAGACTACAGTACATATTTTTACGTTCAATATTAACATTAGTTTGATCATCCAGAATCATCGTGGTATTTCGTGTACTTTCTCTAAGAAAGACTACAGTACGTAGACGTTCCACATTAACATTAGTTTGATCATCCAGAATGGTGGTATTTCGTGTACTTTCTCTAAGAAAGACTACAGTACGTAGACGTTCAATATTAACATTAGTTTCATCATCCAGAATAGTGGTATTTCGTGTACTTTCTCTCTCTATATATATGTAGGATACTTAATGTAATTGTCTGGATATTATGACAAGCTTTCATTCTTATTATTAATCACTCCATTCGTGTTACATTGATCCGACGGATCTGTAAGATTCTTCCTTTATTAATGTATATGTGAATTTTATTTTATCATAGCTAGTCCCACAAAACTTGTCAGCAGTAAGATAAAATGGTATAGCTTTCATTTATACTGCCGTCACGCTTTTTATTTACATTTAATTTAATAAAGGCGATAATCGTTGAAATGAGAAAGACAGATATTCTACACACTTCTATAACTAAATGATAAACGACTTGCATTTTTTGTTTGGATGTGAAAAGGTTTAGATGCTTGTGTTTTAAAGCGCCGTGTATGGTTTATTTCTAAAAGTACAATGGGCAAGGGTGGCTCAATGAGTTCGGTAGTTGGATTACCTAGCAATTCATGCAAGCCTATCACCAATACGGCGTGGGTTTGCGTCCGACTTTGTAAATTACAAAAAAGGGTGCACTCGACTCGCAGCCGCAAGTGATAACGCTTGGTAGTTGCTTGCCCATGGTCGGTGGTTCTCTCCAGGTACTGCGGCTTCTTCCACCACTAAAACTGGTCGCCATGGTATAGCTGAAATATTGCTGAAAGTGGCGTTAAACACAAAAAAAAAATCCGAAAATCTAAAAGTACACTTTACATTACGGAGCATCGTGCACCTCGACCGTTTGCTAGGATTATAGTTATGGTGTTTAACGCCACTTTCAACACTATTAATAGTGATGGTTTTATTGGGGGGGACCGGAGTACCCGGAGAAAACTTCCGACGTTTAAGCCTGTTTTATCGTCCCAATATAACCGTTTTGAGTAGAAAATAATTGGCGCCAATGTAATATGCAATTAAAGACATAAAACAACGATTTTTTATGATACAGTTGAATAAAAATACTGAAGACAATATATATCAAGCTTGTAACTTATTGTGTGTAGTTTGACTATTAAAAGAAAGATAACTGCAAGGGAAAGATCATCATAACACTTATAATTTTGTTTTAATGAGCATGTTTACCTCATAATTGTTTAATCTCTAAAATAAGTTATACTGATGAACTCCATGGGGATTTACAATTAATAGGATGCTCTATAGATCCATTTTGATACCTTCTTTACCGGGTTTGTAACTAGATTAACATGACGGGTGCCACTAATGGAGCAGGAACTACTTACCATTCAGAAGCACCTGATCATGAGTTCACCCCAGGCTTTTAGTGGGGTTCGTGTTACTCGATCGTTAGTTTTACGTGTATGTTATATAGATCGATGTTTGTCCTTTTATCCTTTTTCCTTTGGCCATTGTGTTGTCTCCTTCTTAGATTTACGTCTTCTGATTACCCCTTTGGTATCTTCAAACTCTTCTTACCAATTCAATGTAATGAATATCCAGATGTTTCTTCACTTATATAGCAATAAAACTTCATGTTTCTTTGAGGATAAAGTCTGGACTGTTTTGGGTATGATCGTTTGAATAACCAACATTGAATTAACCGTTCTTTTGTTTTTGTCATTACTACAATCAGAACAATCAATTATTACATTACTACAATCAGAACAATCAATTATTACATGACTACAATCAGAACAATCAATTATTACATTACTACAATCAGAACAATCAATTATTACATTACTACAATCAGAACAATCAATTATTACATTACTACAATCAGAACAATCAATTATTACATTACTACAATCAGAACAATCAATTATTACATTACTGAGAGTGTTTAGTGTTCATTGCTAAACAAAATGTATTCGAATTTACATTAATCGTGGTCATGATTGTATGGTAGTTGGATTTACAACTACCTGTGCATGTGCAGTCAGTGCCTATCACCACTAATGTTGTGAGTTCGATCCCATTTCATGGCGAGGTATAATCGATACAACATTGTGATAAAGTTTGTCAGTGACTTGCGACAGGTCGCAAAAAAACACCATAAACCACCAACAACCACCTCTAATACGATTTGTCTTGTAAAAGCTAGAAAACAGGAACACACATCTCCCAAGATATAATTGATTAATATAGTCTGTATTTTATATATAATTAGTACATGGTTGTTTTCTATAATGAAATCCAAAACGAACGGTGAATACTGACCAGACAATACACAAAGGTAGTTTTATCGGGGTGAATTTTCAGATTCTTTTATTCAAATTCAAATTCACAAAATATCAAAAACTATTATTTGATTAAAATGTAATTTCTGCTTCCACTGGATTGCGTAGAGGCAATATAAATCACAAAATATAAAATGCCATTGACCTTGAAAATACAGGGTTATGGTTATGGTGTTTAACGCCACTTTCAACAATATTTCAGTAAGATCGTGGAGGTCAGCTTTATTGGTGGAGGAAATGGGAGTACCCGGCGAAAACCACCGACCTGCCACCGCAAGTCACTGACAAACTTTATCAAACTTTATCACGTTATGTTGTATCGAGTGTACCTCGCCTGAGCGCGATTCGAATTCACAACTTTAGCGGTGATAGGCACTGATTGCATAGGTAGTTATAAATCCGCCTACCACACGATCACGACCACGACGGCCCCCTCGAAATTAGATGCGTTCTGGTAAATGGGATCGCTGACCAATTGGTGGATACTATATATAGATCTCTTGCTTGGGGACGATTCAAAATCAAATTGCCCTGCTTGTATTTCTCGTATTTAAAATAGGACTAAAGTCTGATTTCTTCTTCTTCTGATATATCATTATGATAGCTCATTTTATATTATTAATTCTATAATGTTTTGTCGTTAAATTCATGGAGTAGGCAAACTTAATAAATGAATATCATACCATAAAAAGAAATAAAGATTTAATATGTTTAAACAATGAAATTTTAAAAGATTGGAGAAAAAAATACTATGCAACAGGGCGGATGCCACATATAGAACAGGAACTGTTTACCCCTCCGGAGCAACTGAATTCACTCCTGATCTTAGAAGAGGTATGTTTGCTCCCCTTTAGTTTTCTATGATTGTCCACGTTGATAGTGTTTGTCTTTATGTCTATTTTTTGCCACGTAGGTGTTTAATATTGATTTACGAGTATAGTCATCAGAATTCAGTATCGTTTGCCTTTCTAGTACCCGACTCCCAAGTCGTATCTTTGAAAATGCTTATAGATGGTTGAACCGTTTACCAGGTTCATAATTCATAGTTTTGCATGTAATATATAGAGAAAAATTTCGACGAGATGATGATTTCCATTTTTGTACTAGACTAACAACACGCTTTAGTTGAATTTCTATAACTCACTGAAACAACAATCCGTGAGTAGATGTATGTCTCTACACTCGGACTCATTATCCTGATTCCGAGCTATATATATATATTTATTCTCATCACCAAATGACATAGGTACAGAGAAGACATAGACACAATTATATACAATATATACAATATATACACAATATTAGAACACAGGAAAACAGTTAGCTAGGAGGACACACCCTTTCATTTATGATCCGTATAAATTTACATAGATTAGTCAGATTCAGTCTATTTGTTGACGCCATAATCCCCAAGAAGTTAATGATATTTGGTCTTTTTGTATATCTCTTCTTGATATAAATATCTCTATATTGCTTAAAATATGGACAATTTAAAATATAATGGAATTCATCACCAATTTCCTCTAAATTACATAAATTACATTTTCTATTTTCGCGCGGTATGTTATTCCATCTTCCATGTTCTATTGGCAGTTTATGGTTTGTTGTTCAAAATTTACATAGAGTTAAGAAATCTTTTTCGTCTAAAATATCAAAATATTGTTAAAAAATAAACGTTTCTTTAAAAATACAATAATTTAGGGTTTTAGAACAATTGTGTAATGTTTCTCGCCATGTCTGCTGGAATTGATCGTGCAATCTCATTTTTATATTGGATTTTAACCAGACTTCACTAATGAAAATTTGTGTTTCCCAAATATACGAAAAACCACATTCATCTAAAATAGATTTTACACTGTTTAACCAAGAAAAATTTGCATTCTGTGTATTACATAAATGGTACATTAAACGATACACAACAGAGCAAATTTTTGACTGTTTTCCTGTTATAAGTTTGATCCAGTATGACACCATCCGCTGTTTTATATCTATATAGAGGGGGTAACGTCCCAATTCACCATAAATCATACAATTTGGAGTTGAAGATTTGAGATTTAGTAGAAGCTTACAATATTTCAAATGTACTCTCTCAATTATATCACAGTTACTTAATCCCCATAATTCACAACCATAAAGTAATATAGGTTTTACCATTTTATCAAATAAATCAAGTTGACATGAAATAGAAAGATTGTGGAATTTTCCTCTTTTCAGGATTTCGTACATTGCTTTGGTCCCTTTATCAGCAAGTGTTTTAATTGCCCTTTTAAAGTTTCCCGTTTTTGTCAATAATAAACCCAAATAATTAAATTCCTTCACAATTTCAATTTCGCTGTTGCTATATGTAAATTGTAAATTTTGTGGTAATCTTCCATTTGTAAAGCATACAATTTTAGTTTTGTCTATATTTACTTTTAATTTCCAAGCCAAGCAATGATCATGGAAAATATTTAATTGTTTTTGAAGGTCTTCAGGGGTTTCTGCCATTAGGACGGTGTCATCTGCATAAAGCAATAGAAATATGTTTATATATACAACCACTCTTTGTTCTTACTCGTTAATACTGCGTACATAGCAATGAACGAGCATCTGCGATTTTAGTCTTTGGTTTGACCCGACCCGACCCGACCCGTGCTCGATGGATACCACATTCGAGGCGAGCACGGTACAATTACACCACCGATGTGGTTGGGAAATATAGATAATTCATGGTTATAACAATAATTTTATGTAGACATAAATATCGACACAAAATAAAGCATACCTACAATGAAATATTAATTATTTTCCAAATTAATTGCATGATATCACTCTGATAGACAGTTAGCCGTGTAGTTAATCTTTATATCTATACATTATTTGATCATACAGAATACATATGATACTCCAGTTACTAATGAAATAGTGAATAAACAGAAACCGAGTCTATCCAAAACAACTGCAAGGTGAATCCACAACTGGGGACTTTCTGGTTCTTTCACGATGTTCCCACTGGCAGACTTTTGTTCTGCTAATCCATAAAACAGCTTAGTTAGTTGTGAGTCCTAACAAAAAAAATATATATTGAATTAGGCAAGTACAGGAAAAAACATCACAAATGTATTACAAAGAAACATCTGTATAAATTATTATGACCTGATAGACAAGGTGAGGTGCACTTGATTCAACATTATGAAATAAAGTTTGTCAGTGACTTGCAACAGGTCGGTAGTTTTCTCCGGGTACTCCGGTTTCCTCCACCAATGAAACTGACAGCCACGATATAACTGAAATATTGTTGAAAGTGGCGTTAAACTCCATAACACACACCCACTGAAAAGATCAATCTAATTGAAATTATATCTCTCTTTTGTGGTCGCGTCAGCATTCAATATGAATACATTCGGTATCTATTGGGTACGTTCCAAAACGCATACGATTGTCTTAACTGCTGGCTTTTGTAGACGAGTTGCCGATTGATCAATTTATAATACATTCATGTTGAACCCTGACGCGAACCCAAAATATATTTTTTTAGATCACCTATGCGGCAATAAGGAGCAAGTGTGGAGATTTAATTTTAATTAGATTATCGAAAAGATAAAGTCAATTTCGTTCAAACAAAAACATTATTTTCAATGATGTCTCTTATTGACATTTTAATGTTTAGTAGATGACCTTGTATCTTTGAAAACTTTAACGGTTACTTGTGGTGGTATACAAAGATGTAAAACATACTTTAAGCCCATTCATGTGGCATGATTTACTTATATGAGAATAAAATATGTGGTTAAGGTTATGGTGCCTAGCGCCACTTTCAACAACATTTCAGCTATATAGTGGCGGTCAGTCGTATTGGTGGAGGATATCGGAGTACCACGCGATAACCATAGACTTGCCGCAAGTCACTGACAGACTTTATTACATAATGTTGTATCGAGTACACCTCGCCATGAGCGGAATTCGAACTCACAACTTTAGTGGTGATATGCACTGATTGCACAGGTAGCTGTATTTCCAACTACCATACGACCACGACCACAACGGCCCCTGTAAAACATATGTAGATATACCCGAGAAACGATGGCATTGGACGCAATTACGACAAATGTACATAATATGTAAGTATTGTTACGTATTGATGGAGTAAATATGCACTGACTCTGGAGGTCGTGCCAAAGGAAATTTACATATTAATAAACTGATATTGACGCTTAATAACTGTACTAAAAAATGTTGATAACATTTACGAACAGACATCATTTTGAACTCCATGTTTCTTAACATTTTTTATTTCCAAAAAGTTGTTTTTATCAAAGAATTTAATAAATATAAGAATAGTTTTGTAATGGCATGATATCATGTGAGGATGGTCTGTATGATGACTATATGACGGAACAGATCTCCCTCAGGTAAACCTTAGAGGTTTTGGCTATCTTGTTTAGGTCAATTACTCAAAGACTTTTAAATTATTTGGCTTATAAACCCCATTATGAATACGTATTTAAAACACACAAAAACAAACACAAATTAGATTGCAAAAAACGGGGCCGTCGTGGTCGTGATAGTAGGGTAGCTAGATTTACAACTCCCTATGAAATCAGTGCACATCACCACTGATGTTGTGACTTCGAATCTCGCTCAGGCGAGGTGTACTTGATACAAAAATATGTGATAAAGTTTGCCAGTGACGTGTGGGAGGTCGGTGGTTTTCTGCGGGTACTTCGGTTTCCTACACCAATAAAACTGACCGCGACGATATAAATGAAATATTGTTGAAAGTGGCGTAAAACACCGTGACCCAAACCCTCTAATTTCACTGTTAATTATACATACAGGTTTAGATTTAAACAAGTAGTTCTTCAGTCCTTGTATTGGTACAAACAATATGACAGATAATGGCTTTAGTATATAATATTTCACAAATGGCGACATTTCCTGTTGACCCCGAAAGTAGACATTCAGAACCAAAACTTGTATCAGCGTAGATCCACCACTTAGAATTAGAGTAAAAGACAGGAATATTGCTGCAAAATATGCATTCAAAATGTTTATAAATTCTCATTTACAATGCAGGAGTTGCAATCTTTGATGTTATATTCTAAATGAAAAAAGGGCAATGCCGTCTTCGAAAATTAAATGGTCCGACGATCAAACTGCCATAACGATATTGAAATCTTCATTTGGTAATAGGCAAGAATGTAAACTTTAGATGTTCATTTACATCTATATTCTTTCTTTCTATTTAAAGGAATTTTAATTTAAAATGTAGAAGGAATTGCACGCACAAACTTTTCAATGAAATAATCTATGTGAAAAGGGCAACAACTCCTTTAAAAGTAGTTAGATTACACTGCCGCAAGATTTCCGAATCTTCATATGATAATAGGCAAGCAAACCAAGTTTTGAAGAATTCCCATTTCAAATTAAGGGAGTGTTGCGCGTATAAAGTTTTAATGAAGTACATGTAGTAAAAAGGGCGATAACTACTCCAATAAATGGTACGATCAGACTACCGTCACGATATGTAAATCTTGATATAATAATAAAGTATGACAAATGCTTGAGGAATTCCCATTGAAAATATAAGAGTTACGCCTACACACTTTTTTTTGTGACAGACGGACTGACGTAAACATTATACCTGCCCAGAAGGAGACATCATAATTCATAGCTAGAGGGTGATAGAGCAGATGCATACCACTAGGAATTCTTTGTCAACCGAAACGAAACTGAAGCTGACAAAGAACTCCTCTGGGTAACAACCTGTCCTACCAAAATATGAACCTCCTCGTCGTGGTGTTTATCCCTCCCAATGTTCTATTTACTGCGAAGCTGTGAAGCAGCCGTGTTAGTTGGTTGGTGGGATCATTATATCATACCCTAATGGTGGCTCATGAAGTTTAAATTGGCCAAATGTTTTCAGAGAAGATTTTCAAATATTATGCTAAATATAATAAAAACAAATAAAAACAAAAAATAATTAAAATTACAAATTTTATGGAAAGTCGTTAGCATAAATCTTCACCTTACAGTTTGTTTTTAGTTTAAAATGTATAAGTTTTGCCCATTTAAAGAATTTTATATTTTTAGTAACTGTGGCCATCTTTGATGGAGATCGGAGCTGTCGGATCGATTTTGAAAAAGGACCACCACTTCAAGGTTTAGAACAGTGCTTTCAAATTGAAAATTGTCTTTGGTCTTGATAAGCACAATTTGCATATTTATGTCACAAAAACGAATTAATGTGCTTCCTCAAGAAATGTTACATGTCAAAATACTGTTAAAATGTAACTACATTGTACTATTCATATTTAAGCTCCTTTTTGCAAGGAAAATGCTGCTTTATTAGCACAATAGGTGTGCCCCCAGCCCCCTTATGCTCTGTTTATTGTAACGTCAGCCATGTTGGTCAGCTGGAAAATACATATCATAGTGATGATTCAGGCATTCAAGCAAGTTTTGTTTAAAATTTAATTTCCATGTAGTGTCTTGTGGACCAGGTTTTTCTTTATTTTTTTTTATCATTTTCCCCATTGTCCATTGTATTGTCTGTCCTCCGATTTATAGCTTCTGATTAACTCTTCGGTATCTTCCAACGTTTGCTAAACCGCATCGGTGGTGTAATGGTTAGCATGCTCGCCTCGAATGTGGTAGATCGTGGTTTCGAGCCTCGATCGGGCCAAACGAAAGATTATAAATTGGTATGTGTTGCTTCTCCGCTAAGCACGCAGCATTAAGGACAAAGCGCAAAGACTGGTTGTCTCTGAATCAGGATAATGTGTCCGAGTGGGGCAACATGTCTATCTTCAGACTGTTTATTCACTATAAAACTTTAAACTACGCTTGTTGGTCTAGTACAAAGCGGACATCATCATCATTTCATTGAAAATTAACTTGTTCTTGCCATGATATAGCTGAAAAATTACTGAATTGGCGTTACACAACAATCACTCACTCACTCAAACTTTTGTTAATCATAATATGGAACCAAACAGATCTCTTGAGACATGTTTAACTTACAAATCCGTGGTTGGCTATCTGCTGCTGGGGGTAATTTTTCTGCAACCAACACTTGAAACACTGAAATGGTCAGCATAACCGTCAATTGTAAGCCAATCTTTTCACCAGCATCTACCGGAAGTATGAATCCAAGGACTGCAACACACGTTATTAATATTGACGGAATGATGATATTGATGACGTAGTGTGTTGGCTTTCTTCTTAAATTGATGTAAAAAGTAATATCTGGATACGGTTCCGGACAACATCCGTAAATTATTTCATGTCTAATTATAGGACTTTCCATTATTTCCCATTCAGCGTTTTCTTCAACTGACGATATATCAGTTATGTTACTCTTTGACGTGACATCAAGTTCAAGGCCGTTATAAGCCCATGATCCAAAAGTAAGACTGCATGTCTGGACGTCAAATGGAAATCGAGAAACATCTAACTGGCACAGAGTTTTAAGCCTGGATGGGAAATTGTAGCGCACGCTTCCATCGTAATATATTTTAGCTCTAAAGTCATTGAATCCGTAGAATTCCTCTGTAATGCTGCAAAAAAAAAGTATGTCACAATTATGCAACTGCATATGACGATTGTGATGTTGGCTTTCAAATTAGATTTCATTGCTAACGTAAAGCAGTTTGCTAATAGAAAACGTGGTAATGTGTATAAACGAGATGACTAGGTTATATACACTAAAGTGCAAAACAGAGGATCAAGATGTTCAACGTCACTTTCAACAATATTTCAGTAATATCGTGGTGGTAAGTTTTTTTGGTGAAGGAAACCGGAGAAAACTACCGACCTGACTACTTTTACTTCCTTTTTGATTTAAATATATAGTTAAACAATAAACATGAGGATTAACATTAATTAAACTTTTTTTGGGTTGGTGCGTAAAGGGGGTGGGGTGGGGGTTGAAGATATACTCTGTAAATTACCTTTCATACAGAGTAATGTCCGGTTTCCAAAATTCATCCACTTTCCGCACCATGCTTCGTGTATCGTTATAATCGGCCGGTTCCCAGACCAAATTACAATCAATCCATATCTAATGAAAAGAGAAGAAAAAAACACAGTGAGTTGAAATTTGTAAAACTAATCATTAAAAAAATAACATAAAATACTTGTGATTTTTATATAAATAATCTCAAGATTCTAAGAGAGTGACATTTCAAAACAGAGACGATAAAAAGGGAAACTATATTTAGGTTAAAAATATATCAACAATCCACACAAGTAATTAAAAATGTCTAAATTCATCTAAAAATAAAGCATAAAATTTAATTATTTATTGAAATGTTCGTGCCACTTAATTAAGAAGAGTTTGAAGATACCAAAGTGGTAATCAGAAGCCGTAAATCGAAGAAGAACAGAAAACACAATGACCAAAGGAAAAAGGACAAACAACGATCTACAAAACATACACATATAACTAAAGATCGAGTAACACTAACCCCACTAAAACCGGTGTGAACTCAGGTGCTCCGGAAGGGTAAGCAGTTCTTGTCCGACTAGTGGCACCCGTTGTGTTACTCTAGTTACAAAACAAGTCATGATTGAGGAGAGGATCGGGAAATGCTTACGACAATTAATTAAATGTTGCTTAGCAATAGTTAAGAAAGTTATATACAAACATACATGTACTTATCTAACAGACATGTGGCGTTAAACACCATAACCCTAACCATAACCCGCGCTCTGGGAATAAAGACTAATATGGTTAGGTCGTATTTATAAGACAGGAAAAACACATAACCGTAAGCTTTATATTTGACGCACACATGGTACCAAGACAGAAGTCATTTCGAGTCAATAGTCGATTTTGTATTACGTAAATGGACAGGATTCATGGAGCCTGCAATCGTTCAGTAAAAAATGTACTTCAATATGATCAATTTGAGAAATTGTCCGTATTGAGATTATACATAACATCTTACTTATAATTTGTTTATTGTTTTACACACATTTGGCTGAAAACAATTCTTTCATATACAAATATTGCACTATTAACATAGATTTAGACAATATTAGTGCAGCGTCTTAGAATAAAAAAAAGTTGACGTGTATGAGGATTAAAAACTGGGATTAAGGCGAGGTTCACCGAGTCTTTCTCCAGACTTAATATTTCAAGACAATGTATTAATATTGTGTTCATTCTGCAGAAAAATCAGATTAATCCATCGACGTTTATATTTTTAATTAAATAATAAATTTATGCATATAGGGTGGGAGGGATTGTCGGATACATTTCTGTGGGAGGGATTGTCGGATACATTTCTGTGGGAGGGATTGTCGGATACATTTCTGTGAGAGGGATTGTCGGATACATTTCTGTGGGAGGGATTGTCGGATACATTTCTGTGGGAGGGATTGTCGGATACATTTCTGTGGGAGGGATTGTCGGATACATTTCTGTGAGAGGGATTGTCGGATACATTTCTGTGAGAGGGATTGTCGGATACATTTCTGTGAGAGGGATTGTCGGATACATTTCTGTGGGAGGGATTGTCGGATATATTTCTGTGGGAGGGATTGTCGGATACATTTCTGTGGGAGGGATTGTCGGATACATTTCTGTGGGAGGGATTGTCGGATACATTTCTGTAAGAGGGATTGTCGGATACATTTCTGTGAGAGGGATTGTCGGATACATTTCTGTGGCAGGGATTGTCGGATACATTTCTGAAAATGGACACATAAAGGACTTTTCCAGCAAGGTTTGTTTTAATTTCTAACAGCGTATGCAGAGTGGGTGATTAAACTGTGAAACGCACCTTCAACCTGTTTAACTATTTTCTTTTGTGAACATTTTCTCCATTGTTGATTTACTCCCACGAATATGACAATTCTGTACTGTTATAACTCAATATATTATATAATTTCAAAAAAAAAAATTCCTTTTTTTCTCAATGTTGTTATAAAATGTAATTGTTATTTATACATTATTACTTGCTGGTGCATGGAATATAAAATTGTATGTAAATATGTGGAGAGGACCTTTGTAAGTTGGAATAACTTGTGTCCGATCCAAATGTTATATAGTTAACAATAAAATACGTTTAATCTAATCTAATCTAACCTGTTTAGCTAAAAACAGCAAGTATGAAAATAGAAAACAAAGAATTTCAACCAATAAACATGCATACACTCATTACTCATCATATATAACAACAGTACACCACAGTACATTGTACTTACCAGACGCATCCATACACTCATTTCTAGTGACTGTTCAGGTTCATCCTTAAAACATGAAAAAGTTCCCATAACTAAATATATACAATAATACAAATTTAACAACAGGATATTTCTTAAAGTTCCGGTCTCCGTCATAGACGTGATCGCAAGGTAGCTGAATTTACAACTATCTGTGCAATCAGTGCCTATCACAACTATAAAATTATGAGTTCGAATCCCGCTCATGGTGAGGTGTACTCGATACAACATTATGTGATAAAATGTATCAGTGACTTGCGGCAGGTCGGCTGTTTTCTCCAGTTTTCTCCACCAATAAAACTGACCGCTACGATATAGCTGAAATATTGTTGAAAGTGGCGTTAAACACCATCATCATAACCCTCAATCTATCATTATTTGATGAAAACTATGTTTTTTTCGGTGACCATTACATGTATTTTAACAAAAAGTAAACTAGAATCCTGGTTTAACCCCTGTCTGATACAACTGACATTTAACTTACGATATTTATCAGTTGTCGAATTGCCATATCTATTGTAACATGAGTTATCTCTTGTGTAGCACACTTAGGACGAACACTCTCCTGATAGCTGGATCCTATGTCTAATGACAACTCCATGTAGCCTGTTTTTAGACCTTGAGAGAGAAAGTGCAGTTATTGTTATAATATAATATAATTTGCGCCTGCAAAATAATATAATCAAGAATTCAAACGAATTTTCTTTAAATATTTTCAAGTAATATTTTTTGTTTTAAACGGGTAACCGACCATTTAACTTTTATCGGGAGGGGGGGCTATGTTTTCCCGGAGCCATATTTTTTTTTCACAGGAAACAAAAATCAGTATACCGGTGTATTTTTTATTATTTTTTATCGTACAGGTTGTGATAATTATTCTACAAATTTTGTCGACAGAAAAAAAAAATGCATTCCCTTCCCTTCCCCTGGTAAAAAGGCTAAATGGTTCTCTTATAACAATACAATTGTGTTACAGCAAGTCAGTATTTTCAAGGATGACTAACTAACATTGTAATCATGTTATCGACATCTAGAATATGACAACAATTACTTGATCATGTGGATTAAGAAGTCCGATTTCAGAGAAAAAAAAATTATACGTTATGCACTGCAAAAAAAAAAGGAAAAGTGCATACTAGTAATAATAAGTGCATACTAGTAATAATAAGTGATTCTTTGGTTTTGATGGGCGGTATTATATTGATTCAAGTCAACATAACAAGTAACACGGCAGGTCGTTGACATGTCGTCCTTGTACATGTACATGTAGCTGTACACTATAAAGTGTGGTGTTGTATAAAACGCGTTCTAGTCAAAACCTTTCTTTTAAGATGCAAATCGCCAACATGTACCCTAAAAAGCTTAAAAATGGCAATATATACAAAATGAAATCCATTTCTGTCCGGTCGCGACCGTCGTTGACACCCAGTAAATGCTATTGTGCGAGGTGGGTACTTTTTCCTGTATTTGAGAGTCCATTTAGACGGAAACTGATTATAATGGCTATGCACCGATAAACCAAAATCGTCAACTTTAGTATTAGATTTAGACAATATACCTTACAGACTACGATGTTTCCATGTAACCAGAAAATTTAAAATTGCCAGTTTATTCACTGTATGGGAGAATTTATTCAGACGGAAACTGAATACAAAAACTATGTCCCAATAAATCATCAATCCAAAGAGAAAAAAGAGATAAGATTATGGATCAAAGTAAACAGACAACTAACCTCGATATCTTGTAATTGTTTCATCTTCTACTGGTTTTGTTGTAATGTGTGTTGTCGAGTCGTCCATTGTGGTAGATGATACACTATTGTTCTTTGTGGTTATATTTACACTTGTCATTGGAGTCATCGTGGTATATTGTGTTCCATCAGTGAGAATAGCATTTCTCTTTGCCATCAGCTTGTCTGTATCAATTGTATTTCCATTTATTATCGCCGTCATAGTGATGGAATTTTTTATACTGGTACCTGATAAATTTCGGAAAGTTGACACGGGAGTAGTCGTTTTTAAAGAGTAATTATAACCAGTCACTGTACCCGATTCCAGAATTTTAGCGCCTCGAGTTCTGTAGTCTGCCAAATTCTTCTTTATGGCTACTGTAGATTTGAATGTTGGTTCCGTTACAGAACTCGTAATGGGGGTTACCGTACCATGATTGGACGTCAGAACGGCATCTGTTGGAATCTTTGTTGTCAAAGATTTTGATGAACTTGTGTCGATGCTGTTAGTCATTAAGTTTGAATAGTTGGTCGTCGTTTTACTGCATGATATATCTAGAAAGTAACACAAAATATTGTAATGAGTTTGCATAAGGATATTGAATAAATTGACTCATGCATATCCTATGTTAAACTGTTCTTCGTTGGCAGCAATCTTGGATTTCCGATAGACATAAAAACAGGAATGTTGTAGAGGATCGTCCAATGACCGTTCTCATTAAGTTTGCATTCTAAGTGGGTTTGCGTGCATTTATAAACTTAACTTTCCGATAATGGATATTGTGTCCCGTGTTTGGAAGTCATGCTGAATATCCGTTTAATACAAACTTTATAATAGGATCAACTAAATTAGATGGCCATCTCCTTACATCTTGCAATCAGATTTGGCGAAATCTGAGATTTTTTAACCTGTCAATAGGATCTTACACTTTAGAAAGCTATCTGTCATGTAGCAACATCTGGGATTTCGATCAGTAAAAATAAAACTTAACTTTTAAAAGTACACCTGGGATGAAATATCTGTTAGTGTTACGTCATGTAATATCTATTAGTGTTACGTCATGTAATATCTATTAGTGTTACGTCATGTAATATCTATTAGTGTTACGTGATGTATTTGCATCCAAAAAAAAAAGAAAAAGGTTTACTATTTAGGGTTCTACTTTAAAGTGCTCTGTGATTGGGTTTCCTATCACAACAAAAACCACAAACGTTGTACAAGATCATCCGGTGACTATCCTTGTGCAATTGTGATGATTAAATTTAGCTGATTTAAAGAAGAATATGTCTGTGTGTATTATGTTTGCTAAATTTACATATATTGTTAAAAACACTCAAACATATATGTGCCAGGTTCATTTGCGTTTTTTATTTAAATTATATGGAAAAAATACAGACGATCGTCAACGGACGAATGTTGATGAAAATGGCTCATCTAGTCAGGAGAGCCTCATGTCGTTCATGACAATCGGGCCTTGCAAACGACCGTTTATATCAGCTTCCATATCATAGTGAAAATTAATACAAAATAGTTTTTAAATTATTAGAGAATCATCTTCTACATTTTTGAAATCGTAAAGATTTCGTCAAACGAGCCAGTCTTGTATTTTTGCGGATAGTTCTGTTGTTAATATTTTAATAGAATATAAACTATTTGCGCTTTAAAAAAAGGAAGCAGATGTACAATGGATATCTTGATAAACATGAGAGAAAGGTTTTGTATGTGTATATGTTCCAGACCATACGCGTATTTGGACTGTACGCGTACGGTCTGTCTAGTTTTAAGAGATTATCGAGGCTTCAAAAATATTTTACAGATCAACGTTATTCGAATCTACAACATATTAAAAAAAGTTAATTATCGCAATTGTACAATTTAGAAATAAGTCTAATTTAATCTATTACAAACTTACATGTCCTGAATTTAGCATGTTCGTAATAAGTGAATTCTGCTCACTCGCAGTTAGCAAGATAGTTTGAAATTGAATAAAGTTATTAAAGTAATCGCCAGTAAACAGAATGTGGGAAGAAACATTTGAAGCATATTTAGGAACTTTATAACAAAAACCATCACACCAACTGTTTACTCGTGAGAAGACCGAGAGAATTACTAATGTTTTATTTAAAAGAGACTTACAGACTGGTGTACGGACAGACAATGGGACTGACTCACAGACCGACTCTGAGACCGACTCACAGACAGAAGCTGAGACCGACTCACAGACAGAAACTTGAAAAAGGTAGTTTTGTAACCGTAAAAATACCTATTGTTGGTGGGGCATCTGGTGATCTACCACGAGTATTGTGTAGGGTTGATGATATTATTGGTAAAGATGCAAGTTTGTACAAATTATCATGTGAATTTGGTGTGTTAAATGCATGTTATGATATGGGTGATATTGAACTTTTGACACGTAAAGTTGAAACTTCGCATTGGAAAAAAGAAGAAATTTCTCTGCATGCTGCTGCAAAACAAGCAAGTTTTTCTCTTGCAAGCAAAAGATGTAAATGCAAGGGAACATGCATGAACAAATATTCAAATATTGGAATAGTCTGTCAGAGAAAATAGTAACATCAAAAACACTTATATTTAACACCTTTAAAAATAGACTAGACAAATATTGGGAAGACCAGGATCTTGTGTATGAAGATTTCAAAGCAGATATTAAGCTAGAAGGAAGAGACATCGATTTCAACATGTCAGAGGAAGAAATAGAGTCTGGTATAGAGGAACCTTTGGATCCTGCACTGGAAAACATCGCTAGGTATCGCTAGTTATGAACACAGTGGCGTAGCTACCATTGACGCAAAGACGCACGTGCGTGCACAAAGAAATCAGCAAAAAATATGAATAATAATGTTATATTTTGTAGCAAGATATACAAATAAACCTCTATATTAACTAATTGTACGAGTTTTATTCAAATGCTGTAAATCTGTGCCGTCTAAAGGAAATGTTATATTCAGTGGCTTAAAAAGATTCATTGGCTTCGGTATTCTTTTTTCAAAGGATGCTGTTTATTGCATTTCTTTTGTTTTATTTGACAGTAAGGCTAGTAGAGACAAGACTTTTGTATCTATACCCTTAAACGACTGGTCAAACATGCATAACTACATAAAACGACACGAAGTACTGAGTTCTCATATAGCTATAGCTAGTCAACAGACAGCAACTCATTTTCTTGATATTAAGTCCAAAATGTCAAAGACGGAGTCCATTACTTCAATTCTTTCGTCTCACCGCAAAGAGGATATTGCCAGAAACAAACACATTGTAAAGGAGATAATCGAAGTATTGATTCTTTATGGTCGTCAAAATATTGCAATTCTGGAGCATAACAAAGACAAGTGTAATTCCATGGCAATTTGCGTCATGTGTCCAAATACGACGAAATACTACAGTATCACCTGGATAACACAATCTCTAATTCGATCAAATAATAAAATACACATCTCCAGATATACAGAACAAGATAATCGAAATTACGGTGAAATGGTACGTTAAAACATCGTAAGAGCGTGTAATATCTCAGAATGCGTTGCTTTAATTGGTGGTGAAGCACTGATGTATCAACACATGAACAAGTCTTCGTGCGTGTAAAGTTTGTAGAATGTACTGGTGGTAGAGTCACTCTTCGAGAGGAATTTCTTGCTTTTCCGAAGGCAAGCGAAAATACCGGTGAAAATCGTATTGAGCTGTTTTAGCAAGACTTGAGAATATCTTGATAATATGAGAACACAAGGGTATGATCGAACAGCAAGCATGTCGGGTATTCATAGAGGTGTTCTAGTCATGATTAGGGAAAGGATTTCAACAACGCAATACTTGCACTGTAAGGCACATGTGTTAAACTATTGCACATTCGTCAGCAGATGTATCAGTAAGTACCACGACTGCTAATGTGCAAGAAATCTCAATCTCCTTTCACTACGCATCTACACTTGCAACTTCTAAAGCCCTAGAGTATTAACAAACCAATGGTGACGGCAAATCAGGCGTCCATTTATCTGCCCTTTGCCAATTTGACTATAGTTTGCCACTAGTGGTTTGCAGTCACATCTTGTACGTTGTTGTTCCCATTGCAGCAATGTTGCATATCATCTCCTACGATTTGATAGAGGCTGTGAGTGAATGTCAAACCTTGATTCGATATTTTGAGACTGAGAGAAATGACATTAGTGTTTACAGCACTTTATATGATGAAACTGTAGCTCTAGTGGAGCAATTTGGTGTTGTCTCGTCTAAGTCACGAACAACCGGTAGACAACGAAATCATGCCAACCCACAGGTTACAGACACCAAGGAATACTGGCGGATTACACTTTATTACCAGTTCGTAGATCACTTGCTAAAAGATTTAAGGGACCATTTGGTGAAAAACGGAAATCGATTTCTGGCATAGTTATTGATACTGATCAATTTAAACAAACTAAAGCAGGAGGATGAATTGCATATGTATAATGCTTATATGGCAGATCTGCAAACCCAGGAAGTTGGGGGGAACCCAGGAAAAGTTGACTCTTTGAATTAAAAAATGGAAACCAAGGTGGGAATTACATCAGACAAGGTAACACCCATTCATCTTTGTGAGACATTGGAACTTGTAAACAAAACACTTGCATCCGAATATCTGTTGTATTTTGAAAATTGTGCTGACAATGCCACCCTTACATTCAGCTCCCATGGGAAGCAGTTGTATACAAGCTTAATAATTCCAGACAAAGAAAAATATTTTGGTTTGTGTGTAAACATCCATCACATTAATAACATGATTAAAGGATGTCAAAAGTAGTTTTAAATAAATTTTCCTGCTATCTATATATCATACTTTTCAAATTTCATATGGGCTTTGCCCAAGTACCCCTATATCTTGAATGGAAATCCCCAAACCCCCAGTGTGTGCACTTTTGATAAATCCTTCCTACGCCACTGGAACAAAACATGTAAGTGTAGAAAGTCCGGCGTTCCTTGTGTCACTCTGGGCGTGCATGCGAAAATGTGATTCAGGTAGACAATTAAAATTGTATTATAGTTCAAAAACTGTTTAATTTTCATGAGGTGATGGTGTTTTGTTTAAAGTAATAATAATTATGATAAATGTAATTTGTAAAACTCAATAAAAGTTTATGATATAATGCTTGCATTGAAAAAACCCATATGGTCTAAATACCCGTATGGTCCAGCTCGTACTAGACCGTATGAGTATACTCTTACGCGTATGGTCGGACCGTGCGAGTATACTCATACGGTCCGTCCGTACGCGTACGGTCCAAATACACATATGGTCTGGAACATTCTTATTTCAACATGTATGAAGATTTTTTTTTCTTTTTCTTAGCAGTTAAAAAATAATTAATGTTTTCAAAAACTAAAAAGAAGACGAGAGACATGTATAGAATTATCTATGTATAGAATTATCTATGTATAGAATTATCTATGTATAGAATTATCTATGTATAGAATTATCTATGTATAGAATTATCTTATGTCAAACCGGGGAAAATGTATATGAATGTACTTGATATATGTATATTTTATATTAAGACAATCTTCAAAAATCGCAGACCCGCAACGGTTGTGTACTGGTGAACGTGCTCGACCCGATAGCGGTCGAAGTCCCGATCCGGTCATACCTGTATCAACGACTATAAACGTAATGTTAGTATTTGCTTTTTCTCCGATAAGCACGTAGCAGTGAGAAAGAGCAAAGACTGGTTGTCTCAGAATCAAGATTGGTGTGTCCGAGTGGAGCGACATGTCCACCCCAGGACTTTTGTTTCAGTGAGTTAACACTATATACAAATCCAACTATGTGTCTTTATCTAGTACAAAGTGAACACCATCATCATCATTTCATCAAAACGTATCTTGTTCTCCACATGATAGAGCTGAAAATTGACCATTTGACGTTAAACAACAATCACTCAATGTAAATATATAGAGATACTGTCTTTTCTTTTGGATGATCAATATTTTTTTCTTCTTGTATCATGCAGATTTGGCTCTGTCCTTGTATTTATTATTCAATGCAAAAATAAATGAGAAACGAGACTTATTTAATTCATTACAGTTGTAGCTATCACAGGCACTCGAATTCCGGACCCCCTTTTTCCTCATTTGGTCCCTCCCGCGATTATGGTATATATCTTTGTCTGGAAGTATATCTTTGAACCATTTATCCATATTTTACAACATTTCGTGTTACAACTCTCTCGTTCTACTAACTTTTGTTTCTAGGTCCAGCTGCCGTATTACTATACATGTATGTATATATAAGTAATACGGCAGCTGGACATAGAAACAAAAGTTAGTAGAACGAGAGAGTTGTAACACGAAATGTTGTAAAATATGGATAAATGGTCCGAAGATATACTTCCAGACATAGATCCCTACCATAATCGCGGGAGGGACCAAATGAGGAAAAAGGGGGTCCGGAATTCGAGTGCCTGTGGTAACTATAGCGTCAATTGTTCATTTCATATTCAAGTTTTGAACAATTAGTTTTTCGAATTTGATTTTTTTGTTGGTGTTTAACGCCACTTTCAGCAATTTTTCAGCTATATCATGGAGACCAGTTTTAGTGGTGGAGGAAGCCGGAGTACCCGGAGAGAACCACCGACCATGGGCAAGCAACTGGTAAACCTTATCTCTTGCGGCTGCGAGTCGAATGCACCCTTTTTGTAATTTACAAAGCCGGGCGCGAACCCACGCCGTATTGGTGATAGGCGTGTATGAGTTGTTAGGTAATCCAACTACCTAACTCATTGAGCCACCCGGGCCCTACAACATTTGATTAAAAAACAACACACAATATACAACATCAAAATATAAAAAATAAATAAAATACTTACTCTTGTGTAATGATAAAACACACAAATATATAGTCCACAGAAAACATATTCCTCTAAAAGTCATAATTTAATTGTGAAGGTACCCGGTGACAGAAAGAATCTTGAAAGTAATTATCGTAACAATCGGCAAGAAAATTACTAACAAATACGTTTATATTTCCCCCAAGGCACTGTTGCTTAGAGTTGATGTTTGATCAAGATCTGATCACATGTCAACTGTTAAACGTTTTCTCTCGTTCGTTCTATACGTACGTAACACGTACGTGTAGCTGTTTTCAACGGTGTCTTCAACCTATGCCAACATTTTGAAATATCATATTCAAGGTATGCCAACAAACATGTTATTACAGGTGTTTATATAACAATTAATGATAGTTACAGGTAAGTAAATTTGGATATGAAGTCTCAAAAGTGAAATTTATAAAGAATTTTTTTATCTAAAAATAAAAGATATAAAAAAATAAAAAAATATTAAGTTTTGTAAAAATTTATATATAGAATAATAATTCTGTTAAAATTAACCAAAATTTTTTTGTAAAATTTATATATAAAATAATAAGTCTGTTAAAATTAAACAAAAATCTGTAAATAAAAAAGATGAAAATCTAAAATTTTAGAATAATTTAAATAAACAATGCAATTAATTTTTTTTCTTAAAGTCTAAATTCAAAATTTTAGAATAATAACTGTTTATAAACTTAGAATTATCATAATTGTGGACAGTATTTTGTAATTGCTCACTCCAAGCTAATTAATCATAAGATCAATCATTTTCACATTGATGTGATTTAGGATAATATTTGATTACAGTAGTTAATGAATATATGATCACTACTTTAACAGAGTTGACTAAGCTAACAAAGGGTATATATGGGAACCCAGTAAGAGTTCAGTGACTCCAGTCATTACCTAAGTTACATTAATGTCCTAATTTATTTTCATAAAGATTGATATTAAAATATATGTGCTTATAATGTCCTGGTTTATTTTCATAAAGTTTGATTATAAAATATATGTGTTCATAATGTCCTGATTTATTTTCATAAAGATTGATATTCATATATATATATGTGTGTGCTGATATACTGTTTTATTTTGTTATTTCCCAAAAAATATGTTTTAAATATTTACTTCTAACTTAGTTTATTCACTCAATACTCACACAAAAACAAAACAACTTCTACATTTCATAAAAATTAATTGTGGACTTGGAGTATATTGATATCTCCCCCAGTTTTACACTAATTAAACAACACCAGTCATGTTTATATAACAATTAACCTATTCAACCTAAGCCAACATTTTTTCTTACCTTTTCATACTTATTTTTCAAAATTATGGCATAGGTTGAATGAACCTTTTCAACGTTACGCTCATGTTATGTGGAACATCAATAACTTTTACAAAATTGTTATTCATTTTGTCCCCCTAATTTTCAGGAGATAAAATATTGTTAACATTTATAAAAAAAAAAAAAAAAAAAAAAAAAATGATGTAAAATTTGAACCTGCCTCAGCTTTGGGTCTCATTCACTGTTTTCATAAGATTTCGTGTTGTCCGAGTCATTTGTCTTTTTGTAATGCATAGTAATTTCCAGAGAAATTGTGTCAAACCGGACAATATTTAATGTAGAATAACGTTCAAATAACAAACCATGACTATGCAGTTGCGCTCTGGACTTTATTCCGTAAAGAAATAGTATCCGCGGATAGATTTACAAATCTAATATGGGTTGACCCGTGGGAATTTTGAATTTCTGAGTTCTGATTTTTCTAAATACATGTATAAGAATTATAAAGGAGAGTTTCTGGTGTTATTTTGAAAAAAAAATGTATGATTGTAGTAAGTGGTTGTAAAACTCGAATATTTGTTTTTCACAATGATATCATCTCTGGTTGCGGGAGTTTACGAAATTCCAAAATCTTGATATCAATATAACTTTCAGAAGAAACGACAATTGACATATATTTTTAGAGACCGTTGTGGGTCAGACATTTATTTCATTATGCATATGTTTCTATTTTATTTCAGACATTTATTTCATTATGCATATGTTTCCATTTTATTTCAGACATTTATTTCATTACGCATATGTTTCCATTTTATTTCAGATATTTATTTCATTATGCATATGTTTCCATTTTATTTCAGACATTTATTTCATTATGCATATGTTTCCATTTTATTTCAGATATTTATTTCATTATGCATATGTTTCCATTTTATTTCAGACATTTATTTCATTATGCATATGTTTCCATTTTATTTCAGACATTTATTTCATTATGCATATGTTTCCATTTTATTTCAGATATTTATTTCAATGTTAAACAAATATTCACGAGTGTAATTCGGGTCTATGATCAGGGGCGGATCCAGGATTTGTTGTTAGGGGGCGTGAGTAGGCGAAGGGTCTGGGGACCGGTCCCCAGGGGGTAGGGTGGCGAAGCCCCCCGGAAGCTCTGGGGGTTTGAGGAATTACAGACATTTATTTGAACGACAATTTTGAACCAACCACACCATTTTTATCAGACCAAAAAAACTTGACTTTGAGCCTTAATTTTGTCGGATAAATGTTAACAGTATGTTTTTGTCAGATTATAAGAACCGTTTTTTGAACAACCGTGATGCGAATTGTTCAACTCATGACTGATCGATCACGATATTTTAACCCTTCAAAAAACTATTGGTTTACTTTTAACTCATTCCTCATTTCACTAATTGGTCTGTACTTTCGGTGCTTGTCCTTTCGGGTGGTTCTAGTTAATACTGCCCGTCCGGATGGAGTTTTTCTTTTCGTCGTTTGATTCATTCATTGAAAACGTATGATTCGACCGTTCTTGTTTATAGACAAACAAAAGCGGAAATTGTCTATACATGAACTTGTTGATTTCTGATTAGCTAACATAGCTAAATTAGATGATCAGAATCGTTTCATGCAGCATTAATGTTAACATATTCGCCTTTGTTTGTCTATAAACAAGAACGTTATCATAGGTCAGATAATATCATGAAGATGTCTTATGCGTGTAATTCATCAATTTGTATCTGGTTATGAATGATACTGATGTTGAAAGAACATCAGTATCAGGATTTATCTTTACTAAATGTTGTAAAATTGACTGAAGAAATAGTGTTTAATTAGCGTGAGAAAATAGTTGATGTCTGGTACCTCGGAACCAATCAGAATGTAATAATCTTTGAACTACTGACGGCGAATCCATATATGAATCAGCGAACACACCCAACGTGTATTTACAATGTGTAGGAATATTTCACTACAGGTCACGAGTTAACCATTCATGAAAAAGTAGTTTGTTAGGCTGCTTAATTAACGTTGTATAACATATGCTTTGCGAATTTTAGGGGGGCGCACGCCCCGCACGCCCCCTCTAAATCCGCCTCTGATGATGCAGCTCTCGTGAAGTTTCAAATAAACAAAAGCGGTGGTTAGATTTTTTGGGAGATAAAAATCGGGGGAAACACTGACCAATCGCGATGCGTGATTTTGATAACGACAGACCATGTATAAGCTCCACCTGATATATAAATTAATATAGCATTTAAGGCAACTCCTAAAAGAAAAAAAAATTGTTTAAATACAAAGGATTTATCTGTTTTTGTGTAAACGCATCCATTTGTTTCTTATCTTCGTATTTTTTTCGTTGTTCGTTTGGACATATATTTAAAAATAATGGAAGATGGGCAAAATTATTTAACCGAAACATTCTTAACACATGTAAATACAGACAATGACATATATGTAGGCTCTGTTCAATTTATAGGTTTCAGATATGCATAAACCGACCGAAGTGGTTACCCAATGTTCATTTGTGTAAATTTTAGGTTTCTAGTTTCCGAGGAGAAGTAAAGTCTAATGAAATGTTTGTTATGGGTGCGGCCATCTGCGACACGAGATAAAAAAAAAAAAAAAAAAAAAAATCGGTGTCTATTCCAAGCCAGATTTTTAACGCCATATGTTGAGCTCCCCTTTTCTGTTGATATTGATGGAATTGTTGACTATCACTGTTTAAGCTTTTTTTTTTCATGATCAAATTTAGTGGGATAATGAAATTCTGGAATAACATACACTAGTTACGCTGATAGTCAAAAGATTTGAAAGTCAAATATATCAGAAGTAAAACTATGGGCCTAAACAGAATAGCCGACATCGACTAAGGTTACTTAACCCTGAGGGAGATTGGCATTAGTTTCAATATATTACACTATCAAGGAACTGTAAATTTCAAGCCGCCACGATATAGCTGAAATATTGTTAATGTTGGCGTTAAACACCAATTAATCAATCAATCAATCAATCAATTTCAAGCATTTCTCCGCGTACTCCGGTTTCCTCCACCAATAAAACTGACCGCCACAATCTAAATAAAATATTGTTGAAAGTGGCGTTAAACACCACCACTCTCTCTCTCTCTCTAAATTTCAAGCATAAATATCTAATAAATCATGTCAATGCTGAAGCACTGACTACTGGGTGGATGATAGCATTGGGGGAAAATTAACCTTACTATCAAGCATCGGACTGTTTTGATTTGTTAAAAGGCAAAGATTGGTAGCGGACGATGACAATAGTATAAATGTAATGCTCTTTGGATTCTTATAGTCACATGGCAATAAAAGGAATGTGCATATATATTGTCAAATACACTCTCCAAAAAAAGAAACGTATAAGGTGTTTTAGGTATTTTAATACATGTACTTTAAATCCAAATTTTTCAGTTACACTTTTAGATATTGACTCAGAATGTTTTTTATTGTAAAATTAACAGTCCATTCTTCAATGATCAGTGCATGAAAGTCCGTTTATCATAGTTCAACCCACTTCCGGTCACGTTAAAGTTAGTACCGTGTATAACCACCAAGCGCGGCCAAGACTGCTTTACACCTCCTCGGCATAGACTCAATCAATTTTCTAACATTGTTTCGTGGTATTGTTCGCCATTACTGTTGCAACATTTGGCAGAGTTGATCGATGGTCTGCGGTGGAGGTTGACGCTGGCGCACACGTTTATCCAAATGGTCCCACAGGTGTTCAATTGGATTTAAATCCGGCGATTTGGAAGGCCATGGTAGCACATTGATGTTATTCTGCTCAAGGTTAAACGCGCTGTGTGTGGCCTAGCATTGTCCTATTGGAATAACTCCCTCTGTCGGTCAAATACGTGCATGAGATGAGGTTGGAGAATTTCGTCTTTGTACCTTACAGCCGTCAAATTGCCCGGGACATGCACGAGTACTGCTTTGCTATCATTTGAGATCACCGCCCACATCATGACACTACCTCCACCGTAGCTATCCACTTCCTGAAAACAGGAGAAAGAGAAACGTTCATTCCGGCGCCTGTATACCCGTATTCTGCCATCTCGTTTCTGCAGGAGAAAACGGGAATAGTCGCTAAACCAAATTCTGCGCCAGTTTCGAAATGGCCAACCCCTTAATCTGTTACACCAACGGACTCTTTCATGTCTGTGTAACGGCGTCAATGCCGCTCCGTAATATGGCCTTTTGGGTCTAATGCCATGCTGTCGGAGCCGGTTGCGAACTGTTTGCGAGTTGATTCTTTGCAATTCAGGTATTCCAACTGCAGGGGTTGATGCGGAAACGGTTCGGTTCCGTAGATGAAAAACCCGGATGTAGCGATCTTGAACAGGAGTCGTTATGCGAAGTCTTCCACTCCGCGGGCGGTCATTAGATGAACCAGTCTGTTGGAATCTGTTCCACAGCCGGGAAATGGTGCTCTGGTTAACGTTCAGAGTTCGTGCAACTTCATGTTGCGACTGTCCGGCTTGAAGACGACCGATAACGATATTTCGAGTGGCAGGGTCCAACCTTGGCATGGCAGCATTTCAATTTAATGATAAAAGCCAAGCTTCAAACTTGCTTCTTTTATGCGATTTTGTTTAACAGTTGAATTAATCTCAAAGTTCCCGTGAAAAACGGTATTGAATTTTCGCGGCAATACATGGGACATTCATTTTTCAGAGCCACTGTGCACATGTGGCAGCGAGCCAATTCTAATGAACAGGCATTTAAAATTTGGCCATTTAATTTTACCTGGTTAATTACAAAATTTGCATTTTGAAAAATAAAAAGGGGTTATGCGTTTCTTTTTTTGAACAGTATATATCTAGATGATCGAAGAACTATTAGTGTAATGACAATCTACTAGTAGTAGCGTTACAATTTTTGGCAAAGCAATTATAGCAAGATCACATGACTATACACGTGGTTTCACCATCATATTTGTATTATAAAGACAATATATTTAGTAACATTTTGTAGTAAATAAATTATAATATGTACACAATAATAACAATAACAAATCCTACGTGACATATCAAATAAATTGATTGTCACAGACAAATAAATACAATGTGCAATGTTAACAAAACTTCCAATTACCGTGGACAACATTCAATTTCTTCTGCGTATGCTATGTGAATTTCTCAATAAACACATATTGAATTTTGTCTGTCACATTGCCAGGGCCTATGAGAGATGGGTAGGCAGTACATTGGTCCGGGGCCCGGAGGGCCAAGTAGGGGCCCGTGAAGCTCTGAAGGGCCCCATAGCCTTAGTCATAGACGTTTTATTTTTATTTGTTTTCATTTGGGAGGGGGGGGGGTATTTTCAACTATTTTTAGTTTATTTAGAAAAATAATTACGCAAATTTCACTTAGACTTCTGAATTCTAGTTGTTGATCATCACTTGCATTGACATTATAACCAGGACCTCAAATTCTCAATTTTGGGAGATATCTCAGTATGTTCCCAGGGTCCCAAAGCAGTATTGTTCCGCCTTGTAAAATTTCTCTTGGAGGCCCTCCGATTGTTTCTCGAGTTGAAGATCACTATAAATTAACATACATGTATTTTACATTGTTGGAGGATGCCATATGAAGCGACCGACACAACAACTATAGTGATTTATTTTGTATTCGCTGAAAACCAATTTTCGTTGTTTCCATCTTGCCACCAAATGCAGCTCATCACAAAACGTATTTATAACAAGATATACTATTAACAATTATCAACACAACGAATTACAAAGAGTATCTTATTTCACGCTAAATCTAACCGCATAGGTTGTATAATGGTTGTCATACTCACCTCGAGTGCGGTAGATCGTTGGTTCGAGCCACGATCGGGTAAGACCAGACTATAAAATTATGTTTTGATTCTTCACTAAGCACACATCATTACACAGAGAGATCAATGGACTGGGGTTGACTCGGAATTAAGATAATGTGCTCAAGTGGGGCGACATGTCTACCCTCGGACTTTTGTTTCAGTGAGCTAACACTATATCTTATTTAGCGTATTGGTACAGAACGGGCATCATCAGTTTATTAAATGTAACTTTTTCTCGCTATGATATAGCTGCACAAATTTTTCTTTGTGGCGTGAAACAACAATATCTCGCTCACTCACTCTAATCCACCAACGACAATAAATGAAACCACGGTATATTGTATCCTGTGATGTCTGACTTTAGGGTTATTAGTACAATTGCATACTATTTGAACAGACTTGATAACTGCATACCCTTCCGGAGCACATGAGTTCACCCCTGGTTTTTAATGGGGTTCGTGTTGCCCGATATTTTATTTTTTGTGTAGCGTGTTGTAAATCGTTGTCCTTTTTGCCTTTTTCTTTTGGATTTTGTGTTGTCTGTCCTTCGACTTGCCGATTCTGATTACCCCTTTGGTATCTTAATACTCTTCTTTATATTGTTGCGTAACTAATGATTGCTTTTCTTTTACATTCAACACGAGTATTTAATATACGAAAAGTAACAATGAAAAACCAAAAGAGCAGAAAACTTGTATCAGCCAGACTGGGATTATTTAGCTATTGTCTGACTTAATTTCAATAAATATAACTGTACAACCAATGGTCAGAGTTAATGAGAACAGTAGTAAACCCAGTCTGCCTATTGCGTTAGAAAAACATTTCCACAAACTTGCACTATATGGCTCTACATGATGCTTGGTAGTAAGAGCTTCAACCTGGTTCTGAAAATATGACAAAAGATATGGGTTTGTTTATTCGAACATAACTTATTAACATTGTGGAGTTCATTGCATTATTTACGGGAGTATGTTTAAACAAACTTTTAAATAATTTTGCACTTTGCACAAATTAATACTGTGGAGACTGTCTAGGTCATGATCGTATGGTGGTTGTACATATAAGCCTACTCATGCAATCGGTGGCTATCACCACTAAGTTGTAAATTAAATCCCCTCATCAAGGTGTCATCGGTACACTTACAACCTTGTATGATCAAGTTTGTCAGTGCCTTGTGACAGGTGGATGGGTTTCTCCAGGTATTAAATCCGGTTCTTCTTCCACCAAAATAACACCGACTGCCACGATATAATGAAAATTGAGCACCTGAGTACACCCCTGGTGTTTTTGGTGGGGTCTACTATAATCCTAAGACCTCAAATGAGCAACCTCTGGACAAACTGGAAAAAAACCTAAATAGATTAGCAAAAATGTAAATTCAAACCTAATTGTAGCTGGAGATTTCAACCTACCAGGATGGGAGTGGCAAACCAAATCTCTAAAAGAAAATATTCCCTACCCCAAAAACCATAGCAAATTCATAGAGATCCTAGACGACAACAGCCTGATCCATATGGTGGAAGAACCAACTAGAGGAAAAAACACCTTAGACCTCAACTTAACAAATAACCCATCTACATCTACAAAAACCACGTAGTATTCGTTATACAATGAGGCCAACTGGGAAAACATTAAAAAGGGTATGGCATCAACCCTTGAAAAGATGAGATATTTTGACGAACATAATGCTGGAGTCATCGAAATGTGGGAATACTTCAAAAACCAACTCGAAGAACTAGTAAAAAGTCACATACCACATAAAATGGCCAAACGAAGAGACAGCTCACCATGGATAACACCTGAAATAAAGAACAAACGAAGAGACAGCTCACCATGGATAACACCTGAAATAAAGAACAAACGAAGAGACAGCTCACCATGGATAACACCTGAAATAAAGAACAAACGAAGAGACAGCTCACCATGGATAACACCTGAAATAAAGAAACTTATACGGAAAAGGGACAGACTATACAAACGGAAAAAGAAGTTAGGGAACACAAAATCAACTGAAAAATTCAAGATCATCAAACGAAAAGTCCAGAGAGAACTCAGAAGGGCCTATTGGAAGTATGTCGAAGAAATAGTAAGACCTCAGGAAGACGACAATCAATATAGAGGAATGAAGCGTTTTTGGACATACATCAAACATAAACTCACAGATAATAAAGGAATAGCATCAACGGACTTCTCCATTCAGAACCATCTGAACAAGAAACAATACTGAATAACCAGTTCCAATCAGCTTTCTCAGACAAATGCAATTATACGAAAAAGGGATTCCAAAATAAATGCCATATGGGAGGAAGCTATCAAACTGCTCCAGAAATCAACATAGCATGCGCAGGAGTACTTAAACTATTTCAGAAGTTAAATCCCAACAAAGCAGCAGGACCAGACAACATCCGGCCAAAAATGCTAAACGAACTGGCGCCAGAAATAGCGCCAATCCTGACCATAATATTTAGGAAATCACTGGAAACAGGAGAAATACCACCAGACTGGCGATCAGCTAATGTCAGCCCTGTCCTCAAAAAAGGTGACCGTCACAAGGCTGAAAACTATAGACCAATTATTTTTATATGATTTACATAATTAGAAATCCTATACTCCAGGGGAGGATCCAAGGGGGGTGCGGCGCACCCCCCCCCCCCCCCTAAAATTGGAAAAAATATGATTTTTTGGCGTAAAATCGTGATTTTTCACACGAAATACGGAGGCGGGGTTTTTGTCAGTTTATTTTTCGATAGACGATGTTCACCGGACTACTTTTTTCGTAATGTAAACAAAATGGTGGCTTGGATTCCAGATAATAAAAAAAGATAAAAGAAACAATGTTTATTGTTAATAATCGACAATTATTGTTAGATATGAAATAAAAGAATAAATGCCAATGAAAAAGGAAGCTTAAATAAAATTCCGACTTTGACTTTTGTAATATATCGTCATCCTTTGACGTTGTTTACAAGGGACGCCGATTGACACAAGCTGGTTACTGATTTATTTTAAGATTTTGTGAGCATTTTACTTGTTTGAGTAGCTAAATGAAAAATGCCATAAAATTGGAAAATATCAGTAATTTAATTACATCACCGTCTAGTTATCAATGTAGGAAAACAAGGTTAGTACATTTTGTTATTCATGGCCGACACACATCAATGGAATGTATGTGTGCGTACTGGGGATCCCCAAAGGTAAATTTTCAAAACAAATGAAAAAAAAATATACTTAGTTACAGAATTATAAGGATTAAACGCATTTTTTCCCGAGTTTATTGACGTATAGCCTGGACCAAGTCACTCACAAACGTACTTGTTTGTGAGTGAATTGGTCCATGTTATACATAAATAAACTCCGGAAAAAATGCGTTTAATCCTATAATCACTCACATGCATCTGCTGCAAACTAATGAAACACACAATCACTAGCCATATAATGAACCACGCAGACAAAAGTAACATCCTACAACACGGCTTCAGGAGCAAAAGACCTTGTGAAACTCAACTTATCGAATTCATTGATGAAGTAACCATCAATATGTCAGCAGGTAAACAAACCGATGTACTCATTATGGACTTCTCAAAAGCATTTGATAAAGTCAGTCATAGTCTCCTTGTTCATAAGCTTGATCACTACGGAATCCGTGGAAAAACCAATACATGGATACAAAACTTCCTGTCTGATAGATCCCAAGCTGTAGTTGGTGACGGAGAAAAATCCAGCTATATCGAAGGAGACCGCGGAGTACCTCAGGGCTCTGTACTAGAACCATCAGTGTTCCTTTTCTACATAAATGACATGCCGTGCGGTCTCAAATCAACTGTAAGATTATTTGCTGACGACAATATAGCCTACCTGGCAGTAACATCAGAGGCCGACGCAGTAGATCTACAATCGGACCTCAACAAACTCGGAATATGGGAGAAAAAAATGGAAAATGGAATTTCATCCAGATAAGTGTAACGTACTGGCCATCAGCAAAAAAGCTAACCCCACCAAGTTCGAATATAAACTACATGGCCAGACTCTAAAGTCTGTGAATAATGCACTGAAATACCTTGGCTGTCTCATTACATCAGACCTCCGCTGGACAAACCACATCAACAGCATATGTGGCAAGGCCAACAAAACACTTGGATTCCAGCGTAGAAACCTAAACATCGGATCAACAACGACAAAACAAAATGCGTACAACTCACTTGTAAGACCTATAGTTGAATACGCATCGACAGTATGGGACCCGTATACGCAGAAAGACATACGTACCCTTGAGATGGTCCAGCGCAGAGGAGCCAGATACGTTTGTAACAAACATGGGAATAGATCCAGTGTAGACACCATACTAGACACACTAAAATGGAAAACCCTACAACGTAGAAGGAAGGAAGCAAGACTCGACATGCTCTACAAAATACAAAACAAAGAAGTAGAAATTAGTACGGAGAACAGACTAACACCACCAAGTTGGTTTACCAGGAACATGCACAACCTCTCGTTCCAAATACCAAATTCCAACAGTGACTACAGAAAGTTCTCATTCTTCCCGCACACCATCAGGGATTGGAACTCACTTCAACCAGACATTGTATCCGCCGGATCACTTACCACTTTCAAGGCGAAAGTGGCTGCCATGAAAGACTAGAAGCAAATAAGTGTAAATAGTTTTTAACTGTATATACTACTGCCTACGGAAGCGTATTAGGGCCATATTGACACTTTTTTATTTTTTATTTTTCACACTTTAATCTGTAAATTTTACACTTTAATCTGTAAAATTTACACTTTAATCTGTAAAATTTACATTTTAATCTGTAAATTTTACACTTTAATCTGTAAAATTTACAATTTATTAATCTGTAAAATTCACACTTTAATCTGTACTTCTTGGATTGGACCCGGACCTGCCGGACACAATTTTGAAAGGGGACCACCCAAGGACCATTAGTTTCAGAGGAGAAGATCTTTGAATGAAAAGTTTACGACGAACGGACGACGGACGCAAAGTGATGGCAAAAGCTCACCCTGGCTACAGCCAGGTGAGCTAAAAAGAGTCGTCAAGGTCAAATTTGTCAGATTGCTCGTATGTTGAAATTCATATAACCCACGCAACGAAGTTGCGGAGGGTATAATGTTTTTGACCAGTCCGAGAGTCCGTCGGTAATGTTTTTGTGAGCGATTCTCCTCTAAAACTATTGAACGGAATTTCTTGAAACATGGTAGTTTTTAAGGACATGACATGAAGATATGCGTATCGACAGGAAATTTTGATCCGATTATTTTTCTAGGAGTTATGCCTCTTTGAACTTAGAAAATTCGAAATATATATTACTGAAACAGTTTGTGATCGCTTCTTCTCTGAAACTAATGAACGGAATTTCTTGAAACTTGGTAGTTATTATGGACATAATATGCAGATGCGCATAGCGATAGGAAATTCTGATCCGATTATTTTCCTAGGAGTTATGCCCCTTTGAACTTAGAAAATTCACAATATTTACTACTCAGTTTGTGAGCACTACTTCTGAAACTACTGAACAGCATTTCATGGAACTTGATAGTTATTATGGACATAATATGTAAATGTGCTTTCGACAGGAAATTCCGATCTAATTATTTTTCTCTGGATTATGCCCCTTCGAACTTATAAATTTCGCAATATAAACTACCGAAACAGTTGGTGAACGCTACTTCTCTGAAACTACAGAACATAATTTTATGAAACTTGGTAGCTAGTAAGGACATAATATGTAAATGTGCATATTGACTGGAAATTCTGATATCTTGATTTTTCCAGGAGTTATACTCCATTGAACTGTTGTCCCTGTTGAGTGTCCAATATGTGGGTGCGTGTGGTATGTGAGCGTGTTCACTAAGGTTCTTTCATTGCTTATATAATATTCTTGTCATGACAGACATGGCTATTTTCAATATCAAGCCAGGTGAGCGATTCAGGCTCCTAGGAGACTCTTGTTAGAATTCAAGACCTTATAAAATGAAGTTAACTAAGTTGTTATAACAAGTTATTATAAAAAGTTGTTATAACAAGATATTAAGTTGCTATAACAAATTAGCTAAGTTGTTATAATAAGTTAGCTAAGTTGTTATAGCAAGTTAGTAAACAAGTTATTATAAAAAGTTGTTATAACAAGATATTAAGTTGTTATAACAAGTTAGCCAAGTTATAATAACAAATTAGCTAAGTTGTTATAATAAGTTAGCTAAGTTGTTATAACAAGTTAGCAATGTTGTTATAACAAGTTAGCTAAGTTGCTATAACAAGTTAGTTAAGTTGTTATAACAAGTTAAAAATAAAACTACCTATGGTACTAACAGGCTTCCGTACGTAGCATTGTAACTGACCGGTCATATCATGGTGTTATGCATATGATACAGAAAAGGATTACTTGCTCAAAGTTGTAAGTCATAATAACTGAGATGTTAACAAGAGGCTCCTGGGAGCCTGAATCGCTAACCTGGATGTATATGATTATTAGTGGAACAGCAACAAACAAAATTGTAGAGATTTTATGGTTTCAATGACAACTTTGAATGGCCACAGCTGCAACAGGAGCCTTCTGAGCAGCTTTAATAGTTGACAGCTTAGAGAAGCCATTGTTGTTAACAATCCTATAAAGTTTCAAAGCATTGGAGCCTAGTTTCAGATAAGTTAAATTTTGAAAATTGGCCAATTAGAAGCTAAGATTGACTCTGGTGGCCATCTTGTTCCATCAAATAGAACCAAAAATGGATCGTTTGTAGAGGTCCTCCCATACACCATTCCTGCCAAGTTTGTGCCCCGTTTTACTAAAGGTCGTAAGTCCTAAGTTCGGTTGTAACTCCCTATCATTCTATACAAATTACGACCGATCATAAGTCGTAAGTCCTTTAGTAAAACAGGCCCAAGGTTACCATTTTACAGATTAATGTGTGAAATTTACAGAATAAAGTGTAAAAGTTACAGGTTAAAGTGTGAATTTTGCAGATTAAAGTGTAAAATTTACAGATTAAATTGTAAATTTTACAGATTAAAGTGTAAATTTTACAGATTGAAGTGTGAAAAATAAAAAAATAAAAAGTGTCAAAGTGGCCCTAATACGCTTCCGTAACTGCCAGCTGGCAGTATTTTATAAATTTGGAACTGCGCACGCTTTCGACATGGCATAACAATCAACAAGTTGATGGTGGCCATTATGAGGCAGAAGCAGAAGAAGTGTCCGTGTTGCTCATCTTTTTAGTTTTTGTGCTGTACTATTATGTGTCTACGTTCTGAGTTCTGTGTTGTGATGGCCGTTACGATTTCCGCATAAAAACAATGTTCGGTTCGTCTTTACCTCCAGTTGTTTGTAGGAGGGCCCATGTCTTATTTACTTTATTTGTGTTTGTTTGCGCATAATGGTGTCCAACACATATTGTGTTGTGTTTTTGCCTTGTTTTTCTTCGTCTTGTGTACCCTTTGTTGTCAGTTTCTCTGGATTTTCCATTTTTGATTGCCGCTTCGGTATTCTCTAACGTTTATTGAAAGTGGCGTTTATCAACAATAATCCATAAGTGCTAGACAACAGAACTTTATTAAGTTATTCCCTGTTTTGTTTGCAGTTTGGACCGATTTGCGAAAATATGTTTTTGTTTGATACCAAGTTGATTACTTTGGCATATAGATGTCTAATGCAATTTTGAAACTGAAATGTTTAAAAGTCTTACATTTTGTGTATGATAATTGGTTTCAGCATAAATCAAGCAATATATAAATAAATCTGTTTAGTGGCACACAACGATCATTTGCACATAAAACAAATATTTCAAAGAGTTCCATTTCAATTCAAGAAAAAATTAGCTTAATCATCTAATGTCCGATCCCATTAACCAGTTTAACACCGCCACATATTTGTGCCTGTTGCAAGCCAGGATTTGGATTTCCAACATCATATGTCATGGCCTTTTTGTTTTCAGTGAGTTCAGTTAAGATGAGAGGTGATTGTTCGTTTTGTTGATATTGTTGGAATTGATTACCATCACTGTTTAAATTCCAATCGGTTTTGTGTTTGTTTATCAAAATTGATACCAAACATACATTTTCCTGTGATGTCCTCAAAAATATACAACTGGATAACACAGAATAATGAAGACAAGTTGATACATTTTTCCATGCTTACCTGTTTGAAACAACAAGACCGGTTTTGATGAAGTGGAAGTTTGACAAAAGTGATAAAACATATTGGTTTAATGATGAAATGCATCATCCATTTTGGCACATCTTTATCTTCCTGATAAAACACGTTGATTACCACGACTTGGATGACTGTTAATGCCGCCGATAGACCAAGGATGAGATTGAAGAAAATTGCTGTAATTAACAAGAACCCTCTTGTAATATGAGGACGACACAGCACAAGCGTAATGCACATTTTCGGTCACACTCTATAATTTTAGTTTTAGAAACTATTTCTTAAAGACTATGGAGATCCAGATATCCAACGGGGAACACATTTTTATCATCATAATACCGTCCTTCATCCCTCTTTCATGACTTGTCACCGGATTTTAACATGATAACTTATCACCGGATATTAACATGATAACAACACGAAGGGTACCCGTAGCAGAACAGGAACTACTTACCAATACGAGGCACACGAATTCATCTCTGATTTTACATGTAAAAAAGGGGGGTCGTCTACCCCAATCTTTAGTTTTCGTGTATTTAGAACGCAACGCTGCTTGCATGTACAACACATATTGTTGCAGATCCAAATGAGTGCTCGTTGTTAGCCCGCTGCTATACAAAATTTAGGCCCACATTTTCACTTAACCGATTTCTTAATCGTAATCTTATTTTCGTCATATTGAATACAGCTGAAATACAGATCACTTGACATTAAATATACATTATATCTCTAAGAGGGGATAGAATTGGGTCCATAAAACTAGCTTAGCACCGCCACCTTTATTGAAATGCCTAAGACACGTATCATTTCACTCGAACGGGTTTTGGGTCCATAAAACTAGCTTAACACCGCCACCTTTATTGAAGCGCCTGAACTAAGTCAGGAGGAAAGTGGACGGACATGTGGGGTATTATTTGTATTAGGGTTATCGATTTTGCCACTGTTTCTACTACCGGTAATAGATTAGGAACTGTTCCGACGTTTTTTTTTTTGTTTTTAATTTTATTATAGTTTCTGCTTTCTTAACATTACAACTGATAACATGGGCCGTCGTGGCCGTGATCGTATAGTAGTTGGACTTACAAGTACCTATGCAATCACCACTGATGTTATGAGGTCGAATCTCGATCAGAGCGAGGTGTACAACATTATGTGATAAAGTTTGTCAGTGAATTGCGACAGGTCGGAGGTTTTCTCCGAGTCCTCCGGCTTCCTCCACCAATAAAACTGACCGCCAAATATTGTTAAAAGTGGCCATCAAACAAACAATAAACAAACAAACAAATACAACTGATAACATTACCATACCTATTAACGGCGTTGAATCAGCCGAAGGAGGCAATTTGTCTGCAGCAAGAAGCTGAAAAACTGAGATAGCCAGCATCACTGTTATTTCTAACGACACCTTCTCTCCTGAACTAACAGGAAGGATAAATCCAAGAACGACTAATACTGTAATAATTAGTGACGGTACAATAATGTTTGTAATGTAATATGATGGCTTTCGTGTTAAATGAATGGAAAATGCAATATCTGGATACGGTTCCGGACAGCAACCGTAAAATTCTACGTGCCTTTCAACTGATATTTTCGGAACGTCCCATTCTACATTTTTTTCTCATGAATGAAAGATCTCCGGAATTCTCTCTAGGATAAAAATCCAACTCAAAGCCATGATACGACCAGGAACCAAACACTAATGAGCAAATTTGTTTATCGAATGGAAATTGTTTGACATTAACGGAGCATAGCGCTTCCATAATTGTTGGAAAATTGTAATACACTGTCCCATCAGAATAAATTCTAGGTCGGTATTCATTTAGTCCCTCGAATTCACCTGAAACACTAAATAATTACCCCAAAAAATAATCAAACGAATTTCATGAAAAGTATACATATATTTCATTTTGTATAAAAACATCGACACTACAAAGAACCACATTGGTGGTGTACTCGTCTTTAGTTCTGTAGATCATGGGTTCGATTCCCGGTCGAGTCAGTCCAAAGACCAAAATATAGTATTTCTTGTTCCTCCGATAAGCAGGCAGCATTAAAGAGTTAGAAAACAGACCGGTCGGCTCGGGATCAAACTGTGTCTAAGTGAAACTCGGGTAAGTCGTTTCATTGGATAACTAGAAGTAAAACACATTATTGGTTCGTACAATTTTAGCTTAAATTATCCTGCATAAATCGAATAATCTCCTGTGGTCTTGGTCGTGATCATATGGTGCTTGAATTAACAGTTGGACTTCCACCCATGGCAAGGTGTACTCGATATAAACGTACATGTGATACACTTTACCAGTAACATTAACCCGAATAATCCAGTCGTTATATTACGCTCCCGCTGGTCGCTACTCATCTAGCGATAGTGCCGATAGAGGGCGCAGTATTATTCGAGTTACAGTAACTTCAGACAATCAATGGTTTTCTATTTTAACTTCTAATTGGAGTAAATGGATATTGTTAATAACCAAAAATAAAAGATAGAGTGCAACTACGCACCACAAATTAAACTAAATGTCCTTTAACTCTTCGTTAACAATACCTCACATCACAATCATACTCACTCTTGCTAATGCATTGCACAGACGCTCGTGGCACGGAATTACCCCCCTCCCCTCTTTTTTTTGTTTTTAACTTTCTGCTTACATATTAATTTCCAATAACAATTCTTTATTATTTCATCTCTTTTTCCTTTATTTATCGTGTTCATGTCCATATACCCATACAATATTATAGTAACACCAGCTTGCATACGTCGGCCCTGCACTCTTGTGGATAATAAGAGAATAGGACCGGCATATTATGTAAGTTGTTACCGTATGATTGTATGGAAATGTGGACACGAACACGATACATTAAGAAACAAGATGTGAAATAATAAAAAGAAAAAAATATGTAAACAGAATGTTTAAAAAGGGCATAATTCCGTGCCACGAGCACTTGTAATGCAATGGTTGATGCTACGCGTAACATCAAAGAAACTGTGTGTACATGTACAATTGTTTTATTTTCACATCCCCTTTTTCATCTATAGGATGGTCAATCTAAGAATTGTACATAAAAGTTATGAATTGTTGAAAGCTATGTTACAGATAATCTTTAGTTGTTAGGTGCACTCGATTCAGATTTATCTTAAAATCTCTACTAAATGTTAAGTTTAACTTAAAGCACTACTGATATTAAGTGAAAATAATTCAGACAAACATACACAAATGTATACAGAATAACAAAGATATGTGTGAAAAAAATCGTACCCGTCCAACAGACTCAAATCTGGTATCCATAGTCTCTCATATGGCGCTATAATATTGTCCACACCTCCGTAGTCATCTGGATTCCATGTCAGTAAACAGTCATTCCATTTCTTGGATGAGAAATTAAAAAGTTATTGTCTCAATACTTTATTAGACAGTCGTTTAAACAATCATGATTCAATATTTCATTATTTTTTTATTTGTTATGATTCTATTTCAAATGTCTACAATCAAAATAATTTAAAAAAAAAACCCACTATATTCTCGTTTCAATTAGAAAGCATCGCATGATTGGTCAGATGTTTACACATGACATCAATGGTCAATGGAGAACACAACAATTCAACCATGTCCACTTCCGGAAATCGTTATCGAACATCACCATTTGTTTTGCAGTTTTATAAAGTTAACTACATTTTCTGCGATGGACAATCGCGCTTCATAAAAATATACTTCGGTCAACACCCTTACTCTCTAATACAACTAAGTATCCGTTTATTCTTGATTGTACCAATGGGCACAAAGCTTATTTACTATATCTGGCATATCAAACTTATTATATATACAATATAAACTGTTATTTTCTAGTGTCAGAGGCATGGGTGGTTAAACATAATCATAATGAGATTTATGTAAACAGAATTCAATTCATTATTATGAATTTATTTTACTTACAAATATTCAAACTGCAAACAGCCAGTCAATTTTTGCTCGTTTTATTTTGAAAGCAAACAATGTGCAATACTTTTTTTTATAAAGAAAAAATGCTGAGTTGGAGCTAAACACCAATCACTCATTGTCAATATTTTTTGAAAGTCTCTCTTTGTAATTTTACTTACAAGTCGTACCCAGATGTTCAATCTGATTATCTGATTGGGTTCATCCTACAACGACAATACAAACAAACGATTGATTGATTGATTGAGTTTTTGTTATTAACGCCACTTTCAGCAATATTTCAGCTATATCATGGCGACCAGTTTTAGTGGTACACACAATCGATGACAAAAATCTAGCTGTTTTACGATTTCATGCTACATTACCAATAAAATCATGCAAAACAAAATATTCTATTTGCTTTTGTTGATTGCAGAAGATACTCCGTGTACATGTTGGGGCCGTCGTGGCCGTGATCGTATAGTAGTTGGATTTACAACTACCTATGTAATCAGTGTCTATCACCACGGATGTTGTGAGTTCGAATTTCGATCAGGGCGAGGTGTAAAACATTATGTGATAAAATTTGTCAGTGACTTGCGAAAAGTCGGTGGTTTTCTCCGGGTCCAATAAAACTGACCGCCACGATATACCTGCAATATTGTTGAAAGTGGCGTTAAACACCATCAAACAAACAAACAAAATCCGTGTACATGTTTAATTTGTTGTAATATCCCCTTATTTGTTAATAAACAATATGTTTACATTCAATGAAAGGCTATATATATACTCGTTTATGTTAAACAAACAATAGTGATTCAAGTTAGATTAAGCAACCACAATATACACAGACATATGAATACTAAATTGTCATCGAGAACTCATGACATTGTCCTCTATTATGCGATTTCCTTTTCCCGGGTGGTTCAATGAGTTGGGTAGTTGGATTACCTAACAACTCATACAAGCCTATCACCAATACGGCGTGGGTTCGCGCCCGGCTTTGTAAATTACAAAAAAGGGTGCAACGACTCGCAGCCGCAAGTGTTAAAGTTTACCAGTTGCTTGCCCTGGTCGGTAGTTCTCTCCGGGTACTCCGGCTTCTTCCACCACTAAAATTGCATGGTCGCCATGATATAGCTGAAATATTTCTGAAAGTGGCGTTAAAACACCAAAAACCAATCAATCTTTTTCCCCATCTTGAGCATTAAATCATGTTTATGTTTACCTTGCTGCTTTCTATTTTTCACTCCCTGTATGTTATTTCGCTAAAGTCTGCTGTAAAAAGTTGAATTCGTCTTTTATTTTACATTGGTTTTGTCTGTCTATGCCAATTTTAGCATTGTTTAAATGTTCTCTAATATATGAGGAAGCATCGTGTCGTACATGTTGTTTAACGCCACTTTCAACAATATTTCAGGTATATCGTGGTAATAAATTTTATTGGTGGAGGAAACCGGAGTACCCGAAATAAAAAAAAACACTGACTTGACGCAAGTGCAATGGGGACGAACACTCAAGGACCAGATGTGTAACATTGTAATATCATTAATATACATGTTATATACATGTATATGGCAACCTATATATGTTACATAAGGTCAGTTTTATTGATGGAGGAAACTGAGGAAAACCCGGAAAAAACAGCGGCCTTTCGTAATTCACTGACAAACTTTATCAGATAATGTTGTATAGAGTACACCTCGCTATGATCGGGATTCGAACTCACAACGTTGGTAGTGATAGGCACTGATTGCATTTGTTTTTTATAGTGCTCTATGTCGAATCGACTTAAGCGTTCGGATGAGCACGCTAGCCATCTTAACACGATTAGACGATTAAGCAACAACAACAACAAAATGTGTGTTGCAATATTATTCACTAGTATTTACTATTAAGTGATGTCTTACATGTTTTGGCATCTTCAAACGTTTCTTATACAGAAAGTGGACATGAGTATTCGTACGATGCAAATGTAGATCTGTTGTACCATAGCTTAAGCTCGTGTTAATGTTAATTATTTAATTTCTGTTAAAAACATATATACCACGTGTCTTACTCGTGGACATCCTTACACAAGCTCATCCTTAGGGTTCGTTTGTTTAAATAAGTTAAATCGTAAGAACCGTGGTATATAATAGTCTGATATGAATTCTATAATGAAATTTGAATTAGTGCGAATACTTTGTCAAATGTCAGTAGTATTAATATAAGCAGACATCATCATCAGTTCATAGATACTTGTTCTCTTAATAATATAGCTAAACATGTGGTTACTTGGTGCACTCACAATCACACACTGGCTAGAAATACCATCCTTTGAAATATTTGCAGGATCGTACAAAGCGGAATAACTCATTTTTATTCTAAAGACGTCATTTTTTAATAAATTTTGTTCGGTTCATCAACTGTATCTGAGGACCCGGGTGGCTAAATGAGTCAGGTAGTTGGATTACCTAACAACTCATACAAGCCTATCGCCAATACGGCGTGGGTTCGCGCTCAGCTTTGTAAATTACAAAAAGGGTGCACTCGACTCGCAACCGCAAGTGATAAAGTTTACCAGTTGCTTGCCCATGGTCGGTGGTTCTCTCTGGGCACTCCGGCTTCTTCCACCACTAAAACTGGTCTCCATGATATAGCTGGAATATTGCTGAAAGTGGCGTTAAAACATCAAAAATCAATCAAAATCAATCAACTCTCCATATACCTTTAGTGGTCAAAGGGTCGTTGTCCCGCTTGCGGATAGGGATGACGCATATGTGTCCATGTGTTTTGATGAAACTCCTACGATTAATTCGACTGATTAGATCAGATATATCTACACCAGAGATTTATATTATCCATTATTGTGTAACTATTACGTTAAAACAATGATTTAAGGATTGGCCGTTAACATAATACATACCATTTCGATTGCTTGTCTGAGGCCTATCCCTAACGTACTGTTAATACGAGTGATACCATCACACAATGGTCGGAGCCCACTGTCGTAGCCGCTTATGTTTTTATTTTGCCTTGCACAGAACACAATTAAAAATTAAAGAACTTGTTATTAAGTGATACGATACCTTGAATTTAAGATGTACTCGATACAACATTATGTGATTAAAACTGACCGCCACGATATAACTGAAATATTGTTGAAAAAGACGTTAAACACCATAATCCTCACCCCCACCCCCCCCCCCCCCCCCCCCCCTTAGATTTAAGAAGGAATCTACTTAATACATTGTACATACAGGTGTGTATGTTGAGATAAACTATTACATGTACTAGTAATTGTGCCTTCGTACAATTTTGTGCTTCATCCGAGTTAAAGAAAACCAATTCAATAGTTTGTGTTTAAAAATGCACATATTTATCTCAACTGAGTCACCGAAGTCTCATGGTTGGTTGTATGTAATTCACTATCTAAAGAAAAAATGTCATATCAAATTGAAAACATGTTTTAATGAATTAAGATAACTTTTCGCATATAATAATTTATTGGAAAATGTACGAGACTGAGAGATGAGAATCGCGTAACTAGTGATTGAAGCCACTTTCAACAATATTTCAGTTTTATCATGGTGATCAGTTTTATTGGTGGAGGAAACCAGATTACCCGTAGAAAACAACCGACCTGTCGTAAGTCACTGAAAAACTTTATCAGATAAAGTTCATCGAGTACACCTCGCAATGAGCGGGGTTCGAACTCACAACGTTAGTGGTTATAGGCACTACAACAATAACCGTAGTCAGATTTTCTATCCTGAGGTTCAAGTACATGAACACTTCTAAACTATACTGAGACAATTTTGATTAGAATAATATCACCACCAATATTGTGAGTTCGAATCCTACTCATGGTGAGGTGTACTCGATACAACATTATTGATAAAGTTTGTCAGTGACTTTCGGCAGATCGGTGGGTTTCTCCGGTTTCCTCCACCAATAAAACTGACCGCCACGATATAACTGAAATATTGTTGAAAGTGGAGTTAAAGACCATAACACACAATTAGAATAAAAGATGATATAATTACATTTTTTTAAATGCTTATCACTTTTGTGAATCATAAAGACCACTAAAATCATACAAGTTTTCATTATTTATTAAAGGTCCCTTGTACGCTATTCTAAATCCTCCTCCCGGTTCTCAAATATATAAATAAATATACTATATACATGTGTATAGATAATATATATTGTCAATTTCAAGAATTGATTTTGTTCTTCAAATATTTACGATATTGTTTTTAGCCTAGCTATACCAATGAGATTTCCGGCAGCAAATACTATGTAACTTTCTAATGTTAAAAGCATCTAAATGTTTAAAATGTACAAATTGACCATATTCATATTACAATTAATATAATTGTTATATAAATACATTATTCATAGACGTTCAATAACTTTGAAATTGATGATTTTGCTAACTGGACAATTTCTAGTCTACTGGGTAGACAAAAAATTAAATGGCAAATATACTTAATTGAATATAGCCAATCACAAATCATTAACCAATTTTTTTCCTAATTTCATCTTTTAATGATTACATGTAGTTTCTAAGCAATTGTATCCTACTTATTCAGCTCATCTTGACAAAAGGCACACTTCAGTTGCATCCGTTACCGTGTGTCAGCTTTTTCAGATGTCAATTAATATGCAAATTGAACCAAACTAGTTAAATATTGTAACATGCATGTTCATCAACAATATCGTTGATTTTCGTTTGATTTATGAAATTTAATGTTCATGAGAAGCCAAGTATGATTTCTGTTTGGCTGGATTAATAAAAATCTTTTCAAAAACCACATGACCGAAGAAATTGTTACATGGTAGAAATTGCTCAAATATTTCGCTCTTACAAGTTTGTGTTTCGTCTTGTTTGTTTGTTTTTGTTGATAGGAGATCTCGGTGGTAGCCATGGCGTGACAAAGTTTTAACACAGGACTCTATGAAATATTACGTGATTGAATGAGTGATTGTTGTTTAACGCCAACTCAGCGATTTTTCAGTTATATCATGGCGAGAACAAGTTTATTTTCAATGAGATGATGAGATTCACCTTGTAGTAGACCAGCACGCTTAATTTGATTTGTATAGTGTTAGCTCACTGAACCAACAATCCGCGGATAGACATGTCGCCCCACTTAGACACACTATCCTGATATACCTAACCACCTAGTATTTGCTCTTTCTCTTTAATGCTGCGTATTATTTCCAAAATGGTGGCTACATTGTAGTTTGACTGTAGTAGCTACGGACGACAGGAGAAATTCCTAAAATATACCATCACCATTAACAATTTAAATCTTAACTTTACTCCATGAATTATGGACATTATAAAGAGTTTCAAAATATTGTTCTATGCACTAATTACATGTTGTAATGTGTATTATTGTTAATTAACATGGTATTAAAATAGCATGTCTCCATTTGTCCTTTTGAACATTTTGAAATTGTATGAAACTTTGTTTTAATGCCGGTATATTACTTTATTAGTTATGATATATCGTAAAATCAACAAAACAAATTTTGTTTTTATGTCATTCTTTGTATGAAATATTTCATATTTTGCTTCGTACATGCGTATTGGCGGACAACTATGGGCATCTTTCTTGTGTTATTTCATACATTTATAATACAGGACCGTTGTGCATATAAACACTAAAATGTTCGCTTTGTATCTTTACATACTATTTTTTCCTGAAAAAAAATACCGCTTTGCCTTTCGTAATTTATCATCTACCGGTGATGTAATTTCGAAGGATCGACGATGACACTTGGCTACTGATTTATTTTACGATTTTGTTGGGGACATTGTACTTGTTTAAGTTGCTAAAATCAAAATGCTATGAAATAGGAAAATATCAGTTACTCAGTAAGTTTGTTTCAACACAGATAACTTAGCTATACAAAAAAAAAAAACAAAAAAAAAAACAAAAAAAAACAAAAAAACAAAATACAAAAAAAAAAATAAAAAACAACAATGATAACAACAAATATATATATATTTGTTTAAACATGAAGGTTATTACATTTTGCTATGCCATATATTTCCATTACCGCTTAGAATCGACAGAATTCATGAAACTCATAGTTTGTATAACGTTTTAAAGTGCGTCACATTATTTTTGCTACATGATTTTTTTTTTTAAAAATGTTACCCATGTTAAAATTACATACAAACGATGGTTTCCGTGAATTATTTTTAGTCGAAAATTGTATTTAATGCACAATAATCGAATAAATGATATACAGCAGAATTTTTTTGTGTAAAACTTTCTCAATTCTTTTGTGCTATATATATGTACCACATTGATCGTATCATTGTTTTGAAATGCTTCCTTTGGTACATTAGTATAAGTATGCATTTCATATTATTTGCATAATTGAACAAAAAAATTGGATGTTCCTTTGTATAGATTTCCGTTTATATCATGAATGGCAACACAGAAATTTATCATATGAAATATACACTCATGTTTTTTTGCAGTTAAAAATATAATTTCAAACTAGAACTGAAATTGATCTCCGAGCAATTAAAAGGGTTTTCTCATCTTTTATAACACTCTAATTAAGTAACTACCGATTTCAAGGTATGAAGACAAAAAAAAAGCCTTGTCACCGGATTAAATATAAAGTGATAACTTTCGATTTCCCATTCCGTGTGAGTAGCATGGTATTTTGTATTTCGCATTTTTGATGATATTGACAATCTTTTAAAGTCGATGTTAACTAATTCAACCAATAACCTCTAATTGTCCCCATGTATCTTTTGTTGCTAACTAAAAGGACTACTGCAAGCTAAGGTTGCACTTTTAGTGGCCACTGAGGGTGAAAAATGAAACACCGTTAATCATTCCAAATTTTAATTATTTTTTTTAACACAAACATCATACCTAGTAACCTACAAGATTCCAACTGATCAGGGATACTATACTTTCCATCATTTTGATTGAAAAAATGTATTTAAAGATAATGTTGTCAAAAAATCTGTAGGTATGAGACAATCACTTATGATTATTACATTTGTTTCCCTCTAAAGACTTTATCAATTGTTTTATTATATTTTGAAATCAGAAATAGTTTGCTTTCAACACTATAGAACAACCAGGGCTCTCTGGTAAGATATGTTTTTATAATTTTCCCATTTTTCAAGCTACCTCAAAATAATTGCAGAAATTGTTGATTCTTTCTCTTTAAAAATCACACAAGCTAAAATATGTTTCATTTAACATAATGATTATGAAATTTTACTATTCTTTTAACAAATGAAAATATTTATTAAGATATCTGCTATATAGAATTCACAATAGACTATTATTAAAATGTTCTATTTTCCATATTCATGTCCCATACCTAAGATTTAATTGACTATGTTCAGTAAAATTAAATTAAACAATAACATTCTATTAAAATCTTCCAATTGTTTAAAAAAAACAAAAGGTAATGAAAGTTGTAAGCTAAATCTTTTACATAAAATTTGATATAAAAACGATCCGAAAGATCATCAAATAAGTCTTTTTTGTTCTTGTAAATAGATAAAACAACACATATACGAACGCACCTGAATAATAGCAGCCTACAGTTGCTCCTGGTGAAAAACTAAAATTCTGAGGTTGTGTGCCAAGCTGAACGATGAAATTGATGTTAGTGATATCCAATACACACCAAAACATTACTAATTGACCTAATTAATCGAAACATCCCATTTATTTCTGTTTAAGCTGAAACATTTTGTAGTACGTGACTGAGGAAAATCCAAAATGGCAGCTCGGTTGAAAATGATACGGACATGAAAAACATTAATGATGAATATCCAGTATCTTGCTTACCCACAAACCTCAATAATCGAACAGGGAAAGCAAGAAATTGTCCATTTGAAGCTATAGACTTAAATCTGTATGATGACAATGCCCACATGCTTGCATTTCACACTACACTAGAGAGAATTCAACCATGGATAAAAACATTGAGCATTTTCTACTTTGAAAATGAAAATAAACATGAAATATCATGGCGAGATGAAACTGACCCATGGTCAAATCAAAATGATGTTGCAAATTCTATAGTGATTGAAGTGGCAGATGTAAACAAAATCCTGCAATATGGTATTACATTTTTTGTAACTACAGGAACAATAAGAGTCCAAGGTAGTAAATACAAACATTTTGCAGAAAAAGAATTTCCAATATTAAAGGAAATTCTAGCAATTGTTCTTGACAGCATGGCCAAAATCGATAATGCAATTGATAAGCATACCGAAGTCGAAGATGAAACAACTCTAAAAACAGTTGATTCTGCACAAAGTCAAAACATTGATAAAGACACTAATCTAGCTGACAGGTCCAAAGCTACAATTCAAAGTGATACATCTTGCGAGTTAAACTTACAAAGCTGCTTTCTCGATGCCATAAAAAAAAGTTGAAATTAGCAGAGAAAAAGACTCGGATAAAATTCTTAAATCCATAGAATCTCTTTCAAATATGTGTGAAGCACAGCAGCAGGTCATTGCAAACATAACATCCAATTTGTGTCAAAATACAGAGACAACAAAATTACAAAAGAAAATTCAAATATTACAGGAAGAAAACCAAAGTCACAATTAAAGTAGAAAAAAGGAAATGTAATAATACTAAAGGAACAACATGAAGACACTACAAAACATTACAAATCAATGTTAGAAGAAACAAGACTTGAACTTCGAAAGCTAATTACCAACTACAATGATGAACTAGAATGTAATGCTAATAAACTTAAGGAAAAGAACTCTGAAATAGAAAGTCTGAAAAAACCCAGAAAATGTGCTAAAAATGAAACTTGACAATGCAATGGATGAGATTTTGAATCTCAAAAGCCACATGGCTGTATCCATTCCTAACTTGAAACAAGATTTGAATACTGGAAATCCTGACGAGCAGCAACAAGTATTTGCAGGTGCCAGATACCGACAGCATGACGATTGCAAACCAACAGTGTTATTAGTGGGAACATCTAACATTTCCAAGATCAATGAAAACAAACTAACAAACAGTGTTGAAATCATAAAACAGATGTGCTTCACCTTAGATGAAACACGAAACTACATTACCGAGGCAAGACTACCAACAACACCTGTTGCAGTTGTGCTACATGTGCTCACAAATGACTTAAAAACAAAATCACCACAAGTTTGTGTGAAAGAATTAAGTGAAATAATTGAAATTATTAGAAACAAATGGAGTCCTGAATGTATCATCTCGTTAACTACAGCTCGACAAGATGATATGATGCACAGTCGATCAAATGAATTTTATCATGATCAACATTTGAGCGTTTGTACTGTAAGTACAAAGCTCAAATCATCAATGCCTGAGCGTTTGTACTGACAGTACAAACGCTCAAATCATCAATGCCCTAGTGCAACAACAGTATGTTGATCACCAGTACAAACGCTCAAATCATCAATGCCCTAGTGCAACAACAGTATGTTGATCATGATAAAATTCATTTGAACTGACAGTACAAACGCTCAAATCATCAATGCCCTAGTGCAACACCAGTATGTTGATCATGATAAAATTCATTTGAACTGACAGTACAAACGCTCAAATCATCAATGCCCTAGTGCAACAACAGTATGTTGATCACCAGTACAAACGCTCAAATCATCAATGCCCTAGTGCAACAACAGTATGTTGATCATGATAAAATTCATTTGAACTGACAGTACAAACGCTCAAATCATCAATGCCCTAGTGCAACACCAGTATGTTGATCATGATAAAATTCATTTGAACTGACAGTACAAACGCTCAAATCATCAATGCCCTAGTGCAACAACAGTATGTTGATCACCAGTACAAACGCTCAAATCATCAATGCCCTAGTGCAACAACAGTATGTTGATCATGATAAAATTCATTTGAACTGACAGTACAAACGCTCAAATCATCAATGCCCTAGTGCAACAACAGTATGTTGATCACCAGTACAAACGCTCAAATCATCAATGCCCTAGTGCAACAACAGTATGTTGATCATGATAAAATTCATTTGAACTGACAGTACAAACGCTCAAATCATCAATGCCCTAGTGCAACACCAGTATGTTGATCATGATAAAATTCATTTGAACTGACAGTACAAACGCTCAAATCATCAATGCCCTAGTGCAACACCAGTATGTTGATCATGATAAAATTCATTTGAACTGACAGTACAAACGCTCAAATCATCAATGCCCTAGTGCAACAACAGTATGTTGATCATGATAAAATTCATTTGAACTGACAGTACAAACGCTCAAATCATCAATGCCCTAGTGCAACAACAGTATGTTGATCATGATAAAATTCATTTGAACTGACAGTACAAACGCTCAAATCATCAATGCCCTAGTGCAACAACAGTATGTTGATCATGATAAAATTCATTTGAACTGACAGTACAAACGCTCAAATCATCAATGCCCTAGTGCAACACCAGTATGTTGATCATGATAAAATTCATTTGAACTGACAGTACAAACGCTCAAATCATCAATGCCCTAGTGCAACAACAGTATGTTGATCATGATAAAATTCATTTGAACTGACAGTACAAACGCTCAAATCATCAATGCCCTAGTGCAACACCAGTATGTTGATCATGATAAAATTCATTTGAACTGACAGTACAAACGCTCAAATCATCAATGCCCTAGTGCAACACCAGTATGTTGATCATGATAAAATTCATTTGAACTGACAGTACAAACGCTCAAATCATCAATGCCCTAGTGCAACACCAGTATGTTGATCATGATAAAATTCATTTGAACTGACAGTACAAACGCTCAAATCATCAATGCCCTAGTGCAACAACAGTATGTTGATCATGATAAAATTCATTTGAACTGACAGTACAAACGCTCAAATCATCAATGCCCTAGTGCAACAACAGTATGTTGATCATGATAAAATTCATTTGAACTGACAGTACAAACGCTCAAATCATCAATGCCCTAGTGCAACACCAGTATGTTGATCATGATAAAATTCATTTGAACTGACAGTACAAACGCTCAAATCATCAATGCCCTAGTGCAACACCAGTATGTTGATCATGATAAAATTCATTTGAACTGACAGTACAAACGCTCAAATCATCAATGCCCTAGTGCAACAACAGTATGTTGATCATGATAAAATTCATTTGAACTGACAGTACAAACGCTCAAATCATCAATGCCCTAGTGCAACAACAGTATGTTGATCATGATAAAATTCATTTGAACTGACAGTACAAACGCTCAAATCATCAATGCCCTAGTGCAACAACAGTATGTTGATCATGATAAAATTCATTTGAACTGACAGTACAAACGCTCAAATCATCAATGCCCTAGTGCAACAACAGTATGTTGATCATGATAAAATTCATTTGAACTGACAGTACAAACGCTCAAATCATCAATGCCCTAGTGCAACAACAGTATGTTGATCATGATAAAATTCATTTGAACTGACAGTACAAACGCTCAAATCATCAATGCCCTAGTGCAACAACAGTATGTTGATCATGATAAAATTCATTTGAACTGACAGTACAAACGCTCAAATCATCAATGCCCTAGTGCAACAACAGTATGTTGATCATGATAAAATTCATTTGAACTGACAGTACAAACGCTCAAATCATCAATGCCCTAGTGCAACAACAGTATGTTGATCATGATAAAATTCATTTGAACTGACAGTACAAACGCTCAAATCATCAATGCCCTAGTGCAACACCAGTATGTTGATCATGATAAAATTCATTTGAACTGACAGTACAAACGCTCAAATCATCAATGCCCTAGTGCAACACCAGTATGTTGATCATGATAAAATTCATTTGAACTGACAGTACAAACGCTCAAATCATCAATGCCCTAGTGCAACAACAGTATGTTGATCATGATAAAATTCATTTGAACTGACAGTACAAACGCTCAAATCATCAATGCCCTAGTGCAACACCAGTATGTTGATCATGATAAAATTCATTTGAACTGACAGTACAAACGCTCAAATCATCAATGCCCTAGTGCAACAACAGTATGTTGATCATGATAAAATTCATTTGATCGAGCACAACAACATGCTCCGTGATGGCAACCCGAATGTAGACCTATTGAACACAGATTTGTTCTACCTAAATAACAAAGGAGTCTCAATGCTGGCAGCAAACATCAAAAGTGTGATTCATAGGGTACTCAAAATTCCACTTCCTATCCGCAGACCAAGAAATCAATCTCAGCACAGAGCTCGTGGAAGGGGACGTGGAAGATACTAATAAAATTTACCTGTTTATCATGTTTATTGTAAATTAGTACCGCATACAATCTCAGAGTTGCATATAAAACTATAAACAAATATTTTGATATTATTAAATAGATTGTTTAAATCAAACAACTGAACTGAATACATAATCTTGTTCTCTTTATATTTTTACATATATATGTTACCATAACAATTTACCAGTTCAATTGTATTAATAAAAAAAAAACATATTATACCAATTGCCACTGATCAGTAGTTGCAATAATACATCAATCTTGAATAACTGCAAATTATTTCCTAAGATATAAGGATTTAGACATTTGCTATCTTTGGTGAGGTACGTGTTCTTCTGGGGCCGCCAGGGGCGGATCCAGGATTTGGGATATGGGGGGGCGTGAGTAGGAGAGGGATCTAGGGACCGCTTTAAGGTCCCCAGCGGGTCCAGGGCAGAGCCCTAGGAGGGGGTCCAGGTGGGCGAAACCCCTCCCCCCTAAGTTCTGGGGGTTTGAGGAATTACAGACATTTATTTGAACGACAATTTTGAACCAACCACACCATTTTTATCAGACCAAAAAAACTTTACTTTGAGTCTTAATTTTGTCGGATAATTGTTAACAGTATGTTTTTGTCAGATTATAAGAACCTGAAGTAAAACTTTTTTTTAACAACCGTGATGCGAATTGTTCAACTCATGACTGATCGATCACGATATTTTAACTCTTCAAAGAACTATTGGTTTAGTTTTAACGCATTCCTGGGGTCCGGATGGCTCAATGAGTTAGGTCGTTGGATCTAACATCTCATACAAGCCTATCACCAATACGGCGTGGGTTCGCGCCCAGCTTTGTAAATTAAAAAAAGGGTGCACTCGACTCGCAAGTGATAAAGTTTATCAGTTGCGTCAAGTGTTTGAGCAACGGGCGTAAAAACCTCATTACACTAAAAGATCAAACAAACAAAATGTATCAAAGTTCTCGAGAAATATGTTTACGGAAATCAGGTGTGAGATATGCATAAACCATTTTGTCGAGATTATTTTCACACTTTCATGTGCAGTTGTAGATATTAATTTATTACAAATAAATTGTAGTCAGAATTTTTTGTTAAAAATGTGTAAAAAAAAATTGTACAGACATCCATTGGTAGATATAAATAATATAAACGTACCCGGACAAAGGATTTGTTCACACTTTATTGTGTGCAGATACCTCGGGAAGATGCAGAGATTGTTACAAATAAATTGCCGCTAATTTTTTTTTTATTAATATGTTACTTTTGTATTTTAATGTACAATATACCAACGCGTATTTTTACTGATCTTTACTTGAAAAGTAAAAGGCAACATTTTCGGGTATTTGTATACAAATCAAACTTATATTTTTTTTTCATATGAAATTGCAGAATTTCGAATTCAAGAACTATTTGAACCATTATTTAAAGAGAAGTGACCATTTTCTTGGATCACTCAAGTTTCTCCACACTGTCTCAGTTTCATCATCTGATTCTATCGTTATAGGTTTTCGTTGTATGTTTTATAAATGAGATCAATTGTTAAATTAATTATTCGAAGTATTGATTGAATTTACTTTTTAGTTTACCTTTGACTTTTCTCGTCTCGTCGAGGAATCAGAAATGTATCCAATCTTGCTTATTTTTTTGGCCTAGAATTTTCGTCCATTTTATAATTTCTAAATAGCACGTGTACATGTAGTTGTGAAATTGACTGCAGAAATAATGTTTAATTAGCGTGAGAAAATAGTTGATGTCTGGTACCGCGGAACCAATCAGAATGGAATAATCTTTGAACTACTGAAGGCGAATACATATATGAATCAGCGAACACATCCAACGTGTATTTACAATGTGTAAGAATATTTTTACTACAGGTCACGAGTTAACCATTCATGAAAAAATTATTTATTGAACTGCTTAATTAACGTTGTATAACATATGCTTTGCGAATTTTAGGGGGGGCGCACGCCCCGCACACCCCCTCTAAATCCGCCACTGGCCGCTGAACATACTAATTATGATGCCAATTTTAGACCCCATCTCAGACTGTTGTCTAACTAAATCCTCTTTAAGCCCCAATTTTTGAAGAATAATCCAAGCAAAAACCTATACCCCTTTTCAGACAGTTGTGACAAAAAGGATACCCTATATGCCAGACATGTGCCAGACAGATAATCAAAAATAGGACATCACCATGTATATAGGAAGTTATCCCCCACACAACAGTCATTTTCATTTCGTCATTCGGCACAGTATAGCTGGAATATCATTGATGTGCCACAGTGGTGTTTAGCAGTCAACAATCGATGAATCAATCATTTCGTCATTGCTAGATGAAGAACGATTTTTTTTAATTGACCTGGAAAACAATGAACTATCTTTTTCTACGCTTAAATGATACTTTCTCTATTTTTTTCATTTAATTTTTGTCTCGTCTTTCCCCAAGAAATTCTTTCGTTAAAATAGGTTTAATTTCATTTTGTATTATACCGTTTCGTTTCGATTTATTTCGTTTGGCATCGATTTCATTTCGTTTCGGTGAATTTCGTTTCGTTTGGTTTGGTTTCGTTTCGGTATATTTCGTTTCGCGTTTCGTTTCGCAGTTTACAGGTACCCCGTATGTGGACATATCAAATTGAGTTTGATTTCTTGTTAGAACTACATTAATTAATGATAGTCAAAACCATGGGTACCTTGATACCATTCAAGTTAAAAGTAAGATCTTATATTTCAAGTATGTACTTTTCATGCAAATATGGCTTACGTATGGAACAGCATGGGTTTCGGAATATGTCTTTTCAAACATTGAAGACTTTAATTTAAAAAATTATCAGAATTAATTCCATTCTTCCTTGTCACAGGTCTTCCTCACACTTCCAACAAAAGAATAACTGTATATAATATAGATAAATCATAAGATGTTAATGTTATTCCTGAGAGAAAAAAAGTATTACACCTTTAACAAGAGGGGAAATATGAAGTGGCCACTTATTACATGCCTTTTTTTGGCAAATTTTGGGTATACATATGAGCCTGTATTTCCATATCCGATCATAATTGACCATTGAAAGCTATCCATTAATTTGTTTAGATCCTATAATATACGAAGTTTAAACATATCATTTATTTATATTATATTACAACATGTCATTTACTGATCAATTACACAATATCCGATTAAAAGGGCAACCTTAGCTTGCAGTAGTCCAAAAGGCAGTATGATATTTAAAAAAATGAGATTGCATAGCTAAAATAACTGAGATTTCTTAATTCTAATTACAAAGTTTTTTTTAATTCTGAAAAGTCATGCTGTAAACAAGTGCATTGTGTTTGAGACTACAAGTAAACAGACACATATATGACATTACAAACCAGCCGACTCGGGTGATTTTCAACACAAGAAATCAGTTGGTTAATGGCAGCCCGATATAAATTGTTAATACTCAAAATGTCATGATCATTACATTTTTATTTATTGTCCGACAATTTTATTGGGTAGATGTCTGTGAAATTCAGATATTTCCAAGTGAAAGAAATATACAATACGTACATTGTCGGAAAATATAAAAATTAATTGTACGAGCTTTAGAAAAGGATAGAAAGAGAGCATTTCGCGAGCTTTTCTAGTCTGTTTTGCAGCGAGTGGGTTTTTACTTGCACCCTTGTTCTCGTCATGAATATAGCTAAATTGATGCTCCCGTGTATTACATAGGAAATGTCATTTAGTTTCAACCCGCTGACGCAAAGCCACTACGTGTACACTATGTGGTAATAGCTAAAGACCAAGTGAATTTCGGGTTCTATAGGAATGTCTAATTATATATCCTTAACGAATTTACACATCATATTGTTTGTCTTTGATGCATATCATATGTAACTAATTATTACATAGTTTTAATCGGGGCCCGGGTGGCTCAATGAGTTAGGTCGTTGGATCTAACAGCTCATACAAGCCTATCACCAATATGGCGTGGGTTCGCGCCCAGCTTTGTAAATTACAAAAAGGGTGCACTCGACTCGCAGCCGCAAGTGATAGAGTTTACCAGTTGCTTGCCCAGGGTCGGTGGTTCTCTTCGGGTACTGAGGCTTCCTCCACCACTAAAACTGGTCGCCATGATATAGCTGAAATATTGCTGAAAGTGGCGTTAAACACTATAACCCTATCCATCTCTTATATTAAGAACCAATGAAAAATTAGAATTGATAACACATGATTTAGTTTTATTTTAAACTAATGCACTCATTTGAATGAAATCCATGCCTTACAGTGCACTAGTCCTGGAACTAGTGCACGTCTTCGAAACTAATTCACGAACGTCATCAATGACGTCATATATTTTTATTTTTTTTTTAATATATAAAAAACATTGAAAAATAGACAAGATTACGGTAAACTTTAATACACGAAAATACATTATGCTATAAATACATTATAGAAACATTGTTTGATTGGTTTTATCGAATAATCACAAAAAAAGCAAAACAAAAGCAAAAAAAAACAAAAAACAAAAGCAAAAAAAAACAACACGGAAGATATTTGTAACTTATATCTCTCGGAACTCGGAACAAAATTAATTGATGACAAAAGAGAAGAAGAAAAAGTAAATGTATATGATATAAAATTTCAATCTATATACATGGAAACAAATGGCAAGGAAATAGCGCTTTCATTGTTGTTCTTCATCCTGATGCTTACGGCATACAAAAGAGAAGAAATAACATAAAATCACAAATATAAAATACAACATAGTACCGGAATTACAATAAATGGTTTACCCTCTCCACTGTTTAAGTCGGTGTAATAAAGTACTTAATAACTGCACGTTTGATCAATAGCGACCTCTATTTTCTCTCGGGGTAGACTATTGACTGGGACTGATAAACTAGTGACCTCCGCTTCGCGTCGGTCACTTGTTCATTCGTCCCGGTCAATAATCTACCCCTTGGGAAAATAGATCTCGCTATTGACCTCGCGTGCAGTTATTAAGTACATAATGGTTAGCGTGCTCATCTCGAGTTTGATAGATCGTGGATGATATTCCAGGTCGGATCAAACAGAAAACTATAAAAGTTGGTATTTGTTGCTTATCTGTTATATATAAGCACCGAGCAAACGTTAACGAATGATTGTAAACAAAATATATGTTGCCAGATGGCTAACAGTATGTAGTACAAGAACATGGAGAAGGTTATTTATGAAGCTGCAGAGGCAAAAGTAAAAATGGCCTAAATCACTGTGGTCAAAGAGCTCTGGCCGAAAATGTTCCGTCAGCTTCCGGTACAAGTCACTTGGGTATGATTGACCACAGGCGACAACAAAAAGTAAGTATTATGATCATATAGTATTATTATATCTTGAACACAGAAGATGTCGTTATCGGTCGATTATTTTTGTTTGTTTTTACCTATATGTTTCTGTGGTTAACTTCATCGATTACTCAGATATGGATAAAATGATGGGCATAAACAATGACAAATGCTAATAATGAGATTGAAATCATCAAATAAAGCTATAAAAAGTAGTCTACATGTGTAATTAAAGTACACAAACCCTTTGTAATGCTTAGAAAGATGATAATTTACACTGGCGTGCTACCATGAATAGTTTTAGACTTACTACAGTGAAAAACACGATGCTTATTTACGTACATTCCGACTTTGTCAACCATTACTTTCCTGTTGAGTCCCACAAATTGTATTTAAGTAGACCCGGTTTTGTCAATGTACAAAATTGAAAAAATAGCGTAAAAAAGCTTAATATCACAATTATGTTTCCTTTTTATAATTTATTTAAGGTTCATTATAACACTTGCCAAGGGTGTGTTCGACTCGCAAATTGATAAAAAGAAGAAAAAAAACCCACAAAAAATGATGTGGAATCATACAAAACCAGAAACTTTACCACCCATTATTAGACGTGTAAGATGTCTATGTGAAAACATCATCTTATATAGATATCAAGTAACTCTTATTGTTTTGGATTAATTTTTGTTTTCAAATAATATATTGAAGGACACTCAGAAATTTTGATTAAAAAAAAAGTAATAATAAAATAAAATTTGGAACCGCATCGGTAGCGTAATGGTTAGCGTACTCGCCTCGAGTGCGATAGATTGTGGGTTCGAGCCCCAGTCGGGTCAAACCAAAGAATATGTTGTTGCTTCTCCGCCAAGTACGCAGCATTAAGGAGAAAGAGCAAAGACTGGTTGGTTCGGAATCAGAATAATGTGTCCGAGTGGAGCGACATATCTACCCGCGGACTGTTGTTTCAGTGAGCTAGCACTATAAAAATCCAACTAAGCGTGTTGGTCTAGAACAAAACGGACGTCATCATCATCTCATTGAAAATTAACTTGTTCTCGCCATGATATAGCTGAAAATTTGCTGAATTGGTGTTAAACAACTATCACTCACTCACTTAAACAAAAAAAGATGGGGGGTGTAGGACTTCTGCTGTCCGTTCGTTTGTTTGTCCGTCCGGTCTGTACACCTTTTCGTCTCTCCAATACACGTTTAAATTTTGCTCGGACGGGGGTATCTATTAGTGAACTTTGACTACTGCACTTCTTTTTTATTTTAATTCCTTTCCTTTCAACAGACCTGACGTTGCTCTTATATGGTTCCCAAATTTAAAAGAAGCCACTAAGTCAAAAGGACAGGCTCCCGCTGAATACACGCATAGTATTCTTGTTCAATGGTGATCAAATCCTGTCCTCTCCTGATGAAAGACAGACATGTGTGGGAAGAAGTCTAGCATCGTAATTGTGAAAATTGGTTGGATTTCTTTTAGGCCCCTATTATTTTTTTCTTCCATTTTCTTCATATCAGTCTATTTCGTTTTGTTTTCGTTGATTTCGTTTCGTTTCGTTTTCGTTGATTTCGTTTCGTTTCGTTTTGTTGTGTTTTCGTTGATTTCGTTTCGCACTTTATAGGTACCCTTTTGTGACCAAGATATAGTTTTCTGGTACCTGATTCATGTTGAGCGACGGTCAGAAACAGTATTTATGCTTATAAGCGCGGACTTCACAGAGGATACAATCAAAAACGATAAGAACGACGCTTGTTTCTGCTCTTTTTAGACAATTTGACAGTTGCTTTGGGGTTTTTGACATAACACGATATATACAATATACGTATATTGTCGGAAAATATATAATTCAATTCCACTTGCTGCGAAACAGATAAGAAAAACTCGTCAAAACTCGTATACACATGTATATAAATTTTATATTTTCGACAATGTATGTATATTGTCTATTTATTTTCTCTCTCATTTCACTCCTCAGAATGTAATATAAATCAGACTCGACACAGTATAGGATTGTGTGTTCGCTACAAGATCGCATATTATGTATTATAAGCATATATCAACATAACAAATTTATTCAGTCTGTCATTTCTACCCCTAAAAAATTCAAAATATATACGAGTAGTTGAAAATATTTTGGCATTAATCTGTGTGGATGGGCGGGGGACTATAACATCCAACTCACGAAGTTTTGTCGTATTACAACTTTTTAAATCCACATGTGATGTAAATCTATTGTCAAAACTCTCCATTATTTTTAAGGAATGGAGAGTTATTGTTCTCTTTGTACTTTTAAGGTCCCACAAGGGGCAAACAATTTAATACTTTGTACTTTAAATACTATACACAGACTTTTTTTTGTTAAAAGAATAATAATTAATCAAATTAATAAAGTACAATGGGTGGATTTTAAGTTGGAGAATGTCCTCGTATCTCTTCATTCCTTAAAAACAATGGGCCTCAGCCCCTTCGGGACCTCGGCTCCATTACTTTTAAGGAATGGAGAGTTACTTGGACATTCTCCTATACGTAACGAACGTCGCATTAATCGAGTACACCAACAATTTTCTTTATATACTAACTGCCAAAATCGTCCGTGTGGAAAGGAATTCAATACTACTGCCTTTGTTAATTTGCATATCTATAACATTTATGTAAACATTATACTGTGAAGAAATTAAATATCGTTTCCACGAAGTTATTTCCACAGCGTGACTTACTTCGTTATCAACAAGTATAAAATTCAAATATTGCATTATAAAAAGAATTTGCCACTACTCAATTGATGCGCCTGGACAGCGACCGCAAGTGAATGTAGCATATTGAACGCCAGCCGTGATGCCAGTGCCACAAAAAGCATACAAAAATCAAGTGTTCGGGACAATAGCAATTTAACATAGAAATAACGATTTTTTTTTATTGTACAAAGTAGCTGAAATTTGGGGCCATGGCGAATATTCAATTATTCATAGTATGGATCAGGATTTATCACTTTTGAGATATTTCCTAATCATAACTATTGTTAAATTGCAATATAATGATCAATAATAATACGATCAGTCGTATTTACATACTGACAAATCCGGTTCTTATAAATGACACAACCGGTTTCTATACATGGTTACAATTTGACAAAGCCAGATTTCAAAAACATCTGTTGACATCAAGTTTTAGGCTATAACTAGTTACTAATTGACTTTTCCTTAACAAAATAATATCTCTAAGTAAAATAAATCATTCATTAATATTTTTTTATTTTTTTGGCAACAGTTCATTCATTCGTAAATGCAAGAAATAGCAATATTTTAATTGATTGTAATGATTTTGATGCCGGATTCCTTATAACTTTTTAGAAAAAATCTAATTTTACGCTGCAAAAAGCAATGATATTTGGACAAAAAATGACAATAATAATAATAACAATCATAAAGTATCATAATTCAAAACATTATATGTACAGTATATTCATAAAAACTGACGGTAATCGTCTGTCTTTTTAAAAAAATGCCGCTTTATAATATCCCGGATGTTGACGAAACATTTTCGATCTGAGCTCTTTGACGACAGTGTAAATGTTCGACATAAATATATTTCACCAAAGGGAAATGGAACGGTTAAGAAAAAGCCCCATTGTTCTTGCATACATTTTGTAGATCTTTAAATTGAGGCTTTGAGTTATGGTGGTAACGTCACTTTCAACAATATTTCAGATATATCGTCAATTTTATTGGTGGAGGAATACAGAGAATGCGGAGAAAACCACCCACTGACAAACTTTATCACATAATGTTATAGAGTAGACCTCGCCATAAGTGGGATTCGAACTCACAACTTTATTTCTTTAGATTGAACGGGTATGTTTTAAGCAATGTCGTTAAATTGAACGCATCTGTTTTACCATTCTTTCTCCTTTGACAAAGACCTTTTATGTCGAAAACTCTGTCCATTTTCGCTTTTGTCCTTTATTTGTTCATCGTTTTTATTGCTTCGATATATTTTTAACTGTTATCCCTAACTTCACAACTGATCTCCCTGTGTTTTAATATTGAAGATTAGTTAGTTGACTCGTAGTCGGGATAATGTGTCCGAGGGGAACGGCATGTCTGCTTGTGAACTGTTTACAATTAATAGCACTATGAAAATCCAAATCAACGTCTTGGTTTAGTAGTAAAAGCAGATCATTTCATCTAAAAAAATATGTATTTCACTATGATATTGCAAAAATATTGCTTATTTGGCGTTAAGCAACAATGATTCCTCTCTTAGACTAACTAGTAAATTGGTGAATACTAATAAACTCGCATAATATCACATAATTAACTGCAAACATATGAAATAACTATTTTTCTTGTTTCAATAACTTCTTATTTTAGTTGCAATCAGCTGGGATCTGGATTATCGAATACGATTTCGGAAAGGGGATAACCCAAAGACTATACATCCAATTTGGATATTGAAAAATTCTTATTCCTGACATTCGTCTCAGTTGTCAAGATTTTTGGTCGAGATTATTTTAATCACAGTCGTATGAATTTTAGTCATAAAGAGAAAAATAGTGAAAATTTAGATGTTGGGGTAATATAATATGGGACGAAGTCCCAACTATGGTAGAAATAGCAATATTTTGATTCCAGATCCATATCACTATAATGGCTTAACTTTCATGCACCGGAAATGATACACCGGAAACCAATAGATGGTAAATCTGCAGAAAATCGGATGCGCAGTAATCTGGAACTACTTCCGGTTATTAATGTTAAAAGTCGTCCTCGATTTATCTCGGCCCTAAAAGAAAGTCGTCCCCGATATATCTCGGCCTACAAAATCTCGACACCATTTTGATGCACTGAATGAGCGTGAACAGATGATTTTCAGATTCGCGAGCATTCATGGCCGTGCCTATTTCAATAGATGGAAAGAGCATCCTTACATTGTAATACAGTACACTCCAAAAAGTACACAAAAGTAAGTAAAATTTCTATTTCAACCATCCCAAGGATTTACATGATTTAAATATTAGATAATGCGGATTGTGCTTCGCTGGCACTACAGGTAGCACCTGTCTCATATTATTGCTTAAAAAAATGTATTGGACTTCGTCCCAAGTTAGGTACATGTAACACCTATTATCATATTATATATATAAGAGACAAGTTGTGCAATGTAAATTTTGCGCCAAAATGTAAACAAGCCGTTGTAGATGAAGGAAGATGCCAAGCGATGGACTCCTGTTGTTTTTTCAACTGACGATGCATTTGTTTATTGAAACATGTCGTTTTAACCTTATAATTTAATCGAAGCTTAACGCTACGGACATTTTTGCACTGGAACATTTGCCTGGCAGCTTGTTACGATCGCCATGGTGGTGGTCCCGCAGTGAATGTTAGAAAGTAAATATCTGATACAAGTCGGGCGTCACATCCCGGGACAATTTCCGTACCAGAATATTATACAAGTCTTTCATTTCTGATTAAGAAATAATAATTTACATGAAAAACAACCTTATATATTATTTCCAAGTTTGTCCAGCATCTGCTATGCAGCTAGGATTTTTATTTTATAATCGAGTATATTTTTCTAACATTCACTGGGGGACCACCACCATGGCGATCGTAACAAGCTGCCAGGCAAATGTACCAGTGCAAAAATGTCCGTAGCGTTAAGCTTCGATTAAATTACATGTATCAATAAATAAATGCATCGTCAGTTGAAAAAACAACAGGAGTCCATCGCTTGGCATCTTCGTTCGTCTACAACGGCTTGTTTACGTTGTGGCGCAAAATTTACATTGCACAACTTGTCTCATATATATATATTATATTACTAAATTTCATATACGACTGTGTTTTAATAGACATGCCAAATTTTAAATAATTACCATATTTTGTAATAAAGGATGTGCTTTATTTCATAATTTGACCAGGATGGAAAATAAATAAACGACAAAATGTGAAGCAAGTGATTCATGACAAAAGTAATTTAGAAAAAGAATCCTGAGTTTACACGTTATCGACTCTTATATTACACATTCACTTCTTCTTCCAATCACCAGTGACAGCAGGCTACGGAAACGATTATCTCCCTTGGCCATTACAAAATAAAGGGGGGGGGGGGGTGCTAATGTGTGTATCGTGTTAGGTAAATGAGTTTGCCAGACATTTATTTATGGATATATTGTGACAAAATATGGATGTAATTGTTTGAAATATATATTTCCCAAGGAGGTTTGTATTATTTTACATTCAACATACGTCTTCATGTAAAATTTTGGATGTGAAGTAAAATACAATCAAAATTTGGGCCAAATGTTACCAGCGAGCTTAAATTAATTAAAAGAAACACGTGTTTTCTTAGAATATGGTAAATCCGAGGATGATATGCAAATCAGATGTTTGTTTACAAACAATAATTATATATATAAGTCTAAGTGTATTTTGTAAACAACTTATGGTACGTAGATACATTGTATCTAACATAGTTAACACTTAATCCAAGTTTTATTTAGCATACATATGCATTTTGATTATTTGATTTTATGAATATAAATTGTTATTAAAAACAGAGGATCTATTTAGATCATAGATGGGCTTCACACTCCTACAGGAGTACAGACAGTATTGTAAAATATTTATTTCATTTTTTTTTATATAAACTTATAAACAAACTGTGTTAATCACTATTGGTTCAATTTTTTTTTTTTAAAGTTCTTCAGTAGTAATTTTATAATACTATACAGTACTATGATTATCTCCCTTTATTTATATTCCTTAAAAAGCATTTTCCCCAATAATTATTGTTAATTCAACTTTTTGCATTTAATTGCTATATTTTGAAATTGTTATCAATATTAAACAATTTTTTTTTTTTATGTTCATATTTATATGAATATTATAGTTGCAATTATTTAAATTAAATATACCTACCTTATATTACAATTATACTTCGGTATTTTCCGATTTATTTCGGTCGATTCTAAATTTGCATAGACACTTCAAATACGTAAAAAAATTATCCAATGAAAAGTTTCTCGATATACGAGAACTTTACGAGAAATTCATTACTTATTATAAAATCCCGAGATACATCGAATGGTAAAATCGGCCATTTTCTAGCATCATTATTTGCTGATTCCATCCCCTAGTGCCAGTGTTCCAATATAAACAATGTCCACGGAGTATCCGCCTTTCCAGCTTGGTAAATCCCGATTTGATCAGGTTTTGTATTTACAAATAGATTAGTTTGTTCTCAGTATTTCCTTTATAAGATGGTTATTTAATTTTTATGTTAAGCAAAACATTTAACAACTTTACTGAAGTGAAGGTTAATATCTAGGTCATCACGTTCACAGTTTATTTATAGATTTTTTTTTTCAGTATTTCCTTTATAAGATGGTTATTTAATTTTTATGTTAAGCAAAACATTTAACAACTTTACTGAAGTGAAGGTTAATATCTAGGTCATCACCTTCACAGTTTATTTATCGATTTGTTTGATATTTACTGAGTTTGTTATGATACTGTAATTTATTAAAACTAAAGTCAATCTCTTACAGAATCAGGTAAACTCAGGTATCATGTTTAGGCTCTTTTTACTAGCTCCCAAGGCTTTTAGATTATTCTGCCATTCCAATCTTTTGACTATATTATATATGACAGAGTATAAGTGTATGGTGAAGATTATTCCACAACTGACGCATCGTGTTCATTCATTTTGATATTAACGTTTTAATTACTATCACTGGGTCGATACCTCTGCTGGTGAACTATAAGTCTCCGATGTTATCATCCGCCTAGTAGTCGATGCTTTGGTACTGACATTTTTAGCTATTGTCACCACTGAGCGTCTGTCGTCCGTCCGTCCGTTAACTTTTCACATTTTAATCAACTCCTCTGAAGCCACTGGGCCAATTTGAACCAAACTTTGGTGGAATGGTCCTTGGATGGCCCCCTTCCAAAAAGGTGTCCGATGATCCCAACTTCCAACCAAGATGGTCGCCAAGCTAAAAATAGAAAAAAGGGGGGATGAAATTTTAATTGTTGATTGCTGCTTTAGTATAAGTCAAAATGAGCTCAAATTTTAACTGCAGCTACATGGCAAGGAGTAGTTTAACATATATTCCGGGTTTTTATGTGAAATTTTTCTTTCAGCCGATATATACCGATTATGCAAATTAGGCATATTTTGATAAAAGATCACATTTAAATCTTCTCCTCTGAAACCGCTGAACCAAATTAAACCAAACCTGGCAGGGATGGTCCTTGGGTGGGTCCCTTTCAAAATTGTGTCCGACAGCTCCGCCCTCCTTTCAAGATGGCTGCTGTTACTAAAAATAGAAATTTCTTCAATTGTCCATTGCTGCTTTAGCATAAGTCAAAATGAGCTTAAATTTTAACTGCAGCTACATGGTAAGGAGTAGTTTAACATATATTCTGCGTTTTTTTTGTGAAATTTTTCTTTCAGCCAATTTACACCGATTATGCAAATAAGGCATATTTTGATCAAAGATCACATTTAAATCTTCTCCTCTGAAACTGCTGAACCAAATTACACTAAACCTGGCAGGGATGGTCCTTGGATGGGTCCCTTTCAAAATTGTGTCCGACAGCCCTGCCCTCCATTCAAGATGGCTGCTGTTACTAAAAATAGAAATTTCTTCAATTGTCCATTGCTGCTTTAGTATAAGTCAAAATGAGCTCAAATTTTAACTGCAGCTACATGGCAAGGAGTAGTTTAACATATATTCCTAGTTTTTCTGTGAAATTTTTCTTTCAACCGATTTATACCGATTATGCAAATTAGGCATATTTTGATAAAAGATCACATTTAAATCGTTTCCTCTGAAACCGCTGAACCAAATTAAACCAAACCTGGCAGGGATAGTCCTTGGGTAGTCCCATTTCAAAATTGTGTCCGACAGCTCCACCCTCCATTCAAGATGGCTGCTGTCACTAAAAATAGAAATTTCTTCAATTGTCTCATTGCTGCTTTATTATAAATCAAAATGAGCTCAAATTTTAACTGCAGCTATATGACAATGAGTAGATTAACATATATTCTGGGTTTTTCTGTGAATTTTTTCTTTCAACCGATTTATACTGATTATACAAATTAGACATATTTTGATAAAAGATCACATTTAAATCTTCTCCTCTGAAACCGCTGAACCAAATTAAAGGAAATTTGGCTGGGATGGTCCTTGGGTGGTCCCCTTTCAATATTGTGTCCGACAGCCCCGCCCTCCATTCAAAATGGCTGTTGTTACTAAAAATAGAAATTTCTTTAGTTGTCAATTTCCGCTTTATTACAAATCAAAATGAACTCAAATTTTAACTGCAGCTATATGGCAATGATTAGTTTAACATATATTCTGGGTTTTTCTGTGAGATTTTTTCAGCCAGTTTATTCCGTTTAGGAATATTATGAGATAAAAATCACATCAAAATCTTTTGCTCAGAAATTTGAGTTGAAATGATCTTTGGGTGGCCCACTTTCAAAATTATGTGTAGCACCCCCATTTTCTATCAACTTTAGATGTCAAATTGAAAACAGGTAAGCGATTACAGGCTCCTGGGAGCCTCTAGTTTATATGTACACCTGTATATTTGAAATTTACAGTTCCTCGATAACATTGAGGTAAATTTCCATCAGCCACAGGGGCTCGCAGTTATATTTTCACATCGCCAGGTATATCTTTTAACATATACTTAGCGATGTGAAAATATAACTGCGAGCCTCTGTGATATCAGCCGATTCTGGATATCCTGTTTAGTCGTTTGATTCACTTGCTCCCAAAGGCTTTTATATTATTTTAGCTTTCCAATCTTTTGACTATCAGCTATGCATGATGAAGGTTATTCCATAAACGCCTTGCAATGAACTTAGATACATGAATCTACGTTTTTATTAGCATAATTTCAGAATATGATATGTATGATTTTTCTGTAATGTCAGTTGAGCATTTTTTCCAGCAATGCAATGGGGTGAACAAATTACTTTTTAGTGATATTATTACAATACTACCTGCTTTAGTACCATACCAACACACTGAAGTGATTGTTTATAGTGCAAACTCACTGTAATACTGAAATAACATAGTGAGGGTTACGCTGTCGACGAGGTACAAAAATATGGCCTACATGTATGTTGTAGTTTCTTTGTTGTAGTCGTTTTCTGAAACTTTTTGAGATGTTTAATTGTCTTGTACAAGTTTATTCCAATTTGCAATTTATAAAGCCCACAACAGGGGACTTTATATGTCAAAAGTGTTTGTTTTATCTTTAAATTGATGTCGCTTTTGTCAAAGTCAGAGTCAGACCATTTTGTAGTTAGCTTTGTACCGTTTATATATAAATTCTTAGAGTGTGGTGGATCCTGGTTTCGATTTCCGGTTGGATCAATCCGGAAACAATGGAATTTGCACTATAATAGTCATGGAATTAGCATTATTTGCTGTTTCTCCTCTAAGCACGTGGCATTAAGGAGTTAGAGTAAGATCATAGATTAGTTGTTTGTGAGTAGAGATAATGCAACACAGTGGAGCGTCATGTCTATATTCAGATCGATTGATTGTTTAACGTCAAGAATATCAGAGCTTGATCGCCGTAGCTACGGACGATTGGATGGGCCAATAGACGAAAGTTTCGATTGTCACAGGAAAAAGAAGATCGTAGAAATTTGTCTTCAAACGGGCCATCAACTACCACTCTTACGTTAGGGCTGCTGCAAGTTGTTTTGCGTTGAAAGAATGAGCCATTCTGTATACATGATCATGGTGGTGTACATGCACGAATACATGATATTATGCTAGATTGGGCGCACATTTTTTAGGAGTCTCAGGTTACTAACCGATCGATCCAGGGTAGTGTCCGATGGGGAAAAACTCCATGATAAGCTTCTGTCAATTAGTTATTAAACGATGTGAATGGTTGTACTGAAAATAATATGTCTAATTTAACAATTAAGTCGACCGGCAGCCATTTTTTAGAGAGGGCAGGCGCGCCAGGTGCACCTCCCCCTGAATCAACACCTGATGCACCCATTTACGTTCCTTCCTAAGGGCGACTTATGAATTTGATTAATCTTAGATAACTATAGTTAGCGAACGACCAGTTTCGTGGAAAGTTGTAGCGGTCGAAGATAACAACCTTTTTGTAGAATGTTCTCCGTTTCAACAATATTTTCCTTTGATCTAACGAACTTTTTAATTTATTACACAAATATATATTCCTTAATAGGTAGACTAGTACTGATTTATCCATGTACCGAATTTATTGTTTTGTTGTTTTTATCAGAATTTTTACATACATACAATTAAATTAAAGCAAAATTTATTGAGAACCAAAAATAATATATAGGAAAAACACAATGATTAAATACGGTCCATCTTCAAACATTACTGATATAAATAATTTAATGTTATTATTTAAATGTCATTTAAATATTTTAGAATACATGTAAATGACGCAAGAGGTATGTGAAGATATAATAACTAGTCATGTGGCACGTACATGTACTTGTTTTAACGACCTTGGTTTTATGGTGTCTGGTTATTACAAATATTAAATCACTTTTCTCTTATGTGCATTGACCCTTTTTCGACATAGCACGTACAGATTGCATGTAAATATGATGAATACTGTACATCGAAAGGAATGCCAATTTGTACACATGTATTGATAATTGAGGCCTTTCATAAAGTAATCTCTAATTTTAAAACAGATCATCCTAATACACTAATTCAGCATATTCTAAATCCTCAATTTGAGCTTTTGTCAACGGTTTGCGACTATATAAAGCAGTCATTGGAATTGCGAAAATAGATTCACATCGGTCAAAGTTCTATCCTGAATTTCAGTAGTACAAATGTACATGTAGTTATGCGTTTGTCTGCTTGTTTTCTTTCACTTATTTTGTATGAATGTATATATTTTGCTTTGACCCATATGGGTGTAACTGCAAATAAATAAATAAAATTAATATATTATTTATAAATAGTATTAAGAAGAATATCACACAAGTGCTTGTGGCACGGAATTACCCCCTTTTTTTATGTGTGTTGACCCTGTATGCTCTCCTGTAAATAATAGGGTCGACACACGTAAGTTGTTGTTAATGATAAAATATATGAAATATATATATATACGTTTGTATGTAAACAGAGAGTAAAAAAAAAAGGGGGGGGGGGTAATTCCATGTCACGAGCGCCTGTGGAACATCAGTTGTATACCTATACTGTTACATGTACAACTGTCTTGTGTTTTAATTAATACATAATATATTATCTGGTTTAAAACTTATATGCCTTGCAACATATGCAACAAATTTAATAATAATTCATTATTAAAGATAGTAACTAAAATAGATCATATCTGACTTCCCATAGGGGATCACTCTTAAGTACAAATATATAAATTCCAGGAAATGCAGTTCACATTAATCTCTCTTTCTAAAGCAATTCACAAAATGCCGTTGTGAATCGCCAACGTGTGCCAAGTTTAAATAAAAAAAAGGTAAACAACTTACAATAGTATATAGAAATTCTGCGAGGTTTCCTCCACCAATAAAACTGACCGCTGAAATATTGTTGAAAGTGGCGTTAAACACCATAAAGCATAACCATAAACCTATAAATTCTAAGGAGATAATACTTATTTCAATGATAATGCATACATATATATAAGTAAAACGAAATAATTATAACAATAAGATGATGTTTAGTTTTTATTCAGTTGAGTGGCGGCGTCAGATTTTGTTTTCCATTTACGGCATGGACTGTAGTATTCACATTCAAATGTATAATAAAATGAGACTTGTAAAGTAACAAATCAACGAATGCTTAATTTATTGATTGATGTTTAACGCCTATTTTAGCAGTATTTCAACTATATGGTGGCGTCGAATGCTTAAAATGTTTGGAAAGACATTGAATATCTATTTATAGAATGTGAACCTAGAACATTGTAATTATCCAGTGTATTAACATATTTTAATTTCACATTTAAAATTATTCTTAAATCTCGATAACACTGCTAAACGTTATTCTTTCTCTTCCCTTTTTGATGATCACAAAAAGACAAAAAAAAACAAAAAAAACCACAAGACTATACTAACGGCCATGCAGTTGAGAAATCGATAATGAGGAATAAGTATAAGATATGATATGATAACCCAGATTACTCCGCTTTTTTAAAACATATATGGTCCTTAAAAAGAGTAAGAAAATTCCTGCTTCTTTTTGCATAACTGATTCAGTACTCGCGAGCATTCCATTTAACATAACTTTTATCAAACGGGGACTATAATTGTCATGGGAAGACTAAACCAGGGCTATGAGTAAAGACTCTTCTTAACCCATTGTTATATAAATTCAATGTTGCAACTATTTATTAGGTGATAATTCTAAAACAATTCCCGATGTACCGAAATGTTTACTGTATAGGTGTAAAACCACTAATTAATTTCTTTAAGGTTTTCTACTAAATTTGTGTTTTTTCGAGCCTACCTGGTCATTTTATCTTAAGTTTCACCTTTCCAAGACCATATATTTTCTGAAGCGTACATGCATATGATTCCTCTACGTTCTGTCAAAATATCAGGGCATGTTTAAAATCTTGCAGTGAAATGCCATGCTACGGAAAACACCTACTCTAAAAATAGCTCGGTCATCCCCCAAGAAATTCAGTATTTATAGATCATGCATCAAATCCTCCATAGAGGTATTGAAATACAACTAAATCCATCCAATTTGGGCTCAAAATAATCCCTATTTATTTAACGTCAATTATCAATTTTAATTAGTCCATTCCATTCAGTAGTTTTCACAATACTACAAAGTGAAAGGAACTTTTTTCTTGAAAAGGGACTACTTTCTGATTGGTGAATTAGTGGTTTGACACCTATATAAAGACAGTTTCTCTGACCAGATAAGAGTACAATTAAATTTGTGTGGAAAGATCAGTAGATTAGTCACACATAACAAGCATTCTATATATTAATTGATCTTATTATGTAATAGTCTATTTGCTGTCTGTGAATTTGTTTCGTGTTGTACTTTTAATATTGCTTCTGTTCTATTTTAAACTTTCTCCTTAATCTTTAAAATATAACTAATGTTCTTGTATATCATTTCAGGGTACATTTAATGGTCGTTTGAGGCACTTCTTAGATGTCATAGACCCAAGAACATTGTTTACATCTAAGGTAATACTTCACATAATACTACAAAACACTACACAGAAAACTAAAGATCAGAAAACAGAACCCCACTAAAAACGGGAGCTCAGGTGGTGGCACCCTTCTTTGATGAATATTTTATTAATTATATATTGTGATGCTCAAGAATAGACATACAATTTATCTTGAGGTTTGTTAACATAAAATGTATATGTATTTGTATTTCAATAACACATGATGGTTGTAAAAAAGAAACTTATGAGGGAGAGATATGTGCAGGTTGTTCAAATACCCTGATAATCCTTTTATTTTCCATGTAGGAAAAACTCCAAGCTTGTATAGATTTACTAGATGAATATGAAAAGAACAAATTATCCTCAGACATCACAGATAGAAGGTTATGGGAGGCTCAAAAGATCAAACAGGTAAGAAATTACACACATTGATTGATTGGATGTTTGCTTTTAACAGGAATATTTCAATAAATTAATGTTATGTCATTTGTTTTGCTAACACTTCATGTAACATATATAGTTTGAACAAAAAAAAACATGAGGAATGAAAAATGGCTTGTTGATCGCCCTTAATCCTGTAAATTTGAAGAAGAAGTAATGTTGTCTGTTATTTTATTGGTATGCTCTCTATATAAGAAAAGTTTCTTGCATGTACTGTCACAGCTTTGATATGCATTATTTTGTAATCAAATAGATAATTAATATTTAAGATTGTTTGTGACATATTGTTAGATTGGTTATTGCTTAATGCTGAATGAGCAATTTTCAGCAACATAGTAAGAGTAAGTTATTTATTTCCATGAGATGATGATGATGTCAGCTTTGCAATAGACCAACACAGTTAGCTGGATTTTTATAGTGCTAACTCACTAGTACTGAATCAACAATATCACTACAATCGGCCACATTATCCTGATTCCGAGCCACCCAGTCTTTGCTTTTACTCCTTAATGCTTTTGTGACATATATTTGTTTGTTCATGCCAAATTGTGCAATACATGCCATCGAATCAGTTTAGATAATTGAACTTGATGATAAACTGCCATCAGTTCTAATTATTTAAATTAACACAAACCTCAAAATTGGTATTCATAGATACCATACCAAATGAAAACAATGTGTGTTGATATTGCAGGCGATTATTCATCCAGACACAGGCAAACAAGTGTTCATGCCATTCAGAATGTCAGGTATGTAATTGTAGTTGTAAGGAATAGCAGAAGTCATGAGGACTGACCTATCAGGGTTTGGGTTTATGGGATTTAATGCCACTTTCAACAATATTTCAGTTATATTGTGGCAGTCATTTTTATTGGTGGAGGAAACCGGAGTACCTGAAGAAAACCACAGATCTGTGGCAAGTCACTGACAAACTTTATCACATAATGTTGTATAGAATACACCTCACCATGAGCAGGGTTCAAATTCACAACTTTAGTGGCATAGTTAAATAAAGATAAAGTCTCAGGGATGAAGTGTTTTTATCAAATCACTTCCAATATTTTATTTATTTTTCTTTATGATTGTATAATTTGTTACGGATAAATAAATAATGAACACATCCATTTTCTATTATCAGGTGTTTCTTTTCCTCAGTACTAAGTGTAAGGACTGCATTATGATGATGTTTAACGCCACTTTCAACAATAATTCAGTTATATCATGGCTGTCAGTTTTATTGATGGAGGAAACCAAAGTACTTGGACAAAACCACCGACCTGTCGCAAGTCACAGACAAGCTTTGTCACATAATGTTGTATGCACAACTTATATATTTCTATGTCAAAGATGTGGTGCACACATGTAAAGAGACGTTTTCCATATTTACTTTATAAGAATACTTATTTATCAACATGGTTTTACTACAATACATTTATGAACACTTATGCTCATAATTCTGTTATAGAAACACATAATTACAAAAAACTCAAAAATAATAAATTTTGAAGAGAGGCGAGGAAATTGCATGTCGTGTGTTCCCACTATGTATCATGTACCGCGATGGAAACCACGCTATACCACTCATGGTATAAAATTGGTACTGAAAAATCTTGACCATGATATATAGTGGGAAATGTAAAAAACATGATGTGCCCTCTGTACAATAGCATTTAATGTCGCCTTGTTATAATGTCTCACTTCTTGTTATAAATACATTCACCCATTTATGCACTAACACGCTATTTTTTAATTGTAGGATTTGTTCCTTTTGGATCGCCAATTGTAAGTCTAATGTACATTTATGTTTCACAAAATGTTTTCATTTGTTCTGCACATCATTAGTGGGGCCGTCATGGTCGTGATCATATGGTAGTTGGATTTACAAACTACTTGTGCAATCATTGCCTATCATGATACTAAAGTTGTGAGTTCGAAATCCGTGCATGGCGAGGTGTACTCGATACAACATTATGTGATATAGTTTGTCAGTGATCAGAATCTGTAAATCGAAGAAGAACAGACAACACAATGGCCAAAAGAAAAAGGACAAAAGTACAAACAATTATCTACAAACCACCACCAAGAAAACTGAAGATCGAGTAACACTAACTCTACTCAAAACCGGGGGTGAACTAAGGTACTCTGGAATTGTAAGCAGTTCCTGTTCCACTAGTGGAACCCATCGTGTTACAAACCCGGTGACAAGTCAGGAACGAGGAAAGGACCGGGAAGTATTTACGACAAATTAAAATTCTAAAACTGCTGAAAGTCGGGCATTAACACATTCTCTTTGTTGTCAATGGTATGTCTTTTTATATGTTTTTAATGTGTAAATACTTAGACTTTGAAATATTTCATTAGTATTTTGTACATATATTTTTAGTTGTATTGGACAATGATGTTTTTTACCATTTTGTTGTTATTTGTTGTTGTTTTCCTTTAAACCTGGGAATTAGAGATCAGTGAGAATCTATAAATATGTAATTATTGCAGCATCTAGTCCCCTTACAGTAACATCAAGAGCAATTCTGATGTTCGCCTTTACTACTATTTCTTGCTTATAAACATAATTCCTTCTCCTTTCCTCATTCATGACTTATCACTGGGTTTGTAATTAGATTAACACGATGGGTGCCACTAGTGGAGCAGGAACTGCTTACCCTTCTGGAGCACCTGAGTTCACCCCGGTTTTTAGTGGGGTTCGTGTTACTCGATCTTTACTTGTATGTGTATGTTTTGTAGATCATTGTTTGTCCTTTTGTACCTTCTTTTTGACCATTGTGTTGTCTGTTCTTCAATTTACAGATTCTGATTACCCCTTTGGTATCTTCAAACTCTTCTTGAATTATTTAATGAACTCGTACATGTGTTAATCAATGATATAATTTCTTCTATTTCAGATTGTTGGTCTTTTGTTGCCAAATCCAACTTTTAAAGCTACAATATTTTGGCAGTGGATAAATCAGAGTCACAATGCATGTGTAAATTATGCCAACAGAAATGCCACAAAGGTAAACCTTTATGCCAAGAAAAGTTTGATGTTTTCAATCAACACACAACTTGGGGAGTGAGTGAGTGATTGTTGTTTAATGCCAATTCAGCAAATTTTCAGCTATATCATGGTGAGAACAAGTTAATTTACAATGCGATGATGATGAGGTCCGCTTTGTTCTAGACCATCACGCTGAGGTGGATTTTTATAGTGCTAGCTCACTGAAACAACAGTCAGCTGGTAAACATGTCGCTCCACTTGAACACCTTATTCTTATTCTGAGCCAACCAGTCTTTGCTCTTTCTCCTTAAAGTTGTGTGCTTAGCGGAGAAGCAACTAATACCAATTTTATAGTCTTTGGTTTGACCAGATCGGGGCTCGAACCCACGATCTACTGCACCCAAGGCGAGCACTCTAACCATTACGCCACCAATGCGGTTAAAGAACATTGAAGATATGCACCTCCTATTTTAGACAGACTTGGCCAATGTTAAACACAAAATTCTATGTACCATCACATGCCTTGGAACGTACATAGATTGTGTAATCTGTAACTCCAAGGATAACCCTTACTGTTCACACGTTACTACATTAATTATAGTTACCTATTGTATACCTACATATATACACAACACTTTTTCTAAGCTGTGACAAAGTCAAAAGTGGTCAGTATTATTAGTCGACACAGGTGCAGACCCGCATTTGGTCTAGATAGATAAACAGAGAACACGGAAGGACAATTAAAAATGAACAATCCAGAGAGACTCATAAGGTACACAAGAGGAAGAAAAACAAATCAAAAACACAATACACTATGAGTTGGACACCACTATACGTAAACAAACACAAACAACGTAAACAAGACATGATCTCTCCTACAAATAACTGGAGGTAAAGACAAACACAAACAACGTAAACAAGACATGATCTCTCCTACAAACAAACACAAACAACGTAAACAAGACATGATCTCTCCTACAAACAAACACAAATAACGTAAACAAGACATGATCTCTCCTACAAACAAACACAAACAACGTAAACAAGACATGATCTCTCCTACAAACAAACACAAACAACGTAAACAAGACATGATCTCTCCTACAAACAAACACAAACAACGTAAACAAGACATGATCTCTCCTACAAACAAACACAAACAACGTAAACAAGACATGATCTCTCCTACAAACAAACACAAACAACGTAAACAAGACATGATCTCTCCTACAAACAAACACAAACAACGTAAACAAGACATGATCTCTCCTACAAACAAACACAAACAACGTAAACAAGACATGATCTCTCCTACAAACAAACACAAACAACGTAAACAAGACATGATCTCTCCTACAAATAACTGGAGGTAAACAAGACATGATCTCTCCTACAAATAACTGGAGGTAAACAAGACATGATCTCTCCTACAAATAACTGGAGGTAAACAAGACATGATCTCTCCTACAAATAACTGGAGGTAAACAAGACATGATCTCTCCTACAAATAACTGGAGGTAAACAAGACATGATCTCTCCTACAAACAACTGGAGGTAAACAAGACATGATCTCTCCTACAAATAACTGGAGGTAAACAAGACATGATCTCTCCTACAAATAACTGGAGGTAAAGACGAACAAAACTTCGTTTTTTATGCGGAAACACGAAAAATTAAAAATATGAGCAACACGGACCCCACCAAATCTGGGAGTGAACTCGCGAAGGGTAAGCAGTTCCTGCTTCCTGGATATGGTCGGAAAATAGATCTCGTCACAAGCAATTAGAAGAACAAGCTACTTGACACACAGGAAGCATATTTTTTGCAAACATGTGGCACGCAGTTATCCCCCGTTCACTGTATTTTCCTAGTTTGCAGATCATTTTTGCATTGATCTAGATTGTGATTTGCATACTTTTTAATCTTTAGGAAACTCCTACAGAAAGGTTCATAGCCGGATATGTAGGAGCTGTTACTAGTGCAGTGTCAATCGCTGTAAGTATAAGTAGCAATAAAGATATGACGCACAAGTACATAGAAAAGCCTTTTTTTGTGTTGACGCTTGATGACGCAAAAACCCATGTATATGTATAAATACTATAAAACGAGGAATTCCTTTCATAATTTAGATGCATTTAAAAGCTGTGATTTGATTGTCTGTAAAGATTGTCGTCATGGTTAATCAAAGTGTTTTAAAAATGATCACATGACCATGAGGATTTCTCTGCTGGTTGACTCACGTGTCAGAGAGTGGTAAGTAATCAAAGCGTGATCAGCTGTGGGTTACTGACGATGATGAAAGGTTTAATATTAAGTTTTTATTGTCATTATAGCATATTATTAAAATCATGTGTGATTCGTGCAAAGAGAACAAGTTCCATAGAATGTAGAAAAGTGAATCAACTGGCAGATATTAAAGTGAACTTTAAACATAACATTGAAATATAACACAAAATAATAAGTTAAAAAGATAAGATGCACATTATGGTCGTACTATACCATTGTGCTATGTATGATGTCTTATTTATGCAGGAAAAGGGATATTGCTTCCAAATTATAAAAATCTGGCCACCATGGGGAATGAATAAACTATGTACACTTCATTTGGGGGCTTGACTCAACCTCACACATCACCATTATAAATGTCGTTGATATTGCTTCTGAATAACAATAATCTGGCCACCATGGGGAATGAATAACAATAATCTGGCCACCATGGGGAATGAATAACAATAATCTGGCCACCATGGGGAATGAATAACAATAATCTGGCCACCATGGGGAATGAATAACAATAATCTGGCCACCATGGGGAATGAATAACAATAATCTGGCCACCATGGGGAATGAATAACAATAATCTGGCCACCATGGGGAATGAATAACAATAATCTGGCCACCATGGGGAATGAATAACAATAATCTGGCCACCATGGGGAATGAATAACAATAATCTGGCCACCATGGGGAATGAATAACAATAATCTGGCCACCATGGGGAATGAATAACAATAATCTGGCCACCATGGGGAATGAATAATGAAAACGTAGATATCAACACAGGAAGATCCTTAATCAGGTGACGCTCAAAACCGAAAGATTAGAAATCCAATTGATTTAAAAGTGTTTGGGAGCAATAAAACCAAAGGGCCTAAACAGGATAGCCAAAATCGGCTAAGGTCACCTATGCCTGAGGGAGGAGAACCTTAGTTTTGATAAGAAGTACATTTTTTAGGAACGGTAAATTTCAAGCTGTGTACACTTCATTTGGGTGTTTGATTCATTCATACATATGATAACCATTATAAATGTCGGTGTACACTTCATTTCGGTGTTTGATTCATTCATACATATGATAACCATTATAAATGTCGGTGAAAAAGGATAAAACTAAGCTAAATGAATTTGATTTGTTATTTGTATATAGTTAGGACTTGGTGTATTGATAAAGAAAGCCAACAAATTCAGTCCAGCAACGAAAATGTTAATACAAAGATTTGTTCCATTCCCTGCCGTTGGTAAGAAATATACTGTATTTGTTATGTACTAATGACTAAAATAGTGTTAATAGCAATATATGATTTGATTTGTATTGGCATTAATTGCATATGAATTTAATTTTAGTACATATAGGGATATTGGGTTTAGGGTTATGGTGTTTAACGCCACAATCAACAATATTTCAGTTATATCATGGCGGTCAGTTTTATTGGTGGAGGAAACCTGAGTACCCAGAGAAAAGCACCGACCTGCCGCAAGCCACTGACAAACTTTATCACATAATGTTGTGTCGAGTATAACTTGCCTGAACGGGATTCAAGTTCACAACGTTATAGTAGAAATATGTTTTCTTCTGCTAAATATCAAGTTACTGTACTTTAGGGAGCTATGGTTTTAAACAAGTCCGTCAGATAAAATATTCATACAAGATGACCAAACTGCAGTTTGAATTATATCATGTCTTTATGAGCAATTGTGTCCTACACAAAGAAACTGATGAAATGTACAGATCATCAGATCATTTTCGTTGCATGTATTTGATTCTGTTCATTTGACTATATATGGAGGTATACATCCTGTCTACAGATTTGTTCTGCCTGTCATGAGCACCTTGAATCACCCCCGATGTTTGATGAGGTCCATGTTGCTCATTATACCACCCGTAAACAAAGTTTGGGGGGTATATAGGAATCACCCTGTCCGTCTGTCCGTCTGTCCATGTACCTTGTAAGCGCAACTCCTCCTTAACGGCTTATTGGAGTTTTGTGAAACTTTACACAGTTGTAGTACTCTACCTGCAGATGTGCATGAAGGAATATGGTTGCTGTCCAAAATTTAAAAGGGGGGATAATTCAACTTATACTTTCACGAAAAGGGGGGGGGGGGCGCTTGTATCTTGTAAGCGCAACTCCTACTAAACTGCTTATTGAATTTTTATGAAACTTTACCTGCAGATGTGCATGAAGGAATACCGGGATGTTGTCTCCTTGACATAACTTCATATCCGTTCATTTTTCATAGGTAACTTGCTAATATACCTGTATTTCAAAGTTTGAACATCATAGTATTGCAAGCGGGGGGTATCACTCAGTGAGGTCACTCACAGTTCTAGTTTTTTTAGTTTTCTGTGTTGTGTTTTGTTTGTCTTCGTCATGTGTCTTGTGGGCCCAATGTTGCTAGTGTCTCTGGATTATCCATTCTTGATTGCCCCTTCAGTTTTCTCTAAAGTTTATTGTGACATGTTGTTTGAAAACTCACTCCATAATGGAATGTCTACGCTAGATTGCCAAATATGAAATAGTTCCAAACAACAGCACATTTTTATTATAAAATAAATAAAAGGATCGTGTACTTCATAATAAATGAAAACAACGTTTACAGTAAACGTTATGTGTACAGATGTTTACTATTAGAATAAACAAGTCAGCTCTAAACTCTCTTTTAGCAATTTGATTGGAAGACGGTAATTCATATTTATGTTTGCGGAAAATGTCGCACACAATTTATGCTGCCAAATTCGAGCAGACGATAATTCATCAACATGTACATTTACGACGGAAAATCAGTCACATTCACCGGCGCATGTGCGAATGAGATTATACCATCGATAAATCACTCGTTTATCTACTAAGCGAAAGAAGGACATCATGTTAGAATATTTTATAAACATCTTATCTTACATCCATAAAAAAAAATGCTCATTTTTCCAAAAGACTACAAACAGTAATTACTTCTATTTACAGCAATAGCCAGTACATGTAATGTTATACTGATGAGGAATAACGAATTAAATGAAGGAATCGATGTCGTAGATGACAAAAATAATGTAATAGGCACCTCTAAAGTAGCTGCTAAAAAGGTAAAATTAAACTGTTGGCACACTTTCTCTACAGATGTTGCTAAAAAGGTAGAAGTAATATTATGCAATGTAAGCATATTCACAGGTGATGCTGAAATAGTAATATATCGATGTATTCACATCTGAATTTTATTCTTGATATCTAAAATGTTGTTGGCACATCTGAAGGCCTTTGTATAGGTTCAACTTTAATGGCCACTGTCACTACAATTTTTATTTAAAAACTACATGTAGCAATCAACAAAGATGATAAAAACCAGAAATTTAAATTGTATTAACATTCGTCTGTTGAACCTTTATTGATGCAATTTAAGAAGATTTGAAAAAGAAATCAACCCAAGAAAGACTTTTACACCCATACTTTACAGCAAGTAAATTGTTTTTATTGTATTGGGTCAACAAAATTATAAGTAATCATTTTGCATGACTTTTTATATATTTCTGAGTGCGACGGAAGAGGGTTGGGTATATGCGAGCCGTTAGCACATACTTTTTCTTTTGTTGAAATTGTTCCTTCTAAGATTAAATTGAATTCTATAAAATTTGTATATATTTTATCTACTTGTCTTTTGTTGAATTGTTACCATAAAAGCCTCATTTGTGGGGAAAAAATAGAGATAATGAGCCTTAAAATGCTTAATAACCACAAGTGTAAGTTCTATTGACTTGTTTAATGGCATTTTTATGCATTATTTTATTAGGCATTAACAGAAACTGCAATTACCCGAATGTTTTTACCTGCACCCATTCTACTCATACCTCCTATAGTGATGTCGTTATTAGAAAGGTACGTGAAATGTAATTACGTTGTATTCATTATTTATATAATTCAATATTTTCTGTTATGTAATTATTTACATTTGAATGTTGTACATTTCAAAATGTTTGTGTTTTGTAATATACAATGGTATTGGGGCCATCGTGTTCGTGATCATATAGTATTTCGAAACCCGTTCATGGCGAGGTGTACTCGATACAATATTATATGATAAAGTTTGTCAATGGTTTTCTCCGGGTACTCCAGTTTCCTCCATCAATAAAACTGACCGGGTGGAAAGTGGCATTAAACACCATAAACCATGGTCGTTGGTTCATATTCTGTTAAATCCCGAAACATTGAAATGAAAACTAGTTTTATATCTTTAAGATGTTTTAGGCAGAAAGAAATATAATTGCACAGAACACCAAAACTAGAGATTATGTATTACTCCCTTCAGGCTTCTGGATACCACATAATGTGTTCTTCTTGTATTTTCGTTACAAAAGTTTGTACATTTCAAAATGGGAATTTTGAAAACTTTACAAGCTTGCTTATAATTATATGTAGATATGCATATCGATACATACCTTTGATTGGACACTTTTTGAGGTTGTTATTGCCCTTTTTTACTTAGAATATTTCATCAAAATGTTTGTACGCTCAACTCTTCCTACATTTTAAATGGGATTTACTCAAAGCTTGGCTTGATGTGTTATAGCCATATGAAGATTGACATATCAGTACGGCTCTTTGGCTGGACCATTTTAAAAGGAGTATTAATTACCTGTTTTTAGAAACCCTATTGCATTTGTAAATGAAATACAAGGTATCTTTATCAAAAGATGAAGAATGTGGGAACATTTGTTGTTGTCTCAAAAATAACTTTGGCTTTCAGGATTGGGATTAGTTTCAATGTTGCTCTAACTGGTATTTTACCGTTATCTTGTGTTTGCAAAGAATGAAAGTTCTGGATACATAAAATATGTTATGTTTAATCTTGCCACATTTGTGTGCCTGTCCCAAGCCAGGACCTGGATTTCCAACGTCATGTGTCATTGTCGTTTTTGTGTTCAGTTTGTAAAGATGAGAGGTGATTGCCTTGTCCTTTTGTTGATATTGCTGGAATCGTTGACCATCACTGTTTAAGCTTGTTTTTCATAATTACACATGTTTGTAGTGCTTTCCACTGATATTTTTAAGTCTCCCAAACAACGTTTGGAGACTTATTGTTTTTGCTCCGTTTCTTATTATTATTATTATTTTTATTTTTTTTTATTATTATTATTACCGGTATTCTTCTTTCTTTCCGTGCGACATCAACGTGTCCGTGGCAGATCTCAGAAACTACTGGACAGAATTTCATGAAACTTGGTGGAGTTATAGATATATGTTTCTAGTTGATCATAAAGTTTTCAGATTTGTGGTAAAGGGGGTCAAAGCCATATTTTTAGGGGTTCAAAGGGGGTGGGGGTTACTATAGAATCCTATGGGAAACTTGAAATTTCGTACATTAATGTTAATAACTTCTAAATGGATAATGATAGAGACATACAATTTGACATAGTGATAGGTCACCATTAGAGGAGCAATTCTGCGTTGTCAAAATTTTCAAGATGTCTGCCAAAACGGCATAAAAATGGGCGGTAAAAATTCAACATAGTTCGATGTCATCCAAATTTGATATGTGGGTAGATAATGATGTCCCGAATTGATTCCCTACATTGAAAAATTTCTACCGGTCGCCATTTTCAAAATGGCCACCACAATACGGCAAAAATTCAACATTGTGAGATAACTTCTAAATGGATAATGATAGAGACATAAAATTTGATATAGTGATAGGTCACCATTAGAGAAGCCATTCTGTGTTTTCAAAATTTTCAAGATGTCTGCCATTTTCAAAATGGCTGCCAAAACACGGCATAAAAAATGGGCAGTAAAAATTCAACATTGCCCGATATCATCAAAATTTTATATGTGGGTAGATAATGATGTCCCGAATTGATTCCCGACATTGAAAAATTTCTGCCGGTCGCCATTTTCAAAATGGCCACCACAATACTGCAAAAATTCAACATTGTCTGATATCATCAGAATTTGATATGTGGGTAGATAATGATGTCCTGAATTGATTCCCGACATTGAAAAATTTCTACCAGTCGCCATTTTCAAAATGGCCACCACAATACAGCAAAAATTCAACATCGTCCGATATCATCAAAATTTGATATGTGGGTAAATAATGATGTCCCGAATTGATTCCCGATATTGAAAAATTTCTACCGGTCACTATTTTCAAAATGGCCGTCACAATACCACACAAATTCAACATTGTTCGATTTCAACGCCATTTCATATGTGGGTAGATTATGATGTCCCAAATTGATTCCTGACATCGAAAATTTCTACCGGTCACCATTTTCAAAATGGCCACCACAATACTGCACAAATTCAACAATGTCCGATTTCAACGTTCTGAATTGATTCCCGACATTGAAAAATTTCTACCGGTCTCCATTTTCAAAATGGCCACCACAATACCGCAAAAGTTCAACATTGTTCGATTTCAAAGGTAGCTTTTGATTTATTTTTTAAACCTGTTGTCAGTGGCCAGTTTGGGAGACTCCATAATCGTTAGATTATAATCATATCTTGTTACTTGTGTCTTTATAAATTGCAGAACACGATTTTTGCGCAGTAATCCACGATTGTACTTACCTGTAAATGCTGCAGTTGTTACATTGTCCTTTGGTCTTGCCTTACCAGTTGCCATAGCTATATTTCCACAATATTCAAAGGTATGTTAGACTTTATGTACATCTTGGTAACTATATATAGATGAACCACATAAACTTCCTGATAGTATTGACACATTGTCGTTCAGGGACTTCAGCTTAAGTAAGACAAGAAAAAGTAGGTGTAAGCTTGACTGAAAACGTCGACAATGCCTTAATAATTCAGAGGCATTCCCTGTGCATACGAACATCAGCTTGCCGATTTCATGTATGATTTGCCACCATTAGTCAATGTTTAATTAATATCGGCAGGAGTTTTTGTTATCGCTGTCTTGTCATTAAAAATACATTATCGTCTCATTGAAAATTAACTTGTTCTCGTCATGATATAACAGAACAATTGCTGAGTTGGCATTAAACAACAATCACCCACTCACTCATAGTTCCTTTTTATCTCAACCATATTATGAATAATTATCTGGACTATTAATAGTCCACCATTTCTGTAAAACGAAAGCTAGAAAATCAACAAAAACAGATTTATAGTACTATGCCATATGTGTTGCAAAAATAAAAAGTGTTTGTATACGACACATCACAATAATATCGTCAATATATCACAATGTAGATACATTCGCTTGATTAAAACTACAAGGGACCATTGTGGCCGTGATCGTATGGTAGTTGGATTTATAACTACATATGCCATCAGTGCCTATCACCACTGACGTTGTGAGTTCGAATCCCGCTCAGTCGAGGTGTACTCTATAGAACATTATGTGATAAAGTTTGTTACTGACTTGGGCAGGTCAATAAATCAATAAAACTGACTGCTACGTTATAACTGAAATATTGTTGATGGTGGCATTAAACACCAAAATCCTGATCCTCACCATTAAACTACAATGTTTGTATCATTTTCAATTCCTGTTGGATGATGCTAACAAATATTAATTGATCCACATTAACATACAAATTATATTCCATAACAATTAATATTATTATATGAGAATAATTCATAATTAGACAAATTTAGATAAAAAAAACCTCCCTTATAGTGCCTCTGCTTTTTTCCCTCAATTTAATTGTTCAAATGAAGAAAGCATGCCATAGATTGTTTTTGTCTTATTTATTTTCACATTTATTTTATTGTTCCACTGATACATGCATATGACAGAATATTTTTGTCTTATTTTTGCATTCAATTTTCTTTTAGATAAAACGAAGTGATCTGGAGGACAGTATCAAGGAGAAGACAACTCAAGACGTATTATTTTATAATAAAGGCTTATAGGTTGTTATATGGATCCGGAAATGTAGATATGATAGCATCACTTTAAACTGGAGTATCTAAAACATGTTGTCCTTATAAATTGGATCACAAATTTGTTACATCTTAAGATTTTGTTTTATCATTTACAAATGGACATTTGTCCTTGACATCTGTCTTTGCACTAATGCACTTGCCCAAAGCCGGGACAAGTAACACTGAATTTGTTTGAATAATTTTTTTTTCTAAATTTGGCTTTCAGGCAAGTAGGTGAAAAACATTAAGGCTAAGACTGCTTGACAGATTGAGGCTACATTTCAAATTGAACCACTAAACATCACATATTTTATTGTTATATACATTTTAAATATTTTATGTTTATTGCAAATTTAAGATATCCACCATTATTGGACACTGTGTAACAGAAGTCTTCATGCAGATTTTTTTTCATTATCCTGTCTACCTTCATACTAAATAGCCAAATAGCAAGCAGTTTCACTTCACACTTTGAAATATTTCTTAAATGTGACACTATGGGAGAATTTGATTATACAATTTATGACATATGTGATGATTTTAGTTTTCCAATTGTAGTATCCCCATTCTTATTTAGTAATATCCCTTTAAGCTTGCATATGGGATCTACGAAACCCAGCTGATACCTTATTTCAGAATCTGTTTTGATTCCCAGGACTTTCAATGCAGGGACCAAATCTACAAAACACTTATTTGTTTACGAATATCAACTAACGTCATACATTTTTGTATCTCAAATGTATCAATATGTTCAGCGTCATGATTTGATGCAGCAAAACTGGATTTCTGGACCTCGACTGTAAAATACATGTTCATAGTGTAACTGTTGACAGATTGCAATCATAGCTGACTAATAAATAAGCATCCCATGATAGATTTCAAACATCGAGCTGAAGAAGCTATGCCCATCGAAGCACTGAAATATCTTGTCTTCCATTGTTCCATTTAGCTGATAGTTCGTGTTGTCCTGATACAGGATGAATGTGTTCTACTAGTAATTATTATATTCAAAACGATTTCAATGTAAAAAAGATGTTCACAATGCGCATAAAATGCGGGATAGACATTTAGATTAGCACACATTGCATGGTCTCACTCTCTTGTTTGTTCTAAGAGATAGTGTTGTGCCATATTGCTGAAAAGTCATAGTGATGTGCCATATTAATCATTTTATTTTTAGCCCACTATGCCCAAAGTACATGTGACCTTTGCCACGAGGTGACATCTGTAGTATGTTGTTGTTGGTTTTGTTGTATTTTAATATTCTGCTCTGAAAATTCTGGGCTAAATTTGTTCAATCTTAGCTGGGTTGACAGTTCACTTCAGAAATGCATCCCTCTCTATCAAAGATAACCAATGTTACTACAAATTGAATTTTCTTTAAATTACTAAAGCATCTACAGTTTATACATGATTGAACTAAAATTAACTGAATGATGGGTTTTCTGTGAAATTTGCAATTTTGCCAATCATAGTCATTCTTTAACAAATGTCTTTAGAAAATTTGGTTTGTAAAAAAAATAAGGCTATTTAAAGGATATTAATTAGAAGGATTGTACTAACCTACATTAAAATATACAATTACCTGCTTTATTAATTTATACTAATAATTAATGTCTTAAATTTTTTTTTTATATTCTTCCCTCTTAACTGGTAATTTACCTGAATCATAAATGAGGTGAGCTACCCAAACTCGCTCCAAACCTTTGTGTTTCTCTTGCTAAGCAATAATAATAATAATAATAATGTTAAGTATTACATGGAATGTAGAGCAATGGAGGGTGTTTTCGACCGTGGGTAGTTTTCGACCCCCTCCATATATTCTGAGTCTCTAATCTATTTTTAGGCATAGTAAATACACGATGCGTTGTCAGGAGACTGGTAAAACGCTTGTCAAGCCACCGAGGGAGATATTGACAGGTCAACATTACGAAACCTGCAGAAAAAATAAAAATATTTGTGTGACTACAAACAACCATTTAAAAGATATCGTTTAGAAGGGAGCTTCAAACTAACATTTCCATATTAGATATTATCAACGATAAATATTCACATATATGATAAAGCAAGTCGGCATCCGATGGCCTGTGAATCTGATCAGTGGATTTTGACATACGAACTGTCAAGGTCACATGACCAGGGGGGGGGGGGGGGGGGGGGGTCGAAAACTACAGGTACATGTACCTCCACAAAAATTAATGTGCAGCAGTTTTCGACCCCCTATTTTTTTTTAGATGTATCATCAAGATTTCAATACTATTTGTGGCTAGTTGATGATGTTTTCCAACAATATAATCAGTTGACTGCGACAAACCTGTTGTAATGTGGCTTAATGTGTCCGTGAAAAAAAATTATGACACGAGTCATATAAAATAATATTATTACATCGGGCCATAATTGATCTGATACGATTCCACTGATTGTTGAACTGTTTGGGAATATTTATGTTCCAGCTGATAATAAGCAACATAATTACATTTATAGAAACAAGTACGTAATATAGGGTAGAGGTTTGGCTCCAGCAGCTACAGTATATGGATGTAACTCCAAAAATATAGCAAGGGGGTCGAAAACTGCCTCCCTATGTCGAAAACTGCCTCCCAAATTTGGAAAATTTGAACAAACAAATGTTCCTTTCAGAATCATTTTATGGGACCAGTGCATGGTGAAAATCATTGAATGGAGTTTGTACATTAATAATATTTCACTACGTGAGGGCACAATGGAATAATGTCACGTTTGCACATTTTAATCTTAAGGGGTCGAAAACTGCCTCCATTGCTCTATACCTTTATTTTTACATATGATCTGTTGAGGATATTTTACCTTGTATTAATTGAAAAACTTTGAAAAAGCAAATTTGTTAATCATGTTAATAGGCTGTGGCAATTAACTTGGTTTAACTTGAGATACATTTGTAGTTTAAAAGGTTGTATTTGCCTATGTACAGAGACGTGCCAAAAGTATTCGGTCACTGTGATTTTTTACTATATATTTCATATAAAACCACATTTTTTAAAAACATTATTCCAAAGTCGACTCTTGTTCGATTTTGATGATTTTTTTACCAACAAAAACAGGATTAAATGTAGTTTTATACTGTAATTTTAGCATAATTTTATAATCTATAATTTTTATGAGTTCACGATTTAAAAACAAAACTAAATTTTTAACGTCAAAAATACAATACAATAATAGTACATTTGAAGACAAATAATTTAAGATTGTGTTTAAATCATGAATATTTAAAATCTGTGCTTCCAAAAAAATATTTTAAAATAATCACAGAAAACTACGTACGTTCTCGCTTCTGTTGGTAAAACTTTCATCAAAATCGAACAAGAATTGACTGGAATAATGCTTTGAAAAATTGTGGTTTTATATGAAATATATAGTAAAAAATTGCAGTGACCGAATACTTTTGGCACGTCTCTGTATACTGGTTGTTTATTCATGTAGTTTAAAAATGTATAAATGTAAATGTATTGCAATTTGTAAATCTGTACACTTGGATTATTACATTGTATTAAATTAAATGAATATATTTTATTAATAAATAAATAATCATCGAAAATGGAATATAATACAAATTTGTGTGTTGTGTTATTTCGGCCTAAACCCACATTAGATAGTTGACAAATACATAATGATTATGGGTGCCGTCATGTTCATGATCGTATATAGTAGTTTGATTTACAACAACCTATGCAATCAGCGCCTATCACAACTAAAGTTGTGAGTTGGAATCCCGCTCATTGGGAGGTGTACTCCATACAACATTCTAATATGACGTCCCATATTCGGTATACAAATAAAGGCATATTTGAATAACAATCAAATATAGGCCACACATGCGCGCTGAGCTAAAATAAAGCACCTACATAAACACTGACTATTTTCAGAAAATTCTTGATGGTTAGCGATTTTCTATTATTGTTTATCTAAAAATTGTTGAAATAAATGAAGTTAAAATTAAATAAATCCTAATCAAGTCTTATCATAATTAAACTCTAATAAACACGGCTTTCTTATGATGAGTCATAGTCTGCTGACGTCTTCCGTCAATATGTCAACAATAGTAAATTCACCGTTAAAAATAGGACTTAAAGTGGAACACGAGGGAGCCTACTACAAAATAATCAACTTTTACAGACAACAGAACTGGGTATTTTAAGCCACAGTTTCAAACCACAATTTCGCTTTCCATCTCTTAATTCCCAATTTTACCATTTTTAAAATTCCGTAGGAAATTGATGGAATAGCCACTACCAGCGCATCACCTTGACCGCCTCGAATTTTAAAATTACCGTATTTGTCCTATTAGAATCGAAATAATTCATGCCGGCCATATTTTATTGTTATTCAAATATGGGTAGGCATTATATTCATGAATAAAATGCCTACCCATATTTATTATTTCTTAATTATGTGATAAAGTGTGTCAGTGACTAAACAGGATAGCCAAAATTCAAAGTTGGTGAAAAATATGAGACAGGCGACCTGTTTGAAGGACGAAGTCCTAAAATTTCAATAATACGATGATCCGTACACGTTAGCCTCACCGCCACCGGACGCAATTACGAACAATTTCGATGATATTGACCGTGGCATTTGATAATAATTTATAAATTTGACCAAATTGATGAAGCTGATTGCATGTTCATATTTCAGATTAAACACCAATATTCCTTTTGAATCATAGCCCATATATTATTCAATGCATTGTTACGGGTTTTGACTTGGAACAGATTTTCATGACTCCGTTCTAGTCACTCTGTGACCTAGATCCGGACACAATTTCGAACGACATCATAATAACCTTTCTAGTGTAAATTATTTAATGACAACTGTTAAAATTGAAAGAGCATTCATTCATTTACGTTCACATATCTATTTGTATATAATACACATGACATAAAAACCTTTCCTTTATTCATACCATAAATGTGTGCCAGTTTGCATTCGGAATTCCTTGGACTCTTCAATGAATAAGGTACATCACGGATTTTGACATTTTGGGATAGATCAAGGTAAGGAAAATGTATTATATTGACTGTTTTTGTTTTAATTTCAATGTGTTCTACATATGCATAGAACCAGGAGATCATATTCTTTCCAATTACAGGCATAAGATAACAAAATATGCGAACCTCAATGAATTTTAGCGATAGATTCCAAGTGCAATTGTCGATCGTTTTCTGTTTACAAATATGAAAACCCGTCGTCTGCAACATTCAACAACTGCGCATGAATAATTTTCTCCCAAAACACGAGTAATTTAGCTAATTTATCTATTTATAAAAGCATTTTTTTAATTCATGTTTTGAAGGAACAATTAGGGGACATACTTTTTATTTCGTTCGTAATTGCGTCCGGTGAGGCTATTATCTTTTATTTTGAATGAATTGTGTAGCCGATTTGTTATGGCGTTCATTTTACCTACGCCGCTCTTCCATCGGTAAACTGACGAGTTCTGTCCCCTTTATTAGAATTTTATTAAAAGTTTATTTCGATTTTGCATAGAGTAAATAATCAAAGAATTGGGAATTTTTCATTGAAATAGATTTCTTTTGCGTTTCTAAATTATCAATTGATCTATTTTTTAAACTTCCGGTGAGCAGATTTTTAGCTATCAATATAGAAGGAAAAATCGGACAGCTTACCGTTAGAAGGACTTCGTTCTTTATTATTCATGTCTTTATACCGGTATATATATTACTTTATAGAAAATGGATTTTTGCGTTCATCAATGATTAGTTGGTTATCTTCTTCTCTATGGAATACATTTGATTAAATGTGCATCTGAGTGGAGCAACATAGAACTTTAAAATATCATAAAATAATGATTTTCCAAGATGAAATAATAAAAATGAACATTGGGTGTTAATTAATGTATAATTTCAGCAGATTTCAATCAAGCTATTATGCAATCACTACCTCGTATACGTAGGCGCCAGTGTCATATAGATATATTCTAAAAGGCACAATGTCAATTAAGTAAGCAATAGCACTATTGTAGAGGTTGTGAAATCTTGATTTTCCTGAACGAGGGCAAGCCTCACACCTGCTGACTTGTAGGTCGACTCGGATCAAGTATCTTTTATCTGAATTAATTTCCTATATCATGGTACGAACAAAAATAATAATCGCCAATTGATTTGCAACAATCATCTATTTATCTTTCTAAATAAGTAATTATTACGACCTACAAGTCAGCAGATGTGAGGCTTCGCCTTCGTTCAGGAAAACCAAGATTTCACAACCTCTATAATAGTGGGAAAGTTGTTTTTTTGCTTCAAATATTAATGAGGCCTGGTCTAATTTTAAAGATATATTTACAAATATTTTAGATACAGTGGCCCCACTCAAAGAAATTAGAGTTAAACAAAGAACAGAGCCATGAATAACTTCAGATATTTTAGAGTGCATATATTCCAGAGATAAATTATACAAAAAATTTCAAAGATAAAAAAATCCTGAAGATTACAAAGGTTTTTGTGTAAACTGAGAAATAAGGTACAAAGTTTGTGCAAATCTGCAAAATCAGATTTTTTCAAAAATCAAATTGAAGAAAATAAAAATATACCAAGACAACCCTAATACAGTTCTAAATATTGATGGGGAAAACTGTCATGATGGTAAAAAAATCAAATCATTTTAATAATTTTTTTACTACTATTGCCGCAAAATTAGTGGAAAAGCTCCCAAGTGGGACAGGTTTATACAGGGCAACATCCAATATTGTTAAAACCTTCTATACATCACGAAGGAATATTAAACATGTAACAGAAGAATTTGTATACAAGGAACTATGTAGTCTTAATATTAGTAAAAGCACTGGCTTAGATGGGATTCCGGCTAGGTTTCTAAAAGATGCAGCCCCTATTCTAAAAGTTCCAGTCACCTTTTTGATTAATTTATCTATTTCTGAAGGAGAAGTTCCTGACGAATCAAAAATGGCTAAAGTAAAGCCCTTATTCAAGAAAAATGATAGGTTAAAGCCTGAAAATTACAGGCCAGTAAGTATTCTTAGTATTGTTTCAAAAGTACTTGAAAAGGCTGTACATAAGCAACTTGAAAAATTTCTTATTTCAAATAATTTATTATTTGAATTTCAATACTCCACGGACTCATGTTTAATTCACTTGATTGATCACATAAAAACTGAAACAGCTAGAGGCCTCTCCACTGGGATGGTCCTATTAGTCCTACAGAAGGCCTTCGACACAGTGGACCATAGTATTTTGTGTGATAAATTAAGGGTAATTGACATTCAGTCCGTGTCATGATTCCTATCTCACAAACAGGAAACGATTAGTAAACATCAATGGAATAGATTCGGATATGGGGGAAGTGACTTGTGGTGTATACGTACCTCAGGGCAGCTTGTTGGAACCCTTGTTGTTTCTAATTTATGTGAACGATCTACAAACTAGCATTGATCAAGACTGCAAAGTTTTATTATACGCAGATGATACTGCAATTTTATTTTCACATAACGACACTAGGGTCATCTCAGAGAAACTGTCCAGAATGTTAAAATCCTGTCATGAATGGCTGGTAGACAATAAATTGTCTTTACATTTAGGCAAAACTGAAAGTATTCTATTTGGTCCAAACAGGAAACTGCGTTCTCAGTCTCAGGAAAATTTTAGTATTTCCTGTAATGGTATTAATATAGAATCCAAAACCAGTGTTAAATATCTGGGTGTCATGATTGACCAGTTTCTCTCGGGTGACTATGTTGTCAATACAATTGGGAAAAAGGTTAATCAAATATTGAAATTTTTATATAGAAATAAGAACTGTTTAGATCTACAGTCTAGAAAGACATTATGTTTCACACTTATACAATGTCATTTTGACTAAACGTGCTCATGCTGATGTGAAGGTTACACAATGTCATTTTGACTACGCGTACTCATGCTGGTGTGAAGGTTATGCAATGTCAATTTGACTACACGTGCTCAAGCTGGTATTAAGGTTATACAATGTCATTTTGACTACGCGTACTCATGCTGGTGTGAAGGTTATACAATGTCATTTTGACTACACGTACTCATGCTGGTATTAAGGTTATACAATGTCATTTTGACTACGCGTGCTCATGCTGGTATTAAGGTTATACAATGCCATTTTGACTACACGTGCTCATGCTGGTATTAAGGTTTAACTAAACAAATGAAAAATAAACTTCAGTGAGTTCAGAATAAGGTAGTAAGATTTATTCTAGCATTACATCACAGAAAAAGTTTTACTTATATAGAATTTGAAAAACTTGGATTCTTAAATATTAGTAATAGAGTCAAACAACTAAGACTTAATCATGTACATATAATTAGATACGATAACGTAACCCTCAGTCCGCTTTTGCTCCAGCGAGGCGGTTTTTTGTCCTAATTCCGTTGAAGTGGTTGGAAAAATTAACGGGGATGAAAGATAAATATATTTAGGTAAAGCTTGAGGTGCTATGTAAACGCTGCATCAATCCATGGTAGACTTATATCCATCTGAAAATTTGAATGCATGACATCTTCTTTCTGTCCGACATTTTGTTTACAAGTTGCTATTTCACGTGCACTTGCCTCGTTTTGGAGATATTCTTATTTGGATCGATTGCCTTAAACATCGTAGTAAAAGTTTTCCATATATGGCATTCAGATCCATATATGGATAGTCTCCGCCCATCACGAGAGTCTACGTAAGGTGTCATGGCGGACAAGAAACAATTTTCGAATACGAAATCGTTCGTGAAGGTAGAAACAGGTATTGTAACACTTATTTCGTATCACCATTACTTAAAAATTGTAGGGAATAATAAGTTATGACCACATATGCAAAAAGAAAGTTGAAATATTCACAGAACGAAAATGTTAATTTGCTCCATTACGTTGAATGGGACCGAATCGTAACCCTCGCTGGAGCATAAGCGGACTGAGGGTTACGTTATCGTATCTAGTATATAATATTTTCAATAATAAATGTTTAGATTATATGCATAAAAATTTTACCAAAAAATTATCATCTCATAGTACACGATCTAGTAGTATGAATTTTAACATACCCTCTATAAAAGGGTGCGAGTCCACCACATTTTATTATAGTGGTATTAAAGATTGGAACTCGTTATCAGAGTCAGTCAAAAACTGTAATAATAAAAACAGATTCAAAACTAATGGTAAAAAATACTTAATGGAAAAACTAAAAAAAACAGTTACCAAAGTGAGTTTATTTTATACAGATATTTCACAGGCACTTGTTTCATTCAAAAAATGTATGCCCTCTCCTCTTCCTTACTTAAGGAAGAGGAGGGGGCATATATTTTTTGAATGTATGCCCTCTCCTCTTCCTTACTTAAGGAAGAGGAGGGGGCATATATTTTTTGAATGAAACAAGTGCCTGTGAGATATATCATGTTTGGGAGGGGTATTCCCGAGACTAAATTTCCCTCGCCATTCGGCTCGGGAAATTTTTCGTCTCTCGACTGGTATTTTTCGCAAATACCCCTCCCAAACATGATATATCTGTTTAATTACACCGAATATTATTTAGAACACTGGCTAAATAAATAATACCTTTTGTTTGTCGTTTTCAGGACCTAACATGATGTATCTGTTTAATTCTACCGAATGATGATACATAAAACGCACAACTGATAACGTTTTACAAATTTTGTTACAAGCGTCTGAGCCGTAATGAAAGCGGGAGGTTTGGCGTTTTAAAATCTGATTCAACCCACCATTTCTTTAGAAATGCCTGTACCAAGTCAGGGTCATTACGGTTTTCAGTTTTCCGGTTGTTGACAGATTTTGTCCGTTTATATACTTATGAGTTTTGACTTTCCCTTTGTAAGATTGTTCGGAGTTCGGTAATTTTGTTATTACCCTTATTTAAGCGTAAAAACGGCAAATACACTTTTGCAAATACCATGAAAAAAAGTTAAATCTTATGCAAATACACCTACATGAAGTAAAAATTCCGCAAATTCACAATGCAAGGCCTGAATTTATTAAAATATATCACGGCTATTAACCAATCAGAATCCAGCATTCTTATATAAGGTGTAATCATCTATTAAATTAAATTATAAGTCTTATTTCATATCTGTGATATAAAGAAATAATTACATTACTTCCGTTTTTCATTGAAATGTTACAATATGATTGGTTATGAAGTGGTCACATGATTATAAAAGAGATGTTTCACATCCCAATGACAATCGTAACTACTCGGCCATTCTCGCTACCCTGCAAATAACCTCGTATGCATTAGGCGTATAAATCGCACTACTTTTCACATGTCAGTTACATGAAAGTTTGATAAAGTTATATTTTAAGCAATTTTCTATATTTCAATTAAAGTTTTAATTAGTTTTGCATGATTAGATTTTACTTAATATGTCTTTCATATTGGATTTTCGTGGACTATATTTTTGTGCGGCTTAACTTAACTTATCTTCCGGCAAACAATTTAAGAAGAATTTCTACTATGTACGTACGAGGTTATTTGCAGGGTAGCGAGAATGGCCGAGTAGTTACGATTGATCCCAATGAAACTCAAATCCGAACTTGCACGTGCCTCCATGACGACGTCAGATGTAAACAATCAATGGCGTAGTAATTTCCAACAGCAAATAATATCACACAAATAAAATTCACAACGAAATATTCAACTATATTAAATTTTGGTGTGATTTAAATATAATTATAAGAATTGAATGCATTCTTTTGAAGTTTCATTGAGGTATGAAAGCGTTGACCGAAGTACATTTTCAATGAAGCGATATGAAAGCGTTGAGCGAACTGCGCTTCATTGAAAATGTACTTCGGTCAACGCTTTCATACCCCAATGAATCTTCAAAAGAATGCATTCAATTCTTAAAAGAATATTGATATTTCTTATTTTTATTATTATTATTTTTAATATTTCTCAATCATGGACCAGTGAAGTGTAATAAGGGTAAGGACCCCACTGAAAATAAGCTTTATCTTAAGCTTTTGTGGGTTATCCTTGGGTGCTAGGCATTTCCGGTTCGCTTGTCTCAATATTTTCCACATTTTTTTACCAATGTAATACTCTATTACAATCATGTCATTGTCTGTCTCTGAAATACTTGAATTTATTTAAATACTGTATGTAATGTATTGTGTCAAATTACATGTATGCCTTTTATGTACCTGAATAAATATTAGTATTATTATTATTATCATTATTATCATTATTATTATTATTATTATTATTATTATTATTATTATTATTATTATCATTATTATCATTATTATTATTATTATTATTATTTACTACGTTCGGAAATTATGTTTGAAATGGCTGGGTGGACATACGCATTAGCACACCGTCTAGGCGTGTTATCAAATAGGAAGTTTGTAGATAACTGTAGGATTATAAATAAACTGTCTATCAAATGCGTCAATGTTAACCTTGACTTGAAATGTTCTTAATTCGTTACGGCTAATTGGTTGACCATAACAAGGTTTCTATATACCGGTATATCATGTACCATGCATGAATTGAGTCATTACAATGGCATTTGAACTATTCAAATTCACTTACGGTTCCAATACATTACTCGTTACTCTTGGGATTTATGAGTCTTTTGTTGGTTTATAATTTGTTTTTGTTTCTATGCCTTGCTAGTAGAATACGATTTTATTCCTGTTTGTTTCTCCAAATATGGTAGTATTTTACATTGTCTTCGACGTTTCGAAGCAACCTGATTATGTTAGTCACGTGTAAATGTCATTTAAGGACATATGTCCATGATAATTATTTTCTACAAGATAGTGATTAAATGATTGTTTATGAGATAGAGAAATATTTCAGCTATGTAATGGCGAGAGGAAGAACTTGCTTTTATGTGATTAAATGATGCCTGCTTTTCTCTTGTCCGACATGTTGAGCTTGATTTTAAATTTGGTAGCACACCGATCGAAGGATCAATCCACAAGTTGGCATGACCTGACACACCTTTTGGAAACATTACCCTGACTCTGGACCGACCAGTCTTTATTCTTACTCCTCAGTGCTGCACTACTTTCTTAGCAGAAAACAAACAGTAAATACAATTTCTATTCTTTGGATTAATACGACCTACCACGCTCCATACGTGCACGCGAACCATTACACCATCGATGTTGTTGCGATGTTCTCCAATACATCACGAGTGCACATATACTGGTTTTTTCCTGTTTATGCCTTTAATTACATTGCTACATAACAAAATGAATGTAATCAAAGAATGTAATCAAAGAATGTTTTTGAGTTCGCCAGCGACCCACGGAGAGGTGTATTCGATTAAACTGAATATTATGAAGGTTGTCAGTAACATCTGGAATGTCTGTGGTTGAAGAAGCAGTATAACTGAACGTCAGGATATAATTAGAGAAAACAAGGACATATATCTTATATACGTCCTTGGAGAAAACCACCAGCTGCCCCTCTACGCTAAAGACGGGAATCGATATCACCATTTTAGTGGCTATTATTCGATTATTGTCTACTCCTGAGAGAACTGTTCTCCTATAGTGTTGTCTGTTGAGATATAGTGCCTGAGCCAACGGCGAGGGCACTATATCTCACCAGACAATACTACAGGAAAACTGTTCTCGAGGGAGAAGACAATAGTATAATAGTATTTAGTACATAACATCCCATTCCTGACATAAAAGAAAAACACACTCAAATTCAATATAATAATAATATTGAAATTTACAATGTAACATTATATTTGCATTGCCAAACTTGCCCATGTTGACAGCAGACTACAGCGCGAGTCTATTTTAAGGGAGATAAATCTTGACAAAAATATATAAAAATTACGCGGGAAAATCTATGCCACAGGTATAGTCCCCGCGGGAAATCGTTTGAAACTGATATAGTTCCCGTCACTAGGTATAGTCACCCGTTGCCAAGTGTACTGTTCAAAAATAGTACACACTGATTATCCAATCAAAATACAGCATTTTCATATGATAGGTACTAAATGAATTGATTACATGTACGCAATAGAGAATGGAACCCAAGTTGGTACGAATATTCAAAAATAGACAACAGTACAAAAATGATGAAACAAAAACATAGACATGAAAGTATGTTTCAAGTATTTAACCCAATTCTTCCATGTTTTTCCATGTTGATCTGATTTGAGTCCCTTTTGCTGGATGTGGTCGAGTGGCCTAGGGCGCTGGACGTAACGCTAAGCGAATGGTGCTGCAGTGTATCAATGGTGCGAGTTCAAATCCCGGCGAGGGAAGAACAAAAAATTGACAGCTCTAAAATCTAATTCTAACACTGTTTGGTTTAATTTTCAGACGTATATATACATTGTATATATATATATTTTTTTTTTCTAACTATATCTCTGGATGGTTAATTTATATGTTCAATTGTTTATATGTTGAGTTAAGTTCGTCCTCAATTTCATATTTTTCTAAGTCATTTTGGGGGCGTCGAGGCCGTGATCATATGGTAATTGGATTTACAATTACCTATGCAATCGGTGCCTATCGCCACTGATGTTGTGAGTTGCGAGACATTATGTGATAAAGTTTGTCAGTGACGTGCGGCAGGTCGGGTTTTCTCCTGGTACTCCGGTTTCCTCCACCAATGAAACTGACCGCCTCGATATAACTGAAATATTGTTGAAAGTGGCGTTAAACACTATAAATCCAACCAACCAACTAAGTCATTTTTTGTAATTAACGTATTGTCTCCCTAGTTTTCTTTTATTTATATTTACAGTATCTAATGGCCGTGTCTGTTATTTCTATTTTAAAACAGTTCCATATTAAACCCAAATCGATACTGCTGTCCTCATTTATTAGTATTTTGAACCCGCATTTGAATTCCATTCTCATCTAGCCCATTTCAAAATGTTAGAACTACTCCTTGGTGGCCTTTTGAATTTATAATAGTAGGTTTAAGTATACACGAGTCAATTGTCCATTGAAAATCAATACTGACAAAACTCATGTCGGTTCTAGTTGTCTGACTCTTATCTTTCCTTCGCCAATGTAAACTGTTGGTTGGTGGAGGTTAGTTATCTCCAGATATCTACGACTGGTTAATTTTATTTCTATTTATTCATTGTTTTAATAATTCATTTTGTACATTACATCAATACCTGGGGATTTTCCAGATTTTAACGACTTGTGGGTATTGTTATAACAAGAATAATGACATAAGTACAATACTAAAGAGTCATATACTTGTCAGCAGCAATTACATGTATAATACAAGTTTGAAGATATCAAAGTTGTAATCAGAAGCCATAAATCAAAGACGGACAATGTTCAAAACAAAAAAGACGAACAGGACAAACAATGATATACAGACTACATATCTAGCAACACGAACCCCACAAAAACGGGGGTACACGCGGGTGATACGGAAGGGTAAGCAGTTCCTGCTCCACTAGTGGCACCTGTTATATTACTGTTAATCGACACGAACAGTTTCCGGTATGGAAATCGTGTTGGATACCAGTATAAATACAAATAACACAAGTAAAATATAAATCTCCTACAATACAAATGGGAGTAAAGACGAATGGAAATCATATTGGACATCACAACGCGAACTAAAAACGTGAAGACATGTACTTGAATCATTGACATTGGTAAATATCCAATATTAGTGCAGTGTCTTAAAATATAATGTTGATGTGTATGGTGCTAAAAAAACTGGGAAAAAGGGGGAGATTCACCGAGCCTTTTCCCAGATTTACACCGAATACTCATGAACTTTAAATGTTAAGACGTTGCATTATTATTATGTTAATCTTGCAGAAACAACACATTAGTCCATTTCCAGTAATATTTTAAATCAAATAATAAAATTATACAATTACTGTCCCTTTTTGACATGTTCCTTCAACAGGAAATGAACTGATTTACAACTGTTTTCCCAAAGCTCAACATGTAATACAAATGTGAAAGGAATAACAGAAAAGCTATGTAGCAAAATATTATCTAGTCACTGCAGTTTGATTGCTCAAAAAGAAGAAGAGCATGCAGGGTAAACAAAATAAATACTATATCTTCAACTTTGCAGTTTGGTTTGTATTTAAAAAAAAGAATAATTTGTCTCAATATTATATGTCAGTCAGAACAGCATATAAAAAGGGAATACCATAATATCATGGGAAATTCCGTTTTCTCGTCAGTTCAATATACATTATCGGTAATTTGAATAATTTATGGTATTTAATCATACAAATCGACCTAGCTTTATTTCATATAGATGAATATTTATTTTTCTAGTACATACACTAACTTGCATTGTTCCATAGATGGCTGTGAAAAACCGAAAATAACAAATGAAAAAACCCCAGTTTATTACATAGATACCCGTTAAAAACTAAGATTTCCAAGTCACAGTCGAAAATATTATAGAGCGTCTGACAATGAAAAATAAGTTCCTTTTTCAAACGTCTTTTTTGAACAAATAAAGAGTAAATTTTATATAATAAACAGTTGTATTCTTGCTAGGACCGGCCTTAATTCAATTGAACAAATCGCTCCCAATTGGGCTTCAACATTAGGAAGCCCCGCGCTGGAGTTATCTACTTTCGGCTGTCCAAGTACACACAACAACACATTGCAGGATTTACAGAGAACATCATTAGGCCCTGCACCTTCTAAGGCAGGACCTGACTCTTGTATTCCGAATATCACTCGTACCTTAACAACGATGATAAATCAATCATTCGTTAACTTCCGTTCAGATGGCGAGTTGATTTGGTTCTATTACTATGGTCCGCTGCATTATGAAGAGTCCATATGTTTAAGTTCCGATACATTTCTGTGAAATTGGAAAGAGTGTAGTTACATTAATGGCACGAATGCATTGTTGATGCTTTGATGATCAACAAAGAACAAACAAAATGTGTTACTTAGCTAATTGATTGAAACCATTTTTGCATTTTACCCTGTGCAATAAAAAATAATCGTCCAAAATCTCATCTCGACACTTCCTTTTCACCTACAATTCTATAACCTTGTATGCTGGTTAACAACATCAATACAACTGAAATACTGCTGACCTAATTAATGTTAAACAACAAAATAAACCAATGATTGAATCACTCTTAACTTTGGCTAGACTGACCCCCTGCCTATAATAAAAGAGTGTCCCATGTATGTATAGGCAGGTATGGAGTGATGCCATTAGATATTGAATCATACTTCACATGCTGTAATTATTATCCAGACTAAGGTTCTCCTCCCTCAAGCATACGTGACCTTAACCGATTTTGGTTATCATGTTTAGGTCCTTTGGTTTTATTGCGCCCAAACGCTTTTAAATCATTTGGCTTTCCAATACAGGTATTTCGATATTGAGCGTCACCTGATGAAGGTTATTTCAGAAATGCGTCGTGCGCACTAACGTTACTATCTACGTTTTCATCACACCATGCATTATGTCTGCGCAGTGAATATTCATGATTTATATCAGGTCGGTGAACCAGTTTTGAGACAGGTTATCATAATTATATGATCGGTCCTGTTGGTGTTTTGTGGCAGTTGTATGTACACATAACTTTCTTTGTCCATGCTTCGCATATCATTATTTTGTGTTAAATGGAAAAAAATGTGCACACCTCTCAATACTGATGTTGATTGGTTTATGGTGTTTAACGCCACTTTGAACAATATTTCAGCTATATCGTGTCGGTCAGTTTTATTGATGGAGGAAATCGGAGAACCCGGAGAAAACCACCGACATGTCGCAAGTGACTTACAAATTTTATCACATAATGTTGTATGAGTCCACCTCGCCTGAACGGAGTTCAAACTCACAACATCAGTGGTTATAGACACTGATTGCACAGGTAGTTGTAAATCCAACTACCATACGATCACGGACACGATGGCCCCTCTCAATATTGATGGTATAATATGTCACGACATGTAGACAATACATACAATGTAGTAAGTAAAACTTTAAGAAAAAACCATGTGTTTAATTGATTGTTGATTAGCTCAGAAAACCAGTGGATTATGATATACGATACATGACTTGATAAATATGTTACACATTATCTTAATACAATCAACAAATTATAACGATAACATAAAAATAGACATTCTATTAAAATAAAAGTAAGAAACTATATGTTTCGGAATGGTTAGTAGTATTAATATGGAGCAGGAACTGCTGACTCTTCCGGATCACATGAGTTCACTCCCGGTATTTAGTGGGTTTCGTGTTGTTCGATCTTTAATTTTTTGTGTATGTTTTGTAGATCGCTGTTTGTTCTGTTATCGCTTTTCTTGTGGTCATTGTGTTGTCTGTCCTTCTATTTAAGGATTCTGATTACCCTTTTGGTATCTTCAAACTCTTCTTATACTGTTGTGATCAATTTCATTGGTGGAGAAAACCGGAGTACACAGAGGAGAGCACGTTAGTGATAACATTTATCTGATACGGTTACATCGAGTTCAACTCGTCATGAGCTGGAATCGACGCCCATTCATCAGACATTGAGCGCGACATCATTTCTTCAGTGTCTCCACATCAGACCATAATCATATTGCAGAGGTGACAATTCAATGTATATGTACATTGTATATACATTATTAATTATTATTAATTATTAATACACACCTTATAAATTAGACATACATATATATATACAAATAATTCCAATTTAGTTAACATACAAAAACACCACTATGTGTTTTAGCTTGTATGACAAGAACAATAAAGCTAATGACGCCATTACTATACTAGCAGAAAAAAAAGAAACAAATTGTTTTCAGTATTAAATATTTAACATGTTTTATTGGTGATTAGTTCATTCCTTGATGTGTCATGATGATATTTCTTCATTGCTGATTAAAATCTTATTGAATTTTCTTGTCTTAAAATATGCTGTGTTTGCATGCATAACGTTGAAACAGGTAAACTCTCTACTACATTTCATGATCAAAATCAATAGCGTACGTGTCCATTACGTGCAGCAATCGTTGCTCTCATTCTCCCCACCACTGACTTAAATAAAGTTCTTTATTGTACCTTGTAGGACGTTATTCTATCTCAGCAGAGACCGTGTAGTTTGTGTTAGGAATGCTGACGCATTCCCAGACCATCCAGTTCTGTTCATCCAGCAATTGCTTGATCGGTGCCAAATCTGGACGGTCGTCAATCAAGAACTGATACATGGTCTAAATTGATAGAGTACCAACAAATTTAAAAACGCATGGACTCGCATTCTCTTGCTGCAATGCAAGGTTACTAGCATTGATAAATCGAAGAATGCGAGGACCACATAAATGATCCCGATATCTTATAGTTGTAAGATGAGCATGGATAACCACGTGCGAGAGACTTAATGCCATCAGAAATCTCCCCAAAAACCATCACATACCAAATTCTGATTAAATGTACATTGTAGATTCTTAATATGCGCGACATATCAGAAAAGGGGAGCTATTAACGATCAAATTTCAATATGATTGTACCTCCAGGTCGATGAACAAGTTGTCGTCCAAATACATGTAATACGAGACTTCTCTGTCCAAAGGGACAACAAAAATAGAATTGTGCATGTACACACTGTACACACAGCCACTGTAATGGACGTTGACATCGCCTGGGTATTAGTTGCGGACCAACGTAGTGGCATCGTGGTCTTAAATTGAACTTTCTCAAACGTTGAGCTAATCTTCATTTCACTCTAAGATAACCAACTAAACGTGCTATCATGGAATCATTGAACCCAAATCGTTAGACGAAGCGACACTGCCATTACCCCTACATAATCAGAGCTATATCCCTACCCCTATTAACCCTCGGCATTCGCACTATTGTGATTCGTAATCGTGTTTAATGTACAATCAATGTATACTATTGAATACCAAAATTGAGTATCTGGAGAACACGTTTTTGGATGATCAGCTAAAGGCCAAGTGTTGTACGAAATCACGATTGAACAACCTTTAACTGTAAAATGTTAGACGACAGCACATTTGGTCTACAGAAAAAAATTATATTAACCAATCTTAGCCTCTTAAGCCTCTTTCTTTTCGCTAGTATATTATGATAAATACAAAATAATCCAGTACAGTAAGGTCATTAGTAATACAAGTGCATGCATGTAATGTCCATATATTTGTATGTTGTTATCTGTTTCCTTAAATGTCGTCTGCAACAACATGGATGCTGTACGAGACGCTAGATTTATAGAATCTTATTGAATACGAATCCACAACCAATGGTCAGAGTCAGTGAAAAAAGAAATAGACCCATTCTGTCGAGTGCATTCGAAAAACATTTCCAAATTTCTACATTATCTCGTCTTTGTGGTTCAACCTTTTCTGTGTCTTTCTCTTCGTTGTCTATTTGATTCTAAAAATAGAAGAAATTGCAATAGTTTGTAATATTCTTAATACGGGAAATTTGGAAATTTAAAAACATTTGTCTGTATTATATAATGTATTTCAATATTCTGTAAGATATTATACAATTGATGACTTTCGATGAGGTGAATATAAGGATTGATCAACCCTTGTATTCACCGAAATTAAAAGTCATTAACTGTTTTATGATATGACATTAAATCAAATTTGAATTAACACCAAACATCGCCGACTTTGTTCCCCAGATACCCCTGTCTCCCAACGTCTGCCATTATTAATTTAATTGTGTACCGAAAGAAATTAGTAAGAGCGCATCTGATTAGTCGATGACAAAACTTAACCCGATGATGATTGGCTACTACTCTTAAGATAATTGGGAAACCCCATTTCTATTTTAAGGTGTCTGGAGGAGCGTTGCAATGTTATATTCACCTCTCGTGACTTTTTGTGTGTTGAATATAACGTTTTATCAAAGAACGTTACTAGGGACGTCAGCCAATCAGAAAAGACGTTATCTGAAGTCATATAATAATTCGAAAATATTTCGTATACAATATTAATTGATTGTTGTTTAGCGCCAAGTTCACAATACTTGAGGTAAATTCATGACGAGAACAAGTAGATATAATTAAAAATCAGGTAGATAAAAGATGGACGAACGGTTTGATTGGAGGGGTCGTCTTGGTCGTGATTGTAGGGTAGTTGGATTTACAACTGCCTATGCAATCCGTGTATATCACAACTAACGGTACGAGTTCGAATCCCGTTTATGGTGAAGTGTACTCGATACAACTTTATGTGATAAAGTTTGTCAATGAATTGCAGCAGGTCGGTGGTTTTCTCCTGGTACTCCGACTGCATCCACTAATCAAACTAACCGCCACGATAGAACTGCAAAAATTACAAAGTATTACTAATTAGAAAATGTTGCACATTGTATTTTATGTGTAAGTAACACACACACACACACACACAAATAAAAAATATCGCGTAAGAAGATCTGCTTTGTTTTTCGTCAGTTTTGTATCTGCAAATATCAAATTGACAGCGAAGAATTTCCTCAAATACCTATGCACTGCAATCTAACTTAAACGTTAAACTTTAAATAATAGTTTGTATCGAATAACTAACATAATTTTGATTTAGCAAATAAATGCAGAATTACCTGTTTTGTGCAACACAAAGTTCGTTGGTGATTGGGCAGACTGACAAATGTAATCAAACACAACGGTATTATGATATATTTCATCATCCAGTCAGGTACTGGTTTTTCACCGCGGAAATAAACATTAATTACTACAACTTGAATAATAGTTGATACACCAGATAGTCCTAAGATGAAGTTGAAGAGGATCACTGAAAAAGAATAAAAGTTTTGAAAGTTTTACGGTTGCCACCATGACTTGATTGACCGCTATGGAATATCTGTGTCACAAATGACCACGGATATGTTCCACTTGTCGTAAACACTTCCCGGTCCTTTCCTCGCTCATGACTTATCACCGGGTTTGTAACTAGATAAACACGACGGATGTCACTAGTGGCGTAGAAACGGCTTACCCTTCCAGATCACCTGAGTTCACCCCCGGTTTTTAGTGGGGTTCGTGTTACTCGATATTTAGTTTTATATGTATGTTTTGTAGATCGTTGTTTGTCCTTTTGTACTTTTTCTTTTGGCCATTGTGTTGCCTGTTCTTCTTCGATATACGGATTCTGATTACCCCTTTGATATCTTCAAACTCCTCTTGCACGGAATAAAAGCGATAGAACTGCAATTTAGGTAATAACGCCTCCCCCTTTCCGGGAGACATCATTATTGTTTTCGTCCTGTCCGTCAGTCCGTCACAAACGTTTATAGCCGCAACACACCCTACATGTTTGTCCGTGAAAAATAACATTTTATTTATTTTAGTACCACCTGCTCAGCTATTTGCACCTAAATAAAGCTATTTTATTACTATGGGTAGCACATTTTCTTATTAATTTTCAACTTATTGTCGTCTGATCAACTGAGTGAATGCATCTTTGTTTTATAAAGCAACGTCATTTACTTATTTTCAAATGGCAACTTTCATTTGAATGTTTGGTTTATATTGACAATCAATGCATATAGTGGCGTCCAACACGCATTGACTGTATATATGAGTAGCATGGGTGTCATATAAGAGGCAGAGACTGATTATCATTCGCAAGCACCTGATCTCACCCCGGTTTTTGGTGGGGTCCGTGTTGTTCATCGTTTTAGTTTTTGTGTTGTCCTATTATATGTCTACGTTTTGAGTTCCGTGTTGTGATGTCCGTTACGATTTCCGCATAAAAACATACTCGGTTCGGCCCACTCTCCAGTTGTTTGTAAGAGGACTTGTGTCTTATTTACATTATTTGTGTTTGTTTGCGTATAATGGTGTCCAACATATATTGTGTTGTGTTTTTGTTTTGTTTGTCTTCGTTTTGTGTCTTGTGTACTCTATATTATCAGCTTATCTGGATTGTCCATTTTTGATTGTACCTTCGATATTCTCTGCCTTTGAGTGAAAACCACCGATCTGTCGCAAGTAACTGACAAACTTTATCACATAATGTTGTATCGAATACACCCCGCCATGTGCGGGATTCGAACTTACAATGTTAGTGGTGATAGGTTCTAATTGCAAAGGTAGTTGTAAATGCAACTACCATACGATCACGACGATGACGGTCCCTAGTAATAATGAAACCTACAGGATAAAAGAAAATATTCACATACTTATCCATGGTATGGCGTCTGCAGATGGAGGTAAGTTGTCCGCCACTAAAAGCTGGAAAACAGACATTGCCAACATAACAGTTATTTCTAAGGACACCTTTTCTCCTGAACTAACCGGAAGTATAAATCCAAGAACGACTAATACTGTAATCATAAGCGACGGTATAATAATATTGGTTATATAAAATGCTGGCTTCCGTGTTAGAAAAACGTAAAACGTAACATCCGGGTATGGCTCCGGACAACAACCATAATAAGCCACGTGTCTTTCTGATGTTACTTGTGGAACTTCCCATTCAACATTATCTTTCATGGATGAAAGGTCTCCTTGTCCATTTGCCTCAAAATCAAGCTGAAGTCCATGATACGACCAGGACCCAAATATTAGAGAGCACATTTGAGTATCGAATGGAAAGCTGGTAACGTCAATTGGACAAAGAGCTTCAATGACTGTGGGAAAATTGTAGTAGACAGTTCCATCTGAATTTACATTTGGCCGGTAATCTGACATTCCATAAAATTCTGTAGAAATACTAGAGAGGAAATTGAAATTAAAATTATAATTTCAAAAGCTAAATATAATTTAATATATTATAATATCCATGTTCTAAGGAAAACTCTATATGAAAAATTCCCAATAGACTATAAATAAGCATACAAAATATAATATGGGACGAAGTCCCAACTATGGTAGAAATAGCAATATTTTGATTCCAGATCCATATCACTATAATGGCTTAAATTTCATGCACCGGAAATGATACACCGGAAACCAATACATGGTTAAATCTGCAGAAAATCGGATGCGCAGTAATCTGGAACTACTTCCGGTTATTAATATTAAATTATTAAAGTCGTCCCCGATATATCTCGGCCCTAAATAAAGTCGTCCCTGATATATCTCGGCCCAAAAAATCTCGACACTATTTTGATGCACTGAATGAGCGTGAAATTGGCAGATGATTTTCAGATTCGCGAGTATTCATGGCCGTGCCTGTTTCAATAGATGGAAAGAGCATCCTTACATTGTACTACAATACACTCCAAAAAGTACACAAAAGTAAGTAAAATTTCTATTTCAATCATCCCAAGGATTTACATGATTTAAATATTAAATAATGTGGATTGTGCTTCGTCCCATTAAACTTGCGATTTTGACTCTGTTTCCACAATTTTCTGAATGTTTCTTTTTTCTGTTATTTAACTGATTTCAGCTATTTTCCTCCGGAAAAAAATATTGAATGTTTCAGGTTACATCCAGAACAGGTCAAAAATTACCATTTTGAAAGGGGGTGTAGTTGGTTTCATTGATTTTCACTTATTTTATTTTCTAACCAAAATCACCCCTGTTGATATATACATGTATATATATATATATTCGTCTTATAGCATTATTATGCAAATTACCTGTCATATAGAGTCAGGTCTGGTACCCATATTCTTTTGTACGGTACAATGATACTTGATACCCCTCCATATTCACTGGCATTCCACGTCAATTGACAATCATTCCATTTCTGCAGTGAACAAATAATTCTTGACAAAAACCTATCTACGACATTTCATTAAATACATTTTTTTCCCTTTTGAGAAATTTCATAATTTGTTAATATTAAGATTTAAGAAGAGTTTGAAGATACCAAATAGGTAATCAGAAGCCGTAAATCTAAGAAATACAATGAACAAAAGAAATACAATGACCAAAAGAAATACAATGACCAAAAGAAATACAATGACCAAAAGAAATACAATGACCAAAAGAAATATGACAAAAGGACAAAAGAACGATCTACAAAGCAAAACACTAAAGATCGAGCAACACGGACACCACAATAAACCAGGGATGAACTCACGTGTCCGGAAGGGTAAGAAGTTAAGTGTTGTACAGGTTTTAGGGGAAATATATACTAATGGATTGAACTTTGAATGAATGAGGACACTTTTTCCCACCGTAAAGAAAAATAACACCTATTTTTAAAAAAAAAAGTGAAAAACGTATAATTTTAGAATTAAATGGGAAATATATAAATGGTCTATTGTAGGCTCTGAATTATTTGCTATTAATAGAACATGAAATATACAACATTTTTTTCATTAACTAATTCAGTAAAAGTAATCCGCGTTATATATTCAACAGCTTATGAAGATGGTTTGCTAAATTATCCTTCATACATAATATAGTTTATTCAAATAAAAAGCTATTTAGCGAGGTATATACACGATACAACATTATGTGATAAAGTTTGTCAGTGACTTGCAACAGGTCAGTGGTTTGTTCTGGGTACTCTGGTTTTCTCCACCAATAAAACATAGCGCCAAGATATAACTGAAATATTGTTGAAAGTGGCATTAAACACCATAACCATAACCTAACCCTATTTACTGTTAAATACTTCTGTTTCTGTCTGTCGAGATTAAATGTTCATTAACTTTACAAATGAGTATAAATAATGACTATGCTACATATTTGTTGACCCAATGATATGATGAAAATTGGATACAATTATTTTATATATGTTCCCTTGTGTGTTTAAATATTTAGTGTTTCAAATTTTATCTTAATTGTATGAAAGACCAGCAGGATCATTAGAAATTCAAGATTCGAAATTCAATATCTGAAATTCGCAATATTTAAAACAACCAAGCAGGAGAAAGCTATCACCAAATGTGTTCTTTAGTTTTCACTTTCCGTTGTTTTCAATTATTTCCAGTGTTTCATTCAATTTTTAGCATTTAAAAAAAAGAAACTTTTATGATTTTGGAAATTTATTTAATTAGTTTGTTTTTTCTTTATTTATGGACACACTTAGATAAAAGGTATTATGTGTTTGTTTCTATTTTTTTCTTCCGTAGGAAATTTTGTTAAAGTAGTTTTCATTGACTTTAATATTATCAAAAATTAGAGGCTTTCTCCTGATTGGTTTGTTCAACTATTGAATTTTGAATTTGGAAGTTCAGATATTGAATCTCTCGAATTGCGAATCTTGAATCTCTCGAATTGCGAATCTTGAATCTCGAATGTCCCTCCTCGGCTTTCGAACTATGAATTGCTATGATATCTATATATATATAATTGTATGCTGTTACATTTAATTCTGAGCAATAAAATACTTCACGTACTAATCGTATCCATACATTCAACTTTACAACCTGGCTTGGTTCATCCTACAAATATATATACATAGAAACTATTGTTAATATCATTCTAAAGAGAGCATATCAGTATATTGTTAAGCAAAGTGTGATTACTGTTACCTTCCAAAAGGAATAAGCGAGTGAATGAGACAAACCTCTTGATTGTCGTTTGACCACAATTGAGCAGTATGTCATGTGCATATTCGTAATGTTACTTAAAATTTGTAATACGTGGAAGTGAACAAAGGATGATAAAGATTTACTCCCTTTTTGGAATTTGTTGATTGATTGATTGATTGATTTGTGCTTAATGCCAGCGTTAGCAATATTTCAGCTATATGGTGGCGTTTGGAATTAGTAAAGAACCTTAATTTGAATACTTGGGGGGAACATGTGTGTTAATATGCTTCCTGATTTTATCTTCTTTCATTTCATGCATGTGCATGTTGGCATAATAAAGTTGACTCAATTTAACGCAATTTACCATATCAATAACTTGTCTTAATGCCATTCCCAAAGTAGCATTAACCTGCGTAGTATCTCCACAAACCGGTCTAAGGCCACTGTCATAGTCCGCAAATAGAGCTTTACTGATGTTAGAATTCATGGTTGAACAGTATACAACTATAAATAAGACAAAAAATTATATTTAAATTTAGCGTTCAATACTAGTAGCAGGGTTAGTGTTATGGTGTTTAACGCCACTTTCAACAATATTTCAGTTATATCGTAGCAGTTAGTTCTATTGGTGGAGGAAACCGGAGTACCCGGAGAAAAACCCCGACCTGTCACAAGTCACTGACAAACTTTATCGCATAATGTATTTATCGAGTGCACCTCGCCTGGGCGGGATTCGAACTAACAACGTTAGTGGTGATAGGTTCTGATTGCACAGGTACAAAATGTAGTTACCAACTACCATACGACCACGGCCACGACGACCTGCGTTAAATAGCCAACTAATCTACAATAATTATAGCTATATATATTAATTATGAAACGTAGATATGCTTAAAATTTACGAAAGGAAGACCAAAAATGTCAACACTATTATAAGTGGTGATCTTAATTCACATATTCCGTAAGATAAGATAACAATTACAGGAAATAGTGTAATAAATCACAACCCAGATAGAAAAACCAAGAAAGTGAAACATAAACTTATAGAGTATTTAAATGAGAAAAGAATGTCGAACTCCCACCCCCTACCCCCCAAAATAAAAAAAAAGCAAAAACAAAAGAAGTTATTGAAAACAGTTGCTTCAAAAGTTTTAGCATATTATATTCCATACACGCGTTCGGTTGTCTATAAACCATTCACATGTTTGAAAATAGCGGAGTAAACCAAAGATTGTGTGTTACAAATCAATCATCTAGAAGGGCCCGGGTGGCTCAATGAGTTAGGTAGTTGGAATACATAACAACTCATACAAGTCTATCACCAATACAGCGTGGGTTCGTGCCCGGCTTTGTAAAATTACAAAAAAGGGTGCACTCGACTCGCAGTCGCAAGTGATACAGCTTACCAGTTGCTTGCCCATGGTCGGTGGTTCTCTCCGGGTACTCGGGCTTCTTCCACCACTAAAACTGGTCGCCATGATATTGCTGAAAGTGGCGTTAAGCACCAAAAATAAAATCAAATCAAATCAATCATCTAGAATCACAGACGAAAAATGATTATTGTCAATGGACAGTAATATGTATGGAGTACATATAGCGTCATTGCTACCGTCTCTCAGATGTCGGGTTATCCGTTAGGAACATTAGGCATCGTGCCTAGGTCCTACAAAAACGAAGAATTACATGAAAAAAACGATCTGGTCTGGTGAACTTCATTTTTAATGTATATGAAACAAAAAATTACCCCTTTGCTAAGGGAGCAGTCATTTGCGCCTTACAATATAAGAATATAAATTACATGTAAACCATGAACATTTGTTAATGCTACTCTAATACGCTGCCATTTCATGTTAAAGCAATCACCAACTACAGAGGATGATAAGAGACGTGCAGAGAACTTTTCCATTTTTATTTCAGAATTTGGTAGCATATCCTTTAACTTACATATATGCGAGTGATATTTGAAAATAATTCGGAATATGTAGATTAATTTCAAATTGTACATTTCCCAAGATAATACCTTTTGGAGTCAAGTTTACATTGCTTCCATCTATAAAAAGTCCATGACTAAAAACCAGAATTAACAAATGATCATGGTTAAAAAAGAGATGTATATAAAAATGAAATGGAACTAAGTATGTGTGATGGGTGTCGAAAGAATATTATTTAAGTGATTAATGTAAATGAAAGTACACATCACATATTTATTCCTTTGCAAAAATAAATTACAAAACAAATTACATGTTAACGTAGCAAAGTATTTTATAAAGTACGTGACAATGCGATAAAAATACGTATACAATAATATACCTATTTAAAATACTTTCAAAAATAAAATAGTTATGAAAACAAACAAGATTGAACAAATTAATAAGATCATTTATCATAATTTTGCACATTTAAAGGTCACTTCTCATTGAAATAATCATCGTATTGGTTAAATAGGTTACAAAGTAAATTAATATGCTGCTTTATCAAATAAGATATATCAATGGATCTTTTTTCAGATGACATCTAATGTCACCAATTAACTATTGTATGGTTCTACGACAAAAGCCTCCTATGACGGTTTGGTGGTTTATGGTGTTTAACGCCACTTTCAACAATATTTCAGTTCTATCATGGAGGTCAGTTTTATTGGTAGAGGAAACCGGAGTACCCGTAGAAAAACCACTGACCTGCCGGAACTCACTGACAAACTTTATCACATAATGTTGTATCGAGTACACCTCGCCACGAACGGGGCTCGAACTCACAACTTTAATTGTGATAGGCACTGATTGCACCCCTAGGACAAATGCCCCCTAATAAAAAGCCATCAATAATAAAAAAAAGTATTAGTTAATGTTTTTGTGTCATGTAAAAATTTATTTCTGTCTTTGTTCAACTGTTCGGATTTGAAAAATTTACTTTGTATATTTTCTAACATGATTTAAGATTTTTTGCACTTCTGTATTTTAATTCATGGTACCTCTACATTTTAATTGTAACCATATTTATATAGTGGTGTATTTGAACACATTTGTCCGGGGACTTTTGTCTTGTTCCCCAATTGTGCATGTATGTAACTTAGAAAAGTTTGAAGATACAAAAGGGGCAATCAGATTTCATAAATCGAAAAATCAGATAATACAGTGGTAAGCACAGGACAAAAGAACGATCTACAAAACATTACACAGAAAACTAAAGATCGAGCAACACGAACCCCACTAATAACTGGGGGTGAACTCAGGTACTCCTGATGAGTAAGCAATTCCTGCTCCACATATGGAACCCGTCGTGTTACTCTTGTTAAGTTGCTACATACCCGGTGATAAGTCATGAAAGAGGAAAGGACCGGATTGTGATTACGACATATCCGTCGTCATCTTTGATACAGATTTTGCGTAACGGTTAACCAAGTCATTGACAAGAACTCTGTAAATCTAAGATCGATTATAAAATCTTTGAATTACCCGGTATATATCACCGTCGATAACACATTTATGGAACAGTTTAGTTTGTAGAAAGTGCGTAACGCCATGATATATAGCTGAACTACTGCTAAAGTTGCCGTTAAACACCAATCAATCAATCAATCAATATAGAATATGTGCGTTTAAATCCCGCGCCCGATACAACATCATGTGATTACTTTTGTCAGTGACTTGCGACTGCAGGTTAGCGTTTAAGAAATATTAGATTCATATAAACAGAGAGGAAATTTACCGGTATACATGAACTATATAAAATAAAAATAAATCATGTTAAAGGAATGAGTGAGACTCCAATTCAGCAATTTTTCAGCTATATCATGGCGAGAACAATGTAATTTTCAATGAGAGGATCATGATGATGAGGGTCCGCATTGTACTAGACTAACACGCTTGGGTTTTTATAGTGTTAGCTCACTGAAGCAACAATCCACAGGTATACATGTCGCCCCACTCGTACACATTATCCTGAGCTAACAAGTCTTTGCTCTTTCTCCTTAATGCTGCGTGCTTAGCGGAAAAGCAACAAATACTAATTTCATAGTCTTTGGTTTGACCCGATCGGGATTCGAACCCACTGTCTACCACACTCGAGTACACTAACCATTACACCACCGATGAACCCACTGTCTACCACCCTCGAGTACACTAACCATTACACCACCGATGAACCCACTGTCTACCACCCTCGAGTACACTAACCATTACACCACCAATGAACCCACTGTCTACCACCCTCGAGTACACTAACCATTACACCACCGATGAACCCACTGTCTACCACACTCGAGTACACTAACCATTACACCACCGATGAACCCACTGTCTACCACCCTCGAGTACACTAACCATTACACCACCGATGAACCCACTGTCTACCACACTCGAGTACACTAACCATTACACCACCGATGAACCCACTGTCTACCACACTCGAGTACACTAACCATTACACCACCGATGAACCCACTGTCTACCACACTCGAGTACACTAACCATTACACCACCGATGAACCCACTGTCTACCACCCTCGAGTACACTAACCATTACACCACCGATGAACCCACTGTCTACCACACTCGAGTACACTAACCATTACACCACCGATGAACCCACTGTCTACCACCCTCGAGTACACTAACCATTACACCACCGATGAACCCACTGTATACCACCCTCGAGTACACTAACCATTACACCACCGATGAACCCACTGTCTACCACCCTCGAGTACACTAACCATTACACCACCGATGAACCCACTGTCTACCACACTCGAGTACACTAACCATTACACCACCGATGAACCCACTGTCTACCACCCTCGAGTACACTAACCATTACACCACCGATGAACCCACTGTCTACCACCCTCGAGTACACTAACCATTACACCACCGATGCGGTTTATGTTATAGGAAGAATTATCAGGTTTATCAATGGATATATGGTTCATAGATATATATTATTCAAAATAGTACATAATAATTATTATTTCTTGTTTTTCACGCCTTTCTAATCAGTTAGTAAGTAAAGGATATATATTTCTAACAAACAAGCGACAGTAAGTCAGTGCATCAACCTCTCCATTAATAAAATATTAATACACAATCACAACTGTATGTAATTACATATTCTTTAAAAAAAAAGTCATTAATTGTTCGAGCAATCTCATTTAATAATGATAAGTATTGTTCAACAACACATTCAGTATTCCCCCCCTGAGAAAAATCAATGGATTTGCTAAGAAATTTAAACTACATGACGTATCTTTAATCATAATATTCATTTATCTTTTTTTTCTTCAATTTCCTCTATACTAAAAAACCACTAAATGTTAATCAACAATCCTGTTTTAGGAATGACTCATCAAATTCAATATCTTTAAGCTATATGACTAAAAAATAAATATTGTCACACCTTGATAGTAAAATACCAACCGCTCCTCCGTGTGGAGTTTTCACAACTCCTACGTTACGCATGAGCTTGCAGTTGATCTTTTAACTATCAAATCAAAAATCTCTAAGAAGAGTGTGAAGATACCAAAGGGGTATTCAGAATCCGTAAATCGAAGAACAGGCAACATAATGGCCAAAAGACAGAAGAACAGGCAACATAATGGCCAAAAGACAGAAGAACAGGCAACATAATGGCCCAAAGACAGAAGAACAGGCAACATAATGGCCCAAATGAGAAAAGACAAACAACGATCTACAAAACATTACACATAAAACTAAAGATCGAGTAACACGAACCCCCCTAAAATCCGGGGGTGAACTCAGGTGTTCCGGAAGGTAGCAGTTCTTGCTCCAATAGTGACACCCGTCGTGTTACTCTAAAAATCGTCTCTTCTAATCATTCAAAAAGTTTGATTCGGATCCCCACTAAAAACGTTACACGATCCCCACTAAAAACGTTATACGATCCCCACTAAAAACGTTATACGATTCCCACTAAAAACGTTATACGATCCCCACTAAAAACGTTATACGATCCCCACTAAAAACGTTATACGATCCCCACTAAAAACGTTATACGATCCCCACTAAAAACGTTATACGATTCCCACTAAAAACGTTATACGATCCCCACTGAAAACGTTATACGATCCCCACTAAAAACGTTATACGATCCCCACTAAAAACGTTATACGATCCCCACTAAAAACATTATACGATCCCCACTCAAAACGTTATACGATCCCCACTAAAAACATTATACGATCCCCACTAAAAACGTTATACGATTCCCATTAAAAACGTTATACGATACCCACTAAAAACGTTATACGATCCCCACTAAAAACGTTATACGATCCCCACTAAAAACGTTATACGATCCCCACTAAAAACGTTATACGATCCCCACTAAAAACATTATACGATCCCCACTAAAAACGTTATACGATCCCCACTAAGAACGTTATACGATCCCCACTAAGAACGTTATACGATCCCCACTAAAAACGTTATTTCAAGTTCAATTGGATAGATGCGATCAACGAAATCACCAAACCTAGAATTATGTAGTGAAAGTACAGTATCCTACAGCGGAACGTAAAATTAAAGGGTTGGGCTAGCTACTTTTCGTTGGCGAAAGGAGGAGCATAATTGACACCCATGCGATTGTCGGTTGGAAAACATGTCTACTAAACACAACAAATAAGTTGTCAATCAAAAACGCGAGAATTTTTATAAAATCAGTTTCAAAGAACTTTTTGTTTGAAATTTGTTTTACAAAATAAGACTGATCCCGTTCTAAATATATATATATATATATATATATACGTCTGAAAATTAAACCAAGCAGTGTTAGAATTAGATTTTAGAACTGTCAAATTTTTGTTCTTCCCTCGACGGGATTTGAACTCACACCATTGATACACTGTAGCACCATATCTAATCAGGAAATCGTAGAAACATGCAGGCCAATGCGACACCCCTAACACACATAGCCATGACCGCTCACACACCTAGCTTGGTACAGGTACTTCAATGTGGCAGGGTTAGACTGGTTTTTGGGGGGTTTTTTTGTTGGTTTTTTTTGGTTCCAAAATATGTACTCTTATTCGGTGAAATGAAGCGGTCGTGCACTTCTAATCTTCTTTATTATGTAAAAAAAATACCTTCAGATCTAATATTTGTACATGTATATGTTTAAAATTTGCCGATGCGGTCTAATTGTATTCTATTACTATTATTATAAATAATAACAGTACACTAATGAGTGAGAAAAGTGTGACGATACCAAAGGGGTAATCAGAAGCCGTAAATAGAAGAAGAACAAGTCAACGCAACGACCAAAGAAAAAAGACAAAACAACAAACAGTGATGTACAAAACACTACACAGAAAACTAAAAACCGGGCTTAACTTAGGTGCTCCACATGTGGCACCCATCGTGTTACTCTTGTCACAAACCCGGTGATAAGTCATGATCGAGGAAAGGACTGAATTGTGATTACGATGAGTGGAACATATCCATGGTCATTTGTGACACATATACTTTGTAACGGTTGGGCAAGTCATAGTGGCGACCGTAAAACTTTCGAAGTGATAACTTCAGCATACATTTTGCTGTAATCCAATTGTCTGGTGTTTTATTGGTGTGTAACACACAGGAAAACATATATATGTTGTTGTAATCTAGTTAGAGTGTTTATCGTTACAACAGGTGTATAATCACTTAACAATTAAATACTATAAATAATATTGACAATTCCAAAAATTTTTAAATCTAAAACTTATAATTTTAACTGAACTAGATAGTATTATATTTAAATACATGATGTATGTATAATTTATCAAAACAGAAACTCAATATTATGATAGGTTAAAAGACGGTTTTGCCTTTCAACAATTAAACAGCCATACCCTCTACCCTAACAATAAGTGTTATATATACTGGCAAAAGGATGAAAAGAGAGGTTAATATATTCGACAATACATAGTAGAATAAAATGAGGGTACAAACAACAAAGAATACCACACTGCCGCAACAGTTCCAAAAATAACTAGAAAAATCGTGGACAGAGACAAAATTAGTACCTTAACACACATTTACTTGATCTCTCATTTTCTTGGGTTGAAAAATGATACGAAAAAGGGGACATATAGGGACGAACATTAAATTAATTACATACAATTTAACACTTTTAATCATGCAATAAAAAGTAATGTAAATAGTGACTGACTAACGTTATCATATACAATTGTATCGAGTACACCTCGCTATGGGTCTGATTTGATTTCACGACTTCTGCGACTGAGGAGGCACTGATTCCATAGATAAATGTTATACAAGCTAGCAAAACATCTCAACCATGACGCCACTTTCTCCACGAAAAAAACCTTGACTAGTATTGCTATCACAGACGGGAAAGCAAAACTATATATCAGATGGACTCGAGACCATCGTTATTCTATACATTTGGTATTGTTAATGATACGAGTCAATCAACCTAATGTAAGACAAGTTTGAAGATACCAAAGGGGTAATCAGAAGATACCAAAGAGGGAATCAGAAGATACCAAAGGGGTAATCAGAAGATACCAAAGGAGGAATCAGAAGATACCAAAGGGGTAATCAGAAGATACCAAAGGGGTAATCAGAAGATACCAAAGGGGTAATCAGAAGATAGCAAAGGGGTAATCAGAAGCTGTAAATCTAAGATACCAAAGGAGTAATCAGAAGCCGTAAATCTAAGATACCAAAGGAGTAATCTGATTACTACGCCGTAAATCTAAGATACCAAAGGGGTAATCAGAAGCCGTAAATCTAAGATACCAAAGGAGTAATCAGAAGCCGTAAATTTAAGAAACCAAAGGAGTAATCAGAAGCCGTAAATCTAAGATACCAAAGGGGTAATCAGAAGCTGTAAATCTAAGATACCAAAGGAGTAATCAGAAGCCGTAAATCTAAGATACCAAAGGAGTAATCAGAAACCGTAAATCTAAGATACCAAAGGGGTAATCAGAAGCCGTAAATCTAAGATACTAAAGGAGTAATCAGAAGCCATAAATCTAAGATACCAAAGAAGTAATCAGAAGCCGTAAATTGAAGGACAGAAAATACAATGTCCAATAGTAAAAGGCCAAAAAGAACAAACAAAGATCACAGAAAACTAATAAAAAGATCGAGCAACAGGAACCCCACTAAAAACCGGTGTTGAACTCGTGTGTTCCAGGATGACCAGCAGTGCCTGCTCCATGTGTCACACTCGTCGTGTTACTTTTGTTTGTAAGGCAGGGGGTGTTACAATAAACGATAGAGAATACCGAAGGGGCAATCAAAAAAGGACAATCCAGAGAAAATGGCAACATCGGGTACACAAGACAAAGAAAAACGAAACAAAAACACAACACAATATGTGTTGGACACCACTATAGCCAAACAAACACAAATAACGTAAATAAGACATGCGTCCCCCTACAAATAACTGGAGGTAAAGACGTACCGAGCATCGTTTTATGCGGAAATCGTAACGTAAAGACACATAATAGGACAACACAAAGAACTAAAAAGATGAGCAACACGAACCCCACAAAAAAACCCGGTGTGAACTCACGTGCTCGCGAAGGATAAGCAGTTCCTGCCTCTTAAAAGACACCCATCATGTTACTCATGTGTACAGTCAATACGTGGACACCACCACACACAACAAACACAAACAACATAGATAGGACATGGGCCCTGCCTCTCAATCATTTTGCCATTATATTCGTAAAATAAAATATACCTGTAAATATATCAAATTAGAACAGACAAGATTACACAAATTAATAAACGTTAGAGAAAAACCAGAGGGGCAATCAAGAATGGACAATCTAGAAACACAGGCAATATTGAACACAAGAGGCAGAATGTAGACAAACAAAACCATCCATATTACACAGAAAACTAAAAAGATGAGCAACACAGACGCCATCAAAATTAACATATTGAGCATATAATAATAATATTTAGATGATATAATATATGTCCATTTTCAGAAAATATATAATTTATTTGTACGTGTTTCAGAAACAGGTAGGATAGCGAGTCTTTTTGGTCTGTTTCGCAGCAAGTGTAAATTTACCGATAATGTTCTTACGTAGTGTTTATCCTACAATGTCAAAAACAGCTTCCAAATGTTATTGAAAAGAGCAGAAACAAGAGTTAAAATTGTTTTAAAGGAGGTCTTCTTTCACATCCACAATCTATTGTTACTATTTTTTTTTATTACCTACACGAATCAAGTACCAATAGAATGTAATTCTTATACTAGAACAAATAATATTGGAAAGACGCATTTGTATACATTTACTGGACAGCAAATGTAATGATTGCGGAATAAATGATATGAAATACATTGTATAAACGCTTCACTAGCAAATTGACCATAGACTTCTTTACCTATATTACAACTACTTGAAACATTTCCCTTTTTTTTCCTTACCATGCATCTGAACCATCATGACTATCAGCTGTTTCATTAACCAGATCATTTTTGAGTTATTCCAACGTAATTTTCCATATATAAGTTTATTAGTATGGTCTCTACATACTTAATCTACCAACTGTTTTACTAACGGAAATACTCCCCTATATTGTTTAAATCCTTATATACTTAAATTCTTTGAATTAAAGAGAAAAGTATTTTAGATCACAATTGTAAATATGATAAATGACATACATTTTAGATTTTCAGTTGGAAATATTTTTTTTTAAATTGTATAGATGAAAAGTTATTATTAAAAAAAATCTGTATGAACATACATGTAATAACATATTAATCTTATTAAGTATTACATGTACTTATTAAAAAATGAATAAATAACAACCTCAATTTAGATCCTTATAAAACATGCAGATATTTCATTTAGAGCGAACGACGAGTTTCTGGAATAACCTTCATAAGGTACGCTCATTGTCAAAAGATTGGAAAAAATCAAACAATTTAAAATTCTTTCGAATCAACTAAACCAGTGGGCCTAAGGAAGGATTTCTTGAAAACATTTCGTTTTGTCCATCACACATTCTACGACGATAAATATTCGTAGGAATGTTCGATAAAAGACAGAAATCCTAAAATCAAAGAACCTTTCATTGGAGGTATATCTTGTCCTTTCACCAGGGTTTGTGAGTTGGATTGACTTCAGTATATCGCATTGTGTGCTCGATTTAAACTTATGCGATAAAAGTGTGCTTCTTGAAGGTTGGTGCTGAATTGTGGAGTTCTTATACCAATATAACTGCCCTCCACGAAGTTACTAAAGTAGCTAAGTAAATTTGAAGACTCCAAAGGATTAATCTGAAGCCATAATCCGAAGAATGACAGACAATTCCCAAAATATAAAGGTCCAAAAAGAGAAACAATGGTTGATAAAATGCTGCAAAGGAAACTAAAGTTTGAGCAAAGCGAACCCCCCTAAGACGTGGGCATAATCATAATCCAATAAAGGTATTTAAGGATTGATCGCAATTTTTGTTCGGTTCATTCGAAATAACCTCAATCAGGTTGTACACACCGTGTAACGTTACGCAAGGGTGTGTACAACCTGATTGGGGTTATTTCGAATGAACCGAACAAAAATTGCGAGCAATCCTTATAAATTAATTCAAACTTTTTTTGATCTGATATTGAAAAATATATTTATTTTTTTCAAAATAAGGCAAATAATCGAAAATAAATTTAAATAACCCCAAATGTGCCTTATTTAAAGAAAATCGACTGATGACAACGGCACGCGAAGCCTTGGGAACGACGTCTATTTTCAGATTCAGTACATACTCAACTTTTTAAACCAATCAAAACACGTATAAAATGACATGTGACTCTAAAATTAATTTATTAAATCATGAACGTTAAATACAACCTTTCTGTACACTGTGTTCGTCATATAGAATGAGTAAGTAAAAAAGGAAAAGAAATCAACCAATGAAAAATAACAGACATCTGACAAACTAACTTGACCGATGATGATAATTACTGTTTGAAATACTTTGTTATATGCCTCCTAGCAAATAGGGGGAATATATAGTCGCCGCCTACGTCTGTCCGTCCGACAAGAATGATTTCCACATGACATCTTGGATTACAAATGATGTACAAGTTTCTCGTATAGTATGATTACTTGTACATTTCTATCTGATTACTAATAACCAAATACTACGCATTTTTTCTATAATGCTAAAAATTGTTATTGAAATTCCAATTAGAAATGCCAATAAATTCATTTGAGGATGGTAACTTTAGTTTCAATTGACATAAGTCATGTCTCTTTTTAGTATTTCTAAATGACTATGAGATTACACATGTAAAACGTTGCTACAAAATGAGCTTTCCATAATTTTTGGTCCCGATAATAATTGCTTGCTTGATTTTAATGAAATCTTTAATGAATTTCTTAGAGAAAATACACTTTTAGAAAAATGCTTAGTGTCATTAACTTTCTATTACGTTTTAAGCAAAAGAAATTTATCAGATTTTCTCTCCTTTTAATGTGGATGTTTGCGAAAGGTTCATCTCTATGAATTATTTATTAATAGGTAGGTTACGAATATTTTCGATTTCATTGGAAAGGAGAATAAATCGATATTTCAAACGTTTTGCATAATTATTTGAAAGTATACGGAACTTTTTAATTTCCACCCATTTACAGAAAGATTCATCTTTTAGTTATTTATGGATACCAATTTACAAGGATTACGGTGCTCAAAGACCATTACAAACAACAGTAAACTGCATCAAAACTAAGCCTTGTATTAGAGCACATTACTTATATTTTAACTTTCTATATTGAAGAAAAGTTTGAAGTTACCACAGGGGTAATCAGAATCCGTAACGAAAAGGACAGACAATACAATGGTCAAATGGACAGACAATACAATGGTCAAAAGGACAGACAATACAATGGTTAAAAGGACAGACAATGCAATGGTCAAAAGGACAGACAATACAATGGTCAAAAGGACAGACAATACAATGGTCAAAAGGACAGACAATACAATGGTCAAAAGGACAGACAATACAATGGTCAAATGGACAGACAATACAATGGTCAAGAGGACAGACAATACAATGGTCAAAAGGACAGACAATGCAATGGTCAAAAGGACAGACAATACAATGGTCAAAAGGACAGACAATACAATGGTCAAATGGACAGACAATACAATGGTCAAAAGGACAGACAATACAATGGTCAAAAGGACAGACAATACAATGGTCAAATGGACAGACAATACAATGGTCAAATGGACAGACAATACAATGGTCAAAAGGAGAGATAATACAATGGTCAAAAGGACAGACAATACAATGGTCAAAAGAACAGAAAATACAATGGTCAAATGGACAGACAATACAATGGTCAAATGGACAGACAATACAATGGTCAAAAGGACAGACAATACAATGGTCAAATGGACAGATAATACAATGGCCAAAAGGACAGACAATACAATGGTCAAATGGACAGACAATACAATGGTCAAATGGACAGACAATACAATGGTCAAAAGGACAGATAATACAATGGTCAAAAGGACAGACAATACAAAGGTCAAAAGGACAGACAATACAATGGCCAAAAGGACAGACAATACAATGGTCAAATGGACAGACAATACAATAATCAAATGGACAGACAATACAATGGTCAAAAGGACAGATAATACAATGGCCAAAAGGACAGACAATACAATGGTCAAAAGGACAGACAATACAATGGTCAAAAGGACAGACAATACAATGGTCAAATGGACAGACAATACAATGGTCAAAAGGACAGATAATACAATGGTCAAAAGAACAGACAATACAATGGTCAAAAGGACAGACAATACAATGGTCAAAAGGACAGATAATACAATGGTCAAAAGGACAGACAATACAATGGTCAAAAGGACAGACAATACAATGGTCAAATGGACAGACAATACAATGGTCAAAAGGACAGACAATACAATGGTCAAATGGACAGACAATACAATGGTCAAAAGGACAGATAATACAATGGTCAAAAGGACAGACAATACAATGGTCAAAAGGGCAGACAATACAATGGTCAAATGGACAGACAATACAATGGTCAAAAGGACAGACAATACAATGGTCAAAAGGACAGACAATACAATGGTCAAAAGGACAGACAAGACAATGGCCAAAAGGACAGACAATACAATGGCCAAAAGGACAGACAATACAATGGTCAAAAGGACAGACAATACAATGGCCAAAAGGACAGACAATACAATGGCCAAAATGACAGACAATACAATGGCCAAAAGGACAGACAATACAATGGTCAAAAGGACAGACAATACAATGGCCAAAAGGACAGACAATACAATGGCCAAAAGGACAGACAATGCAATGGCCAAAAGGACAGACAATACAATGGTCAAAAGGACAGACAATACAATGGTCAAAAGGACAGACAATACAATGGTCAAAAGGACAGACAATACAATGGTCAAAAGGACAGACAATACAATGGTCAAAAGGACAGACAATACAATGGTCAAAAGGACAGACAATACAATGGCCAAAAGGACAGACAATACAATGGTCAAAAGGACAGACAATACAATGGTCAAAAGGACAGACAATACAATGGTCAAAAGGACAGACAATACAATGGTCAAAAGGACAGACAATACAATGGCCAAAAGGACAGACAATACAATGGCCAAAAGGACAGACAATACAATGGTCAAAAGGACAGACAATACAATGGCCAAAAGGACAGACAATACAATGGCCAAAAGGACAGACAATACAATGGCCAAAAGGACAGACAATACAATGGTCAAAAGGACAGACAATACAATGGCCAAAAGAACAGACAATACAATGGCCAAAAGGACAGACAATACAATGGCCAAAAGGACAGACAATACAATGGCCAAAAGGACAGACAATACAATGGTCAAAAGGACAGACAATACAATGGTCAAAAGAACAGACAATACAATGGCCAAAAGAACAGACAATACAATAGCCAAAAGGACAGACAATACAATGGTCAAAAGGACAGACAATACAATGGTCAAAAGGACAGACAATACAATGGCCAAGTGGACAGACAATACAATGGCCAAAAGGACAGACAATACAATGGCCAAATGGACAGACAATACAATGGCCAAAAGGACAGAAAATACAATGGCCAAAAGGACAGACAATACAATGGCCAAAAGGACAGACAATACAATGGTCAAAAGGACAGACAACGCAATGGCCAAAAGGACAGACAATACAATGGCCAAAAGAACAGACAATACAATGGCCAAAAGGACAGACAATACAATGGCCAAAAGGACAGACAATGCAATGGCCAAAAGGACAGACAATACAATGGCCAAAAGGAAAGACAACACAATGGCCAAAAGGACAGACAACACAATGGCCAAAAGGACAGACAATACAATGGTCAAAAGGACAGACAATACAATGGCCAAAAGAACAGACAATACAATGGCCAAAAGGACAGACAGTGCAATGGCCAAAAGGACAGACAATACAATGGCCAAAAGGACAGACAATACAATGGCCAAAAGGACAGACAATACAATGGCCAACAGGACAGACAATACAATGGCCAAAAGGACAGAAAATACAATGGCCAAAAGGACAGACAATACAATGGCCAAAAGGACAGACAATACAATGGTCAAAAGGACAGACCACGCAATGGCCAAAAGGACAGACAATACAATGGCCAAAAGAACAGACAATACAATGGCCAAAAGGACAGACAATACAATGGCCAAAAGGACAGACAATGCAATGGCCAAAAGGACAGACAATACAATGACCAAAAGGAAAGACAACACAATGGCCAAAAGGACAGACAATACAATGGCCAAAAGGACAGACAATACAATGGCCAAAAGAACAGACAATACAATGGCCAAAAGGACAGACAGTGCAATGGCCAAAAGGACAGACAATACAATGGCCAAAAGGACAGACAATACAATGGCCAAAGGGACAGACAATACAATGGCCAACAGGACAGACAATACAATGGCCAAAAGGACAGACAATACAATGGCCAAAAGGACAGACAATACAATGGCCAAGAGGACAGACAATGCAATGGCCAAAAGGACAGACAATACAATGGCCAAAAGGACAGACAATGCAATGGCCAAAAGGACAGACAATGCAATCGCCAAAAGGACCGACAACACAATGGCCAAAAGGACCGACAATACAATGGCCAAAAGGACCGACAACACAATGGCCAAAGGGACAGACAATGCAATGGCCAATAGGACAGACAATACAATGGCTAAAAGGAAAGACAACACAATGGCCAAAAGGACAGACAATACAATGGCCAAAAGGACAGACAATACAATGGCCAAAAGGACAGACAATGCAATGGCCAAAAGGACAGACAATACAATGGCCAAAGGGACAGACAACACAATGGCCAAAGGGACAGACAATGCAATGGCCAAAAGGACAGATAATTCAATGGCCAAAAGGACAGACAATGCAATGGCCAAAAGGACAGACAATACAATGGCCAAAAGGACAGACAATGCAATGGTCAAAAGAAAACGTATACATGGACAAACAATGATCTACAAAATAATACACTAAAGGTTTATCAATTTGCTGTTGTTCTGTCGAACTGCTGTAATTAGTCTCTTTGACTAAAAGAATAAATCAGAAATATCTAATTAACCATGTCAATTCCCAAGCACTGTCTAAGGGGCAAATGATACCCCTCGGTCGCGGCAGTAGCCCATGAGCTACAGAGATATTGATCCAGTGATACATGTATTAATAAAAACCTAGATACCAAATTTAGTCCACCCTACGCGTTTCTCGAGTAACCTTCATCAGATACACTCATAGTCAAAAGCCAAATATTTTAAATCTTGTAATGATTTAGGGTTAGGGATATGGTGTGCAACAATATTTCAGTTATATTGTGGTGGTCAGTTTTATTGATGGAGGAAACCGGAGTACCCAGAGAAAACCACCAACCTGCCACAAGTCAATGACAAACTTTAAAGTATTGTAATGGAACCGATATTATGTGGCATAACTTCAAACCTTTTACGCCTTCTACTTCGCCTTAGATTTACCTTATTCTACAAACTGTGACAAATCTACTGAATCTCCGTGTTTAAATCATATCATATATATATTTATGTTGGAGATTTACCGTGCCTAAATGATGGCATTTATTAAAAATTAAGGTTAAGCTCCCTCAGGCATAAGTAAACTTAGCAAGTGTAAAGGAAATATCTATAAGTTTATTACTATCAGTGGGTCGATATACCTTTGCTGGTGTTTGTTTATATAGTAGCCTTACCTGTCTGTTAAAACAAGTATAAGATACAGTACTTTTGAAACAAAAGGAGCGGTCCCTATTGGGCAACTACTTTCGTTTCAATATTACTGTATCTAACTTGTATAATGATGATGTAATAATTTATAATATTCAAAACAAAAGTCATGAAAACAGTTTTGTTTGTGAACGAGATTACCTAATTTTCCAATTACAACATTGGTCAAATTCTTTACTATCTCATTGCTAGGGGGTATTATTGTACAACATGTTATATAGTAATCAATGCATGTATGATTTTAGGTGAGAAAAAAGAACAAATATCTAATTTTTGGAATAACCTACATCAGGTTCATTGTACGCTCATAGTCAGAACCAAATAATTTAAAATTCTTTGGGAACAAGTACAATATAAGTGTGATCGCCAAAATGACTAAGGTTATAATTAACATGAGGGAGAAAAAGTGTGATCGCCAAAATGACTAAGGTTATAATTAACATGAGGGAGAAAAAGTGTGATCGCCAAAATGACTAAGGTTATAATTAAAATGAGGGAGAACAAGTGTGATCGCCAAAATGACTAAGGTTATAATTAACATGAGGGAGAAAAAGTGTGATCGCCAAAATGACTAAGGTTATATAAACATGAGGGAGAAAAAGTGTGATCGCCAAAATGACTAAGGTTATATAAACATGAGGGAGAAAAAGTGTGATCGCCAAAATGACTAAGGTTATATAAACATGAGGGAGAAAAAGTGTGATCGCCAAAATGACTAAGGTTATATAAACATGAGGGAGATTGACTTTATTATTGTTATATATAAGACTATTCATTTGTACAATAAGTTTAATTATTAAGACATTGAAAATGATAAATTTTAACTTGGTTCAGCCTGCTGCTTAATGTTTCTGAATTCAACTAAAGGCGGGAGATATAAATGGTCTGTTATCCAACCTCTTCATTTAGGTGATGGTCAAGGAAAGAAGCAGACTTTTGAGTATCAGTGGTATCCGTATCCTTTACTTCAAGCTCATTTGGATAGATGCGATGCAGATAATCACAGAATCGAGATTTGTTCAGTGACTGAACATCATGTATATAGCGGAAACTGGAATTAAAGGTCCGGGATTGTTTTCTATCATTATTCTTGGAAAGCCATTGAAAGAAGTCTGCCTCATAGGCGTGTAAAAACAATCAGCGAAAAGTGAAAAATATCAGATATATTGGTATTGATTCATTTGACACAGATTATCATTAATTTGTATGATCATGCTCTCCACAACGAGTTACAGGCGAGTACAATTTCAATAAAATGATAACGTGACGTGTGTCATTACAGAGTTATGCTTTTTGAAATTGTGAATTGTATTTTAGAAATGAAACTGGGACACATATTAGACAAAATAAAATATTTTGCACTATAATGCTGTTGTTGTCTGTTATATCAAAAAGCTAAAACTTAACAGGCACATTTCAAACTGTTTTAAAGAGGTTATATCCAAAACGTGTTGTGGTTAATTACATATAAAATTAAAAAAACAAACCAACATTTACACAATTGGGATAATTGTTTAATTGTTATATCTTTATGGTAAATGAATACAGTCAAGCATGCCTTAAAGGGCACCTCTATTTAGCAAATCTCCGTCTGTAAACGACAGTCTCATATCTTCCATTAATGAATAGTGCATATAATTTGAACATGTATATAAAGGGCAACTGTTCATAAATGCACATTTTCAGGTTACTTTGAGTGGCCTTTGCATACAGATTTGACTGTATTTAAAATTTTATACGGGGACTGATGTACTCACATTAGTTATTTGTAAGCAGACAATAAGTCAGTGGACTAGATCAGATATCTTAAAGGAAATAAAAATAAGTTTGATTTTGACAACAAGATTTCCAGAATAATGTCCCTTTAAAATCCCAATAATATTGAACATCTTAATTGCATATGACATAAATCTTGTGATATGGCATGATATAGCATCAGGACGCATTGTCAGTTTGGTAATTCAATGGATTTTTTTTAATAGAATACAGAGCGTGCGTAGCTAGCCACGAATCAATACATCCCACATTACTGGTTTTCTTTCATTTGTGTAAAAATAGTCCCGGAACCAACAATTAACGTGAATGTAAATAGAACTATTCCCAGTCGATCCAGTGCTACAGAAAAACATTGCCACGTGACTGAATTGCTTGGTTCTTTATCTGCTTTAAACTGGTCTACTTGATTCTGAAATAGAAACGTCCACTCGTCATTTTGAATAAGCATTTATTTTATTACCAAATATGTGGTATGAATATCAGCAAAATTTAGTTTTATCAAATTAATTTAAAGTAATATTTATACCATGGTATTCCGAGTTAAGCGGTGAAACAATCAAACGCGCGAAGCTTGAGATTATTTAACAGTTTAACTCGGAAAACCGTGGTATAAATAATTTGTAACATGAAGACATCCAATATCACATCTAGGTCGTCGATTATTACACGGCTCTCTTAGATTAATAAAACTACAGCCCAGATTAAAAGTGTGCAATATCTCGTATCTGTGTGTATTATTTCATAGTTCTTAGCTGTTGCTTACATTAATGCTGGTATATAAAACAAAAAAAGATTTTTTTTTAAAGAATGCATTCATGTTACAAGCCTTTAATACAGAGAGTTAAATCCAGGTGTAACTTTATAGAAGTGTCGATGATTGTGAAAGTCCACTGACATATTGATTATAATAATATCATACATATTTATTAATTGTATAGCGTAAACAACAATAGCGAAATGTTGATTTCCATCAATCATATCGAGCTTGACTATATAAATAGTATTTCCGCACGGGTGGATTAGTTTTATATCAAACTCTTTAAAAAACCATTTAATTGCATTTTGATACAACCCCACAATGGTTTGATTTGTTTTATGATGATTATTTAACGCCACTTTCAACAATATTTCAGTTATATCGTGGTGGTTAGTTTTACTAGTGTAGGAAACTGGAGGACCCGGAGAAAACCACCGACATGTCGCATGTCACCGACAAACTTAATCACATAATGTTGTACACCTCGCCCTGATCGGGATTCGAACTTACAACATCAGTGGTGATAGGTATTGATTGCATAGGTAGTTGTAAATCCAATTACCATACGATCACGGCCACAATGAATGGAACTTCCGTTTGAGTGGCATATATTCAACTCTTTAAATAACTCCATTAAGTGTATTTTGATGCGATCTCACAGTGAATGGAAGCTTGCTCTTTTATAAATGTGTGCTTGTATATATTTAATGCAATGCTAAATATAACAAGACAATGGCGAAGACAATACTAAGTTGGAAATCTTGTGTCTGGTCCCTTTTTCTCCTTTTGTCATTATTTAGACAATAAGAAGAGTTTGACGATACCAAAGAGTAATCAGAATCCATATATCGAAGAAGAACAGACAACACAATGGCCAAAAGAAAAAGTACAAAAGGACAAACAACGATCTACTAAACTTACACAAAAAAACTAAAGATCGAGTAACACGAACCCCACTAAAAATCGGGGGTGAACTCAGGTTCCGCAAGGCTAAGAAGACCCTGCTCCACTAGTCGCACCCGTCGTCTTAATCTAGGTACAAACCCGATGATAAGTCATGAATGAGGAAAATATATTTAAGTTTAAATTAAATTATATATAACAATAGAGAAGTTCTCACCTCTACTTTTTTGTAGATTAAATTCTAATTCTAATTGTATGAAAACCCCTTTGTTGATATGAGGACATTCCATAACAACATTTATTTGTAGTGTGGTAAATGAAAAACAAACAAAATAGCACACTGTCAGAACAGTTCTAAGACAAATCGTACAAATACAGGCAAATTTAATATCCCTAACAAACATACACATGTCAGTTCACTTTCCTGGTTTGATACAGGCATCTCGATAAAAGTAGAAGGTGGTGGGGGTCCAAATCTCACTTCTTAGTGAATGGGGTCATGAAAGCGTTTTCCAGATGTTGTAGAGAATGCTGAGACTTAACCTTGAACTTTATACATAATATATTTAATCTTCGTGACATTGAACTTGTCATATGTAACTATATGAAAAAGAGTCGATATGATATTAATTGTACCTTATTGAAGCAAATTTTCAGAGTTTGATTTCCTGGAATTTCCACAAACGTCATGCAGCAAGCTGGTTGTATTATGTAACGCTTCAACCACACAGGAACCTCTTTGTCACCACGGTAATACACGTTAATAACAAAAACTTGGATCATCGTTGATACAGCAGAGAGACCAAGAATGAAATTGAAGAAAAACACTGAAATAAGAAAACACTAATAAATATATTAAATTCACATAATAGCCAACAATATTAAATTTAAATTACATTTTCGGAGAATTATTTATATTTGATAGTACATGCATCTATTTCTACGAATCTATTTTCCCATGTTCATTGAGTTGTATGAAAATATTTTCTATCTTAATGTGGAAAAACGTAAGAGAAAACTGAATAGGCAATCACGAATGGACAATGCAGAGACACAGGCAACATGGATGATCTTTCTTTTTCATATATACAATATACTCAGTTTAGTGTTTGTTGTCTGATGCCATAAAGATAACAGACTAGAATTTGATAGTAATACGACGGGTGCCACTAGTGGAGCAGGAACACATTACCCCTTACGGAGATCGCCCCTGAATTTAGTGAGGTTCGTGCTGCTTAATCTTTAGTTTTATGTGAAGTGTTTAGTAGATCATTGTTAGTGCTTTTTCTTTTGTCAATTCATATTGTCTGTCGTTCATCAATTTACGTCTTCTGGTTACCCGCTTCCCATCTTCAAACTTTTCTTGAGTCATATTTCAGTCCACTATTTGTAATGTTGAGATTTTCTGGAACCAAAAAATTAAAAACACCAAAAATACTGGAAAACATTTCACACAAACACCGGAAGTAGAACAACGTGTTTCTAGTGGGTTAAGAAGTCCTGTTCTATATATACTTTTTGCAATACCCGTCGTAATGACCACTATGTCTGAACTAATATGAGACAGGCAACCTGTTTGAAGGACGAAGTCCTATAATGTTTAGAGAGAGGCATGAGAAGGAAATGTTGGGTTTTTTTCCCAAGTACTTTTTAAAGTTTTTTTTAATTTATTATTTGGCTGGAGTTATCTCTCTTTGACTGTGTAACTGAAGACTGAAGGTATGTTTGTTTGGCAAAAAAAATCTTATAAAATATATAGATCTTTTAAAAGATCTTATATAGAAACATACTTTACTATAATAGAAATAGGTATTTCAATATCATTAGGAATAATTCCAGGCATATTTTTTTGTGTTGGATTTTTCTGTTCTACATTTGTGTTAGATTTTGTTAGTTTAATTTGTTTCCCAGATCATGAGATGTGGATGATTTTTCCTGTGGTTGGTTTCTCTTTTCATGTTTTTTTCCTTTTGATATTTTGTTTTGATATATTTTATTCAGTTTTGAAAATGAATCTTCATTGCTTTTCTGCTGTATTGCAATGCTTGTCGAATGAAACTGGAAACCATTTTGCTCATTAGAATTCTTTATAAGCAATTTGAAATGATTCAGGTGTAGAAGCAAATCCACATTTCGGCTGAGAGAAGAATTTATATATTCTTCCTTAGTGAAACAGATATTGTTATGTCCATCCCTTCCCTGTAACCAAATATGTATATTGCTTTGCAAAATTCTAGTAGCAACTGAAATCTCAGTGTTAGTAGCCCATTGGTTACCATGAACCATTTTATTCTGATATGCATGCCTTGAAATATTGGAATGGTGACTAAGTTTTAACTGGTCTTTATAAAAATCAAAGTTGCTGTAAATTTCTGAGTAGATCAATGACCTATAAACCAAGCTTTGTGATAAATTGCCAGTGCTGGCTAAACAAAGGGCATGAAAGAAGCACTGGCCATCTCCTGGAACATCATAGATAAGAAAATCTTCACTTTCTATTTTAATTCTTCCAGAGTTTGGGGCATTTAAATTATTTTGTGGGGGTTTAAATTGTTCATAGCCCATAGGCATAGGTGAACCCTGTACATGCTGTAAATTTGGTTGTTGTGGGGTTATATTTTGTGAATGGTCATTCTCTATCTTTATTTTCTTAGAGTTATTGGCATTTAAATTACTTGATGGTGGTTGAAATTGTTCATAGCCCATAGGCATAGGCATAGCAGGTGTACCTTGAAAATTTGATGGGTATGGGGTTATATTTTGAGAAGGAGAGCTCATCTTAATAATTGTATCATATATTTCCTTAGGGGTACAGTCGGAGGTTTTAGTCTGTGTCTAAATTGTTGGCTAGGACTGTTGCAGGCACAGGTTTTTCATGGGTAGGGTTCTTTTGATTTTGAGTTTGTGCCATGTAACCCTTTAAAATATTATTTTGAGGAGAGCTCGATCATCTTAATAATTTCAACATAAATATCCTTAGGGGTACAGTTGGAGGTTTTAGTCTCAGTGTCTAAATTGTTGGGTAGGACTGTTGCAGGCACAGGTTTTTCATGGGTATGGTTCTTTTGATTTTTATTTTGAGTTTGTGCCATGGAACCCTTTAATATATCAGCATAGGAATGTGTTTTGGTCACCAGTTTACTCATGATCAAAATATGAGATTTAGGTTGACAAAAAACCACTTACAAATTCAAAAAAGTTGTGTGCGAAGAAATACTTCGGCGAGTTAGAAGATATTCGTCTGCTAACAAAGATATTCCATTCAAGACCCCCCTTTTTATTTACAGTGTAACTACGCCATTTTTTGTATTACAACCACACTAAAACAACACGAAAATACAGGAAATAATGATCAACTGGTCAAATGCAAATCCTTCAATGAAATTTCAATAATACGATGATCCGTACACGTTATTATCTTTTATTTTGAATGAATTTTGTAGCCGATTTGCTATGGCTGTTCCGTTCATTTTACCTACTGTACGCTGCTCTTCCGTCGGGAGTTTCGTAGAAAAATATTTTTTTATTAGAATTTTATTTCAAGTTTATTTCGAATTTGCATAGAGTAAATAATTAAAGAATTGGGAATTTTTCATTGAAATATATTTCTTTTGCGTTTCTAAATTATCAATTGATCTATTTTTTAAACTTCTGGTGAACAGATATTTGGCTATCAATATAGAAGGAAAAATCGGACAGCCTACCGTTATAAGGACTTTGTCCTTTATTACAACAGAAAAGTCAGGAGTCTGATTTGTATAATTTTAGTATGAAGAGTTTGAAGATACCAAACGGGTAATCAGAATCCGTAAATCGTATACTATTAAAAAGACATAATGCAGCTTACTTATCAAAGGTGTGGCGTCTGCTGATGGTGGTAATTTGTCGGCGACTAGTAGTTGGAAAACAGACATCGACAGCATGACGGTGATGACAAGAGACACCTTTTCTCCAGAATCAACAGGTAGAAAATATCCTAGAATAGCTAATATTGTGATCATCACTGATGGTAAGATGATATTAATGACGTAGTACGCAGGTTTGCGTTCCATGTAGATGTAAAAAGTTATATCTGGATATGGTTCAGGACAACAGTTATAGTAAAACACATGTCTCTTAGCTGGAACTTTCGGTACGAGCCATTCTACGTTACTCTTCATTTGGGCGAGATCTCCGGTTTTATCTCTTAGTTGAATGTCCAATTGTCTTCCATGATAAGCCCATGATCCGAATTTTAAAGTACATATTTGTGTATCGAATGGAAAGTTCCTGACGTCGATTGGGCAAAGCGCTTCCACAATTGTTGGAAAATTATAATATACTGTTCCATCGGAATAGACAATTGCCCTGTAGTCTTTTAATCCACCAAATTCTGGTGAAACGCTAAATATTGGATAAAAAAACATAACTGTTACATCATTTGATTACATATAAATTGAAAATGGAATGACACAGATGGTTGACTATTTTTCTAAACAGTTTCCGGTTATTATTGTCAATACTATTTCAAAACTCAAGCTAAACCAAACCAAATCAATTTGGAGCAAAAATAAATAAAAGGTTATATAGAATGAATATAATTAATTAGTTTGTTGAAAAAGTAAAATGTTCAGTACACCAACCTTGCATAAAGGGTCAGGTCAGGGTACCATATCCTTTTGATGGGTATAATAAGCATATCAGTGCCATCGTAATCGCTTGGATTCCATTGTAGCAAGCAGTCATGCCACTTCTGAAAAAATAATAAAATCGCGCTTTACTCTAACTATTGTCAGCATTTGTTTCTATCGCTATAAGTGATATAGATAACATCTGTGGGCTTTCACATGTGGGTATTATCTTCGGTTTTTAGTTGAATAGTTAGATAAAAAAAAATAAGGTAAATATGCAGGCGTTATATTCTGCTCTTCATCTCACAGTCAACGTATTTTATTTAATAATAAAGGTAACTCTTAAAGTGAGCATATTTTGTTTTAAAGGTGTTCATCGTGGCGGAGTTAAATCGGTTGATGTTGGTAATAGTGCACTGGGATAGATCCAGGAATATCACAAAGAAAAAGGGAAAGATTGTGAATATGGTAAGATAATTGTTCTTTGCACGTGACCACCAACAATCACTCCTTATATAAGGCACTCGTCTACGTCTCGTTTGAAGAGTCAGTTGTTTATCTGATTTGCCTCGCATAACCGGAGGACGCCCTTTATAGAGATCTGTTGAATATCTGTAAACGTGTCCTCAAAGAGATATCAAATAATAAAAAATACAATAAGCTTAATGTAGGTTCCGAAATTAAAAAAATAAATATTTAGTGTTAATTTCGAAATGGGATCCCATTAACCAGTTAAAAACCACCACATTTATGTACATGTCCCAAGCCAGGAACTGGATTTCCAACATCATATGCCATTGCTTTTTTTTGTGTTTGATGTTAGCGCTAGTCATTCGTTTTGTTGATATAGTTTGAATTGTTGACCATCACTGTTTAAACTTTCTTTTCTTAATATTGTTTATTTTAAAATTTACATTTTGGATTAAAAGTGCACATGTATGATAAATGACGTTGGTATCGTACATTTCTGGTGTTTGAATATATAAATTCAATAATGATTATTTAATGTTAATTTGCTCAGTTTCCTACATGTATTTGTAAACATTAACACCCAATGTTATTTTCCAATAGGTTTGTCAAAATTCAATAAATTTGGTGTACTCATTATACTAAGAATAACAAAGACTTTTCCTTTGTTCTATTGACGATCGAACAAAATAATTACCAACCGTTTCTTTTAGTCTTATACATCTAAAACCGTTACAATTTTGCTCTGATCTATGACTATTATTTACAAACCTTGTTAAAATATATCAATTTTCTCTTAGACTACCTTATTTGAATTAAGATAAAACAATTATATGTAAATTTCAAACTTTAAGATACCTGACTTTGTGCAAATCATAGTTGAAGAATCTAACAATGAGTGTTATGCTTGCATCTGTTTTTCCCATAAAATTTGGATTGATTAAAAACTATAGAGTTATTGTTAAAAGCTACTTTCAACAATATGTCAATTCTTTCCCGTCCTTCCGTTTTATTGTTGAAGGAAACCAGAGTACAATGTATATATATATAGGGAAAACAACATACCAGCCACAAGTCACTAACAAACGTTATCACATAACGTTGTATCGAGTACACCTCGACACAGGCGGCAATCACATTCCACCATTAGCGGTAAAGGACACTTGTTATATAGAAGTATATAGATATCAAATGATTGGCATGCTCAATTGTTATTTATATTCATTGTTAATCGGAGAAGACTTCTTAAGTAAGAATTACTTGTGTCTTATTCATTTTGCATGTTCATTTTCAAATAAAATATGATTAGACTAGAAATAAATCAAACTACCATACGATTATAAGCACGACTGTCCACAAAAACTAAAAATGAGATAGCTTAATCGTATTCTCTTGTAGAAAAAAACCAGAGGCCCAGTTATCAGGAGAAGAGGGTATGATCTCACCAACCGGTTTAACGCCGCCGCATGTTTTTTTCCAAAAGCCAGAACCTGGATGTCCAACGTCTTATGTCATCGTCCTTTTTGTGTCCAGTTAGTTAAGGTGAGAGGGGATTGTTCATTTTGTTAGTTTTGGTTGAATTGTTAACCATCATGTTTAAACGGTTTTTCCCCCATAGCGCTTGTGTAAGTTTCCAGTATATAGAACAGTTACATAATTCATAAATGTACTTGCTACAAGTCCCTTTCTTATTAGGGGGCCGTCGTGGTCGTGATCGAATGGTAGTTGGATTTACAACTATATATGCAATCAGTGCATATCACCACTAAAGTTGTGAGTTCGAATCCCGCTCAGGGTGAGGTTTACTTGATACAACATTATGTAATAAAGTGTGTCAGTGACTTGCCACAGATTGGTGGTTTTCTTTGGGTAGTCCGATTTTTTCCACCAATAAAACTGACCGCCGCGTATCTAAAATACTGCTACAAATGGTGTTAAACACCATAACCCTAACCCCTTTTCTTATTAAGGATAAAATCTTGATTGACTAATAATATTTACTAACAACATTTCTTTACTGATTTTCATATGGAGATGTGGATAGTAAATATAATGCGTCAGTCGAGAATTCAATTTTCATAGCAACAATATATTTAATTTAAGGGAGTTATTAATAATATTGGGACAAGTAGCAAGTATTGTATATAACCATTAGATACAATGCATTCAACTTTTCATATAAGCAATAACATATGTAATTTTTAATATGCTTAGAAATTCTGAGAATTCCGAGTATCATACATACTTTAAAAATTTATTTATAGATCTTGGCTTAGATCATTATGTACAAAGTGCTATAGATATAGAAGTGTTTAGAGCTTTTTATGGTCAATCAGTAAGGCAGAGTGAATTTGGAAAAGTATTATCCAAAAGCAGCCTGTCTATGTATAATAATTGTCGTGTTTCTATGGGTAAACAATTATACTTGTCTGAGGACTTCAATTTTGAAGCCTCTCGTTTAAAGCTCCTTGCCAGAACAAATTGTTTAAGCTTAAATGCTACCCTATTTAGGATGTCACTTTCGGATAATAATAGGTGTTCTGTATGTCCTCTTTACAGCGTCGAGGACTTACAGCACGTTGCACTAGAATGCCCATTATATGAAGATATACGGGCAGATATTTTTAGTCAAATCGATTATGTGTTCTCCAGTAATCATATGAGTGTCAAGTTTAAGGAGCTTTCGTCATACTATAAGCTTTTATTTATGTTTGGAGACCATGGATATGACATCAGTGCAGAAATGGGTAAAGAACTGGATTATTTAACTAAACTGTATCTTGTAAAAGCTTTTAATGTGAGAAAAATTGTTTTAGAGAACCAGAAGTTATACTAAAGATGATTTAAACAGTGTGTTGTAATATATGAATTTATAAATGTAGAATGTAGCCGAGAAACGTATGATTCTGATGTTTGATTGAATATTTTTACTTTTTAATGGTAAAATACTGTTTTATTTTGTTCAATTCAGTTCATCAAACTAATGGCAAATTGCACTTTTAATATTACATTATTTTATAGTACTATAATGCAGTGCAGTATACTGTTTTATGATACAGTGCTTGTATTTTTACATTTTAATGGAGACAATATTTCTTAAGTAGTGCTTGTTATATGAATTGTTTTAATACAGTGGACAGTAACTCTTATTCACTATTATTGTACTTATTAATGTATCAATTATATTTTTATAATGCATTGTACATAGCTTTAAGGACGCAACCACTGTTACCCCGATAGTGGTTGCCCCCGTTGTAAAGGGGTAGTATCCAAATAATATATATATATATATATATATGCCTGGAGATAATTTTTGAATGTCTCGTAAATTTATATTTTAACGCTTATTTAAAACAGATATCCAGTGTTAGTCAATGTTACATATTATGTAGGGGCCGTCGTGGCCGTGATCGTATGGTAGTTGGATTTACAACTATCTATGCAATCAGTGCCTATTACCACTGATGTTGTGAGTTCGAATCTCGATCAGGGTGAGGTGTAAAACATTATGTGATATAAAGTTTGTCAGTGGCTTGCAGCAGGTAACTGACTTTTCTCCGGTTACTCCGGTTTCCTCCACCAATAAAACTGACCGCCACGATATAACTGAAAGATTGTTGAAAGTGGCGTTAAACACCATCAAGCAAACAAACAAAATATATATTCTGTAACATGTCGAATGGTTTCATATGGTGGTACACATGGGAAGTTACAGTACAATTACACATATATAAGTTTTACTTACAAGTCTCATCCACAAGTTTAGCTTTACGATTTGTGATGGTTCATCCTGTAAATTAAAAAACATAAAGTTTGAATGTACAATATTTATATAATAATGTTTTATTGTCTGATACCCGCCTCCATCTTAATTACTTGAAGTATATGATATCTTAATGTCAAGTAATATACTCACACGCTCATCACATGAATCGTAGCTTCCCAGTCATTTCATCATTAATGATTTATCATGGGGTTTGTAACAAGAGTAGCATGACGGGTGTCACATGTGGAACAGAAACTGCTTACCATTCCGGAGCTCCTGAGTTCACCCCATGGGGTTCGTGTTACTCGGTTTTTAGTTTTCTGTGTAGTGTTTTGAAGATAATTGTTTGGGGTTTTTTTGTTTTTGGATTGTCCTCCTTCGATTTTTTTTCTGATTACCTCTTTGGTATGATCAAACTTTTTTGTAACCAATCTTTTGCCTATGAGTATACCTGATGAAGATTCTTCCAAAATGTGTCGTGGCGCTAAATTACATATTACTATCACTGGGTCAATACCTCTCCTAAAAGATTATTAGTTCCTGAGGATATGGTCAGTATTTCCATACTAATATGATTTATTTAATATATTTATGCTTGAAATTTGTAGTTCCTAAGTAATGCAATTTATTAAAACGAATGTACATGTACCTTAGCCCGGTGTTTGACTATCCACTTTTTAGTCTCTTTGGGTTACTTGCTTTCAAAGATTGTAAAATTATTTTATTCTCTAATATCTTAACTATTAGCATATCCAATGAAAGTTATTCCAGGAACGCGCCGTGAGTAGTAAAATAGATATCTACGGTTTTTCTTTATTATAAAGGTATGTAACACAAAGTGTTATTCTAACGAGTGCACCGTTTACAAAAGGCAATGGTGTGTTCTCAATAAAGCAACGTTGTATGAGGTCTCTTGAATATTTGCGTATCTGATTAAAGTTATTGCAGGAACGCGTTGTGGGTAGTAAATTAGATATCTATTTATTATAAAGGTATGTAACACAAACTATTATTCTAACGAGTACCGTTTACAAAAGGAAGTGTTCCCAAATAAAGGAACATTTTATAAGGTCAATCTATTATTTTACTGTTCGAAATTATTTCTGACGATCCAACTCTATTTATATGAAATCTACATTGATAAGTTATATAGGTTATCTACATACAGATTTTGAAATAGTTTCTGGACAACAGATCTTATTTTAAAATATACGACAGTCTAAAAAAAGAAACCCTCTTGATGCATAAAATTGGTTAATGGAACGGTTAATTATTCTTTACAAATCAATATGCATATGAGATTCTTTTATTTAAACCATTCCATGTTTAATTGGGCGGGATCATTTCCTAGATAATGTAAGAAGATTAAATAGTGCCAACTGGCAGAATTGTTTTATTGACTTTATTAATTTATCCTAATTAAAGGAAATTTTAATTGACCATTATTATTATTCAGGCAGGTGGTATGCATTTAAAATGTTATATTTATTAGGCGATTACATGTACATGTTGCTTTTAATATACTTCAGGCAGAAACAAACAAATAAACGATCAAGACAATCTAAAGTAATTAAAAGATAAAACATTCTTTAAGAATAAACTTTCTAAGACATCTACAAGAAGAGTTTGGAGATATCAAATGATAATAAGAATCTGTAAATCGAAGAAAAGACAAACTACAACATATTTTCACAAAATCGTTTTCTTTCATGAACATAAAGTTTCAACGGTGATGGACAACAATTCTATCAATATCAACAAAACAATAACAAATGTAAATAAAAAAAAGACCACGACATATGGCGTTGGAAATCCAGTTCCCTTTGTAAGGAACTATCGTGGCCTCGCGATCCTATGGTAGGTGAATTTACATATGCATGTACGTACATAAGTAATCAGTGCCTATCACAACTATTTTATTACGTTATGTTTCCACTAGCAGAAAGGTGTACTCGATACAACTTTAATGATAAGGTTTGGCAACAAGGTTTACTCGATACAACTTTAATGATAAGGTTTGGCAACAAGGTATACTCGATACAACTTTATTGATAAGGCTTGGCAACAAGGTATACTCGATACAACTTTATAGAAAAGGTTTGGCAACAAGGTATACTCGATACAACTTTATTGATAAGGCTTGGCAACAAGGTATACTCGATACAACTTTATTGATAAGGCTTGGCAACAAGGTATACTCGATACAACTTTATTGATAAGGTTTGGCAACAAGGTTTACTCGATACAACTTTATTGATAAGGTTTGGCAACAAGGTATACTCGATACAACTTTATTGATAAGGCTTGGCAACAAGGTATACTCGATACAACTTTATAGATAAGGTTTGGCAACAAGGTATACTCGATACAACTTTATTGATAAGGCTTGGCAACAAGGTATACTCGATACAACTTTATTGATAAGGTTTGGCAACAAGGTATACTCGATACAACTTTAATGATAAGGTTTGGCAACAAGGTATACTCGATACAACTTTAATGATAAGGTTTGGCAACAAGGTATACTCGATACAACTTTATTGATAAGGTTTGGCAACAAGGTATACTCGATACAACTTTATTGATAAGGTTTGACAACAAGGTATACTCGATACAACTTTATTGATAAGGTTTGGCAACAAGGTATACTCGATACAACTTTAATGATAAGGTTTGGCAACACGGTATACTCGATACAACTTTATTGATAAGGTTTGGCAACAAGGTATACTCGATACAACTTTATTGATAAGGTTTGGCAACAAGGTATACTCGATAAAACTTTAATGATAAGGTTTGGCAACACGGTATACTCGATACAACTTTATTGATAAGGTTTGGCAACAAGGTATACTCGATACAACTTTATTGATAAGGTTTGGCAACAAGGTATACTCGATACAACTTTATTGATAAGGTTTGGCAACAAGGTTTACTCGATACAACTTTATTGATAAGGTTTGGCAACACGGTATACTCGATACAACTTTATTGATAAGGTTTGGCAACAAGGTATACTCGATACAACTTTATTGATAAGGTTTGGCAACAAGGTTTACTCGATGCAACTTTATTGATAAGGTTTGGCAACAAGGTATACTCGATACAACTTTATTGAAAAGGTTTGGCAACAAGGTTTACTCGATACAACTTTATTGAAAAGGTTTGGCAACAAGGTATACTCGATACAAATTTATTGATAAGGTTTGGCAACAAGGTATACTCGATACAACTTTATTGATAAGGTTTGGCAACAAGGTATACTCGATACAACTTTATTGATAAGGTTTGGCAACAAGGTTTACTCGATACAACTTTATTGAAAAGGTTTGGCAACAAGGTATACTCGATACAACTTTATTGATAAGGTTTGGCAACAAGGTTTACTCGATACAACTGTATTGATAAGGTTTGGCAACAAGGTTTACTCGATACAAATTTATTGATAAGGCTTGGCAACACGGTATACTCGATACAACTTTATTGATAAGGTTTGGCAACAAGGTATACTCGATACAACTTTATTGATAAGGTTTGGCAACAAGGTTTACTCGATACAACTTTATTGATAAGGCTTGGCAACACGGTATACTCGATACAACTTTAATGATAAGGTTTGCCAACAAGGTTTACTCGATGCAACTTTATTGATAAGGTTTGGCAACAAGGTATACTCGATACAACTTTCATGATAAGGTTTGGCAACAATGTTTACTCGATACAACTTTAATGATAAGGTTTGGCAACACGGTATACTCGATACAACTTTAATGATAAGGTTTGGCAACAAGGTATACTCGATACAACTTTATTGATAAGGTTTGCCAACAAGGTTTACTCGATGCAACTTTATTGATAAGGTTTGGCAACAAGGTGTACTCGATACAACTTTATTGATAAGGTTTGGCAACAAGGTATACTCGATACAACTTTATTGATAAGGCTTGGCAACACGGTATACTCGATACAACTTTATTGATAAGGTTTGGCAACAAGGTATACTCGATACAACTTTATTGATAAGGTTTGGCAACAAGGTATACTCGATACAACTTTATTGATAAGGCTTGGCAACACGGTATACTCGATACAACTTTATTGATAAGGTTTGGCAACAAGGTATACTCGATACAACTTTATTGATAAGGTTTGGCAACAAGGTATACTCGATACAACTTTAATGATAAGGTTTGGCAACAAGGTATACTCGATACAACTTTAATGATAAGGTTTGCCAACAAGGTTTACTCGATGCAACTTTATTGATAAGGTTTGGCAACAAGGTATACTCGATACAACTTTATTGATAAGGTTTGGCAACAAGGTATACTCGATACAACTTTATTGATAAGGTTTGGCAACAAGGTATACTCGATACAACTTTAATGATAAGGTTTGGCAACAAGGTTTACTCGATGCAACTTTAATGATAAGGTTTGGCAACAAGGTTTACTCGATACAACTTTATTGATAAGGTTTGGCAACAAGGTATACTCGATACAACTTTATTGATAAGGCTTGGCAACAAGGTTTACTCGATGCAACTTTAATGATAAGGTTTGGCAACAAGGTTTACTCGATGCAACTTTATTGATAAGGTTTGGCAACAAGGTATACTCGATACAACTTTAATGATAAGGTTTGGCAACAATGTTTACTCGATACAACTTTATTGATAAGATTTGGCAACAAGGTTTACTCGATACAACTTTATTGATAAGGTTTGGCAACAAGGTTTACTCGATACAAATTTATTGATAAGGCTTGGCAACACGGTATACTCGATACAACTTTATTGATAAGGTTTGGCAACAAGGTATACTCGATACAACTTTATTGATAAGGTTTGGCAACAAGGTTTACTCGATACAACTTTATTGATAAGGCTTGGCAACAAGGTATACTCGATACAACTTTAATAATAAGGTTTGCCAACAAGGTTTACTCGATGCAACTTTATTGATAAGGTTTGGCAACAAGGTATACTCGATACAACTTTCATGATAAGGTTTGGCAACAATGTTTACTCGATACAACTTTAATGATAAGGTTTGGCAACACGGTATACTCGATACAACTTTAATGATAAGGTTTGGCAACAAGGTATACTCGATACAACTTTATTGATAAGGTTTGCCAACAAGGTTTACTCGATGCAACTTTATTGATAAGGTTTGGCAACAAGGTGTACTCGATACAACTTTATTGATAAGGTTTGGCAACAAGGTATACTCGATACAACTTTATTGATAAGGCTTGGCAACACGGTATACTCGATACAACTTTAATGATAAGGTTTGGCAACAAGGTATACTCGATACAACTTTATTGATAAGGTTTGGCAACAAGGTATACTCGATACAACTTTATTGATAAGGCTTGGCAACACGGTATACTCGATACAACTTTATTGATAAGGTTTGGCAACAAGGTATACTCGATACAACTTTATTGATAAGGTTTGGCAACAAGGTATACTCGATACAACTTTAATGATAAGGTTTGGCAACAAGGTATACTCGATACAACTTTAATGATAAGGTTTGCCAACAAGGTTTACTCGATGCAACTTTATTGATAAGGTTTGGCAACAAGGTATACTCGATACAACTTTATTGATAAGGTTTGGCAACAAGGTATACTCGATACAACTTTATTGATAAGGTTTGGCAACAAGGTATACTCGATACAACTTTAATGATAAGGTTTGGCAACAAGGTTTACTCGATGCAACTTTAATGATAAGGTTTGGCAACAAGGTTTACTCGATACAACTTTATTGATAAGGTTTGGCAACAAGGTATACTCGATACAACTTTATTGATAAGGCTTGGCAACAAGGTTTACTCGATGCAACTTTAATGATAAGGTTTGGCAACAAGGTTTACTCGATGCAACTTTATTGATAAGGTTTGGCAACAAGGTATACTCGATACAACTTTAATGATAAGGTTTGGCAACAATGTTTACTCGATACAACTTTATTGATAAGATTTGGCAACAAGGTTTACTCGATACAACTTTATTGATAAGGTTTGGCAACAAGGTTTACTCGATACAAATTTATTGATAAGGCTTGGCAACACGGTATACTCGATACAACTTTATTGATAAGGTTTGGCAACAAGGTATACTCGATACAACTTTATTGATAAGGTTTGGCAACAAGGTTTACTCGATACAACTTTATTGATAAGGCTTGGCAACAAGGTATACTCGATACAACTTTAATAATAAGGTTTGCCAACAAGGTTTACTCGATGCAACTTTATTGATAAGGTTTGGCAACAAGGTATACTCGATACAACTTTCATGATAAGGTTTGGCAACAATGTTTACTCGATACAACTTTAATGATAAGGTTTGGCAACACGGTATACTCGATACAACTTTAATGATAAGGTTTGGCAACAAGGTATACTCGATACAACTTTATTGATAAGGTTTGCCAACAAGGTTTACTCGATGCAACTTTATTGATAAGGTTTGGCAACAAGGTGTACTCGATACAACTTTATTGATAAGGTTTGGCAACAAGGTATACTCGATACAACTTTATTGATAAGGCTTGGCAACACGGTATACTCGATACAACTTTATTGATAAGGTTTGGCAACAAGGTATACTCGATACAACTTTATTGATAAGGTTTGGCAACAAGGTATACTCGATACAACTTTATTGATAAGGCTTGGCAACACGGTATACTCGATACAACTTTATTGATAAGGTTTGGCAACAAGGTATACTCGATACAACTTTATTGATAAGGTTTGGCAACAAGGTATACTCGATACAACTTTAATGATAAGGTTTGGCAACAAGGTATACTCGATACAACTTTAATGATAAGGTTTGCCAACAAGGTTTACTCGATGCAACTTTATTGATAAGGTTTGGCAACAAGGTATACTCGATACAACTTTATTGATAAGGTTTGGCAACAAGGTATACTCGATACAACTTTATTGATAAGGTTTGGCAACAAGGTATACTCGATACAACTTTAATGATAAGGTTTGGCAACAAGGTTTACTCGATGCAACTTTAATGATAAGGTTTGGCAACAAGGTTTACTCGATACAACTTTATTGATAAGGTTTGGCAACAAGGTATACTCGATACAACTTTATTGATAAGGCTTGGCAACAAGGTTTACTCGATGCAACTTTAATGATAAGGTTTGGCAACAAGGTTTACTCGATGCAACTTTATTGATAAGGTTTGGCAACAAGGTATACTCGATACAACTTTAATGATAAGGTTTGGCAACAATGTTTACTCGATACAACTTTATTGATAAGATTTGGCAACAAGGTTTACTCGATACAACTTTATTGATAAGGTTTGGCAACAAGGTTTACTCGATACAACTTTATTGATAAGGCTTGGCAACAAGTTATACTCGATACAACTTTAATGATAAGGTTTGGCAACAAGGTTTACTCGATACAACTTTATTGATAAGGTTTGGCAACAAGTTATACTCGATACAACTGTATTGATAAGGTTTGGCAACAAGGTATACTCGATACAACTTTATTGATAAGGTTTGGCAACAAGGTTTACTCGATACAACTTTATTGATAAGGTTTGGCAACAAGGTATACTCGATACAACTTTATTGATAAGGTTTGGCAACAAGGTATGCTCGATACAACTTTATTGATAAGGTTTGGCAACAAGGTATACTCGATACTAATTTATTGATAAGGTTTGGCAACAAGGTATACTCGATACAACTTTATTGATAAGGTTTGGCAACAAGGTTTACTCGATACAACTTTATTGATAAGGTTTGGCAACAAGGTTTACTCGATACAACTTTATTGATAAGGTTTGGCAACAAGGTTTACTCGATACAACTTTATTGATAAGGTTTGGCAACAAGGTTTACTCGATACAACTTTATTGATAAGGCTTGGCAACAAGGTATACTCGATACAACTTTATAGATAAGGTTTGGCAACAAGGTATGCTCGATACAACTTTATTGATAAGGTTTGGCAACAAGGTATACTCGATACTAATTTATTGATAAGGTTTGGCAACAAGGTATACTCGATACAACTTTATTGATAAGGTTTGGCAACAAGGTATACTCGATACAACTTTATTGATAAGGTTTGGCAACAAGGTTTACTCGATACAACTTTATTGATAAGGTTTGGCAACAAGGTATGCTCGATACAACTTTATTGATAAGGTTTGGCAACAAGGTTTACTCGATACAACTTTATTGATAAGGTTTGGCAACAAGGTATACTCGATACAACTTTATTGATAAGGTTTGGCAACAAGGTTTACTCGATACAACTTTATTGTTATGGTTTGGCAACAAGGTATACTCGATACAACTTTATTGATAAGGTTTGGCAACAATGTTTACTCGATACAAATTTATTGATAAGACTTGGCAACACGGTATACTCGATACAAATTTATTGATAAGGTTTGGCAACAAGGTATACTCGATACAACTTTATTGATAAGGTTTGGCAACAAGGTATACTCGATACAACTTTATTGATAAGGTTTGGCAACAAAGTATACTCGATACAACTTTATTGATAAGGTTTGGCAACAAGGTATACTCGATACAACTTTAATGATAAGGTTTGGCAACAAGGTATACTCGATACAACTTTAATGATAAGGTTTGGCAACAAGGTGTACTCGATACAACTTTATTGATAAGGTTTGGCAACAAGGTTTACTGGATACAAATTTATTGATAAGGTTTGGCAACGACTTGTGGCAGGTCGCTGGTTTTCTCAAGAGACATGCACTCCGTTTATCGGACACTAATACTAAAAGCGTAGATATCTAATTTAGTGCGCATGATCTGTTTCTAATTAATATGGTTAATGTTATCAGAAGATAATGTTATAGTTAAGAACACTAGATCACTACTATGTTCTTTATTTAAAGAAAGAGATTTAGTTTTCAAAGGAAATTAAGATAGATTGAAAAATAAAAAATAAAAATAATAATATTTAATAATAAATAAAATATTAATAATATTAATGAAATACTGTTAATCAAAATACTATATGTATACTATAACTATACTGAATATGAGTCACTGGTGATTCTCCCATACTAATATTAATAAAATATTACACTTATACATGGTGTGCAAGTAAATATTTGGAAATTATGTAAGATCACCATGCAGGGTCAGATTTTATTATTGTATTTATTCATTTGTTATATTGTCCTTCTTTCTTTCTTTGTTGTAAAACCAATCAAACCAATCAATATGAAATCAAATGTATGTAATTCACTTAATTGTTCTGCTCAATATATTGGGCGTCATGATTGACAATAAAAGATTTGTATTGTATTGTATTGTATTGTATTGTATTGGAACAGTTTTCATTAGTTCACCCAGAGTCGATAGATCGAAAGAGGCCAAATAGCTTAAAAGTCTTTTGAGGCAAGTTAGCCAAAAGGAACTAAAAACGACCAAGGTTACCTATGTTGAGAGAGATTTACCTTAAATTTAAATTAGGAATTGCAAATTTCATATATAAATACGTCTCATAAACCATGTCCGTGCAGAAACACTGATTACTAGACAAATGATACTACCCAACAATTAAAATGTAGATATACCATATAGTGCACATGTCGTATTTCTGGTATAGGCTTCATCAAGTACGTTCATTGCCAACTGATTGGAAAACAACATAGCTTAAGTCTTTAAAAGAAAGTAAACCAAAATGTGTAAAACTCACCTCCACATGATAAAACTGAAATATTGTCAAAACACACATAACACTGGCACACATCACAATGCTTTTGCTGTGAATCTTTATCTGTTCGTTATTAATATCAAAATCTCAAAAGTATTAAACTGATAGTGAGAAAAATAAAAATAAAAATAAATGAAAATACAACATACTAAAGCTATAACTTGTCGTATGGCAATCCCCAGTGTTAGGTTAAGTTGGCTGATTCCATTACACAAGGGACGAAAACCAACGTCATAATTCTTGAAGAGGACATCGGAGATATTCTTTGAGTAAGTCGAGCAGTTGACATCTGGAAAGAGAGAAAGCGAAAATATATATAAAGTCTTAGAATTAAGAGAAATATGTATTAGGGAAATGTAAATGACTGAAAAAACATACACAATAATGAATCACAATAAATACTAATATTTGTAAATACACCACAATTATCCATCATCAACTCTTATACTAAACGTTAGAGAATACCGAAGGGGCAATTAAGAATGGACAATTCAGAGAAACTGGCAACATAGGGTACACAAGACGTAGAAAAACAAATCAAAAACACAACACAATATGTGTTGGGCACCACTATGCGCAAACAAACACAAATAACGTAAAAAAGACACGAGCCCTCCTACAAACCACTGGCGGTAAAGGTAAACCAAACATCGTTTTTATGTGGTCGTTTATAAGCTAGTAAAGTATGAGTGTCGCTTTAGGAAATTCGGCTATTGTGACCTAGTTGGGCCTGGTGAAGCTAATTTTCCGCAAAATTCCATAGAATTCAACAGGTGATAATAATAAGAAGATAATTGGTATTTATGTTCTAAGGCCATCTAGATAATGCATTTGTCATACATACATACAAACAAATAATTCCCAATAGGCATCAATATTGAAAATAAATTACTATTCGTCACACAAATCACAGATCTGAACAAAGAAAATCGAGAGGTACTATTTATTGCTTGCAAAAAGGGGTAGATGAATAAATGTTCTGCAAAAGCTGAACTTGTTCGTGCAAGTTAACCGAACTACGTGTGACAAGTGCATTTAGGTGGCATCCCAAATGTGAGAAGTCGCAGCCTAGCTTTTCTATGACTGATCCGCATTGTTAGATATCACAACTAGAATCAATACAATACTTGTTTAAAACCCAGCAGTATTGTTTTCATTTATGTTTTATATATTTGTAAAACCACTTTGCTACGTTCTGTTAATTATGTTTTATTTGGTTTTTTTTGTTTGCTTAACAAATAAGTTAAGAAGTAACTTCAACATTATCGATAAATTGATATTTCACAATTGAAACACCGAACAATATACATGACATTTGCTTCAAATAATGCATTAATTATGAAAAGAAAGTTTAAACAATAATGGTCAACAATTCCAACAAATGATTCGAAACTAAAAAAATTCCAGTACAAACTTCTTCATAGAGCTTTACCGACAAACACATTCTTGGTTAAAATTGGGATAAAGAATTCGGACCTTTGTAACTTTTGTAAAAATGCCTCGGACTCAATTCTTCATTATATCTGGATTTGCCCTGTTGTAAAACTGTTATGGAATCGGATAAAAACCTGGTTAGAAGAAATTTTTGATATTTCTATTGAGTTAAATATGGCAAATATAGTGTTTATTACAAATGTCAATGAATATCCATTCGAGATCATCGAATTTGTGATGCTATTCACAAAATATTATATCCATTGCTGCAAGTGGTCAAATAATTTGCCAACAATAGAAGTACTTAAAGCAAAATTAAAAAGTAGGGAAAAAATGGAGAGATCAAATTCAATCTTTAAGGATAAGTCGAAAGACCATGAGGATAGGTGGCTGAAATTACTGTAATTTAGCATTGTTATTTCTGTTCTATACTCTTAGCAGAAGCAAATTATATAAACTATTTGTAACAGTTTTATCATTCTGATCATTGTAAACTTAATTTTTAGATTAATTTATATATTTATAAATATATAATGGTTTGGGGTTTGGGTGATAATTACAATTACAATTGATTTCAGAAAAAAAGTTGTTATGTGCTGAGAACACAAATAGCAATAACTGTCATTTACACTTATGATATGTTTGTCTTGTTCTGTACATGTGATGTGATGAATGTGTTGTCTGTAAAAAAAATGAAAATTTACAATAACAAAATAATTTAAAAAAAATAAATAAAAAAAACAATTCCAACAGTACCAACACAACAAGCAGTGACCTCTCACCTCAAATTAAGTTGCTATTATTTTCTTTCATTAAAAGATTTCATATTTCTTTTAAGAGTACGTCCATAAGTTATTTCAAGGATAATAATTTCAAAATTCAAAATATGCTGCTTTTTCGACTGCATATCTCTTAGAACCTGGAATATGTAAATTATCTTAAAATTTAACATAAGTGATTATAAATACATGAAATATGATTTTAATTTTTTTATTTTTGGTGTTTAACGCCACTTTCAGCAATATTTCAGCTAAATCATGGCGACCAGTTTTAGTGGTGGAAGAGGCCGGAGTAAACGGAGAGAACCACCGACCATGGGCAAGCAACTGGTAAACTTTATCACTTGCGTCTGCGAGTCGAGTGTACCCTTTTTGTAATTTACAAAGCCAGGCGCTAACCCACGCCGTATTGGTGATAGGCTTGTATGAGTTGTTAGGTAATCCAACTACCTAACTAATTGAGCCACCCGGGCCCTTGCATGAAATAAAGAGATCTTTTTGGGAAAAATCATATTTGAATATGCATTCTCTGTGAAGATTTTTGGGTCTTATCTTTTTCTCTCTCAAAGATCGTTTATTCCGATACTGTTTAAGACCTTCGTACCAGAACATTAATGAATATCAAAATATCTACAAATTAACTTCTTTCTTGACATCGGATCATAGTTTCATTGTAGGTATAATTTTTATTGAAACAGTTCCCAACTATTCGAGTAATAGTCAGTGTACCATATGAGTGTACGGTATATTAAATCAGATACACAATTGATGACTATTTTATCTATACGCGACGGCTGGCACGTCGTGGTCGTGATCGTATGATAGTTGGATTTACAACTACCTATGCAATCGGTGCCTATCACCACTAACGTTGTGAGTTCGAATCCCGTTCAGACGAGGAGTATTCGATACAACACTATGTGATAATGTTTGTCAGTGACTTGCCGCAGGTCAGTGGTTTTCTCCGGGTACTCCGGTTTCTTCCAACAATAAAACTGGCTGCCATTGCCCTAACCATCTATACGATCCTAATATCAGAGCGCAAATAAGAAATGTATCTAGTTTAATCAAGGGACGTACATATTATTTACATTACATTTTAATCTATGAAATGTAAGTGTAGTATATATTTTTTGAAATTTCCAATAAGATCAATGTAACGAATGGTTGTTCTTCTGAGTGTTGTTTCAGGTAATCAGTTGACCGAGGTGTTTTTATTTAATTCCCCTAAATACACAAACGTTTAGATTGGCGGCTTTCTTCTTGCAGCGTTGGTATATATATATATCGAAATTACATGAACGTTGATGTATATGACTTCTCATTCCCCGGGGTATAGAAATGGGACCGAGAGCTTCTTCGGCTTGAAGGGGCGTCCGTCGGTTGTGCGGGATGTAGAAATTCACAACCAACCCGTCCTGCGGATGAGACGTAAATAAAACCGAGGTCCCGTGTTGAGAGATTGCCACCCTCTCCGCACGTTAAAGAACCCAGTGTAACAGCTCATTATGAGCATTATGCTCATGATGAGTGGTCCATAAGAGACCTGTTGCACTGGCAAAATTATCCGTCCTCCCTACCCATCACCTTTCCTTGTTTTGAGTCCCGTGGCGTTTAAATTTTTAAATGTTCTCGTCCTGAATATAGCTGAAAAATTGCTCGCTGGACGTTAAACACCAATCAATCAATCAATCAATCAATCAACTTCTCATTTTCCTTTGGGAAATATTTGAACAGATTTAGGAGTTTTTATTACGGGATGCCATTAGGACACACACTAACGCTCTTAATCTTAACTAAATTGAGTGTTCGACTTCTATTCTCGAACGCCCAATATATTACAGCGAGCGATAGGTATCATTTACTTATATCATAAGTATTCAAGACAAGCATAAACATAGATAAATTCTCAGCATTACTTCTTAAATGGGAAAATATAGTGTGTTTTTAGATCATTGTTTGTCCTTTTTCTCCTTTTTCTCTTTTTTCTCTTGGTCATTGTATTGTCTGTCATTTACGGATTCTGATTTCCCTTTGGTGTTTTCAAACCTTAAATCAACTTTATACGATAAGCACTCCTATAACATCTTTACAAGTATATGAATAACATTAATATAACAGTGATCGTCGTGTCCTTTAAGTAACTGTTACAGACTACAACCCTATATAGTCAATTAATTCTGAGTTCACAAGAAAAACGTTTTCAATACGTTCCAGATATAACCTTTTAATTTGAAACATCTTAGAATCGAACCTTTGGTCAGACGTCAAAACGAAAAGTTTTTGTAAATGTTTCGAAAAACGTATTGCGTGAACACACAAAACAGTCAAAACGAAACAAAATGCAATGAAACACGATTTAGCGATATGCGATTTTCCAATATACAATTATTAGCAGTCAATTAGAAGCTTTATGCTTTAATACTAGTAAATCAAATAAAGCAGTTTCAAATGCAACATTTTTTTCTATTTAAATAACAGCGGAAACATCCGTTTTATTTTAGTTTTATTTTTGTAAATGAAATTGTTTCATTACAGAGAAAGTAGCAATTTCTACCAGAACAATGCGTAATAATGGGATCATTTTTTAAAATAAAAGTTCAGTATTTAGAAATAAACGACAACATGATTAAGCCGTTAAAAATGTAGAAAAAAATGTATGCAAACATTTTAAATAAATTTTAACAAAATAAATGTTTAGTTTTTCTTGTAAATGTCCTTTATGCATTTGTATTTATGTTGGGGTTGTTTTCATGCTCCTGCAGACATCCTACGATCTTAAATACCCATATTCCTGCATTTGATACCAGGGTTTTTCGAATACATAGCGATCCATGTGTGTTTAACTCGGCTACTGCTCAATTCTTTAAGTCCTACAAGTTAATCAAACATAATGTTTCACAAAAAGACCAAGCGATCCCTTGATTTTCTAACGTGTTGCAGGACAGTTGACTTACAAATGTATGCACAATTATTAAAGGTGGAATATATTTCAGCCAAAATACTTTGACTTTGAAACAAAGAATGTTAGTTAGCAGCAAAATGAAAATTAGAATGTCTTCTGTTTTAATAAAATGTTTTAGTAAACATTTACCATTGATGGTAATAATCTAACAGAAAAAAATGTATTTAGTCCACATTTGCCAATTTCGATATAAATTTATTTTTTTTATGTAATTTTGCATGTCAAGTTAAAAGATCGCGATTTAAAATGTTTCTAAGTTTGATACTTCACTTAATACAGTACCATGCAAATAGCAAGCCAACTTTTCAAAATTACCTTATATTGAATTGTATTCCTATATAGATACGGGTTCTCTTTAAAAGAAAAATCAAGACTTTCTTTCTTGTTGAAAGTAATGTAATAAAACAGTTAAAAGTAGCACATTACAATTATTTTACTTATGTAATGTAAGTATATACATGTACATGTATTAGTGAATAAAACACCAAATTAAAAGCTTAACATTAGTGTTTACTATATATGTAAAAGTAATTTATGTAGTTAAACAATCCTATAATTTCTTACTTGAGTATAATGTTTTTATATGAAATATACTAGTAGATAATTAATAAAAACAAAACAAAACTCAAGTTTTTGCACTGCACTATGTGTAAGCAACATATAAAAGTGTACAAGAAAACTGTTATAATAATAATTATGGCATTTGAAATATTACTTTATATTCTGTTGAATATTATTTTAAGCACCGTTTAAAAAAACCAATATCATATTCGTCTACGATTCTCCGAACTTTTCGTGTATCATTTTGTCCCAACTATTTAGAATTCAAAATTAAAATATCCTTCTGATTTTCCTGTAATAAGTAGTAATCACTTTCCACTTAATATAACATAAAATGATTAAACTCATTCATGTATGATATCCCCCAGCGCCCATTTCCTAGAATGTTGTTCAAGTTGTTACACTTTAGAATAAACATTAAATATATTATGACTTATTGAATTATCTAATTTTTCTCCAAATATATTTGTATGTATAAGTTTTGGGTATAAAATCCGATCTTTAAAGTACATGAAAACACGTTCTAACATCTTTTTTCCTTTATAAAAATAAAGTTCCACGTGAAAAGTTGGTTTCAAATTCGCTATATCATATTACTTACCGTTAAATAAAAATATAATGTTAAACAGACTTGTGAAGATGAAAATGTTTATGTTCTCCATGCCTTCTAAACCTCCTCAGTAACTGAATGTTGTCAATACGATCAATCAATACAGTAAGCACAGGCTCTATAGTATATAATAGTTTATAATTCAATAAGAGTATATTGTTGTTGACTGTCAATAATAAAATATTTCTGGTGCTGTTCAGTGATTTCCAATTCCATTTTAAAGGCGTAATTAATATGCAAAAATAAATAGAGCTAATTTTCTATTAATTGGATTTGGACATTTCATAGTGTTCACCATCCATGCTAATCACTATCATTATACTTTATGCAAATTTCTTACATTATCCATTCATTTCATTGGACAAGCGACATTTGTTAATGTTCACTAACCTTTCATAAACCCCGCCCATCCCTAGCAACATGTGATAATATTTGCAACGGGTGTTAATGTCTAAAATTAACACCCGCTGAGCCCGAAGTTTTCCAACCGATTCTTATTTCCTCATCATTTCCGTTATCACCAGACGACAACAAACCGTCAAACGCTCGTCATGGCGTTTGTTGACATTACGGAGGATAACATCTCTGAATAAATGAAATCAAAAGATAGCAAATCTACACAAAGAGCTGTAACACGGAGCATTAAGCTTTTCCGGGACTTCCTCATTCAAAACAATGAATCTGGAGAATTTGAAACTTACACAAAGCAAAAACTGGATGAGATGTTGAGCCTTTTTTATGCATCAATCAGAAAAAAAGATGGTGAAATGATGAAAAAATGTTCAAGTTGTACAAGTATTAACAGTCAAGTTCGTAATGTTAATGAGTACAATTATTCTGCCGGACCAAATGTATTAAACACATACATTTTTGTATCAAAATAATATGGAAACTTTTCCACAAAATTTAATGCCAAACATTTCAAACAACAACTGCACTGTAAATTTTCATTTTTATTCAAAATGAGAAAGAATACATTGGCTTGAAAATTATTTATGCAATAGTCAGAATATAGAAGCAAATATGTGATAATATTTATCAAAATATACAATTAACATTTTATATTAATTGTTATAAACATTATGTTATTATCTTGTTAAATTTTGTTGCTATTTGATGTTTTATTGTTGTTAATGTAAGTAAACTATCTTAATTTATGACTTTTTATTTTTTTAACAATTGTCCTTCTAATAACATAATGCACACTTGAATCATTAGGCATTCAGTATAATAAAAAACATACTGCCCTTGGATGCAGGTGTTAGGGTGATTAACACACTCTGTGAAAAAATTATCACTCTCGACTTCGTCTCGGGTGATAATTTTTTCCCTCGTGTGTTAATCTACCTTAACACCTTCATCCAAGGGCAGTATGTTTATATTATTATAATTATAATAACAATAATTATAATTATTATTAGTATTATTGTTATTATTATTATTATTATTATTATTATTATTATTATTATTATTATTATTATTATTATTATTATTATTATTATTATTATTATTATTATTATTATTATTATTATTATTATTATCTAATCCCACAACTACAAATAAAGTATGTATACTAAGATGAAACACAAAACATAACATGCTGCCGCAATAACTCCAACATCTATTAGAAAAATAGTAAGATAAGAATCCATTTTGAAACCAAGCCATCAATCACAGCCTAGTTTAATGTTTGTACCACACTGGAGCCTAAATCTGTGAAAACTTGAATCGAGGTATCACAATGTTTCATGTCATTGTTTTTATATTTGCTCCATTGCAGTCTCTGAAAGTCTTTGAATTTAAATGGATGCTCCCCAAACACTAATCTGCAATTTATTATGACCATTCACCCCAAATGCAACTAGAGGAAATGATGTTTAGCAAATTAAACCATCCCTCCTCTTCGCCTCATCGTACGGACCCAATCACTGATAATAAAAGAACCACAAAGCGGATATGTGCCACGAATCTCCCCAACTGTTGCAACAAGCAGGTCTGAAAGTCTGACACTACATCTATCAAAGTTGAAATTCAACGGTCCCATTTCACAGCTATTGTTTTTTCTGGTCCCAGAAATGTGTGCTTGTTGGGTACTTTTCCAAAAAAAATAATAGGTCTTTGAGTCTTGTGGGATATTGTTGTTGGAATTCAAATATTTTGAAATTAGACTCTTCAATGACACAACCATTGTTCTTCTGGTAACAGAAATATATGGTTTCTAGGTATTTCTTCAAATAATACTAATAGGCCCGAGTCTTCCAGACTATTTACCAAAGTTGGAATTCAAATGTTATGAAATCAAATGTTGAAGGGGGACATGAATTGTTGTTCATTTATAAACAGTTGAACCTCCAATACAAAAGGAAACTTCCTATTAAATACAATTACATTTCTGTTGCATGTTTTTCAGAAAATAATTGTTAACGTGTCCCTCGTTACAGCTATCATATGCTTAATTTTGGGTCGTCAAGACTCTGATGCCATAAACCCTGATTTTGTTGTATATACAAATTAACGAATCTCCATTTGAAAACCGATAGTTCATGCCAATTACAATTACATTTTCATTTCTTGTTCTTGAGAATTAAATTCAAACATTTATTCTAATGCATCACATGTTAAACTTTGGATCTCTCAGATTCTGAAGTCCTCATTTGTACAGGCTTGAATATGTGCATCAAAATGATGATTTATGCCATTTATACTTGTATTTCAATTACTGGTTCTTCAAAAAATCGTCTTTCCTAGATTAAAATGTGAAGAGATTTACAGATGGACGAGAGATGGCAAGTGATGACAATAGCTCACATGGGATTCAACATGGTGAGATAAAAGCAGTGCCGGATTTACCATTGTGCTTATGTGTGCTTAAGCACAGGAGTCTGTTGGCCAGGGAGGGGGGTATCTTCCTGCCAAAAATATTTTTTTTGAGATTTACCTAATATAACATAATATTTTAACTATTTCTAAATTTCCTGAGCATGTATGCCTGACTGCCTGTGTAGGACTACCGGATCTATCTCCTTCAGGGCACAAGTAAGAGGCCTCATAACTTAACTAGCACAGGGTCTCATTTGTCCTCAATCCGGGACTTGATAAAAGGGAACATGAAAGACAGTTACACCAATGACAACTATGACAACTATGAGGAAGAGGTTGTACGATTACCAACACCCGTCTGGAAGGACAATAACAAGTAAATAAACGCTAGGTTGTACCATTACCAACACCCGTCTGGAAGGACAATAACAAGTAAATAAACGCTAGAGAAAACCGTAGGGTGATCACGTATGTGGATACTGTCATGACCTTTGTAGAACTACCAACATGCTACACATTTTCATCAGATTTACACAATTCACACAAGGATAAATGACACCATATATCACCTATCCAGAAAAGAAGTACTCATTTATGCCAGGTCTTAATCCACCCTTTCGAGGGTTAGGGTTATGGTGTTTAACGCTACTTTCAATAATATTTCAGTTATATCGTGGCCTTTAGTTTTATTGGTGGATGAAACCGGAATAGCCGGAGATAAACACCGACCTGCCATCGGCTCTCTCTTTAATAGAACTAATATCAAGAGATCATTACATGACATTTCCCATATCGGCCCTAGTATCAGGACAAGACTCCCATATCAAGACCGACAGTGAAGCTGGAGGGCTGATATTGGTAGAGGGTTGATACCAGGGAAGATATGGAAAATGTCATGTCATAGTGAAGCTGGAGGGCTGATATTGGTAGAGAGTTGATACCAGGGACGATATGGAAAATGTCATGTCATATTTATTTATCACATGTTTTACACTGACTTTTTCCAAGAATTTATTTTATATTGCAAACAAGATCTTTGAACTGACAAATTGCAAAAATAAATCATTAAGAGGGTTGCCTCTGTTCGAGTCTGGTTTCAAAAAGAAAGATATCAAATAATGTCGATCTGTACAATGACGTTAGAAAGTGTTTGTAAAATATACCCAAGACGTTGACATTTGAATGGAATTTCCTATTCAACACGACGTATACATTTCGTTTCCAGTTATTTAAACTTTATTCCAATATTTTGAAATGTTTTAATTTGATTCACATACGCTTCTATGCACATTTTTATACATTATCTTTCCTTGTACTTTGACAAATAATGTTTGAGACCACTGCGCAGATACCGGAAGTTGAATTCGGAGGCCAATATGGATTTCTGAGGGCAAATATCGAAATTGGCCCTGAGAACAAACAACCAACCCTGACTTTCGGCTATTATTGGACATGCAAAAACTAACATAGTGCAACAAAATATGCGATAGATCTGGTTATTTCGGAAATGCGTCTGGCGCACTAAATTTGATATCTACGTTTTTATTACTCTCTGCATTGATATAAAACACTCTCTTTCTTTTTAAATAAAAAAAACAAGTTTATTTTTATCCAATATATATGAAATAAAAACCCATAAAATGTTCAATATTTCATAGATTCATTCAGGTATTTTAAAACTATTTTACCTTCTTGTACTTAACATGAAACATTAACATTAATTTATGATATCAAAGGTGTTTTCTGTTTTTAGCTTATTATACAACTTGAAAATCACGATTTGCTAAAATATTATAAGGTTTACAAGTGTAGAAAATATTTTACATTGTACAAGTTTCAGGAAAATCCAATAAGAAATAAAATCATGATAATTGTTATTTAATACACATGTTTTAATATGAAATATATAAGTAATTTTGAAAAATTGACTGAATTGTTGCTGTATACTATGTACATGTATAAGTAACAGATAGATAATTGTGAGAAAACGGTTATATGAATAATTATTATGGCGTTTATATATTCTACTGTATGTCATTACTAGTCAGGGGCGTAGCTAGCCTTTTTTGCAGTGCAAGCAACCAAACCTGGAAGGGGGGGGTCTGGAAATTTTGTTTTGACTAGGTGCAAAATGGTGTGTTCTGAGGTGTTTTCATGGGTAAATTGAATACATAAAGCAACACATTGATTTCATGATTTTGTTAGACAAAATTTACTTAGAATTGCCCAAAATCTGTTCTTCGTGTCTTAGCAGACACGAACTTCTCCATAACTTTGTCTAAATCCACACTGAAATCACGATGGATATGCATTAATGCTAGCGATGACAACCTATCGTTATTCAATTTTGATCGTACATATGTCTTCAACCGACGTAGTACACTGAACGTTCGCTCTGCGGTAGCACTTGTTATTACCCATCAAGTGTCTCACAAAATGAAGTTGGCATCTGCTCGCGAGGTGCTATACTCCAGCGTGTTCGCCATCGAGCGACCTCCCTCTTGAATTCGTCTAAATTACATGTCAGGTCAGTCTGGTATGTCTCATACAATGTCGCGATTTGTTCGTTCGTAATATTTCCTATAACACGAGGAAGCAGATACTGTGCATATAAGCGATTTTCTGATTTTATCAGACGCGACTCATGTGGTCTATAAACGCATAGTACAAAGAAACTTTCCAATACTGTTTTGGCGTGTCTGCAGGGTGATTGGCTCTGGTAGTCTGTCTTCCACATCGCCTCGGCATATTTTCAACGATATTGAAAGGTTCTGATAAATATAATGCCGATTGATACAATTCATCCCAAACTGATTCATCGAGTCGTTCAGCTCGTAACAATTCAATGACAGTTTTACATTCTTTTGTAGCCTCCAGCAGGGCACATTCGATACCTTGCAGGAATTTCGACATATACACCGTACTCTGTAAAATGTGTTCTGATACTATCAGAGCTATAACAAATTCAAATCTGGTAATAGATGCAAGGTATTGTCCGGCTTTGTCATCTCCTAGTCCTTGTAATCGTTCCAACGCATGAACCACTACAGGAAATGATGCTTTAAATGTGTACAGTGCGTCGGCTCGACTCGTCCATCGCATTTCGCAAAGTGTGCGCAGTTTGGTCCGCTTGTCCATATTTGTAGTTGCATCGGAGTCTAACTCTTGGTAAAAAGGCAACTTCCTGCACGGTAGACATTACATTTCTAACTGATGTATCCTTGCAACTATGGACTATGGCCAAATTCAAGCAGTGAGATTTACAGTGATTTCTTTTTCAGCACGCCGATGTGCACGCAACTGCGTGTTGGCGTATAGGGAGCTACGCGCCTGCTAGTTGTGGTAAACAAATTACCATATCTACACGATTCTCAGAACTATTTATTTTTCCAACTATTTAGAATTCAAAATTATAACCCTCCCACTCACCCTCTCCCTCCTGATTTTCCTTTTATTCAAGTTCCGTCAACACTTTAATCTTGGTATGACCTAAAATATTTAAATTCGGTCATGTATCATATAACCCCACCAACAATACTTAGAAAGTTATTACGCTTCGGAATAACATCAAATCTTTTTTAATATTAAATGTATTTATGATTTTTTAGTATAGGATCCGGTTTTTTTTAATTGTTATTTAAACATTTTCTATCAAGTTCATTAAAAGTAGTTTAAAATTTCTCTATATATATATCGTATTACTTACCGCAAAATAAAAATACAACATTACTTAGAATAATAAAGGTGAAAATATTTAGGCTTTCCATGGCTGATAAAACTCCTCAGTAACTGAATATTTTATTTTTAATAAGATCAATAAAGTAGTAAAAGTTTATGGTTCGATAAGAAAGTCTTGTTAGTGTTAATTAATAATTAATATTTCTAGTGTTGTTCTATGATTTCTAATTTCAAAATTGAGGAGTAATGGATAAGTGAAAATAAATAGATTTATAGAGATTAATTAAATTGTACTACCGGTAAGTGGGCATTTAAACAATGTTCACCATCCTAGGGTTTTTCCGTTTTCTCACTCAGCTACAGGGGTTTGGAGGTATAGGGTTATGGTGTTTAACGCCACTTTCAACAGTATTTCTGGTATATCGTGGCGGTCAGTTTTATTGGTGGAGGAAACCGGAGTACTCGGAGAAAACCACCGACCTGCCGCAAATCACTGACAATCTTTATTACATAATGTTGTATCGAGTACACCTAGCCACGAGCGGGACTCGAATTTCCAATACTCAGCTACTGAAAAAGGTATAAATAAGAAACTATTCTTAGCATCAATAAGTAGTTTCAGATGCAAAACTGCTCCAAACCATGAAATTTGTCAATAGATTGCTTGGTACTGTTGAAGGTATCCGCTACCTTCTAAAAAGCAAGCACAATGACCATATCCACTATCAATGCAAAAATAATAAACTACTACCTTTGTATGACCGACAATATCTACACAAATGTACATAAAAGGTACATAGAGTCGTTTGGTCATGCAGTAACCAAATATATTGACCCTTAGAAATAGAAAATATTTGTTTATAAATGAATCGGGTTATACATTGTATGTACAAATAAAATAAAAAATAAAGAATTAAACCATATTTTAGAACGTATGGTATCTAAGAAGAGTTTGAAGACACCAAAGAGGTAATCAGAATCCGTAAATCGAAGAAGAACAGACAACTCAATGGCCAAAAGAAAAAGGACAAACAACGATCTACAAAACATCACACATAGAACTAAAGATCGAATAACACGAAACTCACTAAAAACCGGGGATGAACCCAGGTGCTTCGGAAGAATAAGTGGTTCCTGCTCCACTAGAGGCACCCGTCGTGTTACTACAGATGTTCCGTAAGGGTTAACCAAGTTTTAGTGGCGACCGTAAAACTTACTAAGTTATGACTTCAACTTGATAGAGGGTTGCTGCTAACAAGGAAGCTACTGAACCAAGGTTTCCTCTTGGTTAAGTTGAGGTCATCACTTCGAAAGTGTTACGGTCGCCACCATGACTTGGTTGACCACTATGTAATATCTGAGTGACAAATTACCACGGATATGTTCCACGTGTTGTAGACACTTCCCGGTCCTTTCCTCATTCATGACTTATCACTAGGTTTGTAACTAGATTAACACGACGGGTGTCACTAGTGGAGCAGGAACTGCTTCCCTTTCGGAGCATCTGAGTTCACCCCCCCCCCCCCGGTTTTTAGTGGGGCTCGTGTTACTCGATCTTAATTTTATGTGTATGTTTTGTAGATCGTTGTTTTTCCTTTAGTAGTTTTTCTTTTGGCCATTGTGTTCTTCTTCGATATACAGATTTTTGATTTCCCCTTTGATTTTTGATTACCCCTTTGATATCTTCAAACTCTTCTTAACCAATAGGAACCATTGGTTCAGCAGCGTCTTTGTTAGCAACAACCCTCTATCAAGGATATCCTGATAGAAACCACATTTTATATGATTATATTTCAGTATATCAATTAATTTCTTTTAAATATTTCAAAATTGTGTCGCTGTGACATTTGTAAGAAAATCAGATAAAGTGTCTAATGAACATCTACGCTGTCGATTAAAATATGTTTCAGTGAATAATTGGGATTACACAGAATACATTCCGTTCCTCTTTATTTAACAAATAGATATGAGTAAATCTACTATGTCCAATACGACATCTGGTCAAGACCACCAGAGCCTTGCGATTGGGATTTTGACCGTTAGAACAGTCTTAGGGAACGACCATTTAACTTGAAGGGCGGGGGGGTTATGGTTTTTTTCTAAAAAAAATATTCTGATTCTCAATGTTGCTGAAAAAAATATTCTGATCTTGGTGGAGGAAAAAAAAAATGGTCTGATTCAGTTTTTGTCATATAACCTAATGTTAAATTCTGGAAAAAAATTTCGCGCTTCAAGTTAAATGGTCGGTCCCTTACCAATCAATGATTGTATTTCGTACAATTTGTGTTATAAATAAGTGTCCTACCAGCGTTTTAAAAAAAACCTCATTGTAAAAGGGTTAAAATTAGTAAAGGAATAGAACAATTCGATATTGGGTTATCCAATGCGTTTTTGACTTCCTGGTAAACGACTGTGTTCCCATGGATACCAATATGACTAGGGATCAATGTGAAAATGACATGCTTACCAATTGAAACAATGCGCAATCAGATATAGTGGTGATCAGAGTGATACAATCCATAAAATAGAGGTTACACCAATGATAACATTGAGGATGTTGAAAAGCCGATTCGAAGAATGATACACAGAACCTTGTAGAACACCTACCAAGACATCAATATACCACCAACGCTCGTTCACTAGACAGTCTTATCAGATATAGTTGATATTAATCTACGAGTGAAATTGATCCAACTGCTAGAAACCAGTTTATAATGTCATTGTGATGTGTCAATATCTACAAAAGGAACGCTGATATTCACAGCAACATATATATATATATATATGAATTAAACCGTCTAGATGATGTCGACACAATAATTTCCGATCTCAAAATGTTCAACACATTTCCATCAGATTTACTTCCTTTCACACAATGATAGATGGCATGTGTGAGTGAGTGATTGTTGTTTAACGCCAACTCAGCAATTGTTCAGCTATATCATGGCGAGAACAAGTTAATTTTCAATGAGATGATGATGAGGTCCGTTTGATACTAGATCAACACGCTTAGTTTGATATTTATAGTGCTAGCGATACTGTTACCAACTGGTATGAACTCTACCGATTAGAAAATAATACATGTTCTTTAGTTGTGGTGGATGAATCAAATAAAAAGTTTGCTCTTATGTGAGTACGTACTAGATCATCGTATTTGAAGAAAATCATGCCCATGTGGTGTAAAAGTAAAATTAAGCTATTTCCTAAAAAGAACAGTTCGCACGGCATGCTCGTTGGTAGCCCGTTGAACAGTACACTTTGTCGACTCTAACCATATTATATATATATGGTTTAATTTGTCGACTCTAACCATATTATATATATATGGTTTAATTTTCAGACGTATATATATATATATATACAATTGTATATATCTGTAACAACTGACTTTGTCGAATACCAATTCAGGGCTGGTTCTTCTACAACCGGTATGCACAATGCAACTATTGCAAGACATAAGAATATGAACTAATTCAATCATAGTGTGATGCGTTATCGCATTCATTGCATCGTATATCACAACACGTAATCGAAGAAGTGCGACTTAAAGCATTCGAAGACATAGCAGAAGCTGTCAACGCCCCGGAATTAGCGAACTGCGTCAACAAGCAAAGGGTGAAAGGACAACGCGAACCCATTACTCGATGCAACATCAACCACATACTATCAATTATCTTGAAGGTTAGCACATCAAAATCAATAAGAAATTATGAAATTCACAATCCAATCATTTACGAGATCATCATCGTTCTACTGACGATACAAGTGTTCACAGAAATTAACATCCTCAATTACTCATCCGGGGAATCCCGATCAAGCAAAAGACTACAATACAGAATCTGCGACAGTGGGTTACCGCAACTTTAGCAGTGTTATCAGCAGGAAGGTATGATAGAGTATGGTGAGCAGTTCATTTGTAACATTCAGAATTTTATTGTTATGGACTTCATATATGCATATTGATAGTGCAGTGTTGACTTGCGGTTTCTGCTATTGCCTTTATATTTGTTTGTAAGAGATACCTTCACATATATAATTTGATAAACAACGAATATATGCATTGCCCCATATATTTTTGATAGCATCAATCACTATTTTTTTATTGAAAATTACAATTCCCGATATAATATAATTATTATTTAAAACAAAATGAAAAACAAAAATATACCACTGTCGGAACAAAATCCCATGCTTTGGCACTGACATGGACTATTATATATAAAAAAAATTTCATCGAAATTGACAGTTCCTAGATAATGTAATTATTATTAAAACTAAGGTTCTATTCCCTCAGGCATCAAAGGCAAATATCAGATGTTGACTATCCTGTTTATGACCATTGGGTTTCTTGCTCCAAGGACTATTGACTTTGAGCGTCACCTGATGATAATTATCCCAGGACCGCGTCGTGTACACTAAGTTAGATATCTACGTTTTTTTATTTTCATGCACATAAGAATTATATAATAAACTTATATCTTCATAATAATCAAAATATGGTACAAATCATTTTAATGAGCAAAAAGCTCATGGTCTTTTTTTTTGTTTTTGTTTATTTCTTTATTCATATATAGGTAATAAAAGATAGAGATTGGAAATTTTGAAATAAACAAGAGATTAGTTGAAGTTTATATGAGGTGTTAATATTCGACATTGTGTTTTTATTGTTTTAGCGTTGTAACGTTAAAATTGGTTCGGTATTTTTATGTTACTACATTATATAAAGAGTTTGCTGTTTTGCTGTTTAAATCAGATCATGTTTGAATAATAAGCTATGCCAAACAATATATTCTGAAACAAATACTTAGTCATTTGTACGAGAGAATTGTCTTTTGTTTTATAATCCTTCTTAATCTTTCTTGTTAAATGTTACAAATAACAACATCAGTGCGTATTATTGTTATATCTCAACCCATCCCGTTTTTTGACAATAAAATATTGTACATTTTGAGTCACGTTTATGTTGCATTGGGAAATTGCATGATTATTTTACTTTTTATAAAATTATTTAACCGTGAATCCCGCTCAGGCGAGGTCTACTGATAAAGTTTGTCAGTGACCTGTGGTTTTCTCCGGGTATTCATGTTTCCTAGACCAATGAAACTGACCGCCACGATATAACTGAAATATTGTTGAAAGTGGCGTACATTTAAATACGCACTCGCCTGATTTCATGAAGCGTACTTTTCATATGAAACAACATGAATTGTCATTGAGTGTGCAGTATTTCCTGCCAAATTAATGATCCACTTGCAGCTATTACACTCAGAGTGCAGATTAAGTACTTATTGTGTTGACGATGTTATCAATAAACATGACATGGTTTAATATATATATATTTATCGTAATTTACAGTCCCTTAATATATATATATTTATCGTAATTTACAGTCCCTTAATATATATATATTTATCGTAATTTACAGTCCCTTAATATATATATATTTATCGTAATTTACAGTCCCTTAATATATATATATTTATCGTAATTTACAGTCCCTTAATATATATATATTTATCGTAATTTACAGTCCCTTAATATATATATATTTATCGTAATTTACAGTCCCTTAATATATATATATTTATCGTAATTTACAGTCCCTTAATATATATATATTTATCGTAATTTACAGTCCCTTAATATATATATATTTATTGTAATTTACAGTCCCTTAATATATATATATTTATTGTAATTTACAGTCCCTTAATCATGTATTATTGTCATTAAAACTAAGGTTCTCCTCCGTCAGACATATGTCATCTTAACCAATTTTGGTTATCCTTTTTTAGGCCCTTTTGTTTTTTTGCTCTCAAAAACTTAAATTAGTTTGCTTTCAAATATTTTGGCATTGAGCGTACCTGACGAATGTTATTCTGAGCGTATCTGACGAAGGTTATTCTGAGCGTACCTGACGAAGGTTATTCCAGCGTACCTGACGAAGGTTATTCTGAGCGTACCTGACGAAGGTTATTCTGAGCGTACCTGACGAAGGTTATTCCAGCGTACATGACGAAGGTTATTCTGAGCGTACCTGACGAAGGTTATGCTGAGCGTACCTGACGAAGGTTATTCTGAGCGTACCTGACGAAGGTTATTCTGAGCGTACCTGACGAATGTTATTCTGAGCGTACCTGACGAAGGTTATTCCAGCGTACCTGACGAAGGTTATTCTGAGCGTACCTGACGAAGGTTATTCCAGCGTACCTGACGAAGGTTATTCCAGCGTACCTGACGAAGGTTATTTTGAGCGTACCTGACGAAGGTTATTCCAGAAACGCGTCGTGTGCTCTAAATTTGATATCTATGGTGTATCGCTATCATTGGGTCGATACCTCTGCTGGTGGATCATTAGAGTCCCCGGGGCCAATGGCATCATCCGCCCAGTTGTCGGTGCTTCGGCACTGACATGGTGTATTAGATATATTTATTATCGAAATTTACAGTTTCTTAACCATGTAATTATTATTAAAACTAAGGTTCTCGTCCCTCAGGCATAGGTGACATTAACTGATTTTGGCTAGCCTGTTTAGGCCCTTTGGTTTTCTTGGTCCTAAACACTTTTTATTTCTTTGATTTTCAAATATTTTGGCTTTGAGCGTCACCTGATGAAGGCTATCCCAGAAACCTTTCGTGTGCACTATATTTGATATTTACGTTTTTATTGCAAAATCGTAGAAAGAGGCAAAATCGATACCACTATAACACACAAATACATGACCTCTAACACACAAATACATGACCTCTAACACACAAATACATGACCTCTAACACACAAATACATGACCTCTAACACACAAATACATGACCTCTAACACACAAATACATGACCTCTAACACACAAATACATGACCACTAACACACAAATACATGACCCCTAACACACAAATACATGACCTCTAACACACAAATACATGACCTCTAACACACAAATACATGACCACTAACACACAAATACATGACCTCTAACACACAAATACATGACCTCTAACACACAAATACATGACCTCTAACACACAAATACATGACCCCCTCATTGTCCTGGCTTGGTACATGCACTTCAATAATAAGTGGCGGGGTTAAATAGCATACCACATACCATTCTTAATCTATTCATGGTGTAATGGGACATATTTATCGTACTTGGTCTACATTGCAAGAATTTAGGTTTGCATTCAATTTACTACTGTCGGGAATCACATTTCTGGTTGTTTTTTCTGTTTAATTCGAGTACATTGTAAGAAATTAGGTTTGTGTTGTACTGGCTACTGTCGGGAGGCACATTTGTTGGGTTTATTTGTTTAATTCGTGTACATTGTAAGAAATTAAGTCTGTTTTAATTGGCTAATGTCGGGAATCACATTTTTTACTAATCTGTTTAATTCTTGTACATTATAAGAAATTATGGTTGTCTGTGGGTTGGCTACTGTCGGGAAGCACATTTTTTCTACTAGTCTATGTAATTGGTATACAAAAAAATGTACATGATTTAATTTAGATCATGTTATTCACCTGGCCGAACTTCTTTCTGTATAATTAGATATGGAATTATTGAGGGTTTCATGTTGCCATACCCCATAGAAGTCTGTTCCAGTCCATTGCTACTTTAAAACGTCTCACGTAGTCAGATGTGTATAAACATATATTACACTTTACGTTTTTATTTTCCCTATTTGTCTTTGTTAGCGCAGCCGGTCACTATTTTCGTATATGGACCGGCCAAGTACCTGCATTATTTTTGATAAAAAGTATAATATAGCAAATAGTTCATGTCACTTCGGGTCATATGGCAGTATATGGACCGGTCCGTCACCAAAAAAATATTATATGGACCGAGCAGCTTCGGTCCATATAATATTTTTGGGGTGACGAACCGGTCCATATACTGCCATATGACCCTCAGTGCCATGAACTATTTGCTATAGATTTATCTATTTTAACACCAGATACATTAGCGTCTAGCCCAATAGGTCAAGTTTAAATTAACGTTAAAGCGTTATTATTACCTTACAATTGTATTTACCCGCTACTGTAAAAACTTAACAACACTTTACAAAGTACATAATTGTATATATTACACTTTACGTTTTTATTTTCCCTATTTGTCTTTGTTAGCGCAGCCGGTCACTATTTTCGTATATGGACCGGTAGTATATGGACCGGCCAGGTACCTGCATTATTTTAGATAAAAAGTATAATATAGCAAATAGTTCATGTCACTTCGGGTCATATGGCAGTATATGGACCGGTCCGTCACCAAAAAAATATTATATGGTCATATGGCAGTATATGGACCGGTCAATCACCAAAAAAATATTATATCGGTCCATATAATATTTTTTTGGTGACGGACCGGTCCATATACTGCCATATGACCCTCAGTGCCATGAACTATTTGCTATATACTGCCACGTGTAGTATAAATGTTTACACTCTTGCCACGAACTGCACGTGACGTTGTTGGAGTCAAGCTAATCCCTTTTGGGATTCGAAGCCAGAGTTGTTTTCTGATTGTTTTATGCAGTAAAATATGTCAACTTTTGAATACTCCAGCGGGCGGTTGGCACGACATTGAGGTGCAGGCGTAATTCACGCCGGTTCGAGGCGGGGGTACCTGAAAAAAAATTCCCGAATAGAACTATGCATGGTTGATAAGGGATTCGGAGGCAGGTAATATCAGAAAACAACTCTGGTTTCGAATCCCAAAAGGGATTAGAGTCAAGCTACCCTGTTTGTATGTTGTTGTAAATTTCTAACTGCTATTGTCAATTTCAATGTATTGAGTTTACATGTATTTATGGTGTAAATGTCTAACTACTATCGTGGATTTCTATGTATTTGTTTGATGTGTTGACCCCTTGTACACTGTATAGTGTCTGGGGATAATAAAGTATTTGTTTGATGTTTTGACCCCTTGTAAACTGTATAGTGTCTGGGGATAATAAAGTATTTGTTTGTTTGTAAATTTCAATGTAATTTTATATTTTATTTTATTATCACTAATTAATCTCATCTAATTAGTCAATAAGCCGATGACACAACAGCTATCTTTTACCCTGCATATGTTAAAATACCACTATAGCATAGATATCATTGATCAATAATTAATTAATAGGAATTAAGATTAAAATTAGATTAGTTAAATCGATTGTAAATGGATTGAAATAGAAATAAAGGATAACATCGAATTAGTTTAATGGGCTATATATATATATATATATATATAGTCTAAGGGAATCTACCAACCAGACAACTTATTGAGTAACGGATCGTCGAGACATGACGATGCAGCACAAACAAAATAAATGATAGAAGTCTAGAAGATTTGCAACGATACCGATAAAGATGTTACAAAAAATATCTTGACAACATTTTCTATCAACAAATGACCTTCTTCAGTGTCTATCAAAGTTAGACTAAGTTTGTAAAGATTAGATGGTATAATTAAAACTCTTTAACTCCCTCATTTCACTGTATAGATAGGATGGTATAATTACCACTCACTAAATAGTCAAGTGACAAAGTGTGACGTATTAAAAATCTTGAACTCCCTCATTTCACTGTAAAAATAGGATGGAATAATTGTCACCTGGTAAAGTGTGACGCATTTGAGAATGCTAAGGATAATCGTTAATAAAAGAATAAAATAGAAAATTTTGTCAAGATATTTTTTGTAACATCTTTATCGGTATCGTTGCACAATCTTCTAGACTTCTATATATATATATATACGTGTATATACGTTGTATATATATATTTGATCATGACGCCTCAAATAACAAAGATATACTTGTATATACGTTGTATATATATATTTGATCATGACGCCTCAAATAACAAAGATTAATTGGTCAAGCATGTCTTCCTAGACTACCTGACAGTACCGCATGGCTGGAGTAACAGTTAGCGTACTCGTCTGATCTCGAGTGCAGTAGGTCGTGGGTTCGATCGCGATCGGGTCAAACCAAAGACTATACAGTTGGTATTTGTTGCTTCTCAGCTAAGCACATAACATTAAGGAATAAGAGCAATGACCTATGACTTGCTGGCTCAAGATCAGGATAATGTATTCGAGTGGGGCGAGAGTGTCTACCCGTCGACTGTTCTTTCAGTAAGCTAGAAATACACATTCCAACTAAGCGTGTTGGTGTAGTCCAATGACGACATTATCATCACTTAGTCAAAATGCAATTTTATCTCGCCATGACATCTCAGACAAAATTCCCACTTGGCGTTAAGCAAAAATCTCTTACTCCTTTTCTACTAACCTTCAAGTGTTCAGCACAATAGTTGCTTTGATCTCTGTTTTCAATATATGTATATAATACACGTTATGGCAGAAGAGAACTATGTTGTGTCTCATTATCCTGTAAAGAAATAAGGTGGTTGGTTCATGGTATTTAACAATATTTCATTTATATCGTGGCGGTCAGTTTTATTGGTTGAGGAAACCAGAGTACCCAGAGAAATCCACAGACATGCTGCAAGTCACTGACAAACTTTATCACATAATGTTGTATCGAGTACATCTCGCCATGAATGGGGTTCGAACTCGCAACTTTAGTGGTGATAGGCACCGATTGCACAGGTAATTGGAAAGAAATAAAGGAATCAGTCAGAACATTGCATATTTTGCATTTCGAGGTACAGTGACGTTTAATTTTCAAATTGTACATTATTATACTCCTCACATTACAATTATTTTTGGATTCCGTAATATTATTTTTTTGATTAACAAACTTTCTTGCAATCAGTGCGCACAGATCTGCATTGGTTACAATATTGTATATTGTACGGCAGTAAGCAGTATTTCAGCTATATTCAGAACGAGAACAAGAGTATATATTAAAACATATATAAATGAGGTCATTGAGGAAGTGATGGGCCATCGACTGTTGGTTGCCACTGGAAGTATGGCGAGCTGGGAAGGGACGACAATTTTAGTTTTTGTCGCAACTACAATGTGCCTGCCTATACTCTTTTTTTCTGAATCTACAAAAGAAGTCTTTAACGTGCAGGGTGCGCGGCACTCTCCCAAACCAAACACTCTAACCACTATGATTCATGGTCAGGCTTTCTGTATTAGAAACTGACAACCCCACCAAGAAGGCAACCCTTATTTGGGGACATTCTACGTATCAGTTTTAATAATCTTCTAGCTTGAAAAGAAAATAATAAAGAAAAGGTTCCGGTCAATATATTTGGGTTATAAACCTTATAAAAATGTTGTAAACATCATATTATAGATTTTATATGTAAGCTCGCGTTTGGTTTGTCAGGGATGGTGGCATACGTGAGATTTTAAGTACCAACATGACCTTTGTCTTTAATTAAACCTTTTAAATCAAAACAGAATCACAGACGTGCCTTATAATCTTACCAGTAGTAACGTGATATTGCGTTCAATAATCTTCTAAATACAAAATGTAGATATGTTTATTTATGTTGTATTGTTTGTTTATGGTGTTTTATGCCACTTCCAACGATCTTTCAATTATATCGTGGCAGTCTGTTTTATTGGTGGAAGAAATCGGAGAACCCGGAGAAAACCACCGACCTGTCCCAAGTCACTGACAATCTTTATTATATAATGTTGTACACGTCGCCCTAATCGAGATTCGAACTCACAACATCAGTGGTGATGGACACTGATTGCATAGGTAGTTGCAAATCCAACTACCATACGATCACGGTTATGACGGCCCCTATGTTTATTGATAGATGCGACGTTAACGCCGCCTTGTTCATTGACGGAACAGTTTCTACGCTATTTTTTTTATGTGCACCAATAATGCACAAATGTTGCACACAATTTAAATGGACGTACATATTAAAGAGGGAAATAGATTTAGTGCATTCAAGTCAAATTTCCCATTCATAAATTATGAATAATCATTTCACGGGGAAACGATTTTCTATTTTTTTTAAGTGTGATAAAACATATGTAATAATAAATATTTGCATCAATTAGTTTCAAGATAGTCGTATTTGACTAGCTTATTTTATAATTTCAGGAAAACTTAGCTGAAATGGAAAAACATATAGATTTCTACTTTTCCTTTAAATTCAAGTATACTCACATGACTTAATCAGATATGGTCTTAAATACTTCTTCTTAACTCTTCACTTCTTTATAAAATTCAAATACAGATGAACCACTGGTCAACAAAAATATCACGTATCAAAACGAAACGAAAAAAAGGAATAGCACGTTTTAGTTACGGTCCTATAAGAAACATATTTATTTTAGTTATTTCTCTGTTAAGTCAAAACTGAACTAAAATTCAAACCTGCCCATATGCGGTCACCTCTATTAAGCAGTCACCTGTCTTTAAAGGTCACCTTTTTCTTGTCTTGTCAGAAAATTGCATATGAATTTAACCTCTTTTAAGAAGTAACCTGTCTTATAAGGCCACATTTCTTTGTCCCAAAGGTCATGACCTCTTAATACAGGTTTTGACTGTATAATTCGATCGTTGTGAACTGTTAATCAGCATATTTTAATGTACTAAATTATATTCAAATTTCTACAAAATTTCTTTTTTTTTCTGCACACTATAATAAATATTTTTAATTACTTACCACAGGAGTAATACACTGCAAATTTCAAAATGTCTTTCATTTTTTCTTCTTTTTTGTTATAATTTTCCAATGTAAAAAAAGTCAAAATGGCACACTATAACAAGCTAATTATAACTGTCTTTGTCAATTTGAAATAGATGAACATAAGATACAAATTACTATTAAATCACAAATCAACAAGTTTTAATATGTTAATATCTACATTGAAATCCAATCATATTTCAGTATCTAAATTTTGATTGCCGGAGTATATTTCGTAAATTAAAATTTTTGAACGATTCTTTAAAACGATAAACTCCAATTCTTTGAAGAAAAATGACACCAGCCATCAATTTGAACGGTATAAAAATATAAATTAATAAAAAAAAAATACTTTATTTACGAGTAGCACTCTAAAAATATATATTATGTTTACAATTTTTAATGTTTAAAAGTTTATTGATTTATTTTGATGTTATTTAGGTCTTTACTTATATAATTCTAATTAATCGTCTTGAGGTACATTGTAAAATATTATTATCAGATTAGAAAGGTTTAGTTGCGTTTTATGCTGTGTAACTCCACTTTCAACAATATTACACTTTATGATGGTAATATGGTGGAAGTAGAATACTGGTAGATACAAATGCGTTAATGTGTTTCATAACTGTCATTTGTAGAATATGTTTGTTTGATGGTGCTTAACGCCAACGTTCAACAATATTGCAGCTATATCGTGGCGGTCATTTTTATTTGTGGAGGAAAACGGAGGATCCGGAGAAAACCACAGACATGTCGCAAGTCACTGACAAATTTGACCACATAATGTTGTACTCCTCGCCTTGATCGAGATTCATACTCACACCATCAGTGGTGATAGGCACTGATTGCATAGGTAGTTGTAAATCCAACTACTATACGATCCCGACCACGACGACCCCTTGTAGAATATAAAATATACAATTATTAGCTAATAGATAATTACATGTAAAAACCAAATATGTGTACATTGTGATCCCATTGAAGAAGTCATTGTGTACTTGGTTGTGATCCCATTAATGGGATTGCTTTGTGGAAATGGATATGATCCCTTCACTGCGGTAGACCTGTAGAACTGATTGTGATCCCATTGATGGGGATATGTATGTAGATATTGCTGTGATCCCATTGATGGGGATATGTCTGTAGATATTGCTGTGATCCCATTGATGGGGATATGTCTGTAGATATTGCTGTGATCCCATTGATGGGGATATGTCTGTAGATATTGCTGTGATCCCATTGATGGGGATATGTCTGTAGATATTGCTGTGATCCCATTGATGGGGATATGTCTGTAGATATTGCTGTGATCCCATTAATAGGGTAATTGTGTAGAAATGACTGTGATTCCAGTAATGGGATTGGTTCGTAGATAACGATGTGATTCCATTAATGGGTTTGGTTCGTAGATAAGGATGTGATCCCATTAATGGGATTGGTTCGTAGATAAGGATGCGATCCCATTAATGGGATTGGTTCGTAGATAAGGATGTGATCCCATTAATGGGATTGGTTCGTAGATAAGGATGTGATCCCATTAATGGGATTGGTTCGTAGATAAGGATATGATCCCATTTATGGGATTGGTTCGTAGATAAAGATGTGATCCCATTAATGGGATTGGTTCGTAGATAAGGATATGATCCCATTAATCGGGTAGATCTTAGGATATGGTTATGATCCCATTATTGGAGTAGATCTTAGGATATGGTTGTGATCCCATTATTGGAGTAGATCGTAGGATATGGTTGTGATCCCATTATTGGAGTAGATCTTAGGATATGGTTGTGATCCCATTATTGGAGTAGATCTGTAGAAATGATTGATATCTCAGTATTGGAGTAGATCTGTAGAAATGGTTGATATCTCAGTATTGGAGTAGATCTGTAGAAATGGTTGCTATCTCAGTTTTGGAGTAGATCTGTAGAAATGATTGAGATCCCATTATTGGTGTAGATCTTAGGATATGATTGTAATCCCATTATTGAAGTAGATCTTAGGATATGGTTGTGATCCCATTATTGGAGTAGACCTTAGGATATGGTTGTGATCCCATTATTGGAGTAGATCTTAGGATATGGTTGTGATCCCATTATTGGAGTAGATCTTAGGATATGGTTGTGATCCCATTATTGGAGTAGATCGTAGGATATGGTTGTGATCCCATTATTGGAGTAGATCTTAGGATATGGTTGTGATCCCATTATTGGAGTAGATCTGTAGAAATGATTGATATCTCAGTATTGGAGTAGATCTGTAGAAATGGTTGATATCTCAGTATTGGAGTAGATCTGTAGAAATGGTTGCTATCTCAGTTTTGGAGTAGATCTGTAGAAATGATTGAGATCCCATTATTGGTGTAGATCTTAGGATATGGTTGTAATCCCATTATTGAAGTAGATCTTAGGATATGGTTGTGATCCCATTATTGGAGTAGACCTTAGGATATGGTTGTGATCCCATTATTGGAGTAGATCTTAGGATATGGTTGTGATCCCATTATTGGAGTAGATCTTAGGATATGGTTGTGATCCCATTATTAGAGTAGATCTGTAGAAATGATTGAGATCCCATTATTGGTGTAGATCTTAGGATATGGTTGTGATCCCATTATTGGAGTAGATCTGTAGAAATGATTGAGATCCCATTATTGGAGTAGATCTTAGGACATGGTTGTGGTCCCATTATTGGAGTAGATCTTAGGATATGGTTGTGATCCCATTATTGGAGTAGATCTGTAGAAATGATTGAGATCCCATTACTGGAGTAGATCTTAGGGTATACCACACTCGAGGCGAACACGCTAGCCATTACACCACCGATGCGGTTCATCATCCAGTATAGACAGTTGTGGGTGTCTAGTCTTTGTTATTTAAAATTTAAATATTTCAAAACCCCACATAGGATGGATTGAAATAATAGAAGACATCATAAAACTGTGGGGTTAATTGTGAGACAATCTTAAATTTCAGAGTCTGTTATGGGAATAAATGCATACACATTCTAGGGTAATAGATTCAATAATATTCTTACCAAGAGACGATCCCGGTTGTTGACCCTTTGGTGTAAATTTTAACAACACCCGGAACTGTTAATTAAACCTGGACGATAGTATGATTCATGTTTAAACACAAACTCCGTATGTTGTTGCAATATTGTATTGAAATTATTTAATGCTGTAGGTCACGATGAAATGAACCTCTCGTGATAAAAAAAAAATATAAAATAAAATGAAGGCAATATAGGTAAGTTTGCGTGAACTGTAAACGTATTTTTATTACAAGATGTGAACAATGTATAGTCTAGACCACATCTATTACGTTAACTGTTATTTATTTATATAATAGCTGTTTTAATAATAATTTTTTAAAAAACAACCTAACCCTATAGTCAGATTTGCTGAAGTATTTTATTTCAATAATCTTTGAACCAAAATAAATTTCAAACAATATCATTCCAGTTGGTTAGTATAAATTATATTTTCAGATAATGAAATAATGCTACCGCGCTTCATTGAAAATGTACTTCGGTCAACGCTTTCATACCCCAATGAAACTTCAAAAGAATGCATTCAATTCTTATAATTATATTTAAATCACACCAAAATTTAATATACATATGTAGTTGAATTTTTCGTTGTGAATTTTATTTGTGTTAGATTATTTGCTGTTGGAAATTACTACTCCATTGATTGTTTACATCTGACGTCGTCATGGAGGCACGTGCAAGTTCGGATTTGAGTTTCATTGGGATGTGAAACATCTCTTTTATAATCATGTGACCACTTCATAGCCAATCATATTGTAACATTTCAATGAAAAACGGAAGTATTGTAATTATATGAAGAACAAGGTACTGGCCACATAACTTGTGTGTGGGCTTCAAATTCTTTTCAAAACAGAATGAATAAAAAAAAATCAAGATCGATATAGTGCTGAATTATTGCATCTAATCTTGAACATAAAGTTGCATTTAAAATATTTTAAACACTTATTCGTTTGTATTCTCTCGGAATTCTAAATATGTATAAAACATACAAGTTTAAAAACAAGAGGAGCACCTGTAATAGAACGAGTTGAAATATATGTTTAACAAGTTACATTCTAATTTCTACTGATTTCAGCTAAAAATAAACCCTTTTTGCTATTTAAATAAATTTCTATTTTTAGTAATTTTATGATCGGGACTGTCACAGTGATCCAAACGAAAGATCATAGAATCTCGATCTAGGCGAGGTGTAGAACATTATGTGATAAAGTTTGTCAGTGACTTGCGATAGGTAGGTGGTTTTCTCCGGGTCCTCCGGTTTCCTCCACCGATAAAACTGATCGCCACGATATAACTGAAATATTGTTGAACGTGGCGTCAAACACCATCAAACAAACAAATAAACAAACCAATTTGATATTGTGTTTTCTGAGAGGAAGATTTTAATGCGATTCTTTTATCAAAATACACCTGATTTGTCTAATAATAAAAGGGGCCGTTGTGGTCGAGAATGTATAGTAGTTGGATTTACAGCTACCTGTACAATCATTGCCTATCACCACTAGCGTTGTGAGTTCGAACCACGCTTATGCGAGGTGTGCTCGATACAACATTATGTGATTAAGTTTGTCAGTGACTTGCGGTAGGTCCGGGTAGTCCGGTTTCCTCCACCAATAAAACTTACCGCCATGATATAACTGAAATAATATCTTGAAAGTGGCGTTAAACACCATAAACCCAAACCAAACCTCATTGTCATTTAATAGAAAACTAAAGTGTGTAAAAACAATAAAAATCAAATGCCATTGATCACTGACCTCAAAATTGATTATGCCTTGTGGCCAAGGGGCGAAGTACACATTGTGGAAACATAATTCTTGTAAAGGAACGATGGAGTTGAACGGGTTTCAATAATAGAGGAACATCACATACAGGTACACACATATATCCAATCAAAAATAACTAGAATATTATTTCAATTTTTGTTTTCTAATTTGAATAGGACAAAAATGTAGATATCTAATTTAGTGCACACGATACGTTTCTGGAATAAATTACATCAGATCTGGTCATAGACAAAATATTGCAAAGCGAAAAATTTAAAGTCATTGGGGAGCAAGTAAATAAAAGAGTTTACACAGGATAGCCAAAATCTGCTAAACCTACCATACCTGAGGGAGACTTACTTTAGTTTTAATAAATATGGATTATTACATGACATTTTTCATATCATACCCTTTATCAGCCCGAGGTCATGATATTAGCCCGAAAGCAGATAGGCTCAAGGGATGATATATGAACGAGGGCTAATAAAGGGTATGATATGAAAAATGACATGCTATGATATGTTTATCATATACTTCAACAGAGGAAAAAACTGATTTGTACCAAAATGTTTAGTCATTTTGGCTAGAATTAAATACATGTACATTGTATATAGTTATAGAACAAGAAAATTATTGTTTTAATATACAAATCCAATAAATGAATGTTTTTTCAGCACTTTCAATATCATAAGAGATGCATTGGTAGTTAATAATTTTCTGTGCAAATATTTTAATAAACAGTTGAATCCGCCGTGTCTGCACTCGTCGCAACTTCGGCTGATTCCGTACCTTCATCATAAGCGGACTTACCCGAGGTTTGCCGATTTCCGTGTCTGTAAACACAATTTTCCGGAAATTCACGAAGTGAACTTACGGACATTGACGGAAATGCATGTAATAACATTCCGGAAGCAGTTAATAAACTTGCTTTATCAGCCCGCTTTGGCTATTCTTGTGAAATTGGGTGAAATAAACATGACTCCTCTTATTATTCTAAACAAAACTCAAAGTTTTAATATGGATTAGGCAGAGCCTACAGGCGAGCATCGCATCTACGCATAGACATGTACATGTACGAATAGTAGTTTTGGGTTCTTTTCTTCATTATTCTTGATTATTTTTCTTTGTTCTTCAATTCGACTTACTCAGTTAATTCTATTGCAAAGGAGATGTTTTGGGCCGAGATATAGCGGGGACGACTTTTTTTTTGAGCCGATCGTTCTTTAGGGTCGAAACAAGAAGGTCTAACGATTGTTCATTTTTTAAATAGATTAATCGTTTCATGTAAAGAAGCTGTACGGTTTCCTTTCTAATTTTTAATTTTTGTTTTTTAAACTGGAGAGTTATTTTTTATTCAAATTAATAGGCTATTTCCTGTACTTCACTCCGATTGTCCATTCTATGCCGAAACTTAGAATCCATTTCCGATTGGTATTGATCATATATTGATTCATCTCCTTACACACATGTTGCTGATTAGCTCGCATCTTGCGATGCTCGCTATTACAGGGTAAAATTTTAGCTTTATCATCTACAAGTATATGATAAATTACATTATTTACGAACTGTAAATTGCAAGTATATAAACCATGTCAGTGTACACTTTATTATACAGCAGTATTAGGAATATTAACGTTTATCCTGATAAAAAGGTATGGATTTGTATACAGGAGTTGGTATGTGTCCAATGTACTATAGATCATTCACCTTATTGACAAGTCTTTATATTTGTACAAACTTGAACTGCATTCAAAAATGTAAATAATAGTCCTTTAAGACGCAAGAAATGAATAAGTTTGTAAACGTTTAATGAAAAAAACCCTCTTGTAGTTGAATGACAAACTGGTAATCAAAAAGCAAATACATGTGTACATTATCAACTGTATAACAATTATATCACAAAGTATAATCATGATTACTGGAAACTAATACGATTTCCACATAAAAACGATATTCGGTTCGTCTTTATCCACGGTTGTTTGTAGAAGGGTCCATGTCTTATTTAAGTTATTTGTGTTTGTTTGCGCATAGTGGTGTCTAACACATATTGTGTTGTGTTTTAGTTTCGTTTTGTTTGACTTCGTTTTGTGTGCACTATATGTTGTCAGTTTCTCTGGATTTACTATTCTAAGGTTTATATACTCTTAATCTGTCCACTGCAATAGAAGAGAATTGCCATGTAACGAGTTCATTTGGCCTTTGTCCATGTGCGTCTAGAAAAAGCAATATATATTTACTAATTATTACAACATGCTTCAGTATGCCACTGAAGCTGTATACAACGACATGGTAGATTGTCATAATAATATTTAATATGGAGGATCATATTTTTTGTTCTATTGCACTAATTAAAAATATAGATAGCTAATTAAGTGCGTACGATACGTCGTTTAAAGGGTTAGGGTTATGGTGTTTAACGCCACTTTCAACAACATTTCAGCTATATCGTGGCGGTCAGTTTTGTTTGGTGGAGGAAACCGGAGTACCCGGAGAAAACCACCGACTTGCCACAAGTCAATGACAAGCTTTATCACATAAAGTTGTATCGAGTGCATATCGCCTGAGCGGGATTTGAACTCACAACGTTAGTATACAACGACAAGGTCGATTGTCATACAATACGTTTCTTAAATAACATTTTGAAAGCCAAATAATTTAAGTCTTAGAGAACAATGAAACTAATGGGAATGCATTAGTAACCAAAATCATCTGATGTTATCTACGTCTGAGGAATTACATGTAATCGCAAACACTTAAAGGTTTTTGATTATGCGTCTTGATTCGAAATTTGAAACTCTCATATTGATTTGAACCTGTATTTTCAATCTCAAAGCACTCGAATTAATTAACATACAAATGTATTTGCATAAAAAAAAACTTGCATCCAAAGTCATTGATAGCGCTAAACATAGATCTGTATCTCTCACTGGAACATTCAGTTGGGAGAACCGACATGTTACTTCGTAAAAGTGAATTTTGTTAATCTGTATTTTTATGGTATCAACATATCACATATTCTTCGTCATAAAAACATTTTTTCATATACATCGCAATATTTTAGAAGACAAACCGGAAATGTTTGATTCATATATATGTACTTACATGTCATCAGTGTCGGATTTAGGACAAACGAGGCCCCTTACTTGGGCCCTGAATGAGGTAGACCCGATAGGCCTACACAGAGAGTCAGGCATCTGGAATCGCTCCGAAACAGAACGCCTTCAAATTTAAAATTACACCACATAAGGAAAAATCCTTCGTAAACAACGGGCCCTGTGCTTAAGCACACCTAATCACAAAGGTAAATCCGGCATCATCATTCACATCCAACATCTTGTATTGTACGAGTTGAGCAAGACCTAATCGTTGATGATCTAAACATCCTGGCGTTCTCCTTTAAATATTTCATGACATATTAGCTAAATAAGCAATATATCACCTATCCAAACCTAACAGGAACCTTGGGGACGTCGTGGTCGTGATCGTATGGTAGTTGGATTTCCAACTACCTGTGCAATCAGTGCCTATCACCACCTAACGTTGTGGGTCCGAACCTCGTTCATGGCGAGGTGTACTCGATACAACAGTATGTGATAAAGTTTGTCAGTGACTTGCGACAGGCCGGTGGTTTTCTCCGGGTACTCCGGTTTCCTCCACCAATAAAGCTGACTGTCACGATATAGCTGGAAATTTTGGAAAGTTGCGCTAAGCACCATAAACCTAACAGAAACCTTGTCAAGAAATGTCAAACATACGATTAAGCTGGAAAATTGTGTTTCTACTTCTACCAAATACTACCTGCTTTCAACAAGTGGAAGAAGAGTTTGAAGATACCAAAGGGGCAATTAGAATCCGTATATCGAAGAAGAACAGACAACACAATGGCCAAAAGAAAAAGTACAAACAACGATCAACATTATGTTATTGGTAGCACATGACAATTGAAAAGGGTTTAATAAATTAGTACTTGTCATTTAAAAACTCTAGTGTAACAGTTAATGAACAATTACCAACCACTGTAACAATATCGGTGATGCAATGGTTAGCGTACTCACCTCTAGTGCTGTAGATCGTGGGTTAAACTAAAGACTAAACATTGGCATGTGTTGCTTCACTGCAAAGCACGCACCATTAAGAGGAAAAAGCAAAGACTGGTTAGCTCGGGTGGGGCGAACTGTCTATCTTCTGACTGTTGTTTCAGTGAGCTATTATATAATTATTGCCTGCACTAATTGTTCACCCGAGGGCTTTAGCCCGAGGGAAAGCAACATCACAAGGGTGAACAATTATGATGTTCACCGCAAGTGCAGGCAATAATTGTTTTATTATACCGAAACTATATTTACAATAATGTTGGATGCAATAAACACTTATTTGTGTGTTTTTATCTTGTGTTTTCATAAACTTCATATTTGTGTTTTTAACTTCCGATCAAGATTGTAATTCCGGAATGCAAAAACGGCTACATTTCCGGACAGACATGGAACATAACATTTGTCGACCGGTGAACAACAGTGATGTTTCCCTGGGGTACCAATTTTGTAAAAACATCACTTTTATTTTATATATAATATATAATGTAAGGTATTATAATACTATCAATTCCAACTAAGCGTGTTGGTCTACTACAAAGCGAACCTCTTCATCATCTCATTCAAAATTAAATTGTTCTCCCCATGATATAGCTGAACAATTGCTGAGCTGTCGTTAAGCAACAATTACTCACTCATTTACTATCGGGTACTACATGTCCACCAGTAGAGGTAATTGACCCTATGATAGAAATAAAAACGTAGATATCTAATTTAATTAACACGGCGCGTTTCTGGAATGATATTCATCAGGTTTTTGCTCATAGTCAACAGATTGGAAAGCCAAATAACTTAAAAGTCTTGTGAACAAGCAAAATAACTTGTCTCTAGAGGATAGCCAGATACCGGCCAAAGTTACCTATGCACGTAGGAGATTGACCAAAGTTTTTTTTTTTTTTAATAAATTGTGGCGTTTTCATTAGCCTTGAGAATATTACGGAACACATACGACCAACTGTTGATTTGTATTATCAATTAGTTTCACCGCTGTGGGTTAATATAACTTCTCCTACTTCAATCAACCCTTAATTAACTAGTAGATCATTATTTACGAAGCTAAAGTTCGTCATGGCTTTTTTCACTTAATCCATTTCGTATACATTTCTTTTCTATTTGTTAATTTCCATCCGTGGGTCGTGGGTAATTAATTTAGCACAACATACAATGTTCATATCCCATCATATTATCACAAGTTTATGTAAACATTCCCCGGAAAAACAAATCAGTCAAAATGTAAACAACTATTCGTTGGATTTGTGGAAAATTTGATTTACGTGTTTTCTATCAAATTGTGAAAAGTTTCTGGCCGTGTGTTAGTTGTTTGTTTTTCATTTGACCGTGTTGACTATGTTCGGATACAGTGTATATATCATTCATGCGTAGAAAAAAAGATAGAATAAATTTTATCAGTGAATACAGTTGCAGTCATTTCTTTTTTGTATCGGCTGATTGTTCTAAATTGATGTGAAGATTGATCTGTAAAATGTTTATCAACAACAGGACAGTGATTATTAAGGAAACCTCCCATATATCAACAGGAGGGGGTTATGGTGTTTAACGCCACTTTCAACAATATTTAAGTTATATCGTGGCGGTCAGTTTTATTGGTGGATGAAACTGGAGTACCCGGTTAAAACTACAGACCTTCCACAAGTCACTGACAAACTGCATCACATAATGTTGTACCGAGTACACCTCGCCATGAGCGGAATTCGAACTCGCAACGTTATAGTGATGATAGGCACTGATTGGATAGGCAGTTGTAAATCCAACTACCATACGATCACGACTACGACATCCCCGAATCAACAGGAAGAAAATATCCAAATACGTCCAAAACGTTTTTTGTTCTTCGCTGCCCGTAAAACGATATTATTTACATAGTACTAAGAAAGGTTTGAAGATATCAAGGGTGTAGTCAGAAGCCACAAATCGATGAAGGACAGACAACACAATGACCAAAAGAAAATATACAATAGACGAACAATCATCTACAAACCGTTGCACAGTTTTACACGTTCTATATAACAATATTACACTTTACGTTTTTATTTTCCCTATTTGTCTTTGTTAGCGCAGCCGGTCACTATTTTTGTATATGGACCGGCCAGGTACCTGCATTATTTTAGATAAAAAGTATAATATAGCAAATAGTTCATGTCACTTCGGGTCATATGGCAGTATATGGACCGGTCCGTCACCAAAAAAATAGTATATGGATCTCAGAAGCTTCGGTTCATATAATATTTTTTGGGTGACGGACCGGTCCATATACTGTCATATGACCCTCAGTGCCATGAACTATTTGCTGTTTAACAAAAAGGAATATAGTCCTGGATTGGATTCTGGACTGCACATTCGTACATAGTCCAATAAAATTACTATTCGACCACAAGCTAATTACAACAGAAGAAAAATAATTCTGTTATAATGTTCAAGTAATTATAAACACTACACATATGTAAGCAAATCTAGAGAAATTAAAAAAAAAAAAAATGCCGAAGTGGCTCAATAACAATTTTTTGAACATCAAACTAACGGTGGTATTTTTAAAAAAAAACATGACATTTTGTAGGTGTTAAAATCAATTTGTGTATATCAGTGATATTAATGCAAAGAGAACTGATTGATATGTGATTGTGCTAAAGTTCTTCCTTGGCACGGGAATATTAAAATAGTTTTGTTTTTATTAAGTTTTATTAATACGTATTTTGTAAATCAACGTAAGGCATTGTGCACGCAGATACATGATTGATGGATAAATATATTGTTAAAAAAAAAATTAACGTCAAGTGAGCAGTATTTCAGCTACATACTTGACGAAAACATCTTTACAAGCAGCAAATCAATGGACAAATCTAAAAACATGTAACGGAACGAAACGAAACGAAATTGTATTTATCTGCGTGTAATTACTAATTCAAGGAACTGTTTCGTCTCGTTCAGGTTCCGTTTCGTTTCTTCAATTAGTAAAAATACACACACTACTTTCGATATTTATTTTACCATTAGTTCACATTAGACCTAACCTGCGATCACAGGGACTTGTCTTTAGGATATCATATAACTTTTATTTAAAAATACTACCCCCCTAGGTTAATATACAGGGGTTGGTATTTTAAAATAAAGTTGTTTATATCCTATAGACAAGCCCATGTGGCTGCGATTCTTTTATAATATCAAGACTAGAAAATACCGATCATTATCATTTCCTACATACTTTGCTCTATAATGCCAACACAGACATATACCGATAATTCAAGAGGAAAGGTAGTCAATATCATTCCCAAAAGAACCATACGCCATGCACACAATCCAAATGCACTGAAAACTGAAGAAAATAAATGAGAAACCCACTTAAAAGACCCATCAAAATACTTTAGTTTCTCATCCCGCCCCAAAATTGCCTTCCATCTCAAACTTTTTTGACGTTTTAAGATAAATGAATTAATAGATTTTATTGATTTTGACCGCCTTTGTCAAAACATCTTCAGCAAATTTCTCATCGCAAAATTTACCAAAACTTCAGGTATCATGAACATCATATAAAAATAAAAACCGCCTGGCCGCCTTGAATTTTCAGGAAAAGTCCATGAGAAACTACAAAGTTTCTTAATTGCCCAAAAACTAGGATGTTCCGGAAGGATAAGCAGAGGCCTGCTTCACATGTGGCACCCGTCGTGTTACTCGATTAAAAGTTTCGACCAGAGAAAGGATCGAAATCAAGACCAAGGAAATGTATTAATGGCTTACAAAGTCGTAATTCGGCCATACAAAATACGGAGGGATACATTATGCCTTACTGGAAGGAACTTTCGGCTCAACAGCTTTTATCAATGTTTATAAAAAAAGTAACTCTCAAAAAGATCAAGATATGTAGTTTCATATGTAAAGTTTCTGGAGGATTTTGCTCAAACTAAATACTGCTCTTCAAACAAACAAAAAATACAAATTTTTGTAGAGTATGATACGCTGGATCGTATTTACAAGTTTGAAGACAAACAGATGAAAACTGGCATGACTCTGGGCCACAAATGTTTCGTCACACAATTTTCGACAAAAGAGGTGCTATACTATGATGACTTTTGAAGAACTACTGAAAGTTTGTACATGGCTTGTTGGATTGCCATATCAATTATCTCTAATTTCAGCTTTAATTAGAAAGTATATTGCAAATTTTAGGTGAAAACAAGCAGAAAATCTGCCGTGTGTCGTCGTACAATAAACAAATCATCCGCCGAACGCTCAAATAGCGCGACTACACCGTGTACAAATGTAGGTCGGTCGTGTCTTGGTCGGAACAAAGTAACTAAGTACAGTACACTTATAGGAAATTACTAAAACACGAAACGAAAAGCAAAAATTCAGAATCGAAACGGAAAGAAACGAAACGGAATAGTTTCGCTTAAAATAGTGATATCCCTATAGTAATTACTAAAACAAGAAACGAAATCATTCCGTTTCGTTTCGTTTCGTTCCGTTCCGTTACACGAAATAGTATCACCCCAAATCAATTGTATTACAATATAGCACAGGTGTAGGTGAAAAAAAAGAGGACATACTGGATAGTGTCCGGAATGTTTTCATTGCAGTGGCCCGATAAAACCACTCCTAGTGAATGGTTACTCATTAGCAGTTGTTGCTCGTTGTCTTTTATATGCGAGTATGGCCTTCTCCATGAATGAAGCACTCATGCATTTACCTTCCTTCTAAAGAGCGAGCTGTGTATTTTATTCTTCCTGTACAACTGGCGTATATCCCTTTCTAAGAGCTTGTATCTCGCCTTGGAGGAACTATGCTTCTATATCTATCGGGAGTCTATATCAAACTTTTTGTTGATTTAAAAAAAGTATTGTAATGCTTTACACAACCTAGACCACTACAAGCACCTGACCAGCAGGTACACCACGTCATTTCAACGTCAAAATAACGTCGCGATTTTGTATCGACATTGCTTCAACGTCGACATTACACTAAGGGCCTGCAGTGTGGTCACAGTTCTATGTTTTTGTGTGACTTCCTCTTGTCTGTGAACTATTAACAGGCGATAAAAAGTTAATAAATTACCCATTTCTAGAGCAAATTCTTTTCGATTTCCTAACGCAGCAATGAAATGAAAGTGATAAATGCAAATAATGTAGAATATGTGACAATAACTTTTACCGCATTCCCAATTTGTTTCTAAAATTATTCCTTTTAACAACTTCTTGACACGAGTTATTTCCCTTACGACGGAAGAAAATGATACCCGGTCTAACAAGATCAATGAAAATGACAACGGATTTGAGCATCAAATTCTCATAATTCGTAGATGTTTGAACCTCGTGTAAAATCAGAGGATAATTGTATAGCAAACAGACAATTCATATGTTGTTACTACAGATTATGGGGAAAATATACGTTATTTACATTGAACTTTCTATGAAATGGGGCCATTTTCCCATCCAGAATCAAAGAGGGAAATGTGCGAATGGCCTATTGAAAATTAAAAGGAAAGATGATTAAAACAGGGGTGAATGTACGTCATAATTGGAATCCATTTTGTGCCGCTTGAAGGTAAGTTTTTACTTATAGCATTAGTTATTGTTAGGATAACATTAAATGTGATAGTGCATCAAATGCCCCTAAATGGCCGATAAACAACGGTGTGTCCATCGTTCAAATAATTGTTGTCAAACTCTCAAACACTTCGACAACGTTTTCACAACATATAGAAATAACATTGTCGAAGTGTTTGAGAGTTTGACAACAAATTTTTGAACGATGGACACACCGTTGTTTTGCGGACATTTAGGGGCATTTGATGCACTATCACATTTAATGTTATCCTAACAATAACTAATGCTATAAGTAAAAACTTACCTTCAAGCGGCACAAAATGGATTCCAATTATGACGTACATTCACCTCCTGTAAAATCAAATCCACTCCAGACACAAGATCCACTACTGTGTCAAAACTCTTTTAATAATTTAGATATGCAACATTATTACAAAGACAATATAAATTTTGATTTATTTTTTTTCAATATTATATTGGTTTAAAATTATACGTGGATTATGCTAGAAAGTGGGGTTTATTTTTTTCGCATCCAAGTAGTTAAAAGAGACTCCAAAAATGTTGTGACAAAACATACTCTACCAGTGTCCAGAGTGAAGCTTTTATTTTTATCAAAAAGATTAATTTCATTCTCTAAGATCAATAATTTGAATGATTTGATAAAGACGTTTGATTTTTCTATTCCACACTACTACGATACCGCGTTCAGAATTGATAAACAATCTGGAAATATTTAATACGATATATTTAGGTTACACCACAGGCACTCGACGTCTGGAGCCTCCTTTTCCCGGTTGACCCCCCTTTTTCCACAAAGTTGAATTTAACTAAAAAAAAAAATTCCTTAAATACGTGTATTCTGGACCCCCCCTTTTCCCGGTTGACCACCCTTTTTTCACAAAGTTGAATTTCACTAGATTTATTTTTTTCCCTTTAATTTATGGCAAAAAAATTAATTTAATGAAATTCAACTTTATGGAAAAAGGGGGGTCAACACAAGTAAAATAATGTCACATTTAAATCTATTCTACGTTATTTCAAACTTCTCTAATTTTTCATACTTTAATCCCCGCTATTTAGTTGCTTAAAAAAATGATATTAAATATCTGATGTCATTTCTCATTAAAAACATGAATTTCTCAAATTTTAATTCCCGTATTCAAAAAGTTTAAAAAATGAAATTAATATTAAATATCTGATGTCATTTCTCGTTTAAAAAATGATCTGTATCTGTTTAAGAATTTTTAAAAAAATGTAATTGATTGAATACACTCTCAAATTAAATTTAAAAATACTGAAGCATGACCAGATAATTGGAAGTATAAGTTACATATTATTAACATACCCTAACATGTCGACTAACAAATAAATGTTTATGTTCACCTATTAACTAAAATTTGCTAAAATATGCAGCTTTTTCTGTTGAAAATCTTGTGGTAAGCAATTGAATATGTGTGTGTATATATACATTACAGTAAGTAATACCCAACAAAGACAAATTCAAAATTGAATTTTTAAGAAGTCTGCATGGGAAATTTTGTAATTGCTTAATTCTTATGACTACATGTCTCCTACCGAGTTTATATGTGTGTTTGAAATTATTAAAATCATTTATTAAAAATAGATAAAAAACGAAATGCGATCAAATTACTATGTTGTCCTATTTCTTCCGTCTTTAGTGTCTAGAGTATGGAGAGTGTCACACTCTTTACACGTGAAAGACGATTTTCGGCAGATCGCAATCTGCAAGAGCTTGTTGTGAGTGGTTGTTGGTGGCCGGTTCGATGCCCTTCGGAACATAATCATTATTATCTCCCATTTAACGTCAAAGTGGCGTTAAACACCATGACCCCCCCTATTTTAACTTGCTACATCAAAGACGTCATTCTATAGACCCATTCTATCGCCACTTAATTTTAAGTTATTAAATGTAATAAATACACCTCTAAAATGGCTCAAGTTAAACAACAAGAAAAGTTTAAATATACCAAAATGGCAATCAGACCCCATAAATCGAATAGGGACGTATAATACAATAACCCCAAAAAAAATGGACAAAGGGACAAGAAGAGTTTGAAGATACCAAAGGGGTAATCAGAATCCGTAAATCGAAGAAGAACAGACAACACAATGGCCAAAAGGAAAAGAACAAAAAGACAAGGTACGATCTACAAAACCCTCGAGCAGCACGAACCCCACTAAAAAGCGGGGGAGAACTATCAACCAATATACACCTCTTCATGTTATAAGTGGTTTGTTTATTTTAGTTTTTGCAAATTATAGTCTGTAAAGTGCTGACGTCATTTGCATATTATACATCTCCGATGTGCACACACCGAAAATGGGCAAAATTTGATCTTAAAACAAACCCAACTGACATGTTTGTAAATAAATATTTATGCTGGTTATTTTACTGTGATGGCGGCCATCATGAATTTCATATTTTAAAGCAACTTATATAGTATCATTCAGCAACATCTATAATTTTCCTTTCAAATGATACCCTGGTTATTTTAAATGAGAAATGGAAAATGTGGAAAGTTTATGACTATAGAGAACAACAACAGAAAGTTAAGTTAATGACTACATTCACTGTCGTCAAAGAGCTCCGGTCGGAAATGCTCTGTCATCTTCCGGTACAAGTCAAATAGGCATGTTTGACATACAGGCGACGACAAAAAGTAAGTATTATGATCATATAGTATTATTATATCTTGAATCCAGAAGATGTCGTTATCGGTCGATTATTTTTGCTTGTTTTTACCTATATATTACTGTAGTTATCTTTATCGATTACTCAGATATAGATAAAATGATGGACATAAACAATGAAAAATGCTAATAATGAGATTGAAATCATCAAATAAAGCTATAAAAAGTAGTTTATATGTGTAATTAAAGTACACAAACCCTTTGTAATGCTTATATACATGATAGTTTGCACTGGCGTGCTACCATGAATAGTTTTAGACTTGCTACAGTAAAAAACACGATGATTATTTACGTACATTCGTTCCGGCTCTGTCAGCCAATTGATAAAAAGAAAAAAAAAAAAAAAATGTCTTCAATGAATAAAAGTTGTGAAAAAAAACAACAACAGCACATATTAAAAATATTTTACATGTGGATGTTTTGTATAACATTAAAAGGAAGAAATACAAAACGATTTGTGCAGAATTGGCATTCGCCAAGTCACCTTCGACAGAATGGTCATGATTTTGTATAGAACTTTTAATTATTTTTCTTTATTTGCTATGCAGTTGAATTATTGCAATATTCAAAGAGTGTTTGATCAAAAGTAGGAACTCTCACTGTTTATATAGATATCAAGTAACTCTTATTGTTTTGGATTAATTTTTGTTTTCAAATAATATATTGAAGGACAATAAAAAATATTTGATTAAAAAATTAATAAAAATTAAATAAAAATAGGGAACCGCATCGGTAGTGTAATGGTTAGCGTGCTCGCCTCGAGTGCGATAGATTGTGGGTACGAGCCGTGGTCTTGTCAAACAAAAGACTATACAATTGGTATTTGTTGCTTCTCCTCTAAGAACGCAGCATTAAGGAGAAATAGCAGAGACTGGTTAGCTCGGAATCAGAATAATGTGTCCGAGTGGAGCGACATATCTACCCAATGACTGTTATTAGCTCATCTTGCCAAAGACAATGTGAGCTTTTACCATCCCTTAGCGCCCGTCGTCCGTCGTCTTTCGTCCATTAACTATTCACATTTTAATCTTCTCCTCTGAAACGCCTCAATCAAATGAAGTGGAGCTCAGTAGGAAGCATCAAGCGGTTCTTGTTTCTAATTGGTCGATTTTATCAAATCTTCTCCTCTCAAACTGCTTAGCCAAATGAATATGAGTAATAACAAAATTACCGAACTCCAAACAATCTTCCAAAGGGAAAGTCAAAACTCATAAGTATATAAACAGACAAAATCTGTTCACATTATTTCACTAAAGCTAGATACAATAAAAACCGAAACTTTGTAGGAAGCAACTATGGAAGGTCTTCTATAAAGATTGCTCATTTCATCCCGATCTGTTGACAAACATGGTCGCCACAGACTCCTCAACGGCTATTATACTGATAGGATTCATCTGTAAAGAAAATGTAATGTATAGCAGATACTAGTAAGTGAATGTTGAATGTAAAGATACACAAACATCTGTATGGCGCTCACAATATAATATAAATGTAGCAATCAAATTGTCTGAAGCTTATACAAATAAAATGAGGATAATCGCAAGATTGAAACATAAGATGTTTTAATAGTATTTCTTCGCTGCCCTGTTAATGTTATTTTTTTATCCTGCACTTGTTCTATTCGAGTAGTCACATTGCATTGACCAGATATTTTTTTGCTATACATTTGTATTTGGTTTCTGACCAAGATATCTTTTTCTGGTACTTGATTCATGTTGAGCGACGGTAAGAAACAGTAACAGGATGTATGCTTATAAACTTATAAGCGCGGACTTCACAGAGGCCACAATCAAAAACGATAAGAACAACGCTTGTTTCTGCTCTTTTTAGACAATTTGACAGTTTCTTTGGGGCGATAGATACAATATACGTACATTGTCGGAAAACATATAATTCATTTCCACTCGCTGCGAAACAGGTAAGAAAAACTCGTCAAAACTCGTATATATAAATTTTATATTTTCGACAATGTATATATATATTGTCTATTTTTTTCTCTCTCTCGTTTCACTCCTCAGAAAATATTTTTTTATTAACTAAAATAGTGTAGGATAGTGCGTTCGTTACAAGATCGCATAGCATTTATTATAAATATATATCAACATAACAAATTCATTGAGTCTGTCATTTCTACTTCCCCCCCGAAAAAAAATGCAAAATATATACGAGTGATTGAAATTCTTTTGGCATTAATATTGGTGGATGGGCGGGTGTCTATAACATCCAAAGAACGAACTTTTGTCGTATTACAACTTGTAACGAACGTTGCATTAATCGAGTACACCTAACATTTTCTTTGTATACAAACTGCCAAAATCGTCCGTGCGGAAAGGAATTCAATACTACAGCCTTTGTTAATTTGCTTATCTGTAATGTTAATGTAAACATTATACTGTGAAGAAACTTAAATATCGTATCCATGAAGTTATTTCCACAGAGTGACTTACTTCGTTATCAACGAGTATAAAATCAAAATATTGCCTTATAAAAAAAATCTCCCACTACTCAATCGATGCGCCTGGACAGCTACTTAAAGTGAGTGTAGCGTATTGAGCACCAACCGTGATGTCAGTGCCACAAAAAGCATAAAAAAAATCAAGTGTTCGCGACAGTAGCAATTTAACATAGAAATAACGATTTGTTTTATTGTACAAAGTAGCTGAAATTAGCAGCCATGGCAAATATTCATGCTATTGATCAGTATTTATCGCCTTTGAGATATTTCCTAATCATAACTATCGTTAAATTGCAATATAATGCTCAATAACAATAAGATCAGTGGTATTTACATACTGACAAACCCGGTTATTTTTAAATGACCCAACCGGTTTGTATACATGTTTACATTTTGACCAATCCGGATTTCAAAAACATCTGTTGACATCATGTTTTAGGGTATAACTAGTTACTAATTGACTTTTCATCAACAAAATAGTATTTTTAAGTAAAATCAATCATTCATCAATATTTTTTTCTTTTTGGGCAACATATAATTCATTCGTAAATGCAAGATATAGCGATATTTCAGTTGATTGTAATGATTTTGAAGCCGGATTCCTTATAAATTATAGAAAAATCTAATTTTACACTGCAAAAATAAATGATATTTGGACAAAAATTAATTTAATAATAATAACAATCATAAAGCATCATAATTCAAAACATTATATACACAGTATATTCATAAATACTTACGATAATTATCTGTGTCTTCTTTAAAAATACCGCTTTAAAATATCCCGGATGTTGACCAAGCATTTTCGATCGGAGCTCTTTGACGACAGTGACATTAGATAACGATGAAATGTTAAGTTAGCGACACAACTATATACACAGAACGACGACGGAAAGTTAAGTTAATGACTACATTAGATAACGATGAAATGTTAAGTTAGCGACACAACTATATACACAGAACGACGACGGAAAGTTAAGTTAATGACTACATTAGATAACGATGAAATGTTAAGTTAGCGACACAACTATACACACAGAACGACGACGGAAAGTTAAGTTAATGACTACATTAGATAACGATGAAATGTTAAGTTAGCGACACAACTATACACACAGAACGACGACGGAAAGTTAAGTTAATGACTACATTAGATAACGATGAAATGTTAAGTTAGCGACACAACTATATACACAGAACGACGACGGAAAGTTAAGTTAATGACTTAGTACATTAGATAACGATGAAATGTTAAGTTAGCGACACAACTATATACACAGAACGACGACGGAAAGTTAAGTTAATGACTACATTAGATAACGATGAAATGTTAAGTTAGCGACACAACTATATACACAGAACGACGACGGAAAGTTAAGTTAATGACTACATTTAGATAACGATGAAATGTTAAGTTAGCGACACAACTATATACACAGAACGACGACGGAAAGTTAAGTTAATGACTACATTTAGATAACGATGAAATGTTAAGTTAGCGACACAACTATATACACAGAATGACGACGGAAAGTTAAGTTAATGACTACATTAGATAACGATGAAATGTTAAGTTAGCGACACAACTATATACACAGAACGACGACGGAAAGTTAAGTTAATGACTACATTTAGATAACGATGAAATGTTAAGTTAGCGACACAACTATATACACAGAACGACGACGGAAAGTTAAGTTAATGACTACATTAGATAACGATGAAATGTTAAGTTAGCGACACAACTATATACACAGAACGACGACGGAAAGTTAAGTTAATGACTTAGTACATTAGATAACGATGAAATGTTAAGTTAGCGACACAACTATATACACAGAACGACGACGGAAAGTTAAGTTAATGACTTAGTACATTAGATAACGATGAAATGTTAAGTTAGCGACACAACTATATACACAGAACGACGACGGAAAGTTAAGTTAATGACTACATTAGATAACGATGAAATGTTAAGTTAGCGACACAACTATATACACAGAACGACGACGGAAAGTTAAGTTAATGACTACATTAGATAACGATGAAATGTTAAGTTAGCGACACAACTATATACACAGAACGACGACGGAAAGTTAAGTTAATGACTACATTAGATAACGATGAAATGTTAAGTTAGCGACACAACTATATACACAGAACGACGACGGAAAGTTAAGTTAATGACTACATTAGATAACGATGAAATGTTAAGTTAGCGACACAACTATATACACAGAACGACGACGGAAAGTTAAGTTAATGACTACATTAGATAACGATGAAATGTTAAGTTAGCGACACAACTATATACACAGAACGACGACGGAAAGTTAAGTTAATGACTACATTAGATAACGATGAAATGTTAAGTTAGCGACACAACTATATACACAGAACGACGACGGAAAGTTAAGTTAATGACTTAGTACATTAGATAACGATGAAATGTTAAGTTAGCGACACAACTATATACACAGAACGACGACGGAAAGTTAAGTTAATGACTTAGTACATTAGATAACGATGAAATGTTAAGTTAGCGACACAACTATATACACAGAACGACGACGGAAAGTTAAGTTAATGACTACATTAGATAACGATGAAATGTTAAGTTAGCGACACAACTATATACACAGAACGACGACGGAAAGTTAAGTTAATGACTACATTAGATAACGATGAAATGTTAAGTTAGCGACACAACTATATACACAGAACGACGACGGAAAGTTAAGTTAATGACTACATTAGATAACGATGAAATGTTAAGTTAGCGACACAACTATATACACAGAACGACGACGGAAAGTTAAGTTAATGACTACATTAGATAACGATGAAATGTTAAGTTAGCGACACAACTATATACACAGAACGACGACGGAAAGTTAAGTTAATGACTACATTAGATAACGATGAAATGTTAAGTTAGCGACACAACTATATACACAGAACGACGACGGAAAGTTAAGTTAATGACTACATTAGATAACGATGAAATGTTAAGTTAGCGACACAACTATATACACAGAACGACGACGGAAAGTTAAGTTAATGACTTAGTACATTAGATAACGATGAAATGTTAAGTTAGCGACACAACTATATACACAGAACGACGACGGAAAGTTAAGTTAATGACTTAGTACATTAGATAACGATGAAATGTTAAGTTAGCGACACAACTATATACACAGAACGACGACGGAAAGTTAAGTTAATGACTACATTAGATAACGATGAAATGTTAAGTTAGCGACACAACTATATACACAGAACGACGACGGAAAGTTAAGTTAATGACTACATTAGATAACGATGAAATGTTAAGTTAGCGACACAACTATATACACAGAACGACGACGGAAAGTTAAGTTAATGACTACATTAGATAACGATGAAATGTTAAGTTAGCGACACAACTATATACACAGAACGACGACGGAAAGTTAAGTTAATGACTACATTAGATAACGATGAAATGTTAAGTTAGCGACACAACTATATACACAGAACGACGACGGAAAGTTAAGTTAATGACTACATTAGATAACGATGAAATGTTAAGTTAGCGACACAACTATATACACAGAACGACGACGGAAAGTTAAGTTAATGACTACATTAGATAACGATGAAATGTTAAGTTAGCGACACAACTATATACACAGAACGACGACGGAAAGTTAAGTTAATGACTACATTAGATAACGATGAAATGTTAAGTTAGCGACACAACTATATACACAGAACGACGACGGAAAGTTAAGTTAATGACTACATTAGATAACGATGAAATGTTAAGTTAGCGACACAACTATATACACAGAACGACGACGGAAAGTTAAGTTAATGACTACATTAGATAACGATGAAATGTTAAGTTAGCGACACAACTATATACACAGAACGACGACGGAAAGTTAAGTTAATGACTACATTAGATAACGATGAAATGTTAAGTTAGCGACACAACTATATACACAGAACGACGACGGAAAGTTAAGTTAATGACTACATTAGATAACGATGAAATGTTAAGTTAGCGACACAACTATATACACAGAACGACGACGGAAAGTTAAGTTAATGACTACATTAGATAACGATGAAATGTTAAGTTAGCGACACAACTATATACACAGAACGACGACGGAAAGTTAAGTTAATGACTACATTAGATAACGATGAAATGTTAAGTTAGCGACACAACTATATACACAGAACGACGACGGAAAGTTAAGTTAATGACTACATTAGATAACGATGAAATGTTAAGTTAGCGACACAACTATATACACAGAACGACGACGGAAAGTTAAGTTAATGACTACATTAGATAACGATGAAATGTTAAGTTAGCGACACAACTATATACACAGAACGACGACGGAAAGTTAAGTTAATGACTACATTAGATAACGATGAAATGTTAAGTTAGCGACACAACTATATACACAGAACGACGACGGAAAGTTAAGTTAATGACTACATTAGATAACGATGAAATGTTAAGTTAGCGACACAACTATATACACAGAACGACGACGGAAAGTTAAGTTAATGACTACATTAGATAACGATGAAATGTTAAGTTAGCGACACAACTATATACACAGAACGACGACGGAAAGTTAAGTTAATGACTACATTAGATAACGATGAAATGTTAAGTTAGCGACACAACTATATACACAGAACGACGACGGAAAGTTAAGTTAATGACTACATTAGATAACGATGAAATGTTAAGTTAGCGACACAACTATATACACAGAACGACGACGGAAAGTTAAGTTAATGACTACATTAGATAACGATGAAATGTTAAGTTAGCGACACAACTATATACACAGAACGACGACGGAAAGTTAAGTTAATGACTACATTAGATAACGATGAAATGTTAAGTTAGCGACACAACTATATACACAGAACGACGACGGAAAGTTAAGTTAATGACTACATTAGATAACGATGAAATGTTAAGTTAGCGACACAACTATATACACAGAACGACGACGGAAAGTTAAGTTAATGACTACATTAGATAACGATGAAATGTTAAGTTAGCGACACAACTATATACACAGAACGACGACGGAAAGTTAAGTTAATGACTACATTAGATAACGATGAAATGTTAAGTTAGCGACACAACTATATACACAGAACGACGACGGAAAGTTAAGTTAATGACTACATTAGATAACGATGAAATGTTAAGTTAGCGACACAACTATATACACAGAACGACGACGGAAAGTTAAGTTAATGACTACATTAGATAACGATGAAATGTTAAGTTAGCGACACAACTATATACACAGAACGACGACGGAAAGTTAAGTTAATGACTACATTAGATAACGATGAAATGTTAAGTTAGCGACACAACTATATACACAGAACGACGACGGAAAGTTAAGTTAATGACTACATTAGATAACGATGAAATGTTAAGTTAGCGACACAACTATATACACAGAACGACGACGGAAAGTTAAGTTAATGACTACATTAGATAACGATGAAATGTTAAGTTAGCGACACAACTATATACACAGAACGACGACGGAAAGTTAAGTTAATGACTACATTAGATAACGATGAAATGTTAAGTTAGCGACACAACTATATACACAGAACGACGACGGAAAGTTAAGTTAATGACTACATTAGATAACGATGAAATGTTAAGTTAGCGACACAACTATATACACAGAACGACGACGGAAAGTTAAGTTAATGACTACATTAGATAACGATGAAATGTTAAGTTAGCGACACAACTATATACACAGAACGACGACGGAAAGTTAAGTTAATGACTACATTAGATAACGATGAAATGTTAAGTTAGCGACACAACTATATACACAGAACGACGACGGAAAGTTAAGTTAATGACTACATTAGATAACGATGAAATGTTAAGTTAGCGACACAACTATATACACAGAACGACGACGGAAAGTTAAGTTAATGACTACATTAGATAACGATGAAATGTTAAGTTAGCGACACAACTATATACACAGAACGACGACGGAAAGTTAAGTTAATGACTACATTAGATAACGATGAAATGTTAAGTTAGCGACACAACTATATACACAGAACGACGACGGAAAGTTAAGTTAATGACTACATTAGATAACGATGAAATGTTAAGTTAGCGACACAACTATATACACAGAACGACGACGGAAAGTTAAGTTAATGACTACATTAGATAACGATGAAATGTTAAGTTAGCGACACAACTATATACACAGAACGACGACGGAAAGTTAAGTTAATGACTACATTAGATAACGATGAAATGTTAAGTTAGCGACACAACTATATACACAGAACGACGACGGAAAGTTAAGTTAATGACTACATTAGATAACGATGAAATGTTAAGTTAGCGACACAACTATATACACAGAACGACGACGGAAAGTTAAGTTAATGACTACATTAGATAACGATGAAATGTTAAGTTAGCGACACAACTATATACACAGAACGACGACGGAAAGTTAAGTTAATGACTACATTAGATAACGATGAAATGTTAAGTTAGCGACACAACTATATACACAGAACGACGACGGAAAGTTAAGTTAATGACTACATTAGATAACGATGAAATGTTAAGTTAGCGACACAACTATATACACAGAACGACGACGGAAAGTTAAGTTAATGACTACATTAGATAACGATGAAATGTTAAGTTAGCGACACAACTATATACACAGAACGACGACGGAAAGTTAAGTTAATGACTACATTAGATAACGATGAAATGTTAAGTTAGCGACACAACTATATACACAGAACGACGACGGAAAGTTAAGTTAATGACTACATTAGATAACGATGAAATGTTAAGTTAGCGACACAACTATATACACAGAACGACGACGGAAAGTTAAGTTAATGACTACATTAGATAACGATGAAATGTTAAGTTAGCGACACAACTATATACACAGAACGACGACGGAAAGTTAAGTTAATGACTACATTAGATAACGATGAAATGTTAAGTTAGCGACACAACTATATACACAGAACGACGACGGAAAGTTAAGTTAATGACTACATTAGATAACGATGAAATGTTAAGTTAGCGACACAACTATATACACAGAACGACGACGGAAAGTTAAGTTAATGACTACATTAGATAACGATGAAATGTTAAGTTAGCGACACAACTATATACACAGAACGACGACGGAAAGTTAAGTTAATGACTACATTAGATAACGATGAAATGTTAAGTTAGCGACACAACTATATACACAGAACGACGACGGAAAGTTAAGTTAATGACTACATTAGATAACGATGAAATGTTAAGTTAGCGACACAACTATATACACAGAACGACGACGGAAAGTTAAGTTAATGACTACATTAGATAACGATGAAATGTTAAGTTAGCGACACAACTATATACACAGAACGACGACGGAAAGTTAAGTTAATGACTACATTAGATAACGATGAAATGTTAAGTTAGCGACACAACTATATACACAGAACGACGACGGAAAGTTAAGTTAATGACTACATTAGATAACGATGAAATGTTAAGTTAGCGACACAACTATATACACAGAACGACGACGGAAAGTTAAGTTAATGACTACATTAGATAACGATGAAATGTTAAGTTAGCGACACAACTATATACACAGAACGACGACGGAAAGTTAAGTTAATGACTACATTAGATAACGATGAAATGTTAAGTTAGCGACACAACTATATACACAGAACGACGACGGAAAGTTAAGTTAATGACTACATTAGATAACGATGAAATGTTAAGTTAGCGACACAACTATATACACAGAACGACGACGGAAAGTTAAGTTAATGACTACATTAGATAACGATGAAATGTTAAGTTAGCGACACAACTATATACACAGAACGACGACGGAAAGTTAAGTTAATGACTACATTAGATAACGATGAAATGTTAAGTTAGCGACACAACTATATACACAGAACGACGACGGAAAGTTAAGTTAATGACTACATTAGATAACGATGAAATGTTAAGTTAGCGACACAACTATATACACAGAACGACGACGGAAAGTTAAGTTAATGACTACATTAGATAACGATGAAATGTTAAGTTAGCGACACAACTATATACACAGAACGACGACGGAAAGTTAAGTTAATGACTACATTAGATAACGATGAAATGTTAAGTTAGCGACACAACTATATACACAGAACGACGACGGAAAGTTAAGTTAATGACTACATTAGATAACGATGAAATGTTAAGTTAGCGACACAACTATATACACAGAACGACGACGGAAAGTTAAGTTAATGACTACATTAGATAACGATGAAATGTTAAGTTAGCGACACAACTATATACACAGAACGACGACGGAAAGTTAAGTTAATGACTACATTAGATAACGATGAAATGTTAAGTTAGCGACACAACTATATACACAGAACGACGACGGAAAGTTAAGTTAATGACTACATTAGATAACGATGAAATGTTAAGTTAGCGACACAACTATATACACAGAACGACGACGGAAAGTTAAGTTAATGACTACATTAGATAACGATGAAATGTTAAGTTAGCGACACAACTATATACACAGAACGACGACGGAAAGTTAAGTTAATGACTACATTAGATAACGATGAAATGTTAAGTTAGCGACACAACTATATACACAGAACGACGACGGAAAGTTAAGTTAATGACTACATTAGATAACGATGAAATGTTAAGTTAGCGACACAACTATATACACAGAACGACGACGGAAAGTTAAGTTAATGACTACATTAGATAACGATGAAATGTTAAGTTAGCGACACAACTATATACACAGAACGACGACGGAAAGTTAAGTTAATGACTACATTAGATAACGATGAAATGTTAAGTTAGCGACACAACTATATACACAGAACGACGACGGAAAGTTAAGTTAATGACTACATTAGATAACGATGAAATGTTAAGTTAGCGACACAACTATATACACAGAACGACGACGGAAAGTTAAGTTAATGACTACATTAGATAACGATGAAATGTTAAGTTAGCGACACAACTATATACACAGAACGACGACGGAAAGTTAAGTTAATGACTACATTAGATAACGATGAAATGTTAAGTTAGCGACACAACTATATACACAGAACGACGACGGAAAGTTAAGTTAATGACTACATTAGATAACGATGAAATGTTAAGTTAGCGACACAACTATATACACAGAACGACGACGGAAAGTTAAGTTAATGACTACATTAGATAACGATGAAATGTTAAGTTAGCGACACAACTATATACACAGAACGACGACGGAAAGTTAAGTTAATGACTACATTAGATAACGATGAAATGTTAAGTTAGCGACACAACTATATACACAGAACGACGACGGAAAGTTAAGTTAATGACTACATTAGATAACGATGAAATGTTAAGTTAGCGACACAACTATATACACAGAACGACGACGGAAAGTTAAGTTAATGACTACATTAGATAACGATGAAATGTTAAGTTAGCGACACAACTATATACACAGAACGACGACGGAAAGTTAAGTTAATGACTACATTAGATAACGATGAAATGTTAAGTTAGCGACACAACTATATACACAGAACGACGACGGAAAGTTAAGTTAATGACTACATTAGATAACGATGAAATGTTAAGTTAGCGACACAACTATATACACAGAACGACGACGGAAAGTTAAGTTAATGACTACATTAGATAACGATGAAATGTTAAGTTAGCGACACAACTATATACACAGAACGACGACGGAAAGTTAAGTTAATGACTACATTAGATAACGATGAAATGTTAAGTTAGCGACACAACTATATACACAGAACGACGACGGAAAGTTAAGTTAATGACTACATTAGATAACGATGAAATGTTAAGTTAGCGACACAACTATATACACAGAACGACGACGGAAAGTTAAGTTAATGACTACATTAGATAACGATGAAATGTTAAGTTAGCGACACAACTATATACACAGAACGACGACGGAAAGTTAAGTTAATGACTACATTAGATAACGATGAAATGTTAAGTTAGCGACACAACTATATACACAGAACGACGACGGAAAGTTAAGTTAATGACTACATTAGATAACGATGAAATGTTAAGTTAGCGACACAACTATATACACAGAACGACGACGGAAAGTTAAGTTAATGACTACATTAGATAACGATGAAATGTTAAGTTAGCGACACAACTATATACACAGAACGACGACGGAAAGTTAAGTTAATGACTACATTAGATAACGATGAAATGTTAAGTTAGCGACACAACTATATACACAGAACGACGACGGAAAGTTAAGTTAATGACTACATTAGATAACGATGAAATGTTAAGTTAGCGACACAACTATATACACAGAACGACGACGGAAAGTTAAGTTAATGACTACATTAGATAACGATGAAATGTTAAGTTAGCGACACAACTATATACACAGAACGACGACGGAAAGTTAAGTTAATGACTACATTAGATAACGATGAAATGTTAAGTTAGCGACACAACTATATACACAGAACGACGACGGAAAGTTAAGTTAATGACTACATTAGATAACGATGAAATGTTAAGTTAGCGACACAACTATATACACAGAACGACGACGGAAAGTTAAGTTAATGACTACATTAGATAACGATGAAATGTTAAGTTAGCGACACAACTATATACACAGAACGACGACGGAAAGTTAAGTTAATGACTACATTAGATAACGATGAAATGTTAAGTTAGCGACACAACTATATACACAGAACGACGACGGAAAGTTAAGTTAATGACTACATTTAGATAACGATGAAATGTTAAGTTAGCGACACAACTATATACACAGAACGACGACGGAAAGTTAAGTTAATGACTACATTAGATAACGATGAAATGTTAAGTTAGCGACACAACTATATACACAGAACGACGACGGAAAGTTAAGCTAATGACTACATTAGATAACGATGAAATGTTAAGTTAGCGACACAACTATATACACAGAACGACAACGGAAAGTTAAGTTAATGACTACATTAGATAACGATGAAATGTTAAGTTAGCGACACAACTATATACACAGAATGACGACGGAAAGTTAAGTTAATGACTACATTAGATAACGATGAAATGTTAAGTTAGCGACACAACTATATACACAGAACGACGACGGAAAGTTAAGTTAATGACTACATTAGATAACGATGAAATGTTAAGTTAGCGACACAACTATATACACAGAACGACGACGGAAAGTTAAGTTAATGACTACATTAGATAACGATGAAATGTTAAGTTAGCGACACAACTATATACACAGAACGACGACGGAAAGTTAAGTTAATGACTTAGTACATTAGATAACGATGAAATGTTAAGTTAGCGACACAACTATATACACAGAACGACGACGGAAAGTTAAGTTAATGACTACATTAGATAACGATGAAATGTTAAGTTAGCGACACAACTATATACACAGAACGACGACGGAAAGTTAAGTTAATGACTACATTAGATAACGATGAAATGTTAAGTTAGCGACACAACTATATACACAGACCGACGACGGAAAGTTAAGTTAATGACTACATTAGATAACGATGAAATGTTAAGTTAGCGACACAACTATATACACAGAACGACGACGGAAAGTTAAGTTAATGACTACATTAGATAACGATGAAATGTTAAGTTAGCGACACAACTATATACACAGAACGACGACGGAAAGTTAAGTTAATGACTACATTAGATAACGATGAAATGTTAAGTTAGCGACACAACTATATACACAGAACGACGACGGAAAGTTAAGTTAATGACTACATTAGATAACGATGAAATGTTAAGTTAGCGACACAACTATATACACAGAACGACGACGGAAAGTTAAGTTAATGACTACATTAGATAACGATGAAATGTTAAGTTAGCGAAACAACTATATACACAGAATGACGACGGAAAGTTAAGTTAATGACTACATTAGATAACGATGAAATGTTAAGTTAGCGACACATCTATATACACAGAACGACGACGGAAAGTTAAGTTAATGACTACATTAGATAACGATGAAATGTTAAGTTAGCGACACAACTATATACACAGAACGACGACGGAAAGTTAAGTTAATGACTACATTAGATAACGATGAAATGTTAAGTTAGCGACACAACTATATACACAGAACGACGACGGAAAGTTAAGTTAATGACTACATTAGATAACGATGAAATGTTAAGTTAGCGACACAACTATATACACAGAATGACGACGGAAAGTTAAGTTAATGACTACATTAGATAACGATGAAATGTTAAGTTAGCGACACAACTATATACACAGAACGACGACGGAAAGTTAAGTTAATGACTACATTAGATAACGATGAAATGTTAAGTTAGCGACACAACTATATACACAGAACGACGACGGAAAGTTAAGTTAATGACTACATTAGATAACGATGAAATGTTAAGTTAGCGACACAACTATATACACAGAATGACGACGGAAAGTTAAGTTAATGACTACATTAGATAACGATGAAATGTTAAGTTAGCGACACAACTATACACACAGAACGACGACGGAAAGTTAAGTTAATGACTACATTAGATAACGATGAAATGTTAAGTTAGCGACACAACTATGCACACAGAACGACGACGGAAAGTTAAGTTAATGACTTAGTACATTAGATAACGATGAAATGTTAAGTTAGCGACACAACTATATACACAGAACGACGACGGAAAGTTAAGTTAATGACTTAGTACATTAGATAACGATGAAATGTTAAGTTAGCGACACAACTATATACACAGAACGACGACGGAAAGTTAAGTTAATGACTTAGTACATTAGATAACGATGAAATGTTAAGTTAGCGACACAACTATATACACAGAACGACGACGGAAAGTTAAGTTAATGACTACATTAGATAACGATGAAATGTTAAGTTAGCGACACAACTATATACACAGAACGACGACGGAAAGCTAAGTTAATGACTACATTAGATAACGATGAAATGTTAAGTTAGCGACACAACTGTATACACAGAACGACGACGGAAAGTTAAGTTAATGACTACATTAGATAACGATGAAATGTTAAGCTAGCGACACAACTATACACACAGAACGACGACGGAAAGTTTATTTAACGACGATTATAAAGAGTAACGACTGGACGTTAAGTTACTGACTACATAAGTTAACGGCGGAATGTTAAACGGAAAGTTAAGTTAAGGACGGAACGTTAGATCAACGACTGCAGAGCAAACGACGAAAATTAAGTTAACGACGAAACGTTATTTAAGTTATTAAGTTATGCCAATTTAGCTCACGTGACACTTCCAGATAATTGAAATATGAGGATTCTACAAGCTAGAATACTACATATGATATCGTATATCTAAATCATACATATTAAACAATATTCCTAAATACCGTTTACTTCGGGACGTTCATGGTGTTTTTATCCTTATAGATAATATTTGTTTTTGTATTTAATCACTGATTTCTTTTGTGTTCAATGATTTAAGCCGGGTGAGCGGTGGTTGTTTTCGTTTAATGTGTTGATATTGGTAAGCGTGTTGACTATCACTGTTTACACTTTCTTTTCATAACCAGTAAATAAAAAATTAAAACCCATTACCAAAATAAAATTTAATGTGAAGTGATAACGTTGTGATTTTGGTAAGTTGTATTTTTTATTTGAAATACTGATTCATTTGTTTATTATTAATCTACGATATATAATTTTTAATTTTTTTTGTATATATTTTAACGGACATACATTTAAAAATAAGTTAATATGTAAATTTCTAAATGAATTTTATTTACACTTAATTGATCTGGGTTTTTTTTTTTGCCTTCATCATTAATACTACGATAATATTTAGCTTTTTAACAGTATTCTGAAGATCATTGTTTAGCTTTTTGTCCTTTTTCTATTGGCCATTGTATTGTCTTTTTCTATTGGCCATTGTATTGTCTTTTTCTATTGGCCATTGTATTGTCTTTTTCTATTGGCCATTGTATTGTCTTTTTCTATTGGCCATTGTATTGTCTTTTTCTATTGGCCATTGTATTGTCTTTTTCTATTGGCCATTGTATTGTCTTTTTCTATTGGCCATTGTATTGTCTTTTTCTATTGGCCATTGTATTGTCTTTTTCTATTGGCCATTGTATTGTCTTTTCTTAAATTTTCTATTTCTCATTACCCTTTTGTTATCTTCAAAACTTTTCTCTCTGAAAGACACGACTATTTCGTCGACTGAAATATTGACCTAAGCCTGCATCTTCTGTTAGGTTGATTCTTCTACTTCAGCTACTGAAATACACACATCACTAGGTAGATTCTTCTACTAGTTACTGAAATACACACATCACTAGGTAGATTCTTCTACTACAGTTACTGAAATACACACATCACTAGGTAGATTCTACTACTACAGTTACTGAAATACACACATCACTAGGTAGATTCTTCTACTACAGTTACTGAAATACACACATCACTAGGTAGATTCCTCTACTACAGTTACTGAAATACACACATCACTAGGTAGATTCCTCTACTTCAGTTACTGAAATACAAACATCACTAGGTAGATTCTTCTACTTCAGTTACTGAAATACACACATCACTAGGTAGATTCTTCTACTACAGTTACTGAAATACACACATCACTAGGTAGATTCCTCTACTTCAGTTACTGAAATACACACATCACTAGGTAGATTCTTCTACTACAGTTACTGAAATACACACATCACTAGGTAGATTATTCTACTATAGTTACTGAAATACACACATTACTAGGTAGATTCTTCTACTACAGTTACTGAAATACACACATTACAAGGTAGATTCTTCTACTACAGTTACTGAAATACACATATCACTAGGTTGATTCTTCTACTACAGTTACTGAAATACACACATCACTAGGTAGATTCTTCTACTTCAGATACTGAAATACACACATCACTAGGTAGATTCTTCTACTTCAGATACTGAAATACACACATCACTAGGAAGATTCTTCTACTTCAGTTACTGAAATACACACATCACTAGGTAGATTCTTCTACTTCAGATACTGAAATACACACATCACTAGGAAGATTCTTCTACTACAGTTACTGAAATACACACATCACTAGGTAGATTCTTCTACTACAGTTACTGAAATACACAAATCACTAGGTAGATTCTTCTACTTCAGTAACTGAAATACACACATCACTAGGTAGATTCTTCTACTTCAGATACTGAAATACACACATCACTAGGTAGATTCTTCTACTTCAGATACTGAAATACACACATCACTAGGTAGATTCTTCTACTTCAGTTACTGAAATACACACATCACTAGGTAAATTCTTCTACTTCAGATACTGAAATACACACATCACTAGGAAGATTCTTCTACTTCAGTTACTGAAATACACACATCACTAGGTAGATTCTTCTACTTCAGTTACTGAAATACACACATCACTAGGTAGATTCTTCTACTTCAGATACTGAAATACACACATCACTAGGTAGATTCTTCTACTTCAGTTACTGAAATACACACATCACTAGGTAGATTCTTCTACTTCAGTTACTGAAATACACACATCACTAGGTAGATTCTTCTACTACAGTTACTGAAATACACACATCACTAGGAAGATTCCTCTACTTCAGTTACTGAAATACACACATCACTAGGTAGATTCCTCTACTTCAGTTACTGAAATACACACATCACTAGGTAGATTCTTCTACTACAGTTACTGAAATACACACATCACTAGGTAGATTCTACTACTACAGTTACTGAAATACACACATCACTAGGTAGATTCCTCTACTTCAGTTACTGAAATACACACATTACTAGGTAGATTCTTCTACTTCAGTTACTGAAATACACACATCACTAGGTTGATTCTACTACTACAGTTACTGAAATACACACATCACTAGGTAGATTCTTCTACTACAGTTACTGAAATACACACATCACTAGGTAGATTCTTCTACTACAGTTACTGAAATACACACATCACTAGGTAGATTCTTCTACTTCAGCTACTGAAATACTCACATCACTAGGTAGATTCTTCTACTACAGTTACTGAAATACACACATCACTAGGTAGATTCTTCTACTACAGTTACTGAAATACACACATTACTAGGTAGATTCTACTACTACAGTTACTGAAATACACACATCACTAGGTTGATTCTTCTACTTCAGTTACTGAAATACACACATCACTAGGTAGATTCTTCTACTACAGTTACTGAAATACACACATCACTAGGTAGATTCTTCTACTTCAGTTACTGAAATACACACATCACTAGGTAGAATCTTCTACTTCAGATACTGAAATACACACATCACTAGGTAGATTCTTCTACTTCAGTTACTGAAATACACACATCACTAGGTAGATTCTTCTACTTCAGTTACTGAAATACACACATCACTAGGTAGATTCTTCTACTACAGTTACTGAAATACACACATCACTAGGAAGATTCCTCTACTTCAGTTACTGAAATACACACATCACTAGGTAGATTCCTCTACTTCAGTTACTGAAATACACACATCACTAGGTAGATTCTTCTACTACAGTTACTGAAATACACACATCACTAGGTAGATTCTACTACTACAGTTACTGAAATACACACATCACTAGGTAGATTCCTCTACTTCAGTTACTGAAATACACACATTACTAGGTAGATTCTTCTACTACAGTTACTGAAATACACACATCAATAGGTTGATTCTACTACTACAGTTACTGAAATACACACATCACTAGGTAGATTCTTCTACTACAGTTACTGAAATACACACATCACTAGGTAGATTCTTCTACTACAGTTACTGAAATACACACATCACTAGGTAGATTCTTCTACTTCAGCTACTGAAATACTCACATCACTAGGTAGATTCTTCTACTACAGTTACTAAAATACACACATCACTAGGTAGATTCTTCTACTACAGTTACTGAAATACACACATTACTAGGTAGATTCTACTACTACAGTTACTGAAATACACACATCACTAGGTTGATTCTTCTACTTCAGTTACTGAAATACACACATCACTAGGTAGATTCTTCTACTACAGTTACTGAAATACACACATCACTAGGTAGATTCTTCTACTATAGTTACTGAAATACACACATTAATAGGTAGATTCTTATACTACAGTTACTGAAATACACACATTACTAGGTAGATTCTTCTACTACAGTTACTGAAATACACACATCACTAGGTAGATTCTTCTACTACAGTTACTGAAATACACACATTACTAGGTAGATTCTTCTACTACAGTTACTGAAATACACACATCACTAGGTTGATTCTACTACTACAGTTACTGAAATACACACATCACTAGGTAGATTCTTCTACTACAGTTACTGAAATACACACATCACTAGGTAGATTCTTCTACTACAGTTACTGAAATACACACATTACTAGGTAGATTCTTCTACTACAGTTACTGAAATACACACATCACTAGGTAGATTCTTCTACTACAGTTACTGAAATACACACATCACTAGGTAGATTTTTCTACTACAGTTACTGAAATACACATATCACTAGGTTGATTCTTCTACTACAGCTACTGAAATACACAAATCACTAGGTAGATTCTTCTACTACAGTTACTGAAATACACACATCACTAGGTAGATTCCTCTACTTCAGCTACTGAAATACACACATCACTAGGTAGATTCTTCTACTACAGTTACTGAAATACAAACATCACTAGGTAGATTCTTCTACTTCAGTTACTGAAATACACACATCACTAGGTAGATTCTACTACTACAGTTACTGAAATACACACATCACTAGGTAGATTCTTCTACTACAGTTACTGAAATACACACATCACTAGGTAGATTCCTCTACTACAGTTACTGAAATACACACATCACTAGGTAGATTCCTCTACTTCAGTTACTGAAATACACACATCACTAGGTAGATTCTTCTACTTCAGTTACTGAAATACACACATCACTAGGTAGATTCTTCTACTACAGTTACTGAAATACACACATCACTAGGTAGATTCCTCTACTTCAGTTACTGAAATACACACATCACTTGGTAGATTCTTCTACTACAGTTACTGAAATACACACATCACTAGGTAGATTATTCTACTATAGTTACTGAAATACACACATTACTAGGTAGATTCTTCTACTACAGTTACTGAAATACACACATTACAAGGTAGATTCTTCTACTTCAGTTACTGAAATACACATATCACTAGGTTGATTCTTCTACTACAGTTACTGAAATACACACATCACTAGGTAGATTCTTCTACTTCAGATACTGAAATACACACATCACTAGGTAGATTCTTCTACTTCAGATACTGAAATACACACATCACTAGGAAGAATCTTCTACTTCAGTTACTGAAATACACACATCACTAGGTAGATTCTTCTACTTCAGATACTGAAATACACACATCACTAGGAAGATTCTTCTACTACAGTTACTGAAATACACACATCACTAGGTAGATTCTTCTACTACAGTTACTGAAATACACACATCACTAGGTAGATTCTTCTACTTCAGTAACTGAAATACACACATCACTAGGTAGATTCTTCTACTTCAGATACTGAAATACACACATCACTAGGTAGATTCTTCTACTTCAGATACTGAAATACACACATCACTAGGTAGATTCTTCTACTTCAGTTACTGAAATACACACATCACTAGGTAAATTCTTCTACTTCAGATACTGAAATACACACATCACTAGGAAGATTCTTCTACTTCAGTTACTGAAATACACACATCACTAGGTAGATTCTCCTACTTCAGTTACTGAAATACACACATCACTAGGTAGATTCTTCTACTTCAGATACTGAAATACACACATCACTAGGTAGATTCTTCTACTTCAGTTACTGAAATACACACATCACTAGGTAGATTCTTCTACTTCAGTTACTGAAATACACACATCACTAGGTAGATTCTTCTACTACAGTTACTGAAATACACACATCACTAGGTAGATTCTTCTACTACAGTTACTGAAATACACACATCACTAGGTAGATTCTTCTACTACAGTTACTGAAATACTCACATCACTAGGTAGATTCTTCTACTACAGTTACTGAAATACACACATCACTAGGTAGATTCCTCTACTACAGTTACTGAAATACACACATCACTAGGTAGATTCTTCTACTACAGTTACTGAAATACACACATCACTAGGTAGATTCTTCTACTACAGTTACTGAAATACACACATCACTAGGTAGATTCTTCTACTACAGTTACTGAAATACACACATCACTAGGTAGATTCTTCTACTTCAGTTACTGAAATACACACATCACTAGGTAGATTCTTCTACTTCAGTTACTGAAATACACACATCACTAGGTAGATTCTTCTACTACAGTTACTGAAATACACACATCACTAGGTAGATTCTTCTACTACAGTTACTGAAATACACACATCACTAGGTAGATTCCTCTACTACAGTTACTGAAATACACACATCACTAGGTAGATTCTTCTACTACAGTTACTGAAATACACACATCACTAGGTAGATTCTTCTACTACAGTTACTGAAATACACACATCACTAGGTAGATTCTTCTACTTCAGTTACTGAAATACACACATCACTAGGTAGATTCTTCTACTATAGTTACTGAAATACACACATTAATAGGTAGAAATTCTTCTACTACAGTTACTGAAATACACACATTACTAGGTAGATTCTTCTACTACAGTTACTGAAATACACACATCACTAGGTAGATTCTTCTACTACAGTTACTGAAATACACACATTACTAGGTAGATTCTTCTACTACAGTTACTGAAATACACACATCACTAGGTTGATTCTTCTACTACAGTTACTGAAATACACACATCACTAGGTAGATTCTTCTACTACAGTTACTGAAATACACACATCACTAGGTAGATTCTTCTACTACAGTTACTGAAATACACACATTACTAGGTAGATTCTTCTACTACAGTTACTGAAATACACACATCACTAGGTAGATTCTTCTACTACAGTTACTGAAATACACACATCACTAGGTAGATTCTTCTACTACAGTTACTGAAATACACATATCACTAGGTTGATTCTTCTACTACAGCTACTGAAATACACACATCACTAGGTAGATTCTTCTACTACAGTTACTGAAATACAAACATCACTAGGTAGATTCTTCTACTTCAGTTACTGAAATACACACATCACTAGGTAGATTCTTCTACTACAGTTACTGAAATACACACATCACTAGGTAGATTCTTCTACTACAGTTACTGAAATACACACATCACTAGGTAGATTCTTCTACTACAGTTACTGAAATACACACATCACTAGGTAGATTATTCTACTATAGTTACTGAAATACACACATTACTAGGTAGATTCTTCTACTACAGTTACTGAAATACACACATCACTAGGTAGATTCCTCTACTTCAGCTACTGAAATACACACATCACTAGGTAGATTCTTCTACTACAGTTACTGAAATACAAACATCACTAGGTAGATTCTTCTACTTCAGTTACTGAAATACACACATCACTAGGTAGATTCTACTACTACAGTTACTGAAATACACACATCACTAGGTAGATTCTTCTACTACAGTTACTGAAATACACACATCACTAGGTAGATTCCTCTACTACAGTTACTGAAATACACACATCACTAGGTAGATTCCTCTACTTCAGTTACTGAAATACACACATCACTAGGTAGATTCTTCTACTTCAGTTACTGAAATACACACATCACTAGGTAGATTCTTCTACTACAGTTACTGAAATACACACATCACTAGGTAGATTCCTCTACTTCAGTTACTGAAATACACACATCACTAGGTAGATTCTTCTACTACAGTTACTGAAATACACACATCACTAGGTAGATTATTCTACTATAGTTACTGAAATACACACATTACTAGGTAGATTCTTCTACTACAGTTACTGAAATACACACATTACAAGGTAGATTCTTCTACTTCAGTTACTGAAATACACATATCACTAGGTTGATTCTTCTACTACAGTTACTGAAATACACACATCACTAGGTAGATTCTTCTACTTCAGATACTGAAATACACACATCACTAGGTAGATTCTTCTACTTCAGTTACTGAAATACACACATCACTAGGTAGATTCTTCTACTTCAGTTACTGAAATACACACATCACTAGGTAGATTCTTCTACTACAGTTACTGAAATACACACATCACTAGGAAGATTCCTCTACTTCAGTTACTGAAATACACACATCACTAGGTAGATTCCTCTACTTCAGTTACTGAAATACACACATCACTAGGTAGATTCTTCTACTACAGTTACTGAAATACACACATCACTAGGTAGATTCTACTACTACAGTTACTGAAATACACACATCACTAGGTAGATTCCTCTACTTCAGTTACTGAAATACACACATCACTAGGTAGATTCTTCTACTGCAGTTACTGAAATACACACATCACTAGGTAGATTCCTCTACTACAGTTACTGAAATACACACATCACTAGGTAGATTCCTCTACTTCAGTTACTGAAATACACACATCACTAGGTAGATTCTTCTACTTCAGTTACTGAAATACACACATCACTAGGTAGATTCTTCTACTACAGTTACTGAAATACACACATCACTAGGTAGATTCCTCTACTTCAGTTACTGAAATACACACATCACTAGGTAGATTCTTCTACTACAGTTACTGAAATACACACATCACTAGGTAGATTATTCTACTATAGTTACTGAAATACACACATTACTAGGTAGATTCTTCTACTACAGTTACTGAAATACACACATTACAAGGTAGATTCTTCTACTTCAGTTACTGAAATACACATATCACTAGGTTGATTCTTCTACTACAGTTACTGAAATACACACATCACTAGGTAGATTCTTCTACTTCAGATACTGAAATACACACATCACTAGGTAGATTCTTCTACTTCAGTTACTGAAATACACACATCACTAGGTAGATTCTTCTACTTCAGTTACTGAAATACACACATCACTAGGTAGATTCTTCTACTACAGTTACTGAAATACACACATCACTAGGAAGATTCCTCTACTTCAGTTACTGAAATACACACATCACTAGGTAGATTCCTCTACTTCAGTTACTGAAATACACACATCACTAGGTAGATTCTTCTACTACAGTTACTGAAATACACACATCACTAGGTAGATTCTACTACTACAGTTACTGAAATACACACATCACTAGGTAGATTCCTCTACTTCAGTTACTGAAATACACACATTACTAGGTAGATTCTTCTACTACAGTTACTGAAATACACACATCACTAGGTTGATTCTACTACTACAGTTACTGAAATACACACATCACTAGGTAGATTATTCTACTACAGTTACTGAAATACACACATCACTAGGTAGATTCTTCTACTACAGTTACTGAAATACACACATCACTAGGTAGATTCTTCTACTTCAGCTACTGAAATACTCACATCACTAGGTAGATTCTTCTACTACAGTTACTGAAATACACACATCACTAGGTAGATTCTTCTACTACAGTTACTGAAATACACACATTACTAGGTAGATTCTACTACTACAGTTACTGAAATACACACATCACTAGGTTGATTCTTCTACTTCAGTTACTGAAATACACACATCACTAGGTAGATTCTTCTACTATAGTTACTGAAATACACACATTAATAGGTAGATTCTTCTACTACAGTTACTGAAATACACACATTACTAGGTAGATTCTTCTACTACAGTTACTGAAATACACACATCACTAGGTAGATTCTTCTACTACAGTTACTGAAATACACACATTACTAGGTAGATTCTTCTACTACAGTTACTGAAATACACACATCACTAGGTTGATTCTACTACTACAGTTACTGAAATACACACATCACTAGGTAGATTCTTCTACTACAGTTACTGAAATACACACATCACTAGGTAGATTCTTCTACTACAGTTACTGAAATACACACATTACTAGGTAGATTCTTCTACTACAGTTACTGAAATACACACATCACTAGGTAGATTCTTCTACTTCAGATACTGAAATACACACATCACTAGGTAGATTCTTCTACTACAGTTACTGAAATACACATATCACTAGGTTGATTCTTCTACTACAGCTACTGAAATACACACATCACTAGGTAGATTCTTCTACTACAGTTACTGAAATACACACATCACTAGGTAGATTCCTCTACTTCAGCTACTGAAATACACACATCACTAGGTAGATTCTTCTACTACAGTTACTGAAATACAAACATCACTAGGTAGATTCTTCTACTTCAGTTACTGAAATACACACATCACTAGGTAGATTCTACTACTACAGTTACTGAAATACACACATCACTAGGTAGATTCTTCTACTACAGTTACTGAAATACACACATCACTAGGTAGATTCCTCTACTACAGTTACTGAAATACACACATCACTAGGTAGATTCCTCTACTTCAGTTACTGAAATACACACATCACTAGGTAGATTCTTCTACTTCAGTTACTGAAATACACACATCACTAGGTAGATTCTTCTACTACAGTTACTGAAATACACACATCACTAGGTAGATTCCTCTACTTCAGTTACTGAAATACACACATCACTAGGTAGATTCTTCTACTACAGTTACTGAAATACACACATCACTAGGTAGATTATTCTACTATAGTTACTGAAATACACACATTACTAGGTAGATTCTTCTACTACAGTTACTGAAATACACACATTACAAGGTAGATTCTTCTACTTCAGTTACTGAAATACACATATCACTAGGTTGATTCTTCTATTACAGTTACTGAAATACACACATCACTAGGTAGATTCTTCTACTTCAGATACTGAAATACACACATCACTAGGTAGATTCTTCTACTTCAGATAATGAAATACACACATCACTAGGAAGATTCTTCTACTTCAGTTACTGAAATACACACATCACTAGGTAGATTCTTCTACTTCAGATACTGAAATACACACATCACTAGGAAGATTCTTCTACTACAGTTACTGAAATACACACATCACTAGGTAGATTCTTCTACTACAGTTACTGAAATACACACATCACTAGGTAGATTCTTCTACTTCAGTAACTGAAATACACACATCACTAGGTAGATTCTTCTACTTCAGATACTGAAATACACACATCACTAGGTAGATTCTTCTACTTCAAATACTGAAATACACACATCACTAGGTAGATTCTTCTACTTCAGTTACTGAAATACACACATCACTAGGTAAGTTCTTCTACTTCAGATACTGAAATACACACATCACTAGGAAGATTCTTCTACTTCAGTTACTGAAATACACACATCACTAGGTAGATTCTTCTACTTCAGTTACTGAAATACACACATCACTAGGTAGATTCTTCTACTTCAGATACTGAAATACACACATCACAAGGTAGATTCTTCTACTTCAGTTACTGAAATACACACATCACTAGGTAGATTCTTCTACTTCAGTTACTGAAATACACACATCACTAGGTAGATTCTTCTACTACAGTTACTGAAATACACACATCACTAGGTAGATTCTTCTACTACAGTTACTGAAATACACACATCACTAGGTAGATTCTTCTACTACAGTTACTGAAATACTCACATCACTAGGTAGATTCTTCTACTACAGTTACTGAAATACACACATCACTAGGTAGATTCCTCTACTACAGTTACTGAAATACACACCTCACTAGGTAGATTCTTCTACTACAGTTACTGAAATACACACATCACTAGGTAGATTCTTCTACTACAGTTACTGAAATACACACATCACTAGGTAGATTCTTCTACTACAGTTACTGAAATACACACATCACTAGGTAGATTCTTCTACTTCAGTTACTGAAATACACACATCACTAGGTAGATTCTTCTACTTCAGTTACTGAAATACACACATCACTAGGTAGATTCTTCTACTACAGTTACTGAAATACACACATCACTAGGTAGATTCTTCTACTACAGTTACTGAAATACACACATCACTAGGTAGATTCCTCTACTACAGTTACTGAAATACACACATCACTAGGTAGATTCTTCTACTACAGTTACTGAAATACACACATCACTAGGTAGATTCTTCTACTACAGTTACTGAAATACACACATCACTAGGTAGATTCTTCTACTACAGTTACTGAAATACACACATCACTAGGTAGATTCTTCTACTATAGTTACTGAAATACACACATTAATAGGTAGAAATTCTTCTACTACAGTTACTGAAATACACACATTACTAGGTAGATTCTTCTACTACAGTTACTGAAATACACACATCACTAGGTAGATTCTTCTACTACAGTTACTGAAATACACACATTACTAGGTAGATTCTTCTACTACAGTTACTGAAATACACACATCACTAGGTTGATTCCTCTACTACAGTTACTGAAATACACACATCACTAGGTAGATTCTTCTACTACAGTTACTGAAATACACACATCACTAGGTAGATTCTTCTACTACAGTTACTGAAATACACACATTACTAGGTAGATTCTTCTACTACAGTTACTGAAATACACACATCACTAGGTAGATTCTTCTACTACAGTTACTGAAATACACACATCACTAGGTAGATTCTTCTACTACAGTTACTGAAATACACATATCACTAGGTTGATTCTTCTACTACAGCTACTGAAATACACACATCACTAGGTAGATTCTTCTACTACAGTTACTGAAATACAAACATCACTAGGTAGATTCTTCTACTTCAGTTACTGAAATACACACATCACTAGGTAGATTCTTCTACTACAGTTACTGAAATACACACATCACTAGGTAGATTCTTCTACTACAGTTACTGAAATACACACATCACTAGGTAGATTCTTCTACTACAGTTACTGAAATACACACATCACTAGGTAGATTCCTCTACTACAGTTACTGAAATACACACATCACTAGGTAGATTCTTCTACTACAGTTACTGAAATACACACATTACTAGGTAGATTCTACTACTACAGTTACTGAAATACACACATCACTAGGTTGATTCTTCTACTTCAGTTACTGAAATACACACATCACTAGGTAGATTCTTCTACTATAGTTACTGAAATACACACATTAATAGGTAGATTCTTCTACTACAGTTACTGAAATACACACATTACTAGGTAGATTCTTCTACTACAGTTACTGAAATACACACATCACTAGGTAGATTCTTCTACTTCAGTTACTGAAATACACACATCACTAGGTAGATTCTTCTACTTCAGTTACTGAAATACACACATCACTAGGTAGATTCTTCTACTACAGTTACTGAAATACACACATCACTAGGTAGATTCTTCTACTACAGTTACTGAAATACACACATCACTAGGTAGATTCCTCTACTACAGTTACTGAAATACACACATCACTAGGTAGATTCTTCTACTACAGTTACTGAAATACACACATCACTAGGTAGATTCTTCTACTACAGTTACTGAAATACACACATCACTAGGTAGATTCTTCTACTACAGTTACTGAAATACACACATCACTAGGTAGATTCTTCTACTATAGTTACTGAAATACACACATTAATAGGTAGAAATTCTTCTACTACAGTTACTGAAATACACACATTACTAGGTTGATTCTTCTACTACAGTTACTGAAATACACACATCACTAGGTAGATTCTTCTACTACAGTTACTGAAATACACACATTACTAGGTAGATTCTTCTACTACAGTTACTGAAATACACACATCACTAGGTTGATTCCTCTACTACAGTTACTGAAATACACACATCACTAGGTAGATTCTTCTACTACAGTTACTGAAATACACACATCACTAGGTAGATTCTTCTACTACAGTTACTGAAATACACACATTACTAGGTAGATTCTTCTACTACAGTTACTGAAATACACACATCACTAGGTAGATTCTTCTACTACAGTTACTGAAATACACACATCACTAGGTAGATTCTTCTACTACAGTTACTGAAATACACATATCACTAGGTTGATTCTTCTACTACAGCTACTGAAATACACACATCACTAGGTAGATTCTTCTACTACAGTTACTGAAATACAAACATCACTAGGTAGATTCTTCTACTTCAGTTACTGAAATACACACATCACTAGGTAGATTCTTCTACTACAGTTACTGAAATACACACATCACTAGGTAGATTCTTCTACTACAGTTACTGAAATACACACATCACTAGGTAGATTCTTCTACTACAGTTACTGAAATACACACATCACTAGGTAGATTCCTCTACTACAGTTACTGAAATACACACATCACTAGGTAGATTCTTCTACTACAGTTACTGAAATACACACATTACTAGGTAGATTCTACTACTACAGTTACTGAAATACACACATCACTAGGTTGATTCTTCTACTTCAGTTACTGAAATACACACATCACTAGGTAGATTCTTCTACTATAGTTACTGAAATACAAACATCACTAGGTAGATTCTTCTACTTCAGTTACTGAAATACACACATCACTAGGTAGATTCTACTACTACAGTTACTGAAATACACACATCACTAGGTAGATTCTTCTACTACAGTTACTGAAATACACACATCACTAGGTAGATTCCTCTACTACAGTTACTGAAATACACACATCACTAGGTAGATTCCTCTACTTCAGTTACTGAAATACACACATCACTAGGTAGATTCTTCTACTTCAGTTACTGAAATACACACATCACTAGGTAGATTCTTCTACTACAGTTACTGAAATACACACATCACTAGGTAGATTCCTCTACTTCAGTTACTGAAATACACACATCACTAGGTAGATTCTTCTACTACAGTTACTGAAATACACACATCACTAGGTAGATTATTCTACTATAGTTACTGAAATACACACATTACTAGGTAGATTCTTCTACTACAGTTACTGAAATACACACATTACAAGGTAGATTCTTCTACTTCAGTTACTGAAATACACATATCACTAGGTTGATTCTTCTACTACAGTTACTGAAATACACACATCACTAGGTAGATTCTTCTACTTCAGATACTGAAATACACACATCACTAGGTAGATTCTTCTACTTCAGATAATGAAATACACACATCACTAGGAAGATTCTTCTACTTAAGTTACTGAAATACACACATCACTAGGTAGATTCTTCTACTTCAGATACTGAAATACACACATCACTAGGAAGATTCTTCTACTACAGTTACTGAAATACACACATCACTAGGTAGATTCTTCTACTACAGTTACTGAAATACACACATCACTAGGTAGATTCTTCTACTTCAGTAACTGAAATACACACATCACTAGGTAGATTCTTCTACTTCAGATACTGAAATACACACATCACTAGGTAGATTCTTCTACTTCAAATACTGAAATACACACATCACTAGGTAGATTCTTCTACTTCAGTTACTGAAATACACACATCACTAGGTAAGTTCTTCTACTTCAGATACTGAAATACACACATCACTAGGAAGATTCTTCTACTTCAGTTACTGAAATACACACATCACTAGGTAGATTCTTCTACTTCAGTTACTGAAATACACACATCACTAGGTAGATTCTTCTACTTCAGATACTGAAATACACACATCACAAGGTAGATTCTTCTACTTCAGTTACTGAAATACACACATCACTAGGTAGATTCTTCTACTTCAGTTACTGAAATACACACATCACTAGGTAGATTCTTCTACTACAGTTACTGAAATACACACATCACTAGGTAGATTCTTCTACTACAGTTACTGAAATACACACATCACTAGGTAGATTCTTCTACTACAGTTACTGAAATACTCACATCACTAGGTAGATTCTTCTACTACAGTTACTGAAATACACACATCACTAGGTAGATTCCTCTACTACAGTTACTGAAATACACACCTCACTAGGTAGATTCTTCTACTACAGTTACTGAAATACACACATCACTAGGTAGATTCTTCTACTACAGTTACTGAAATACACACATCACTAGGTAGATTCTTCTACTACAGTTACTGAAATACACACATCACTAGGTAGATTCTTCTACTTCAGTTACTGAAATACACACATCACTAGGTAGATTCTTCTACTTCAGTTACTGAAATACACACATCACTAGGTAGATTCTTCTACTACAGTTACTGAAATACACACATCACTAGGTAGATTCTTCTACTACAGTTACTGAAATACACACATCACTAGGTAGATTCCTCTACTACAGTTACTGAAATACACACATCACTAGGTAGATTCTTCTACTACAGTTACTGAAATACACACATCACTAGGTAGATTCTTCTACTACAGTTACTGAAATACACACATCACTAGGTAGATTCTTCTACTACAGTTACTGAAATACACACATCACTAGGTAGATTCTTCTACTATAGTTACTGAAATACACACATTAATAGGTAGAAATTCTTCTACTACAGTTACTGAAATACACACATTACTAGGTAGATTCTTCTACTACAATTACTGAAATACACACATTACAAGGTAGATTCTTCTACTACAGTTACTGAAATACACACATTACTAGGTAGATTCTTCTACTACAGTTACTGAAATACACACATCACTAGGTTGATTCCTCTACTACAGTTACTGAAATACACACATCACTAGGTAGATTCTTCTACTACAGTTACTGAAATACACACATCACTAGGTAGATTCTTCTACTACAGTTACTGAAATACACACATTACTAGGTAGATTCTTCTACTACAGTTACTGAAATACACACATCACTAGGTAGATTCTTCTACTACAGTTACTGAAATACACACATCACTAGGTAGATTCTTCTACTACAGTTACTGAAATACACATATCACTAGGTTGATTCTTCTACTACAGCTACTGAAATACACACATCACTAGGTAGATTCTTCTACTACAGTTACTGAAATACAAACATCACTAGGTAGATTCTTCTACTTCAGTTACTGAAATACACACATCACTAGGTAGATTCTTCTACTACAGTTACTGAAATACACACATCACTAGGTAGATTCTTCTACTACAGTTACTGAAATACACACATCACTAGGTAGATTCTTCTACTACAGTTACTGAAATACACACATCACTAGGTAGATTCCTCTACTACAGTTACTGAAATACACACATCACTAGGTAGATTCTTCTACTACAGTTACTGAAATACACACATCACTAGGTAGATTCTTCTACTACAGTTACTGAAATACACACATCACTAGGTAGATTCTTCTACTACAGTTACTGAAATACACACATCACTAGGTAGATTCTTCTACTTCAGTTACTGAAATACACACATCACTAGGTAGATTCTTCTACTACAGTTACTGAAATACACATATCACTAGGTTGATTCTTCTACTACAGCTACTGAAATACACACATCACTAGGTAGATTCTTCTACTACAGTTACTGAAATACACACATCACTAGGTAGATTCCTCTACTTCAGCTACTGAAATACACACATCACTAGGTAGATTCTTCTACTACAGTTACTGAAATACAAACATCACTAGGTAGATTCTTCTACTTCAGTTACTGAAATACACACATCACTAGGTAGATTCTACTACTACAGTTACTGAAATACACACATCACTAGGTAGATTCTTCTACTACAGTTACTGAAATACACACATCACTAGGTAGATTCCTCTACTACAGTTACTGAAATACACACATCACTAGGTAGATTCCTCTACTTCAGTTACTGAAATACACACATCACTAGGTAGATTCTTCTACTTCAGTTACTGAAATACACACATCACTAGGTAGATTCTTCTACTACAGTTACTGAAATACACACATCACTAGGTAGATTCCTCTACTTCAGTTACTGAAATACACACATCACTAGGTAGATTCTTCTACTACAGTTACTGAAATACACACATCACTAGGTAGATTATTCTACTATAGTTACTGAAATACACACATTACTAGGTAGATTCTTCTACTACAGTTACTGAAATACACACATTACAAGGTAGATTCTTCTACTTCAGTTACTGAAATACACATATCACTAGGTTGATTCTTCTACTACAGTTACTGAAATACACACATCACTAGGTAGATTCTTCTACTTCAGATACTGAAATACACACATCACTAGGTAGATTCTTCTACTTCAGATAATGAAATACACACATCACTAGGAAGATTCTTCTACTTCAGTTACTGAAATACACACATCACTAGGTAGATTCTTCTACTTCAGATACTGAAATACACACATCACTAGGAAGATTCTTCTACTACAGTTACTGAAATACACACATCACTAGGTAGATTCTTCTACTACAGTTACTGAAATACACACATCACTAGGTAGATTCTTCTACTTCAGTAACTGAAATACACACATCACTAGGTAGATTCTTCTACTTCAGATACTGAAATACACACATCACTAGGTAGATTCTTCTACTTCAAATACTGAAATACACACATCACTAGGTAGATTCTTCTACTTCAGTTACTGAAATACACACATCACTAGGTAAGTTCTTCTACTTCAGATACTGAAATACACACATCACTAGGAAGATTCTTCTACTTCAGTTACTGAAATACACACATCACTAGGTAGATTCTTCTACTTCAGTTACTGAAATACACACATCACTAGGTAGATTCTTCTACTTCAGATACTGAAATACACACATCACAAGGTAGATTCTTCTACTTCAGTTACTGAAATACACACATCACTAGGTAGATTCTTCTACTTCAGTTACTGAAATACACACATCACTAGGTAGATTCTTCTACTACAGTTACTGAAATACACACATCACTAGGTAGATTCTTCTACTACAGTTACTGAAATACACACATCACTAGGTAGATTCTTCTACTACAGTTACTGAAATACTCACATCACTAGGTAGATTCTTCTACTACAGTTACTGAAATACACACATCACTAGGTAGATTCCTCTACTACAGTTACTGAAATACACACCTCACTAGGTAGATTCTTCTACTACAGTTACTGAAATACACACATCACTAGGTAGATTCTTCTACTACAGTTACTGAAATACACACATCACTAGGTAGATTCTTCTACTACAGTTACTGAAATACACACATCACTAGGTAGATTCTTCTACTTCAGTTACTGAAATACACACATCACTAGGTAGATTCTTCTACTTCAGTTACTGAAATACACACATCACTAGGTAGATTCTTCTACTACAGTTACTGAAATACACACATCACTAGGTAGATTCTTCTACTACAGTTACTGAAATACACACATCACTAGGTAGATTCCTCTACTACAGTTACTGAAATACACACATCACTAGGTAGATTCTTCTACTACAGTTACTGAAATACACACATCACTAGGTAGATTCTTCTACTACAGTTACTGAAATACACACATCACTAGGTAGATTCTTCTACTACAGTTACTGAAATACACACATCACTAGGTAGATTCTTCTACTATAGTTACTGAAATACACACATTAATAGGTAGAAATTCTTCTACTACAGTTACTGAAATACACACATTACTAGGTAGATTCTTCTACTACAGTTACTGAAATACACACATTACAAGGTAGATTCTTCTACTACAGTTACTGAAATACACACATTACTAGGTAGATTCTTCTACTACAGTTACTGAAATACACACATCACTAGGTTGATTCCTCTACTACAGTTACTGAAATACACACATCACTAGGTAGATTCTTCTACTACAGTTACTGAAATACACACATCACTAGGTAGATTCTTCTACTACAGTTACTGAAATACACACATTACTAGGTAGATTCTTCTACTACAGTTACTGAAATACACACATCACTAGGTAGATTCTTCTACTACAATTACTGAAATACACACATCACTAGGTAGATTCTTCTACTACAGTTACTGAAATACACATATCACTAGGTTGATTCTTCTACTACAGCTACTGAAATACACACATCACTAGGTAGATTCTTCTACTACAGTTACTGAAATACAAACATCACTAGGTAGATTCTTCTACTTCAGTTACTGAAATACACACATCACTAGGTATATTCTTCTACTACAGTTACTGAAATACACACATCACTAGGTAGATTCTTCTACTACAGTTACTGAAATACACACATCACTAGGTAGATTCTTCTACTACAGTTACTGAAATACACACATCACTAGGTAGATTCCTCTACTACAGTTACTGAAATACACACATCACTAGGTAGATTCTTCTACTACAGTTACTGAAATACACACATCACTTGGTAGATTCTTCTACTACAGTTACTGAAATACACACATCACTAGGTAGATTCTTCTACTACAGTTACTGAAATACACACATCACTAGGTAGATTCTTCTACTTCAGTTACTGAAATACACACATCACTAGGTAGATTCTTCTACTTCAGTTACTGAAATACACACATCACTAGGTAGATTCTTCTACTACAGTTACTGAAATACACACATCACTAGGTAGATTCTTCTACTACAGTTACTGAAATACACACATCACTAGGTAGATTCCTCTACTACAGTTACTGAAATACACACATCACTAGGTAGATTCTTCTACTTCAGTTACTGAAATACACACATCACTAGGTAGATTCTTCTACTACAGTTACTGAAATACACACATCACTAGGAAGATTCTTCTACTTCAGTTACTGAAATACACACATCACTAGGTAGATTCTTCTACTACAGTTACTGAAATACACACATCACTAGGTAGATTCTTCTACTACAGTTACTGAAATACACACATCACTAGGTAGATTCTTCTACTACAGTTACTGAAATACACACATCACTAGGTTGATTCTACTACTACAGTTACTGAAATACACACATCACTAGGTAGATTCTACTACTACAGTTACTGAAATACAAACATCACTAGGTAGATTATTCTACTTCAGTTACTGAAAAACACACATCACTAGGTAGATTCTTCTACTTCAGTTACTGAAATACACACATCACTAGGTAGATTCTTCTACTACAGTTACTGAAATACACACATCACTAGGTAGATTCTTCTACTACAGTTACTGAAATACACACATCACTAGGTTGATTCTACTACTACAGTTACTGAAATACACACATCACTAGGTAGATTCTTCTACTACAGTTACTGAAATACACACATTACTAGGTAGATTCTTCTACTACAGTTACTGAAATACACACATCACTAGGTAGATTCTTCTACTACAGTTACTGAAATACACACATCACTAGGTAGATTCTTCTACTACAGTTACTGAAATACACATATCACTAGGTTGATTCTTCTACTACAGCTACTGAAATACACACATCACTAGGTAGATTCTTCTACTACAGTTACTGAAATACAAACATCACTAGGTAGATTCTTCTACTTCAGTTACTGAAATACACACATCACTAGGTAGATTCTTCTACTACAGTTACTGAAATACACACATCACTAGGTAGATTCTTCTACTACAGTTACTGAAATACACACATCACTAGGTAGATTCTTCTACTACAGTTACTGAAATACACACATCACTAGGTAGATTCCTCTACTACAGTTACTGAAATACACACATCACTAGGTAGATTCTTCTACTACAGTTACTGAAATACACACATTACTAGGTAGATTCTACTACTACAGTTACTGAAATACACACATCACTAGGTTGATTCTTCTACTTCAGTTACTGAAATACACACATCACTAGGTAGATTCTTCTACTATAGTTACTGAAATACAAACATCACTAGGTAGATTCTTCTACTTCAGTTACTGAAATACACACATCACTAGGTAGATTCTACTACTACAGTTACTGAAATACACACATCACTAGGTAGATTCTTCTACTACAGTTACTGAAATACACACATCACTAGGTAGATTCCTCTACTACAGTTACTGAAATACACACATCACTAGGTAGATTCCTCTACTTCAGTTACTGAAATACACACATCACTAGGTAGATTCTTCTACTTCAGTTACTGAAATACACACATCACTAGGTAGATTCTTCTACTACAGTTACTGAAATACACACATCACTAGGTAGATTCCTCTACTTCAGTTACTGAAATACACACATCACTAGGTAGATTCTTCTACTACAGTTACTGAAATACACACATCACTAGGTAGATTATTCTACTATAGTTACTGAAATACACACATTACTAGGTAGATTCTTCTACTACAGTTACTGAAATACACACATTACAAGGTAGATTCTTCTACTTCAGTTACTGAAATACACATATCACTAGGTTGATTCTTCTACTACAGTTACTGAAATACACACATCACTAGGTAGATTCTTCTACTTCAGATACTGAAATACACACATCACTAGGTAGATTCTTCTACTTCAGATAATGAAATACACACATCACTAGGAAGATTCTTCTACTTCAGTTACTGAAATACACACATCACTAGGTAGATTCTTCTACTTCAGATACTGAAATACACACATCACTAGGAAGATTCTTCTACTACAGTTACTGAAATACACACATCACTAGGTAGATTCTTCTACTACAGTTACTGAAATACACACATCACTAGGTAGATTCTTCTACTTCAGTAACTGAAATACACACATCACTAGGTAGATTCTTCTACTTCAGATACTGAAATACACACATCACTAGGTAGATTCTTCTACTTCAAATACTGAAATACACACATCACTAGGTAGATTCTTCTACTTCAGTTACTGAAATACACACATCACTAGGTAAGTTCTTCTACTTCAGATACTGAAATACACACATCACTAGGAAGATTCTTCTACTTCAGTTACTGAAATACACACATCACTAGGTAGATTCTTCTACTTCAGTTACTGAAATACACACATCACTAGGTAGATTCTTCTACTTCAGATACTGAAATACACACATCACAAGGTAGATTCTTCTACTTCAGTTACTGAAATACACACATCACTAGGTAGATTCTTCTACTTCAGTTACTGAAATACACACATCACTAGGTAGATTCTTCTACTACAGTTACTGAAATACACACATCACTAGGTAGATTCTTCTACTACAGTTACTGAAATACACACATCACTAGGTAGATTCTTCTACTACAGTTACTGAAATACTCACATCACTAGGTAGATTCTTCTACTACAGTTACTGAAATACACACATCACTAGGTAGATTCCTCTACTACAGTTACTGAAATACACACCTCACTAGGTAGATTCTTCTACTACAGTTACTGAAATACACACATCACTAGGTAGATTCTTCTACTACAGTTACTGAAATACACACATCACTAGGTAGATTCTTCTACTACAGTTACTGAAATACACACATCACTAGGTAGATTCTTCTACTTCAGTTACTGAAATACACACATCACTAGGTAGATTCTTCTACTTCAGTTACTGAAATACACACATCACTAGGTAGATTCTTCTACTACAGTTACTGAAATACACACATCACTAGGTAGATTCTTCTACTACAGTTACTGAAATACACACATCACTAGGTAGATTCCTCTACTACAGTTACTGAAATACACACATCACTAGGTAGATTCTTCTACTACAGTTACTGAAATACACACATCACTAGGTAGATTCTTCTACTACAGTTACTGAAATACACACATCACTAGGTAGATTCTTCTACTACAGTTACTGAAATACACACATCACTAGGTAGATTCTTCTACTATAGTTACTGAAATACACACATTAATAGGTAGAAATTCTTCTACTACAGTTACTGAAATACACACATTACTAGGTAGATTCTTCTACTACAATTACTGAAATACACACATTACAAGGTAGATTCTTCTACTACAGTTACTGAAATACACACATTACTAGGTAGATTCTTCTACTACAGTTACTGAAATACACACATCACTAGGTTGATTCCTCTACTACAGTTACTGAAATACACACATCACTAGGTAGATTCTTCTACTACAGTTACTGAAATACACACATCACTAGGTAGATTCTTCTACTACAGTTACTGAAATACACACATTACTAGGTAGATTCTTCTACTACAGTTACTGAAATACACACATCACTAGGTAGATTCTTCTACTACAGTTACTGAAATACACACATCACTAGGTAGATTCTTCTACTACAGTTACTGAAATACACATATCACTAGGTTGATTCTTCTACTACAGCTACTGAAATACACACATCACTAGGTAGATTCTTCTACTACAGTTACTGAAATACAAACATCACTAGGTAGATTCTTCTACTTCAGTTACTGAAATACACACATCACTAGGTAGATTCTTCTACTACAGTTACTGAAATACACACATCACTAGGTAGATTCTTCTACTACAGTTACTGAAATACACACATCACTAGGTAGATTCTTCTACTACAGTTACTGAAATACACACATCACTAGGTAGATTCCTCTACTACAGTTACTGAAATACACACATCACTAGGTAGATTCTTCTACTACAGTTACTGAAATACACACATCACTAGGTAGATTCTTCTACTACAGTTACTGAAATACACACATCACTAGGTAGATTCTTCTACTACAGTTACTGAAATACACACATCACTAGGTAGATTCTTCTACTTCAGTTACTGAAATACACACATCACTAGGTAGATTCTTCTACTACAGTTACTGAAATACACATATCACTAGGTTGATTCTTCTACTACAGCTACTGAAATACACACATCACTAGGTAGATTCTTCTACTACAGTTACTGAAATACACACATCACTAGGTAGATTCCTCTACTTCAGCTACTGAAATACACACATCACTAGGTAGATTCTTCTACTACAGTTACTGAAATACAAACATCACTAGGTAGATTCTTCTACTTCAGTTACTGAAATACACACATCACTAGGTAGATTCTACTACTACAGTTACTGAAATACACACATCACTAGGTAGATTCTTCTACTACAGTTACTGAAATACACACATCACTAGGTAGATTCCTCTACTACAGTTACTGAAATACACACATCACTAGGTAGATTCCTCTACTTCAGTTACTGAAATACACACATCACTAGGTAGATTCTTCTACTTCAGTTACTGAAATACACACATCACTAGGTAGATTCTTCTACTACAGTTACTGAAATACACACATCACTAGGTAGATTCCTCTACTTCAGTTACTGAAATACACACATCACTAGGTAGATTCTTCTACTACAGTTACTGAAATACACACATCACTAGGTAGATTATTCTACTATAGTTACTGAAATACACACATTACTAGGTAGATTCTTCTACTACAGTTACTGAAATACACACATTACAAGGTAGATTCTTCTACTTCAGTTACTGAAATACACATATCACTAGGTTGATTCTTCTACTACAGTTACTGAAATACACACATCACTAGGTAGATTCTTCTACTTCAGATACTGAAATACACACATCACTAGGTAGATTCTTCTACTTCAGATAATGAAATACACACATCACTAGGAAGATTCTTCTACTTCAGTTACTGAAATACACACATCACTAGGTAGATTCTTCTACTTCAGATACTGAAATACACACATCACTAGGAAGATTCTTCTACTACAGTTACTGAAATACACACATCACTAGGTAGATTCTTCTACTACAGTTACTGAAATACACACATCACTAGGTAGATTCTTCTACTTCAGTAACTGAAATACACACATCACTAGGTAGATTCTTCTACTTCAGATACTGAAATACACACATCACTAGGTAGATTCTTCTACTTCAAATACTGAAATACACACATCACTAGGTAGATTCTTCTACTTCAGTTACTGAAATACACACATCACTAGGTAAGTTCTTCTACTTCAGATACTGAAATACACACATCACTAGGAAGATTCTTCTACTTCAGTTACTGAAATACACACATCACTAGGTAGATTCTTCTACTTCAGTTACTGAAATACACACATCACTAGGTAGATTCTTCTACTTCAGATACTGAAATACACACATCACAAGGTAGATTCTTCTACTTCAGTTACTGAAATACACACATCACTAGGTAGATTCTTCTACTTCAGTTACTGAAATACACACATCACTAGGTAGATTCTTCTACTACAGTTACTGAAATACACACATCACTAGGTAGATTCTTCTACTACAGTTACTGAAATACACACATCACTAGGTAGATTCTTCTACTACAGTTACTGAAATACTCACATCACTAGGTAGATTCTTCTACTACAGTTACTGAAATACACACATCACTAGGTAGATTCCTCTACTACAGTTACTGAAATACACACCTCACTAGGTAGATTCTTCTACTACAGTTACTGAAATACACACATCACTAGGTAGATTCTTCTACTACAGTTACTGAAATACACACATCACTAGGTAGATTCTTCTACTACAGTTACTGAAATACACACATCACTAGGTAGATTCTTCTACTTCAGTTACTGAAATACACACATCACTAGGTAGATTCTTCTACTTCAGTTACTGAAATACACACATCACTAGGTAGATTCTTCTACTACAGTTACTGAAATACACACATCACTAGGTAGATTCTTCTACTACAGTTACTGAAATACACACATCACTAGGTAGATTCCTCTACTACAGTTACTGAAATACACACATCACTAGGTAGATTCTTCTACTACAGTTACTGAAATACACACATCACTAGGTAGATTCTTCTACTACAGTTACTGAAATACACACATCACTAGGTAGATTCTTCTACTACAGTTACTGAAATACACACATCACTAGGTAGATTCTTCTACTATAGTTACTGAAATACACACATTAATAGGTAGAAATTCTTCTACTACAGTTACTGAAATACACACATTACTAGGTAGATTCTTCTACTACAGTTACTGAAATACACACATTACAAGGTAGATTCTTCTACTACAGTTACTGAAATACACACATTACTAGGTAGATTCTTCTACTACAGTTACTGAAATACACACATCACTAGGTTGATTCCTCTACTACAGTTACTGAAATACACACATCACTAGGTAGATTCTTCTACTACAGTTACTGAAATACACACATCACTAGGTAGATTCTTCTACTACAGTTACTGAAATACACACATTACTAGGTAGATTCTTCTACTACAGTTACTGAAATACACACATCACTAGGTAGATTCTTCTACTACAATTACTGAAATACACACATCACTAGGTAGATTCTTCTACTACAGTTACTGAAATACACATATCACTAGGTTGATTCTTCTACTACAGCTACTGAAATACACACATCACTAGGTAGATTCTTCTACTACAGTTACTGAAATACAAACATCACTAGGTAGATTCTTCTACTTCAGTTACTGAAATACACACATCACTAGGTAGATTCTTCTACTACAGTTACTGAAATACACACATCACTAGGTAGATTCTTCTACTACAGTTACTGAAATACACACATCACTAGGTAGATTCTTCTACTACAGTTACTGAAATACACACATCACTAGGTAGATTCCTCTACTACAGTTACTGAAATACACACATCACTAGGTAGATTCTTCTACTACAGTTACTGAAATACACACATCACTTGGTAGATTCTTCTACTACAGTTACTGAAATACACACATCACTAGGTAGATTCTTCTACTACAGTTACTGAAATACACACATCACTAGGTAGATTCTTCTACTTCAGTTACTGAAATACACACATCACTAGGTAGATTCTTCTACTTCAGTTACTGAAATACACACATCACTAGGTAGATTCTTCTACTACAGTTACTGAAATACACACATCACTAGGTAGATTCTTCTACTACAGTTACTGAAATACACACATCACTAGGTAGATTCCTCTACTACAGTTACTGAAATACACACATCACTAGGTAGATTCTTCTACTTCAGTTACTGAAATACACACATCACTAGGTAGATTCTTCTACTACAGTTACTGAAATACACACATCACTAGGTAGATTCTTCTACTTCAGTTACTGAAATACACACATCACTAGGTAGATTCTTCTACTACAGTTACTGAAATACACACATCACTAGGTAGATTCTTCTACTACAGTTACTGAAATACACACATCACTAGGTAGATTCTTCTACTACAGTTACTGAAATACACACATCACTAGGTTGATTCTACTACTACAGTTACTGAAATACACACATCACTAGGTAGATTCTACTACTACAGTTACTGAAATACAAACATCACTAGGTAGATTATTCTACTTCAGTTACTGAAAAACACACATCACTAGGTAGATTCTTCTTCTTCAGTTACTGAAATACACACATCACTAGGTAGATTCTTCTACTACAGTTACTGAAATACACACATCACTAGGTAGATTCTTCTACTACAGTTACTGAAATACACACATCACTAGGTTGATTCTACTACTACAGTTACTGAAATACACACATCACTAGGTAGATTCTTCTACTTCAGTTACTGAAATACACACATCACTAGGTTGATTCTTATACTGCAGTTACTGAAATACACACATCACTAGGTAGATTCTTCTACTACAGTTACTGAAATACACACATTACTAGGTAGATTCTACTACTACAGTTACTGAAATACACACATCACTAGGTAGATTCTTCTACTTCAGTTACTGAAATACACACATTACTAGGTAGATTCTTCTACTACAGTTACTGAAATACACACATCACTAGGTAGATTCCTCTACTACAGTTACTGAAATACACACATCACTAGGTAGATTCTACTACTACAGTTACTGAAATACACACATCACTAGGTTGATTCTACTACTACAGTTACTGAAATACACACATCACTAGGTAGATTCTTCTACTACAGTTACTGAAATACACACATCACTAGGTTGATTCTACTACTTCAGTTACTGAAATACACACATCACTAGGTAGATTCTTCTACTACAGTTCCTGAAATACACAGATCACTAGGTAGATTCTACTACTACAGTTACTGAAATACACACATTACTAGGTAGATTATTCTACTACAGTTACTGAAATACACACATCACTAGATAGATTCTTCTACTGCAGTTACTGAAATATACACATTACTAGATAGATTCTTCTACTTCAGTTACTGAAATACACACATCACTAGGTAGTTCCGTACCCTTTTGCATATAAAATCAACCACTGAACTCCATCACAATCTAAATGGTACATGTTCTATATTCTCCATTGAAAATATGAATGAATGGATACGTCCGTGAGTTTCTCTATGGAGGTTTACCATTAAATGGATGCCATTTTTGTTTCTAACAGAACGCTGAATTGTTTATCTAGCTTCGTTAATTTTTCAATAAGAACATTCTGTTTATCTGACATTTGTTTGTGAATTGAACATGGCAATTTTGCCTTGCATCGTCTGCCAATCATTCGTCTTCCTTTTAACATCTGATTGACACTAAAAATAATTGCACTGACATCCGACCAAATACATTCAGGTTATACCTCCGGTATATGGAATAATTTTTATCAGTTTTTCTCACTATAAACTTGCTATCTTTTAGTCATTATGTCAGGAACAGCAGGGTCAGAACCAGAATCAAATTCAGAGCCTCTGCCAGAACCAGAATCAGCATCAGAATCTATACCCGAGATAGAACCGACACCGCATGCAGAATCGGAATCAACGTCGTTCCTATCTGAAGTAGAGTCACATTCAGAGTCAACACCGAAATCGTACCCGGAGTGGAACCCTAATGCAATCAATTCCTCAATTTCTATTGTTTTACCAGAAATTTCGGCAGAACCTCAGGCCGAGGCATCACCGGTAGAAATTGTTGTTCCACCAGCAGTTTTCGTTTTGTGTGGATTTCTGGGTGGGTTAAAAGTTTATTTGTTGGTGCTTTATAAAAAAAAACAAAGCAATATTTATGCAATGTTTTATATGACCTTTTGTATAATACACAAAGAACCTATAACACCAACATTTTTCTGGTGCTTTCTCATCAATTTAAACCTGTCACAGGTTTTGACACAGTAACAATCACTGTGGTACCATTTGGAATTTCTTCGGAGCTTATTTTTTATTACAGAGACAACATGAGAAACTACATATGCATTGACTATTGTGGTCTAGTATATTTCTAGATTAATTCTTAAATTACGGTAAAAGATATGTTGATCCTGATTTGCCTGTGATAAACACTGCTAAGTGTTTTTATGGTATAGTGTTCGATGCAATTTTTGTATTGATTTGCTGTGTTTGACGAAATGCTCCCTAGACGTCTCCTTTCAAACGAAAGACTATATATATACAATTGGCATTCGTTGCTTCTCCGCTAAGTACGTAGCATTAGAGAATAGGAGCAATGATTGGTTTGCTAAGAATCAGGATAATGTGTCCGAGTGTAGTAACATGTCTACCCGTTATTACAGTGTAGCTCATTGAAATAACAGTACATAGGTAGACATGAAGGTTATTTCAGAAACGTGTCGTGCACACCAATTTTGATATCTACGTTTTTGTTACTACACAAATTCAATTATGCGTGTCAGTTGAGTTCAAAACGGACATAATCTCATAGAAATGTTCTTGTCATGATATAACTGAAAAAGTGTTTACTTGGCGTTAAACAACAACTACTCACTCTCTCAATTTGTTTTGTTTACGAAACCATAGTTACGGTGGAATGATTCATAAAACCGTAGTATTATATTCGAAGGAATTTGACTTGTATAATCACATGTAATATTTTGTCGTTTCAGTGCTACTTTTGTTATACTTTCTGTCAAAAAAGAACAAATTATGCAAGAGACGACAGAATGCCTTCTGTAATAAGAAATTACAAGAAATGAATTTTTTCTCAGCTTATATCTTAGAAACTGAAACTTGCAAGGACATCCATTTTGAGGAACAATTTTTCTCGAGGTGTGAAATTGACGCATTAGAGGGAAATTCATACTTCGAAAACAGTGCTAAAGGATTGTTGCATATTTCTGTTCCGCCACTATTAGCACTGCTGTTTTGTCCAATGACTCTGTTGTTGTATACACCACTAGCAAATTTCCTCTGGCCGAAACAGTTCTTTACAGAAATTCCAAACATTAACGACGCGCTTGCGTGTTTCCTTGTTCCGGCTGGAATGGTTTACGCCATCACATTTGGATTTGCGGTACAGGAAGTTCTTCAGAAGCATCTCCATTTACAGCAGCGATTATCATCAGAAGTTCAAACCTCTAGGGACATTGCTTGCATTATAAACCAGATTGAAGAATTGTCTACTGGTGGTCGTCAGAAAATCTTTCGACTTTTAAAAACCAATATCGTGAATAGATTACTTCAAGCACAAAATAAGTTCGAAAGTGTTGAAAAAGGTAATTATTTATTTAATCATATTGATTCTATATACTAAGACAGTTTGTATAGGTGGAATGCTTAGACACAGGTCTGGCTCTCCCTAATCACGATTTGTTTTGCTCTTACTTTTCGAAGATGTATTGTCCAACGTTTCACCTGCCCATCCCCCTTTGGAGTCTAAGCATGTAGACATGTAGTAGCTTACTTCTATTCGGAAATTTGGATCCGACTCTGCTAGATATTTATGTCTAAATACATTTCCAGATTGTGTTCAGACATGATAAAGGAATATTGTTTTTCGTCTTACATGATCATTTAAGTGTCAATATAAAATGTGGAATTGTGGAATCATGAAAAGAAAGTTTAAACAATTGAACCAATATCAACAAAACAAACAATCACCTCTGACCTCAATCTATTAAACACAACATAGACCACGACTTATGGCGCTTGAAATCCATGTTCTAGTGTGGGAAAGGCACAAAAATGTGGCATAGCTAAACCGGTTAGAGGGAATCCAACCCTCTTCCGATATTTGGATCTTCAAATTTAAGACATATATAAACACATGTACAGATTCGCTCCCACTCGAAAGGATGACACACTATGACAAAAATGAATGACAACATGAACACAGACAGTAGGCTATGATAGTAGGGTCAACGAGCTATTTATTTCCAACAATTGTATCCAACAGCTGGATTGGGTAGCTAATAATCAATGTCCGTTGTAAAAATCGATGTAAAGTGTAGAATCGGGGGGGGGGGGGAGGGGGGGAATTCATGTGTGGAATTATACCATATCATCTGACCATATAATCATATTATCATTCAAAATATAAATAATAATTATTTTTGTCCTATAATGTATGCATCATTCTATCATTACAGTAATTGAAACGTTGAGCAATACCAAATTAACGGGGGAGGGGAGGTTGTTGTTTTGTTTTATTTTTTTTGTGTGCGAAAAGTTCGAATAATTTTAAGATAAAAGTCCGTTTCTATTGCATTACATAATCAAAATGAAAGTTTTAATACCCGGTATTCTTTCACAATAACAAGCCATATCAAGATATGGGAAATTACAGATCCAAATGTGCAGGTCACTTTACAAGATAGCAAGAGAACATATACATATATCAACTATATTCAGTATTGCTTATCTTTTTATGTTGTGTTGTTTTTATTTGTTTGTCTTCCTCCTGTGTCTTGTGTACCCAATGTTGCCAGTTTCTCTGCACGGATTGTCAATTCTTGATTACCCCTTCGGTTTTGTCTGACATTATTAATGGGTATTTAAAAATAATTCACGAAACTTTGTGTCAAATTATAAAATAGATATTCATACTTTGTTTCTTTTAATTGATATAACGAGAAAGACACTATTTGCAGGGTTACTTTCTATTTCTTGATTATAAATAAACGAAAACTGGTATATGAACGCTATAAACTACCGCGAACATTTCCACCTTTTCCAATCATTAATTAGTTTTTTTTTGCTTGTTTGATGGTGTTTAGCGCCACTTTCAACAATATTTTAGTTATACCGAGGCGGTATCGTGAAGGAAACCGGAGAACCCGGAGAAAACCACCGACTTGTCGCAAGTCACTGAAAAACTTTATCACATAATGTTGTGCACCTCGCCCTGATCGAGATTCGAACTCGCAACATCAGTGGTGATAGGCACAGATTACATAGGTAGCTGTAAATCCAACTACAATACAATCACGACCACGACGGCCCGAAGGAGTTTTTGAAATATTATTGTCTCTTCAACATAAAATTAAATATTGACAATATGGCAAGTAATTATCAACTGCAAACAATAATATAAGAAATAAATCATTGACTTCAATAATAATATATACAAATGTACTCCTAAATACTCACTTTTATTTATTTTATCATGAACAGCTATTATTATATTATTTGTGTCAAGTAAGCATATATAATTGAATGAAAGTACATGTATGCCACTTTAATATCTCTTCATATATAATTAAATGCTTACTAATACTTATTGGATTGACCATTATGGAAGGTTACTATAAATTGATGGGAAGATGACGTAGCAGCGAACCCTCCATATTTCAGTTTTTAAGAATGGCACGCTTCTTGCATGGGAAAGAAAATTTAAAAGCACCTTCTAATGAACTGTTGTCGTCTCCATTGACCGACAATTGAGCTTGTCTGGGTTAGGGTTTGGGTTTTGGTTATTGTGTTTAACGCCACTTTCAGCAATATATCAGCTATATCGTGGCGGTAAGTTTTATTAGTGGAGGAAACCGGAGTACGCGGAGAAAACCACCGACCTGCCGCACGTCACTGACAAACTTCATCACATACTGTTGTATCGAGTACACCTCGCATTAGCGGGATTCGAACTCACAACGTTAGTATTGAGCTTGTCAGATTTGTATTGACAAAATTATTTGCTTAGATGTGTTCCAACCAAAAAAAGCATTTAAACAGAAACTTTGCAGGAATTATTTATGGATTTATAACAAGAGTAACACGACGGATGATACTCATGGAGAAGGAATTAACTACCCTTACTGAGTACCTGAGTTCAACACTTTTACATAAGTGGGGTTCGTGTTGCTCAATCTTCAGTTTTTTCTGTATAGTGTTTTGTCGACCATTTGTTTAATCTTTTTGGCCTTTCTCTTGGTCATTGTATTGTCTGTCTTTTCTTCGATTTACGGCTTCTAATTGCCCCTTTTTGGAGGGTTTCTTCAAGCTTTTGTTAATCGATGTTTATTATTCACGTTAATATATTTCAATAGCTGTTTAACTAATCTGGTATAAAAAGATTGTATTATATTAGGGTTAAGGTTCTGGTGTTTAACGCCACTTTCAACTATATTTCAGTTATATCGTCGCGGTCAGTTTTATTGGTGGAGGAAACCGGAGTATTGGAAAAAAACCACCGACATGTCGCAAGTTACTGACAAACTTTATCACATAATGTTGTATCCAGTACACATCGCCGTTAGCGGGATTCAAACTCACAAGGTTAGGGGTGATAGGCACCGATTGGAAAGGTAGCTGTAAATCCAACTACCATACGATCATGACCACGACGGCCCCTCGGGGTCTTTTTGGAGTTTAGACATACATTTTTTTTCCTGAACGATTATCGATCAGACAAATACTACCGCTCTCTTATTTAATCTACTCGCCACTCCAAAGTACTTGTACACATCCCTTTTTCTTGTTTATTTTCAGTGAATATGTGGACAATAGTGGAAATTTTAAAGAAGGAGTCCACAAAACATTCTGTAACCACCCAAACTCTGCTTCAAATTTTGTTCAAAAATATAGATCAGCTATTCCAATTGATTCCTGATAATGGACCACTCTATGAGCATATAAACCCAATACAGTAAGTATGACGTTTTAATTTTAGACATTTATTATTTTTGTTTTAATTAAGTTGTGAATACTTTATGAAAAGAAAGTTTAAACAGTTATGGCCAACCATTCCACTAATATCAACACAACAAACAACCTCCTCTCACCTCAATCCATCGAACACAGAAAGACCACGACATATGGCGTTGGATATCTAGGTCCTGGATTGAGACATATTTTATGAAAAAAAAAAAAAAAAAAACCACTTGATTTTGTATTAGTCCGCAATAATGATAATTTACAGCTGGTAGAACTGATAAGTGTCTTCAAACGTTTTCTCAATGCTACACCAGCTTCAATAAGATCAGACAATATTTACATTACATTTAGGCATTCTTGTAGATTTCTCCGAGAAAAAAAACTGTTTCAACTGGTAGCCATATTGGCAGTTTGATAAGCATGGATCTTTAATGGGCACAACCCATCGACCCATTTCAATAACAATTTGGTTAAAATGGTTCGGTGGTTTTTTTTTCTCTCGATATTTTGGTCGTAAAGTAATTTTATATTTAAGTATCAATAAATGGACCGACCAAGTTATGGCAAAAGATAAAGACAGTCCAAGTTCATATCTGATCATTTATATAAAGTGACTATTAAAATATATGTAGGCGATTCCCGGATAAAAGAGTCAATGTTTAAATTATAGATTCAATGACGGATGGAACTTATATGCAAAAATTTTGTTCAAAAGTCCAAATAGTTAATTGAGAGATATTTCAACCAATCGGAATTTTATTGTTCACACTATCCATTGTTTAATGAAATTAGAAACAAAACATGATTGAATAACGCGGTAATAGGCTAGCGCCTATGACACCAGTAATCAAGCTAACAGGACACCGATTTGCCATAATTGAGTTTTATAAATATAAGGAGTTATTCACTAACGATACAACATTTAATGCATGAATTTTGTTTAAAAGCTGGGTTTGGGGGGGTTAGGGTTTATGGTGTTTAACGCCACTTTCAACAATATTTTAGTTATATATATTGGCGGTCAGTTTTATGGTGGATGAAACCGGAGTACCTGGAGAAAACCACCGACCTGCCGCAAGTCACTGACAAACTTAATCACATAATGTAGTACACCTCGCATTGAGAGGGAGTCGAGCCCACAACATCAGTGGTGATAGGCAGAGTTATTCACTCACGATACAACATGTAATGCGTGAATTTTGTTTAAAGGCTGGTTTGTTGTTGTTGTTGTTGTTAATACTTTATTATTAGCAATGATTATACTTTCCTATTTCATTTTTTTACAGGTGGGTTCTACTAGAAACTCTCAGTGGTTTTTCATTTCTAGGGATCTTACTGATCAAGGCTCAGTCATACAGCTTAGAAGTTGTCATGTGTTTAATAACTGTGATATCTATAACACTATTAGTATTTGCCGTCAGTGACCTAGACTCGCCATTTGATGGCTTTTTCAGGGTTGATATGTCACAACTTGAGGATTTTGCTTATGAACTGTATAAAGCATATCAGCAATTGGCAACACCAGATATCGCAAATGTAGGGCATACAAAGACGGACAATTTAATAGCACCATTTAGAACACAAAATAAGTATAAATAATTGCCTATCGTATGTATGTATATACCTCTATTTTCCTGATGGTCGTCAGACTTTCTACATCGTCAACACTTTATCTGATTTATTTGCAATTGCCGTAGACGACACAAATTGGAATGGTAAAAAGAAATTAGCTTAGAAATCTATATTATACAAATATAGCCTTCCATTGAGGTCAATACTATAGTGTTATTAAATGGGTATTTTCATATAAAGCCTGTATTATGTCCGAGGCAGTCGTATTGGGTCGTGGTCAGCTGTATAGGCCCGAGGCAACGCCGAGGGCCTATACAGCTGATCGAGGACCAATACGACTGCACGAGGACATAATACAGGCTTTATATGACACCTTTATTAACCAATGACTTAAAATTACAGTATTTTTCTTATTTTTTCGTTGTGGTCATAACTATACAGCTGATCAAGATCTGATACGACTGCATGATGACTTAATACAGGTTTTATTGGAATGACACCTTCATCAGAAAATGAAATCATATTGAGATTTGGTTGCTGATCTCGACTGAAAACAAGATTTCTGTACATGTGTAGCCAAGTTTCATTTTGTACAGCAGGCACATTCAACTCGATAACAGTGTACTGATCATTCGGAGCATTTCCGGCAAGTGCTGATGCTGATGCTAAAGCGAATAGGTCACTTTGCTCTGACAATGCTTCATACCTCATGATATCGTGTGCAAGAACTTCCATCATATCTTCATCCGATTTGGCATGTCGACCCGATATCCTCTCGGGCACCACCATGTTTGTTGTTGTCCGTCTGCTAAATCAATGCAACTATAGTCTATTTCACAAATTCAGTCAAGTTTGTATATAGTCTATTTCAGGAGCCGGAAGTTTACAATGCAAATTTATACAGGGCATATGCCCTGTTTAAATCTTTATACAGGGAACATGCCCTGTATAAATCTGCATTGGTTCTGTATAAATGTCAGGTCAAATCAGTACTAAAATATATGATAAACGGGACGACTTCAATTTTAAAATCATAAATTTTCGAAATATGTGCAGCAATATACCAGCTTCTCTTGCATATGGTGTTTACATCTCGCAATTGATTCGTTATGCAAGGGCCAGTAACAATTATTCTGATTTCCTGAAACGTCATCTTCATCTGAGAAACAGGCTACTGGACCAGGGCTATTAAAAGATTCGCCTTATTCGATCTCTTAAAAAGTTTATATTCCGATACCAAGATCTTGTCGAAATATATTCCGTCTCTGCAGAAAAGATTATAAACGATGGATTTTCATATAGTGAAAATGTATAAAGTTAAGTGGTCAAAAACAAAAATGTCAAAAATATTTTTTTATCAATGTGTGACGTAAAAATGTTTTTGACATTCACTTCACTGAATTTGGTGCTGTTGTGACAACTGTTTTACCTGTTTTGTTCAAGTATTGTTATAAATACTGTAATAGTGACAGCCGGAAACTTTGAACCGTAATGAAAGGGGGAGGTTTGGCGCTTTAAAATCTGATTCAACCCACCATTTCTTTAGAAATGCCTGTACCAAGTCAGGGTCATTACGGTTTTCACAGTTTTTCGGTTGTTGACTGATTTTGTCTGTTTATATACTTATGAATTTTGACTTTCCCTTTGTAAGATTGCTCCCCCTTATTAAATGGTCAATTTCTATTGTATTTTAAGTCATTGGTTAATAAATGGATTTATAGACCTATAAATATATATTGACCGGGGACGAAGTCCGAGGTGAATATATATTTTTAGGTCTATAAATCCATTTATTATATAGTAATAAATATTTCTCTATTTAATCCTTTATAAAGAATCATGCAGTATATTCTTGTATTTTACTGTTGGTCTCGATCGTCTTTATAAGATCCGGAAAAAATACCGGTGCGTTCCGAATGTCATTCATATTGCACTAGTGCAAATATAAAAATATCTTGTATTTTACTGTTGGTCTCGAACGTCTTTATAAGAACCCGAAAAAATACTGGTGCGTTCCGAATGTCATTCATATCGCACTAGTGCAAATATTAAAATATTCTTCCTAGTGCAATATAGTAATGATATATGAAAAAATCATATCTTGACAGTATTAATAACACTTCTGAAGAAGAAATATGTATTACTATATAATAAAAGGGTTATTGCATGAATATTGGTGAATATTCATGCAATAATCCTATATTATTAAATGATAAGGAATTTTGCTTTTCGCTGATTGGCCTAAGCAGTACTTTCTTGGTTGTACCTCAGAGTGAGTTCACCTCGCGTGAGCCTCAGGGACTCTATTCGGGGTTTCAACGTTGTCCAACAAGAGAGGAGATTTCATTTCAGTCGGCCAATCAAATTGCGCGTTTTAGCGAACGTTCGTCATTGTATCTTATGCTTCATGTAAACAAACAGGGCAGACAGTTGGCGAGGAAAAATTGAACAAGATTTTACTGGAAAAAGACTCAATAAATACCAGGAGAAACACTGCTTCCGCTGTTAAGTTGTTTAAAAGCTATTTGAATACCACAATTTGCAATGACGCATTTGAAAATATGGATGCAGTTACTTTGAACTCTCAGTTGACAATTTTTTTTTGACAAAATGATAGAAACCATACATTAGCGTAACGATAAACCCCGAGAACAAAAGATTTTGACACTTTACTAATGGCGGACACACTCGGAAGTCGATAATGGCCGCGCCCATGTTTTTAAGAATAAAAAGGTCTATACGGACCTGGTCAATGATTGATTGACCGAGGCCAACGGCCGAAGTTAATCAATCATTGACCAGGTCCGTATAGTCATGAGTAGACTGAAATTAAAAGTCAATAACTGCTTTATTAAATAATAAGGAAATTTTCAAACTTTTCAACAGTATATTCAACAAAATAGGCTACAATTGTTTTATCATTTTTCAAGATTATTTAAATATTAAAATTTTGAAATATGATGAAAATTTTGAAATCTTATGAAAGGACTGGGAGCTATAAGGGCCAAAATCGGCCCCAACTCAGATGTCGATAAAATTTCCTCCAAAATGTATTCACAATATGTGCTTTTCAGAAATAAATACAGTTACTTAATATGTGTATCTAATTCCTCACAGCGGATCGACAAATTCAGGTAACGAAAAGCAGTGAACGTCATTTTTTTTATTATACAGAACATACGTATCATTGTATTATAATGCACAGCATATCATTAAAAAACAAAAACAAAGCATAATAAAACTCAATAAACACAGCATAAATTTGACATAATATGCAATGTGGATGATTTCAGGAATAAAAACATGTTCCGAAACTGTATTATGAAATTAAAGTGAACGAACAGTAATGTCACAACGTCACCCATTTTCGACGGTCTCCTGTTTTCGACGGTTTGTTTCACGTGATAAAATTTCTCATTATTTTGATCGCTTAATTTGTCAGAGGTTATATTATGATGCTGAAATTGCATGAATGATCTCATGAAATCTTATCTAAAAATGTCATCTTTAAATATAAGAACTATGTACCACATCTATTATTTCACATTCAAATTGTAGTTTTTCGTAATTCACTTTTTCGTCACCTTAAATCTCATACAGACCAATTTTGGATTCATCGTCTGCTATGACATTGATAATGTACATATTGAGGTTAATATCAGGGGCGGATCCAGGATTTCAAGTTAGGGGGGCGGACTTAAAAAAATTGCGACGAGCGGAGGGAGGCGCGAACAAACATTTTTGGGGTATTTCGTGTGAAAAATCACGATTTTACGCCAAAAATTATATTTTTTCCAATTTTATGGGGGGGGGGGGGGGGGGGGGGCGCCCCCTGGATCTGTCCCTGGGGCATCAATTCAGAAAATTATTAACACTGATCGTCGAAAACTGGTCGAAATTTTGGTATTAATCTTAAAGAAGTAATAGATAGATTTATTTGGACAATAGAACTTTGTCGTATTTGAAATTTTTTTAAACACTTTTTTAACCGTACTTTATTCTTAACGACAACCAATGCGATGATATATTCCAGTACATTTTTACAGACAACCATCACAAATCTATATAAAAAAAAAATGTCCAATATTTAAAAACCGTTTTTTTTATATAATATGGAAATATTTTGGGAAATGGTGTGAAGCAAAATGTTTAATGTGTAACGATTTTAGCAAGGACCCTGTGAGAATTATTTTTGTTTTCTTGATAAACTGATAACAAGCCTTGGAATCAGATATCCCATAGAAAGTGGTTGTCGATAGATAATTGTTTTACAATCAAGTATTTCATATATATTTATGATGAGAACAAGTTTACAACCATATGATTAATCGTGTAGGTAAAATGTGTGTCGCTGCCATGAGTCTATGATTGTTTTGATTGTCACTAGAAAAAGAGGAGATGGTAGATATTATTTTGCTTTGTGACAAACCAACAACAACACTCCTAATAAACTGTTGCTATCAGAATCTGCTGAAAGTTGTCTTTTACGTGTAAGGAGTGTGTCCTTTACATCCCGCGCTAAGGGATGTATTAAATTCGTTCCTCATAGCTGTCTGGTGTCCCTTTCACTTAAAGTCGGCGTTGTCCTAGTGAAAGCCATTTGTTATTTTATTTATGTCAAATTCGCAGTCATGTTAGGATTCTAATAGTAATAGGATATGATATATTATTATACAGCTATAATTTTAATCCAATCAAAAACAATATGGTTGTGATCGTCTTCCGTAATTAGAATCGTCAAAATGAAATACAACCGAATTAATATCAAATGGTGACTTGTTTCAACCTCATTTAAAATATACATGGACACTCTTTAATACTTGTACATCACGTTCACGATCTTTTATTACAATACTATTTCACTCAAGTGAACATTTTGTTCCTGTTCTAGTTAAAGGACTTTATCAAACAGAATCATACAGTTTACATGTAATGCAGTTAATACGCATTTAAACCACAGAAGAATATTTCTATTTTCCACACCTTGTGGTGTGGGGTCGCTATTGTGCATGCGAAATATTAATTGCAAACCCCATTGACTGGCTATTTGCTGCCTGTCTAGAATATTTTTTTTTTTTCTCGATCGACAGTTCAGAAGCTAGAAAACAATATGATGAATATTGTCTGTCAATCATGCAAACATTAACTTATGCACGTGACAGAACGCATTTTCAATGCACTACATACACAAACTTGTGATCCATCATTGTCCATTGGAGGTTGATTTAAGAGAATGGAACTGATAGAAGTTAAAAGTTTAATTTGGGCGCAAAAGGGGAAACTTTATATAATTTATGAAAATGTTATGTGAATTCAGTGGCCAACCATCCCAGTCTGATGGCAAAAGAAAAGGTATTGTTCTGATATGCCTAACGTTGTGTCTGCAATCGACGAACTTCACATGAGATACAAATTCCATCCAATGAACCCCAACAAAAAACCTACTTTCAGCAAACCAATTCTTTTCATTGATTGATATTAAAAGAAATTTTATAAACAGTGATAATCATAAATTCCATCAATATCAATAAAACAATTACCTTTCATCTTAACTGAACTTGAGCCGTCGTGGTCGTATGGTAGTTTAATTTACAACTACCTTTGCAATCATTGCTTATCACCACTTAAGGTGAGAGTTTGAACCCCATTCATGGCGAGGTGTACTCGATAAAACATTATGTGATAAAGTTTGTCAGTGACTTGCGACAGGTTTGTGGATTTCTCTGGGTACTCCAATTTCCGCCACAAAAGTAGTAAATGAAATATTTTTGAAAGTGGTGTTAAACACCTAACCTCCAATGGACAAATGATGGATCAAACGTTTGTGTATGTAGTGCATAACATAAAACACCTTTGGGTCATAATGTGAGAGCTATCTGTTGGATTGTGCCCATATCTACTCCTTTTGGATCAAACTATTTTACTTCATTTTAGAAGTAGCATCGATAGACCATTAAACGGCTACCTCCGTATCCCTGTAGTAATAACTATTTCAGTATCCCGGAAGAAAATATATAATCAATCATTGGGGGCTTACGAAAAAAAACTATTTTGGATGAAGTGGTGTTTATTTTATTTTTATCTTACATTTGTATATGACTGTTACGTGCCGACATACCATCGTTTTTTACGGCAAAGATTGCTTCTCAAATATCAAAACGTCATCTAAGCGCTTGGAATATTTGAACATTTTTCCGTCGTTTTTCAAGAAATTTAACACCTCGTGAAACCAAAAAAAATACTTTAACAGTATTTGTGTTTTATTTATTTTAATAATTTGGTAAAATATTTTTCTGGTGCTTAATTTCTTCGAAAACCGTCCAAATATCGCGGGCAAAATTCCACGAAATACAGAAAACAAATAACGCTCATGGCGTCACAATGACGTCAAATACGTATCGAGTTTGTTGGAAACAAGTTTTAACATCAAAAGTATGATCTCGTCTATAATACATCAAATTTTAATCAAGTATTTTCTAAGATAATGATTCATTAAATATGGGGCCATATATGGCATTTATAGTCCCCAATTCTTTTTATGGCATTGACGCCGGATTGCATGCACTGAGTTTTTCTCTTGGTTTCAATGTACACAAACTGTATTTAAAATAAATACAATTATTTACAGAAACATAAGTTATTTACTGATGAATTTCATTACTTGAAATGAATCATGAAATGTACAGATTGTGTATATAATGGTCTCATATATACAATCAGTAGAGTGAAAATATTGATTTTAAGGGTCTGGCTGCGGTTATAAATAAATTAATATTTAACAACCTCCACAATCCTCCACCAACAAAATATTTTGATATAATCATTAACCCTCTATACTCAAAACAGCTGCTCAATTTGGTGTTGGTGGAAGACTGTGGAGGTATATAAAATAGCTAAAATGTACATTAAATATGTCGTTTGTAGTCCATTTTTAGCATTATCCGTCTAATTATGATGTCATTATGACGTCATAACGCACCCAATTTCACGGAAAGTTACATTTTTTGAAAATTTGTTTATCTATCAATTAAATTAGTAAATTGTTTTTATTCTATGTCGAGCATTATTTTTTAATATAATGTGGGGCCAATTTTGCACCTTAACGCCTCTCCCTCTTTTATGAAATTTTAGAAATTTTGAAATTCTTAAAAAATTTTGAACTTTAAAAAAAAAAATTAATTTTATAATTTTGCATTTTTTTTGGAAAATTTTGAAATTTTATACGAAATTTTTGAAATTTGTTACCTTTTTTTGCAATTTGATTGGCCGACTGGAAATGAAATCTCGTCTCTGGTTGGACAACGTTGAAACACCGAATAGACAATAGACAAAAATAGACACAAGCCCGAATATACATCACGCGAGGTGTACTCACTGCACGCGAGGTATACTCACTCTGAGATAGAGTTGAGAAAATGCTGTTTAGACCAATCAGCGAAAAGCAAAATTCCTTATCATTTAATAATATACAATTAAAGTCTTTTGTTGAGGTAAATACGAATTTTTTATGGATCTTAAAAATGATATTCACCGAAGCCTTTAGGCTGAGGTGAATATCGATTTCTAAGGTCCATAAAAATTCGTATTGACCGATACAAAAGACTGTAATTGTTTTATTACATTAAAATGAAAAGTGAAAGTGAAAGTGAAACCAAGTCAGTACGAGTTTTAATCAAGCAATATCAAATTTTACGGAATGTCAGGTGACAGCATGATAGCTGAATGCCGAGTTCAATATTGATGTACTCTGCTCCATAAAACCTCATATTGATCAAGTTCAAGTGTAGTAATTGTTTTATTACATACGGCTCTATTTTACTCTTAATTTTGAAATTTTATGAAAACTGAAATTTTTGAAACTTTTTGGAAATTTTATCATTTTGAATTATTTTGAAATAGTATAAAATTTTTGAAACTTTTGAAATTTTATGAAAATTTTGAATTTAAAAAAAAATGAAATTTTCAAATTTGTTAAAAAAAAATTGAACTTTAAATTTTTCTTTTTTTTAATTTTATGATTTTCATATTTTTTGAAAATTTTTCAAATTTTATGAAATTTTCTAACATATTGAATAGCAAAAAGTAATTTGTGTGCAATAAAAAAACATATTGCACTCTCTTGCCGATTCATTGATTTTGCACGAGAGTGCAATATGATTATTTATTGCACAGAAATTGCTTTTTGCTAATCAATATGTTAGAAAATGGAATGTCACGTGTATTGCTTCTGACCAATAGAAAAACAGTAAAATAGAGCCTTATGTAATAAAATTGTTTAAATACATGTACAATCATTATGCAATAAACTAATATATAGTTTTATGCTTTTAAGTTTTCTTTTATTTGTACACATAACCTGATTGTTTTATACACAAATATGTTTATTTATAAGGGTATTGTACTTGAGGAAATTGGTTTATAAAATTTATTAACTCCACTATATAGCTGAAATATTGATAAGGTTTGCGTTAACACCAATCAATCAATCAAACCAACTAATAATACGTTGATAATCCAATATACTGGATTAAATATTGTTAAATACTAATGACCGACCAAACTGATAAAACATTGATGAACCAACTGATAAAACACTGATGGTCCTCAACTTATAGAACATCGATGACCCAACTAATAATACCGATGATATTACTGATAAAACGCCGATTACCTAACTGATGAAAAATGTTAACCAACTGACAAAACACCGATGGCCCAACAGATAAAACACTCATGACCAAACTGTTAAAACAATGTTCACCAAACTGATAAAATACTGATGACCAAACTGATAAAACACCGATGACAACCGATAAAACATCGAAAAACGACCGAACTGATTAAACACCGATGACACAACTGAAAAACAGTAATGACCAAACTGATAAAACACTGATTACCCAACTGTCTAAAAACTGATGACCTAACTAATGAAATACTGATTGATTGATTGATTGATTGATTGATTGATTGATTGATTGATTGATTGATTGATTGATTGATTGATTGATTGATTGATTGATTGATTGATTGATTGATTGATTGATTGATTGATTGATTGACTGTTGTTTAACATCAAGTGAAGTCTATTCATCACGAGAAAATGTTAAAAACAATAAATCATATAGGAAAACGGTGGATCTTACTGATAAAATACTGATTACACTTGATATAGGTGTCGTTGTGGTCGTGATCATATGGTAGTTGGATTTACAACTACCTGTGCAATCAGTGCCTAGCACCACTAACGTTGTGAGTTCCAACCCCATTGATGGCGAGGCATACTCGATACAACATTATCTGATAAAGTTTGTCAGAGACTTGCGACAGGTCGGTGGTTTTCTCCGGGTACTCCAGTTTCCTCCACCAATAAAACTGACCGCCACGATATACTAGTAACTGAAATATTGTTGAAAGGGGCGTTAAACATCATAAACCAACCAAACGCCATTGATAAAATAAAACACGTGTGACGTAACTGATAAACACTGATAATCAACAGGTAATAAAACACTTGAGAGATAAAGTAGTACAAGGAAAGGAAGGTAGATTTGAAGACGATTTCATACTACGTGACAACCAATACGATAAGGAAATTATAATGTAAATCACAATTTATTTGAGCTAAGAATAAATGTTACATTTGTTAGATTTTATTATAATATGAAGATAAATAGACAATATACAACATAATAAATCTACATGTATAATAGTATATACGTAATGCCTTTTATCAAGTACATTGTACTTTACTCGATCAATGTATATGTGTTTATTACTACTTGAAAGAGTGCTGTAGTGACTTTTATCGAAGTCCAATAAATCCTACCTGGTTACCAAAAGGAATGTGATCTCTTCGGTGCGAATAAAACAGTTCAGGATTACATGATGTACATAACGTTAACGTCGTATCGTCTATGTGGTTCGGAAGAACGCCGAAGGATTCTAAGAGCGTACGATTTGCAAGACGTAAATCAACAAAAGGTTTAGAATTGCCTTCCTTCCATATCACACAACTTTCATTGATGCTTGTGAACAAACCAGCATCATTCGCATCAAATTCCAGACAACATGGACCTATACAGGGTCCAAGGGCAACTTTAACATTTTCAGGTTTTGATCCATACTCTTCTTGCATTTTCCTGATTGTTTCAATACAAGCTTTTGCCAGTGTTCCTTTCCATCCGGAATGGCACGCTCCAAAAGCTGGAGTAACTGGATCGGCGAACACCATCATGACACAATCGGCACCAGGTGCCGCAACCGTTATATTTCTTTGGTTCGCTATGAGACAATCGTAACCCTCTGTAGGTTCGGCTGCATCTACCACATATACAGTATTGCCATGTACAGCACGAGCTTTGACAAATTGATCAGGATTAAAGCCAGCTTTGACACCTAGACGACGTATGTTTTCCTTACCAATCAAATCAGTATCTCGTTTAATGCTAGCAGGTGTTATGTTCAATGAAGCAACACCTTTTGCAGTTGATAATCCTCCTTTACGTAATGAAAAACCATGGTTGAATGAGTCGTCAATAATTTTCGATTTCAAAATCACAACTTCATCCTTCGTAACATACGAGGATAGGAATTTCTTAATTTCCGGTACGACATTTGGGTCATAGACCGGTTGATAGCCGTCTGAAATTTTAAGACTGATAGTGTACGCAGGAGTAAGAAGTTCTTTACATACAGTATACCAAAAGTTTCCTTCATCTTTAGAAGTAACAAGCGTAATATCTGAAGACATAGTGCTATCGATCCTAATCTTAGCTTGATAAAAGGCACCGAGTCTTGTATCACTGACTATATAATATGGCTCCGTTCCAGACTGAGCAGATTCTTTACTAGCATCGCGTTCTTTAACCAGTACGATAATATCGCAGTTGTTCCTTTGAAGGGGAAAGACAGAATCGTTTATTTCCGATCCGCCAAATCCGTCGATCAAATACACCTTTGTGTCCATTCCTAAAAGATAGAAAAAGTTTGCCAAATGTAGTTCGATAATTGCTCATAAACATATACATGTACAAATGTACATGTATGTACATTTTGAAATAGAATGTCTAAAAGTTGAAGCTTGGAGATGAAGTCAGATGCTCTGGAGAGGTCAGTTTTATTTGTGGGGGAAACCGGAGAAAATCACTGACCTGCCGCAAGTCACTGACAAACTTTATCACATTATGTTGTACACTTCGCCCTGAGCGGGAGTCGAACCCACAACATCAGTGGTGATAGGCACCGATTGCATAGATAGTTGTATATCCAACTACCATACGGTCACGGCCAATGACGACTCCCGCTTTGTAGAGGTAATCAGTTCAAGCACCTGGTAATTGTCACAAGTCTAGTAAATGTAGTAAATGAGGTGAAAGGGACGAAAAGAGATGACGACAATACAAACGGTATCTACATTAGTGAGTAAACCCTTGAACTTGGAAATAGTAAAAAAAAATCTAGTATTTTCGCCGTGGGTTATAACTCCACGGAAAGGGGCGTCCACTTGTTGTTCAAGACAACACAAACATGTTACTTGATATTCTAACATGACTTCCTTCTTTCGCTTTGTTAACAAACGAGCGAGTTATCCATTCGGTATAATCTCCCTAGCACATGCGCCGGTGAATGTGACTGACTTTTCCATTGGCAGCATAAATTGTGTGCGACATTTTCTGCAAACGTAAATATAAATTACCATTTTCCAATCAAAGTATATTACTGTATTTGTACTCTTAGACATATCAGAATCGAAATAAATCATGGAAGCCAGAATGTGTTTTGAGTTTTAACATGGATTGGCGGATATTAGTAAATTTTATCCCTCGCTTCTGGCTCGGGATAAAATACTAATATCCGCCTATCCATGTTAAAACTCCCGACACATTCTGGCTTCCATGATTTATTTCTTAATTACCACGGGACGTAATTGGTTGCTTCGTGTCTAGAGACGTCACGTTTTTCATGCACGTACAGTGTTACACATTGCTTGAAATAGCCTAGCTCCTTCGTAAGAGTGGTAATTGGCGACTCGTGTGAGGCAGTATTTTTCAGCTCACCTGAGGTAAAACAACAATCAAAATATATACAGCTCACCTGAGGTAAAACAACAATCAAAATATATACAGCTCACCTGAGGTAAAACAACAATCAAAATATATACAGCTCACCTGAGGTAAAATAACAATCAAAATATATACAGCTCACCTGAGGTAAAACGACAATCAAAATATATACAGCTCACCTGAGGTAAAACAACAATCGGTCAATAACCAATCATTAATGAGAAATTAATCCGTAATATCATGCAGACAGAATTACAATTACTTTGATGACGAAACATGCACTCTGAAGGTCTATGTATGACTAAGTTCTAAATTTTTACCCGAGGTTTATTTACTTTCATTTTCAAATATGGCATTAATTGAATACTTTATTATCGAATCAAACGGGTCGGAATACAGCGAATTTTCATAATTTAATTTTCATAAATTAATTATATTGTTTAAAACCTACCTGAACTTGCTTTCTCGTCAACCTACTGTGTTTGTAGTGTATTAATGGCGTGTAAACAAATCATATAAACAACGCGGAAGTAAAATCACATGAGTAGTTGTTTCACAAGGTATATATTATCCTTATCCGATAATATATAGTGTCTCCTATGTAGAAACATTCCCTTGTATGCAATTTTGATTGCGGAAGTGGGGATCTTGGAGCACGCACATATATATGTTGATTAATATATGCAATAAATATTACACGGTTTATTAATATGTATTTTTTGTATCTTAAGGTGAGATGGATATAAACAATGTATGTGTGTGTGTGGGGCGGGGGTAAGGTTATTTATTTCGTAATTTTTAAAGACATTCCTTGGATCAGCTGTCGGACATAAGAAAATACATGTGAATTTACATCTAGTGCATAGTGCTAAAATCGTTTTTATGACATCGGAGGAACAATGCATGTGAAATACGGGCAGTTGCAAGCATTGAACCTCTCTATATTTGATTATCCATAACATAGTCAGGGTCCGTAGAAATACCGCAAAGGGCCTCCCTAATGCACTAAGAGCCATAAAAGTGCACAAAGGACATGATATACGGGTAAAATGACAACAAAGAACCTTGCAAATGAAAGTAAATGTTTTTAAATACTTAATTCCAGATTTTTAAATACATATTTGTACCGGTTCAGAAGTTATTTAATAATTTAACGACACGTGCCAGTGATCAGTTTAACTTGTGTAACGTGTGCATTCAAGTGGAACCAATAAACATTAATAATTATTATTATACTTTACTATAGAAACCAAGCAAGAAATAATTAAGATATTTTAAAGTTTTATTCCATGGAACAAGAAATAACTCATTATTCCCGCGGCAAACTGCACGTAGGTCAAATAACTGTGAGGGAATCTGCACGTAGCACAAAATAACTGTTTGAAATTGGTGCGCTTTTGCACGTCGAACCAATAACTAGTTATTTCCCTCAGCACGTCGAACCCACAGGCGCTCGTGTCACGGACCACCCCCCTTTTTTCTAACTTTCTGTTTACAAATTTATTATTTCATCTCTTTTTCCTTATTTTAACTTGTTCGTGTCAATATTCATACAATCTTATGTTAACATCAAATTGCATGTGTCGACCCTATATAGATACTAATAATACAGTTTTCAAATTATATATTTTTTTTGTATTGACTTTTGAATCATTGATAACTGTAACAAATAAACTTATTTACATGAATATTAGAAATTAATGTCTAAAATCTCGGCTTGGCTTTGGCAGCAACAGTTTTCGGGCGGTGCTTCCGACCAGGTTTTTTTGCAAGTTTGCCCACAGCGAGTATGACTAGTGTGGCGTCGGAAGAAATCACGTGAACGGATAAATGTCTGTCTGCCAGAAGTCTGTTGAAAAGTTGACCTTTTTCGTCGGATGTCTTAGAGCTGTACAAGTAGTACTGCATATAGTGACGCTTAAAATGTTCGTGAAGCTCAAAGTTGCCCATACCATACAGCGCTCTTTGCAAGTCTGCGAAGTGAACTTTTACTATACCATGATAGTGTTTATTAGCTCTGGAAGATGTTGAGGTTTCCAGTCAGTTGCCAGCTCGAACCGATGATTCATACTTTCACAATTGTTGTTTGTCCACAACACTATAAGTATATAAACAGACAAAATCAGTCAACAACCGGAAAACTGTGAAAACCGTAATGACCCTGACTTGGTACAGACATTTCTAAAGAAATAGTGGGTTGAATCAGATTTTAAAGCGCCAAACCTCCCGCTTTCATTACGGCTCAAAGGTTCTGGCTGTCACTATAACAGTATTTATAACAATACTGGAACAAAATACTGTAACAAAATAAATGCGCAATATAAATGTGCAAAATAAATGTGCAAAATAAATGTGCAATATAGATATGAATGACAAATAAAACGATTTAACGTTTAAATAATATCTAAAACTTTTTCTCAAAAATCCTTGCAAAAACACACGATCTTTTTAACTTTACCGGCGAAATATTTTTTTTACACATTTGTTTTTATTATAATTCATCCTAAAAAAAACAATATGTTTTAAAGATCGACATCAAAAACCATGTGTCCAAGCTCATACACAATTGTTTATTATATAATTAGCTCAACTCTAATTGTCATTGTTTACCTGTTCGACGTTGATTGACAATCAACATGTATTAATCACCACGTGATTATCTTTGTAGTAGGCGTGTGCCGACAAAAATGCAAATATCTTCGTTAATTTTAAACTTTTTATTATAAAAATTGACCAAATAAGTGCACTAAGGAGGTCCTTTGCGGTATTTCTACACACCGACATAGTCATAGGGATGAGTATGTGTAGACTTTATACCCTGACCAGTTTTGTTATCAGACAATCAAAATAAAGTATATTATTGCATTACACACGAGATCGGCTTTGTATATTAGTGTCACGAGATCTCTTATAATTCTGTCAACCTATAAGGATCATTGAAAATTCACATGCAGCAGTAATAGTAGTCTCCGAACACTTTAATTAACTTACTAGTATATGATTTTGAGGGAAGATCCGGTTTGATATGTCGACATTATTTAAAGGCACACAGGCCGTTATTTTGATTTAAAAAAAATGTTTCCCAATATAAGACCTAAACTTTGATTTAAAAAATCATAAAGATATATTGTAGTTGAAATTTTCCATAATGTCATACGTAAATAGCCTAGAACGAAGGAAATACGTCGCTGTTTGATTTTCTTCCATCCAGGAAAGAATTCAATGTTGACCCGCCCAATGCTAAACATTCGAATTCTTTTCACTATAATTACGACATTATAACAGATTTTTTAAACCTGGCTTTTTGTTCAGAACATTTTATTAGTATAAAATATCGAATATTGGCAACTTTTAATATAAATTAAAAATTCAATTCTGACAGCTTGTTATGCCTTTAAGGAGTCCATCAAAATTGTAAACTATGCTTCCTACGAACTGGCATGATAACAGACATGGTTGTCACTATATCGGACAGCAGGAAGGTATGTCTTTGTTACCAACAAGTTCACCACCACCAGTATTCACTGTTCCTGTATTATAATATGCCACAAAGGTTAGGGGGGTTTTCATTTGAAGTCTTCTAAACTAAGGCCATTCAATCTTTTTTTTGCGAGACGTGTATGGATCTGGTTTTATTGAAATTATACGAGAAGCCGTACACGATTTAGTTTGATTTTAACGCCATTTACCACAGTATTTCAGTTATATCGTGGCGGTCAGTTTTATTGGTGGAGGAAACCGGAGGGCCCGGAGAAAACCATCGATCTGTCGCAAGTCACTGACAAACTTTATCACATAATGTTGTACAACTCGTCCTGATCGAAAATTCGAACTCACAGCATCAGTGGTGAAAGGCACTGATTGCATAGGTAGTACATGTAAATCCAACACCATACGATCACGGCAACGACGGCCCCTCTAAATACGACTAATGATGAAAATTCCTAAGCCTTTGTTAGCAAAATTTCTTTCTCGTAAATACTAAATACCTACATGTTAGGTCCGGTAATCATCACACGAAATGAGTCAAATCCCTATATATTATTAAACCAAAGAAGGGTAACAACGGAATTTGATATTAAACAAACAGAACATTTCCTTATCTAAATTTGACTGTAGAATACATTTTACAGCATTTAAAACACATTATCTATCCGATGTAGTTCAAGTCGTCAGTGAACTTTGACTGTAAAAGCTCGTAAGAATTGGGTTGGTCTGTCGTGTTTAACGCCACTTTCAACAATATTTCAGTTATATCGTGGCGGTCAGTTTTATTGGTGAAGGAAACCGGAGTAATTACTCGGAGAAAACCACCCGGACCTGTAACAAGTCACCGACAAACTTTATCACATAATGGCGTATCAAGTACACCTCGCCATGAACACAGTCCGAACTCACAACTTTAGTGGTGATAGGCACTGATTGCACAGTTGTCTTGTGTATTGAATCCGGGTGGATAACAACTTCATTAAGAAATTGATAAAAAAACAAATGCTACGGTCATTACACAATTACAGTGTGCTGTTAACAAGTAGTCAGTGGTTTCTTCGTTATTTAAGAGTATTGCCCTTTCACTGTATCCTATTTTCGTACAATATGTACGGAATCTAATCTTATCCGGCACAGTGTTGATACATGTTTATAGGTAGATGGTTTTGTAAAATGTTGGGAGACAAATATATGTTTGAAATTTAATGTTTTATTTGTGGAGGAAACCAACCGAGTACCAGAGAAAACCACCGACCTGTGGAAAGTCTCTGACAAACTTTATCACATAATGTGGTATCAGTATACATCCTCGTCAGCGGGATTCGAACTCACAAAGTTAGTGGTGATAGGCACTGATTGCAAAGGTAGTTGTAAATCCAACCACCATACGATCATGACCACGACGGCTCCTTGGTATCTTATTGAAGTTTAGCCATAAATTGAGATTGATAACAGTATAATAATAACAGATATATTTCTCTCCAATGAAATTTATATGAATGTCTGTATACCTAAATAGTTGTCCGATTTTTTTCCCTCAAGTCTTGCATGTAGGAAGAAGAGTTTGAAGATACCAAAGGGGTAATCACTGTGCGTAGCGTCGCTCCAGTCAAGATATATCGACACTTAATGTTGACATGACCAATTTATCTCAGCTATCCCGACAGAATTTTTCATATATTTTCTTATTAACCCTCAATAAGGTCAATTACACCTCTCTTTAAGTTACTTGCACTGCGCAACAAATTAAAATCCGAAATCAGGTCTGATGGTATGTGTGTTTTTTCTCTTCTCATTTTATTTTTATCTATATTGTATAACATTTATTTATTTACATTTTTATTTAAAATCTGTCCATTTATCTTAGTTCCTGATATGTGTATTTTTTTTACCAAAAAGGGGAAATGCTATTTTTGAAATTGAATAGAGGAAAACTTCATGACGACAGAAAAAAAAATCTAATGTAATTTCAATTGGCGATCATATTTATCTACTGGATAAAACTTTAACCTTTATCGGTACCAAATTAGACTGGGCAAAAGTTGTCCAGGATAAAGCAATAGTTGCCCTGGAGCTTCCAGAACTATTGTGCTAAAGGCTCCACTATGCTCTAGCCTCATGAATATTCTTATCTTTTACAAGCTTTTGAAGAAACTCCGACTCGTACGAATATAAAAATAATCGGCTAGAAGAGGGGCACAATTCGTACCCATTGGTATGCCGACGACCTGCTGAAACAATATCCCTGCAAAGGAGACAAATATGTTATCGATGAGGAACTCCAGCATACTGATCACTTGTTCCTCGGAGTAGCATGTTTTACTTTTTGAATTTTGTTTGAAAAATATGTGGAATTGTAGCCTAACACAACAAATTTTGAGCCATAGTTTCTATGAGAGCTTTGTGAATTGTTTCTTTTAAGCGGGTTTTTAATTTGTCACGCGGTAGGGTGGTATATAGAGTTGAAAAATCAAAGTTTTGATGGAGGATACCTGAGAGAAAGATCTTGATTTAAGGTTATCCAAAAGATCTTTAGAGTTTTTCAAAATCAACATGTGATTTATGCCACTACGCGAGTAAACAGTTTCACAATATTTCTGTTGTCCCTCGTTTACTGCAGACAGAATCTTTGTCAGGTGAATAGACAATTCTTTCGTCAAACAAGTTGATGATCCTGCTATGTACCTTTCCTTGTATGGTGTCTTGTGGAGTTTAGGTATCCAATATAAATAGGGTAAATCCTCAGACTCTTTACCAGAGGGAATGTTTAAAGAGGTCATGCATGATCTGTGGTTAGCTAGGATTTCATCTTTGTCGAACGAAGTAGGTTTGTATGTGGTATTACTAGAGGTGTTGTTATTTATGCCTAATTCCTTGATTAGGCATTCGAAGTAATATGATTTACATACAAACACGATATTGTTGGAAGCCTTGTCCGCAGGAACGATAACATATTTGTCATGAAGGGAGGAAAGACACGTAACAGCTTCTTGGTCTTTAAATATAGACTTAGGTCGACTATTAACACAATTTTTGAGTTTGAGAATCCGACCTTGTACTAGAGACCTAATTGTTCTAACCCAGTCTGACAAGGACTCTAACTCAGGATCTTGGTCTACTTCTCTCTTTATCCACCTTCTGGCATAATCTTCAACAGCATCCATAATTATCTTGAAATTATGTTTCCAATTGATGTGTCGAGGTTCTCTGAATTTAGGACTATGAGAAATCACCTTTCGGAGACTCTCATGTTGAATGATATTCAGATCACCAGTGATTACATGTCCAGATGGGTTGTATTGAAAAGGAGAGTGGGAGCAGTCACAAGTCAGAGGGTTCTTAAGGTACTCTTCTATGTTAATATCTTGCAGTGCTTCTTTGTAGTTGAAAATTTTACGGCCAATGCTGTTAGTGTAGCTATAGGAGACAATGGGAACAGATTGATTTTTAAAATATGGTGGAATTTCTTTTACGACCTCTTTTCTATTAAAAGGAATATGGAGGAATTTTCTGTTGTTATCATGAAGAGGTTCAGATCGAACTGGTTTGAATATGATGAAGCTGTATATATAGTGTTGTCTTGTGTAAGCAACGGACAACCGGTAGACAACGGGTAGCAGACACCTATGATTACTGGCGGATTACACTGTATTACCAGTTTCTAGATCACTGGTTAAACGATTATGGGGATCTTTGGTGAAAAACGAAGATTGATTTCTGGCACAATTATTGATACCGATCAATTTAAGCAAACTAAAACAGGAGGACGAATCGTATATTTATGATGCTGATAGGACAGATCTGCAAATTTTGAAAATGTTGCTTACAATGCAGATCTTTCAGCGTTTTGAAACGTGTAAAGAGATATTTACTCTCCATAATGGGACAGGACAGACTCACCCTTGGCATTGCTACTGGCATATACATAGAAACATTCAGCTTTGATTTGATACAGTCATAGACAAGTTTAATAAAACAGATAAATGCTTTTGGCTTGTGACATGTGTACATAAACATATATTCCATTATTAATATGATTAAAGGATATTAAAAGTAGTTTTAAATAGATTTTCCTGCTATCTATATATCAAATTTCTCTCTGGGCGAAACCCTGGTACCCATATATCTTGGAGCAAAAATCCAAACCCCTGTGCGTGCACTTTTATTAACTCCTTCCTACGCCACTGATCAGAATCCGTAATTCGATGAAGAATAGACAACACAATGGTCAAAAGGACAAACAACGATCTACAAAACATACACATGAAACTAAAGATCGAAGAACATGAACCCCCCTAAAATATGTGGGTGATCTCAGGTATTCCGAAAGGATAACCAGTTCCTGCTCCACTAGTGGCACCCGTTGTGTTAAATTAGCTACAAATTCAGTGACAAGTCATGAACGAGGAAAGAATTGAGAAGTGTTTACGACAAGTGGAACATATCAGTGGTATATGTCCTTCAACATAAGTCAGCATCAGTAACATTAAATAATGGCCATATAATATTTTTTGGATCACATAATGTCCCAATTGTCATAAAAATGACTAAGCAAATTGTTTTAATAATGTTGCTGTATCAAAAATTTGAAGTGTATTTCAACAAAGGTATCACAGTGTTAAAAATATATTGAGAAAACTCAGGATTCAAAACTTCATAGTGAAACATGAAGTTTCATTTCAATGTAATTTCAACATATACATGTATATTTAAAAAAAAGTTCTTTGAAGAAACTGAAAGTCATTTTGGATTGAGATCATGACTACAGGAGCAACTCAGCAACATGCTATGCCTTGCATATAAGCCAGAATTACAAATTAAATACTTTAAGTGAAGTGTTTTTTTGTAATTGTTGAACCCTTGCATGATATATATAAGTCTAAAAAGTTTGCACCAAATGCATATAACCCAAGTAACAAATAGTTACTGCTTTGAAATGAAAACTTTTCGTCTCACCAAGAGACTTTATTTATGTCAAACTTCGATCTGTAACATAGAGCTAAAAGTGAAAATTCATCTGTGTTATTTCTTGTGAAAAAAAACTTTGATGTTATTAGCCTGTGTTGATGATAATTGATGGTACTTAGTATCATCTACACAGGCTAGTAATGTCAAAGTTTTAAGTATCATAGACACAGGATAGAAACGTCAAAAGTTTTTTTTTCCACATCCTGTAAGATTGAATGTTGATTAGTTTCTAGATGATTTATATATACAAATTTATTTATTTAACCAATGATTAATGTCAACCAACACAATATTTTATTTATATATTAAAAATTTCAACTAAAATTTCTACAACAATTTTAATGGACAATACAGAGAATGAAATTAATGAACAACTAAATATCTACCCAGTCACTCAATTTAATCACTCACTTACTCACTCTAGATTCAATCACTCACTTACTCACTCTAGATTCAATCACTCACTTACTCACTCTAGATTCAATCACTCACTTACTCACTCTAGATTCAATCACTCACTTACTCACTCTAGATTCAATCACTCACTTATATTACTCATAAATTCTGTATCTAAATGTCAAACATAGTAATCGACATTAACACAGAATAGGTTGAAATTAGATCATACAAGTCACCCCCCCCCCCCCCCCCCCCCCCCCCCCACTCAATTTAATAAAAATACAATTATGATACACCTAGAGTTAAGTCAGAACAAAACAAATACTTCTAATAAAGCTTAACATTCTACTGATCACAATCTGTTTATTTTCAATATATGCTAAAATTATATTTACCCAAATATAGGGTAAATTAGTTCATGATATACAAATTTAGTCATTAAGATCTAATTCAAGCATAACATTTCAAAAATTTGCAGGAATAATAGAATTATTCCATCTATTTGTGTCTACGATATATATATATATATATATATTGATGCATGCAAACCAAACCTAATCATAAGTGCCGATAAAATTAACAGAATGTGCACATATTTGCATGTTCACTTTGTGAACTGCATGCACATACTAACGTTTGATAACTAGCATTCCGTTAATGTGAATAATATGAGTAGCTCTTCTGTTTACTATGTGCACGTGAAAGTATACATCATTGATTCCTGTTCATTTTTTGTTGTTAACATATATATTAACAAGATTACAAATCTTGGTAACAAGAAAATAAACAAACATTAACTTATTTGTTCACTACTTTGAGAATTAAACCAAATTTAAGCAAAGAAATCGCATTGACTATTTCAGAGGCACCGAGACAAAAAAAAACACTACAATTTCAGCTTGTTCATGTCATGTCCTTTTTTATGACGATAAATTATCACGATTAACCTATCCTGAAAAGTTTTACATTTCGGCTTTCACATTAAGTCTATGAATCAGGAAATTTAATAGCACTTTATGTTGTGAGACATCAAATTTTAACAAAACACTTGTTTCTGATAACCTGAATCATCTGGATTCATTTTGATTTACAGATTTAATTTAACTTCAAGTCTAATTAAATTTTCTGTCAAAATATAACCTTTATCAAATGAAGTTGACACAATATAGCTGAAATACTGCTAAAGTTGGAGCTAAATACCAATCAATCCTTCAATAAATAAACGACTATGAAGGAAACATTAAAAGGAATTACATCTGTTTGATTTCTTAAAAAAATATATATATTGATATGCAATAAAAATACATTTATATTTTGTAGAAATGTACCATTAAAAATAGTTAATGTTAATGCTTCTTAAAGGGCCGACCATTTAAATTTTAGGTTGGGCTATGTTTTTATTTTTTCCTCCAAGTCAGAAAAACAAATTTGATTTTTTTTCTTTTTTGGACATGGAAAATTAGTAATTTTCTTTCAAATTTTAGCAAAATTTCCCATTGAAACTGCAGGGTCTGACAGATTATTTATTTATTTATTATTTGCATCTGTCAGATAAAAGAATTTTTTGCTATTAAATTTGGTGACAGAGTTTTTTTTCCCCAATACCCCTCCCCCAACCTTTTCTTAAAAGTTAAATGGTCATTCCTTTAGATACAATATATAAATCAGAATGATATTACCATCAAATTATGTATCTGATATTTACACATGTACATGATAATGACAATGATTGACAAGTTAATTATATAATAATGTGCTCACTGTAAGTCAATATAATTTAATTTTTTTTAACAACAAAACACATCCTGATATAATAATAAATCAAACTAAATAAGATTTAAATATAGATATAATGCATGAGTGTTGAAAAATGTTCTTCCCTGATGGTCAAAGACTTAAAAATAAAAAATACAAATACAACTAAATTGTGATAATGTCATTAAAAACATAATATATCCATTTCCTGTACATACTTTTTCACCCCTTTCTTTCCCTCTCAAATTAAAATTTTACCAAAAAATAACAAATTAACAAAATTTAATGACCTATATATATTGTTACTGTTCACCTCTTGCCCTCTCAATTTAAAATCTTACAAATGACCTTAATACTTTTCACATTTTTTCCTCTCAATTTAAAATCTCACAAAAATAACATCCTACCAAATGATGTATATACTTTTTGCCCCTCTTCATTTCATTTTAAAATCTCACAAAAAAATAAAATCCTAACAAATGACCTATATCCACCAAAACAGTTCCATAGTTACAAACCTTTTCTATTAGAAATACAAATAAAACATTATTTTAACATTTAACATTAAAAAAAAAAAAAAAAATAAACACTTTATAATATATTCAATGATCTATTATGTCATCATAACCAAAAATATAAACTCTAAATCTTCAGCTCATGTCCTCGCAATTAAAAATTTTAAGAAATGACCTTAATACTCTTCACATTTTTTCCTCTCAATTTAAAATCTCACAAAAATAACATCTTAGCAAATGACCTATCTTGTCTTCTCAATTTAAAATCTTAACAAATGACCTATATACTTTTCATCTCTTGTCCTTTCAATTTATTGTTTGTTTGGTTGGTTGTGTTCAAAGCCACTTTTCCTCTCAATTTAATCTCTTACAAAAAAAATAACATCTTAGCAAATGACCTATATATACTCTTCATCTCTTGTCCTCTCAATTTAAAATCTTACAAAAAAACCCCAACATCTTAGTAAATGACCTATAGTATATATACTGTTCATCTCTTGTCCTCTGAATTTAAAATCTTAACAAATGACCTTAATACTTTTCAGCTCTTTACCTCTCAACTTACGGAATAACTGCATTGTATTTGATGTGTTGCCATCGTAAATCGTCAGTTTTACTGTCGCAAATTGAGTTTACCTGGGGACGCGTAGTGGAGCTAGGCAAACGGATATTTGCGACAGTAAAAACGATGATTTACGTAGGTAACACATCAAATACAATACGGTTATTCCCATTCTAATGAAATTCTCCCAACAATAACATTTGTTTACAATTATCAGCTGTCATTAATCAATTTCATTGGGCCTTTTTATATAGCATATCCGCCAAAATAGTTCCATAGTTACCAACCTTTTCTATTAGAAATACAGTAGAGTTCGTTTAAAAAACGAACAGGCTTGGAATGAAATCAGGCTTATAGCGGAGTAAAGATAAATCCCCTGTCACATCACTATTTAAACAATGTATTTGTGAAGGCCTATTACAAATTTTTTAAAACGAAATCAGGCTTATAACGAAGAAAATTTTAAACTCAAACAACGTTTTTATTACTCAAAATTGACATGATATAACAAAGAAAATTGCTGAACAAACAAATCGTTTACCTGTCTTCCGTTACGCACGGACGATCACATATTAGAATGGTCAAGTGCACTTGACACTTCCGTTATTGATAATTGAAAAATCAATAATCCCACCTTTGATATTGTTAACGATGTCAATCAAGACTTTTCTTTAAAATATTCAAACAATAAAATGGGTATTAATGATGTGATTAACAAGTTGTCAATTAACAACACACGTGCTAATTTATTGCATTAAAAATTAATAAAACGTAATCTAAATTTTAACTAGAACTGTGAGTGACCTCACTGAGTGATACCCCCCGCTTGCAATACTATGATGTTCAAACTTTGGAATACAGGTATATTAACAAGTTACCTATGAAAAATGAATGGATATGGAGTTATGTCAAGGAGACTACATCCCATCTCCAAAATAAACTAACCAAGAACATACATCTAGGGGTCACCACAAGTACACGACCCCCCTTTTCGTGAAAGTATAAGTTGAATTATCTCCCCTTCTAAATTTTAGACAGCAACGGTATTCCTTCATGCACATCTGCAGGCTGTGTACTACAACTGTGTAAAGTTTCATAAAAATTCAATAAGCAGTTTAGTAGGAGTTGTGCTTACAAGGTACATGCCCCCCCTTTTTCGTGAATGTATAAGTTGAATTATCTCCCCTTTTAAATTGTGGACAGCAACCATATTCCTTCATGCACATCTGCAGGTAGTGTACTACAACTGTGTAAAGTTTCACAAAACTCCAATAAGCCGTTTAGGAGGAGTTGCGCTTACAAGGTACACAACCCCCCTTTTCGTGAAAGTATATGTTGAATAATCTCCCCTTCTAAATTTTAGACAGCAACGGTATTCCTTCATGCACATCTGCAGGTTGTGTACTACAACTGTGTACAGTTTCATAAAAATTCAATAAGCAGTTTAGTAGGAGTTGCACTTACAAGGTACATGCCCCCCCTTTCGTGAAAGTATAAGTTGAATTATCTCCCCTTTTAAATTTTGGACAGCAACCATATTCTTTCATGCCCATCTGCAGGTAGTGTACTACAAATGTGCAAATTTTCATATAAATCCAATAAGCGGTTTAGGAGGAGTTGCGCTTACAAGGTACATGGACGGATGGACAGGGTGATTCCTATATACCCCCCCAAACTTTGTTTGCAGGGGGTATAATGAATGGATGCACATGCTAAAGAAATTAAAAACAAAGTCATGTATGAGATTAATTCATTCGCTATTGTTTATTTTTTCTTTGATGATATGCTCTTTAATTAAACAACAAACTGCATGGTCTCAAGGTTCATCTAAATACCAAAAAACAAAAGAAATGTACTCATTCTGAAATTTCGATTAACCTGAGTTTTTATGTGTATATAATACCAAAAAGAAACAATTATTCTTCAAATTCCTGACCTCATATTTCCTGTTTATAAAATAGATCGTGAACAAAGTTGAAAAAATGTTTCTAAGGAACATTTGAAGATACCAAAGAGGTATTCAGAAGCCGTAGTCTTTGAGAACTGACTAAAGGATTAAATATTTTTTTACGATAAAGGCCCACTTTACTGTGCATCAGTTATCATAGCGTAATGAAACTGCCCGGGTCAGAACCAGATTTTTTTCTCTCAAAAATTACGTGACCTCGGTAGCTCGAACTACCGATAGCTAGAACATATTTTGACAGTCCCTTCAAGTTCGAGCCAGCGAAGTTCTACTGTACGATTTTCAAAAGGGGAGGTAATTCTACATTGTTTCTCTTATAGCGAACAATGCCTATAACGAACTAAGATCGAGAGTCCCCTGGACTTCGTTATAAATGAACTCTACTGTACAAATAAAACATTATTTTAACATTTAACATTACAAAAAATAATAAACACTTTATGATCTATTATGTAATCATAACCGAAAATATAAACTCTAAAATTATATTTAGCATAAATAACAATTTTAATAACATATTTAATGTGTGTCACTTCAAATCAATATTCTGACAGAGCTTCCAGTATGGTAAAACGTGAAATTTACTCGTAAATGCAATTGACCAATGAAATTGCTTGTTACATAACCAATTGCATTAGAATTAAAATTTTACAAAAATAACATAACAAATGACCTATATATACTGTTCTATTTAGCCTCTCAATTTAAAATCTTAACAAATGACATAAATACTCTTCAACTCTTTTCCTCACAATTTAAAATCTTTAAAAAATAACATCTTAGCAAATGACCTATATATATATATTAATTACACCTTATATAAGAATGCTGGATTCTGATTGGTTAATAGCCGTGATATTTTTTTTACAAATTCAGGCCATGCATTGTGAATTTTCAGAATTTTTAATTCATGTAGGTGTATTTGCATAAGATTTAACTTTTTTTCATGGTATTTGCAAAATCGTATTTGCTGTTTTTACCCTTCACCGAGACGCTTGTAACAAAATTTGTAAAACGTTATCAGTTGTGCGTTTTATGTAACAATCGTATTTGCCATTTTTACCCTTCACCGAGACACTTGTAACAAAATTTGTAAAACGTTATCAGTTGTGTGTTTTATGTAACATCAGTCGGTAGAATTAAACAGATACATCATGTTAGGTCCTGAAAACGACAAACAAAAGGTATTATTTATTTAGCCAGTGTTCTAAATAATATTCGGTGTAATTAAACAGATACGGTGTATATCATGTTTGGGAGGGGTATTTGCGAAAAATACCAGTCTTGAGACTAAATTTCCCTCGCCATTCGGCTTGGGAAATTTTTCATCTCTCGACTGGTATTTTTCACAAATACCCCTCACAAACATGATATATCTGTATAATATATATATATACTGTTCTATTTAGTCTCTCAATTTAAAATCTTACAAATGACTTAAATACTCATCAACTCTTTTCCTCTCAATTTAAATCTTCATAAAATGACATATAAATAACTGACTTAAATGTTTTATTTCATAGAATCACTACCCTCTGTAGGCTGTCTCCTTCGGTTCCATAGATCTAGTATTCCTACCAATGGTTTCCCCAAATATAACTTTGGACCATCATATTTTGCTTTTGTTTTCAAATTCACAACAAATACTTGGACTTCTAAGGGATTCTGAAATGGAGAAAAAAAAATGATTTAGATGAATTTCCTGAGCTGTGCCAATCCTTTCCTGTGTAAGTGGGACACTGTCATAATATAAGACCTCATGGTGACTACAAGATGAAAAACAGCAATAAGAGCAGTTTTTCAATTTCTCGAGCATTGTTTTTACCTAAGGTGTAACATTGAATTATTCAATCGGACGTCCTCGGAATTCTTCTTAATGTCAACCAGTTAAGCAAAACAAAAACAAAAATATAAGCAGACGACGTAAAGACAACTGTCATATTAATTCACAAACAAACCTCAGATATGTCTAAACATTAACAGAAAGTTGCTATTAAATATACATGTACTGAGGTAAAATCAATGAAGCGAGGTAAAGAATCTGAGGTCTTGTTAGAAACAATGATGTAGACCACATCATGCTAAATCTCCATTTCATCATTCAAACTGTTAAGGGAGAAGGGGGCCGTCATGGTTGTGATCGTATGGTAGTTGGATTTACAATTACCTGTGCAATCAGTGCCTATCACCACTAACGTTGTAAGCTCAAATCCTTCTCATGGAAAGAGGTGTATTCGATACAACATTGAATCCTTCTCATGGCGAGGTGTACACGATACAACATTATGTGATAAAGTTTGTCATTGACTTGCGACAGATTGGTGGTTTTCTCCTGGTACTATGGTTTTGTTCACCAATAAAACTGACCGCCATGATATAACTGAAATATTGTTGAAAGTGGCATTAAACACCATAACCCTAACCCCTTTGGATGGAGCATTGTGTGGAGTTTTCAATACAAAAGGGCAAGGAGTCGTCATATAAAAAAAATGTAAGAACCATATTATGGAAAATTTTCATTTTACACAGAACATAAGCAATTTTGAACTGTTTTGTAACCAGATATTTCAAGAATCTGTAACATATATCCAATTTGAAACCAAAGGGATAAAAGGTTTTATATAGAAATTTCTGAATGAAAAGAGAACAAAAACCTAAATATTCTAACTGACCATAAAACAGTTCAGAATGTACAGTATGGAATGCAGTCTGTTCATCATACATGCCTCATTCTTATAGATTTACAATTTAAATTTTGGACCTCTATTCATATTTTTTTCAATTTTATGTAGATACCAAATTTCAAGGCAGACAACACAGCTACATCGACCTTGACAAATTACCAAGTAGTTATGATGGTATTTATCATTAAATATGGATTTTTTACCTACATTTTTGTACTATGTATATTTTGAATAACTTTTCTATAAATGTTAATACAGAAGATTGGGGGTTAGGGTTGTGGTATTTAACACCACTTTCGACAATATTTCAGTTATATTGCCGCAAGTCACTGACAAGCTTCATCGCATAATGTTGTATCGAGTATACTTCGCCATGAGCGGGATTCGAAATCACAACTTTAGTGGTGTTAGGGCCTATTGCACGACGGCTCCACACATTTATGAAAATAAAGTTTAAACAGTGGTTGTCAACAATTCCACCAATAATAATAAAATCACCTCTCACCTCAAATCTTTGAACATAATAAAAACCATATGACTTTGGAAATTCTGGTAAAGGCTGGGGACAGCCACAATAAATGTTGTGGGGGTAAAATAAGTTAATGGGATCCACACCCTCCCTGAGCATGTAATTAATAATATTTAAAAACACAAATATATGCTAAAACAAATTAACAAAGGAGAACCCCCTTAAAAAATCTAGAAACTCTAGATTTAACAATTCTTTATTGGTGGTTTACTATAAAATATCTGCCTGTTCCGTCTCATCTCACATTTTGTATCAAAACTATTGTGACATATAATACATACTGTTAATTTCTGTAAATCCTGCAGAACTATCTTTGTTTTAGGTGGGTCATCGTGGACTTGATTGACACTTCCACAAATTGATATTGTCTGTAAAATCAATTGTTATTATTATGACATTTTTTAGGATTCTAAATGTAAATGAAAGATTACCAAACGTAACCTGATACAGGATGTTGTTAAATGTTTGTGGATTGTTTAAGACTGCATCCATGGTGCAATGGTGAGCATTATACTGCTACTCTGTGACGCATGCAGCATTAAGGAGTAAGAACAAAGACCGGTTTGCTCAGAATCCGGATAAATTGGCATTAAACAACAATCACTCATTTACTAACTTATATCATGTTTCTTTATATATATAATATATATATATAAACGTCTGAAAAAGTAGATTACAGACGCTGATGAAGCTTGTCGGTCAAGCGAAATATCCGTCGATTTAATTATAATTTTTGTAGACTTATGGTTATTTTTGTTACATTCTAACATCTTTTTATGATATCGTTGTGCTAACATTTTAGACATTAATATATATATATATATAGTCAAACCTGACCAAGAGGTCACCTCTATTAAGAAAATAGTTAAATATCCCATAAGTGCTTTTTTTATGTATATGAGCATAAAAATGTTGAGAACCAATGACGTACTGAATGGGAGTACGATACATATTTTTCATCTTATGCTAGTAATAGTAGAGGAGTAACAATACTGTTTAAAAATTCATTTGAGTTCAAAGTTCATAGGAATATTAAGGACAAAAATGGAAATTTTTTATTCTTAGATACAATGTATAACTGTTAGCGACTATAGATTTACATTAGTTGCAGTATATAGTCCAAATAAGGACAATCCAGAGTTTTTTTTTCAGATAATTTTATGTGAAACTAATTCAGTACTTTAATTATTTCAGTAGGTGACTGGAATGTGGTTCAGAATTATGAAAAGGACACTCTCAATTATGTAAATCAAAATAATCCTAAACAAATGAAACATTTTTTAGTATTATGAATGAATTAGATATCCATTACAATTGGCAAATTCAAAACCCAGACGTACACCTCTTCTCATGGAGAGGCACAGGAGGAAAATATAGTAGGCTTGATTATTTCTTGGTTTCATTAGATTTTGAAGCTTTTATTGTAAAATCTGAAATTGGAATTGCATTGTCAGAGCATTCACCAGTCAGTATATGCTTACAATTTAATATAATCAAAAAATGAGAAAGGTGTTTTTAAATTTAACAATAGTTTACTTTCAGATTTTGTATATATCAACAATGTCAAAAAGGTCATACAAGGAGTATTACATGAGTACAATTTGAATTCATCCAATTGACACTGATTTTAAAGATAGTTTTTTTAACCATCAATTATCAACTTTTATGGGAAATGAACAAGCATAAAATAAGGGGAATGACTATACTACACACTTCATACAAGAAAAGGGAAAAGGGAAATAGGAAAATCTACTCAAAAGAAAACTGAAGATTATGAGAAATCTCAAGATGAAATATATCATTTGGAATAGATATCTTGCAAAGCAAACTACAATGTATCAGAGAAATTTAAATCAGGGGTATAGTTACTGTGCAAAAAGCAAAATGAAAAACGGGGCAGTAGCTATAATCCGACAGTCCGATAGTCCGACAAATGCTTTAAACTGATGAAAGTTTTGAAAAATAATTTGTCCAAAAATGATATATTCGTAATTTCAGGATATGGGCCATTCATTTTTATACGCCCGTCAAAATACGGGCTTATTATGGCATACCGCTGTTCGTCCGTCCGTCCACGCCTTGTATGATAACATCTCTCACTTGTTCCCCCTTTTACTGATAGGTCACGTCGTGACACACATTGTATTGATAAAAGGGGGAGCAAGTGAGAGGTGTGATTTTAGTCAGTTTGGAAAACGCCAGTTTTCATATGGTACATGTATATAATTGGTTTAAAAAAATGCAGAATATTAATTACTGTTCTCACGCTGCGCAACCGACTTTCAATTGTCATAAAAGAGGGGGGGGGGCGTATCATGGCACAGTTGTTTATTTTGTCATATTCCGATGCTGTTTCTTTCCGTGATATAAGGGGTCACTTAGGGACAATTCCTTCAATCGTAACTTTTTATATATGCGTTTGTCGTAGAAGACGACTATAGCAGGGTCACCCGTCGGAATCCCGGGGAATAAAAATAGAACCAACTTGTCGTCGGAAGAGACAGAAAAACTAGAGGCTCAGGTGAGCCTGTATCGCTCACCTGAAAATAATTAAGCCCTCTTAAGAATGTCTGCAAGCCGAATACATCTAAATTTTACTATTCAAATCCCATAGGGTTCCATGTTAAAACTATGTCTGCTCGTGGCAGCAATCTTGGATGGAGGTCGTGGTCACCGGACACAATTTTGAAAGTATACTACCCAAGGACCATCAATGCCATGTTTGCTTTAAATTGGCAGACTAGTTCAGAGGAGAAGACTTTTAAACAATTTTCCCATAGGGTCCTATGTTAAAACTATGTCTGCTGATGGCGGCCATTTTGGACCGAGATCGGGGTCATTGAACACAATTTTGGCAGTTGACCAACTAAGGACCATCCATGCCATGTTTGCTTTAAATTGGCTAACTGGTTTCAGAGGGGGAAAAAAAATGTTTTTTTTCCATACGGCCATAGGGTCCTATGTTAAAACTAAGTCGAGTCATGGCGGCTATCTTGAAATTCCGATCGGCAAACGATTCACAAGTTTAGTACAGGACCACCCAATGATCATTCCTGCAAAGTCACAATTCAATTGGCTTGGTGGTTTCTCACAAGAAGATTTTTTAAATTTCAGCCAATGAGAACACATTATGGACCCTGGCAGCCATGTTGGATTTCAAATCAGCACCAAAACACAAATCTGGTAGTGGACCATCCAATGAACATTCCTGGCAAGTTTGGTTCAATTCTGTTCAATGGTTTCAGAGAAAAAGATTTAAATGTGAAAAGCTAACGGATGGACGACAGACGCTTAGCCATGACAAAAGCTCACATGGCCTATGGCCAGGTGAGCTAAAAAAGGAAAAGGTACACATTGTTGGTTAAAGACAAATAATACAGAGAGGTAAACATTAGTTTAAATTAATAATAACAATGTCTTATTGAGCAAATGGTTTCAGACAAGACGATTTTTATGGGAATTTCCCGTAGGGTCCTATGCTAAATTAAGTTCGGCTGTAGTGTCCATCTTGGTCGGAGGTCTGAAATGCTGGACACAATTTTGGAAGGGGACCACCCAAGGATCATTTCAGCAAAGTTTGGTTGAGATTGGCTCAGTAGTTTCAGAGCAGAAGATTTTTTTTAAATATCATCCCCCTTTTTTCTATTTTTAGCTTGGTGGCCATCTTGGTTGGAAGTTGGGATCACCGGACACATTTTTAAGGGGGGCCACCCAAAGACCACTCCACCAAAGTTTGGTTGCAATTGGCCCAGTGGTTTCTGAGAAGAAGATTAAAATGTGAAATGTTGACGGACAGACGAAAAGTGATGATAATAGCTCACATGGCCTAAAGGCCAGGTGAGCTAAAAACGGAATATATGTTAAACTACTCCTTGCCATGTACCTGCAGTTAAAATTTGAGCTCATTTTGACTTATACTAAAGCAGCAATGGACAATTGAAGAAATTTCTATTTTTAGCAACAGCAGCCATCTTGAATGGAGGGCGGGGCTGTCGGACACAATATTGAAAGGGACCCACCCAGGGACCATCCCTGCCAGGTTTGATTTAATTTGGTTCAGCGGTTTCAGAGAAAAAGATTTAAATGTGATCTTTTATCAAAATATGCCTAATTTGCATAATCGGTATAAATCGACTGAAAGAAAAATTTCACAGAAAAATTCCGAGCATATGTTAAACTACTCCTTGCCATGTAGCTGCAGTTAAAATTTGAGCTCATTTTGACTTATACTAAAGCAGCAATGAACAATTGAAGAAATTTCTATTTTTAGTAACAGCAGCCATCTTGAATGGAGGGCGGGGCTGTCGGACACAATTTTGAAAGGGACCCACCCAGGGAACATCCCTGCCAGGTTTGGTTTAATTTGGTTCAGCGGTTTCAGAGGGGAAGATTTAAATGTGATCTTTTATCAAAATATGGCTAATTTGCATAATCAGTATAAATCGGCTGAAAGAAAAATTTCACAGAAAAACCCGGATTAAATGTTAAACTACTCCTTGCCATGTAGCTGCAGTTAAATTTGAGCTCATTTTGACTTATACTAAAGCAGCAATGGACAATTTATTTCATCCCCCTTTTTTCTATTTTTAGCTTGGTGGCCATCTTGGTTGGAAGTCGGACACAATTTTGGAAGGGGGCCATCCAAGGACCATTTCACCAAAGTTTGGTTGCAATTGGCCCAGTGGTTTCTGAGGAGAAGATTAAAATGTGAAATGTTGACGGACGGACGACGGACAAAAAGTGATGACAATAGCTCACATGGCCTAAAGGCCAGGCGACCTTTTCACTAAAGTGATCGTAAATCGTAAGTCTAAAATCACTCTTAAGATTTCCTTATGTGCACGTATACGTGCGTTTCACTAAACTAGTCCTAAACTCAGTTACGACTTACGACTTGCGACAAGTAACATCTCCTATAGTGGAGGTAATAATACATTGTATATGTTACAGGCGATTTAAAGAATCAGGCATTCTGTAGAATGACTGTAATTTTAGGCAATCTATAGAATGCCTAACATCAATAGGAATTCTATTGAATGCCTAAAAATATCTAGTCATTCTATAGAATGCCTGAATTTTTTTTAGCTATTTTCAATAAATTGCCTGAATGTTATTACTAATACTTTAAATAAAAGAAATTCACAGTTTTGTCCAATACATTATGTCATATTGAATGTTTATAAGAAAGATTGTAAGAAAATGATAATCCCCTCCTTCATGATTAAGTACTCGCTTTGCTCATTCTTAATCATGAAGAAGGAGATTATCATGTTTTTACATATAAGAAAATACCCCTAGGCTTTATTTATGTATAACTAATTGAACAGGTTAAAATTGTTGTCAACATTATCTTAGGGTGAGTTTGTCTTCACTCAAAACTGAATTAATTTTATCATTCTGTAAAAATTGTCATGGCAGAAGAATGCAGTGTGCTCTCCAATGAGCAAACATTTACTAATAAGCTTTGTGAGACTTTGGAGTCTAATCCAAAATCAACCATATGGAAAAGAGATAAATACTACAATATTCTAAACAAAATAAAGACTGGAGAAAAAGAAAACAAAGTGGATTACTACTATATTCAAAGGTAAGCAAACTAACAAAGGACTGAGATTGCAGTTAATTTAAATTCTGCAAATGGTCATTTCAACAATTTATGTCTCATCAGTGCAGATAAAGTAAAAAGATTTGGAAGATCAAAAACTGAAAGAACAATGTCTGATTGAGAACAAATAACCTGAAGGGCCTAAACAGTAACGCCAAAACCAGCTAAAGACAGAGCTTTGCACGAAGGAGATACTCCTTAGTTTTATAAATTTCGAAAATTTTAGATATTGTCAATTTTCAAAATAATATCTGTTTTTCGTGCCGAAGTACTTGGATACTGGGGTGGTGAATACCCTCGGGGACTGTTGACTAAGAGTCCACCAGACAGTGGCTTTGACCCAGTGGTAATAAACTAACAAAGTACCAAGATTGCCGTTAATTTAAATTCTGAAAATGGCCAAATACATGGTTTTAAGGTCACATGACATTTGAGCTGTTTTTTACCAATCGACGTCCTTGGTTAATTAGTCCGTCTGTCTTCCATTCATTGAACAAATATAATCATGCATGCCAAAATCTACCTTTGCTGGAAAGTTCAAAATAATCTGATTACTTTGTTGACTTTTTATACGACCGCACATAAGAGTGGTATGGACCGAAACGAGTGTTATATTAACTTAGCTATACAGGGTTCATTATTTGTCAAAATTGAATGCAGTTTTTAATGAATGTCTCAATGAGCACACCATTTACTACCGTTTTTGACAATAATAACTGTATTTTCTTATAACTTTTCAACCATATAAACGATAGCAAAATGAAACGGATAATATGAAGCAGCCGGCCGCGATACTGGTATTACCAGTAATGTAATATTTACAATACTGGTATTACCAGTATTATAATATTCACAATACTGGAAATACCAGTATTGTAAATATTACAATACTGGTAATACCAGTATTGTAACACTGTACAATACTAGAAATACCAGTATTGTAATGTTACAATACTGGTAATACCAGTATCGTACCTATACAATACTGGATGTACCAGTATCGTGCATTTACAATACTGGAATACCAGAATCTTTGATCTATACACAATACCGGAAGCTCCAGTATTCTTCATCCAACAATACTGGTAATACTAGTATTGTAAAACACACAATACTGGAAGCTCCAGTATTCTTCATCCAGCAATACTGGTAATACTAGTATTGCAAAACACACAATACTGGAAACTCTAGTATCTGGCAATTTGACACGAGTGGGCAGAGCCTAATTCTAACTGTAAATCACAGCTCATTGTATTTACCGTTAGTATTAGGCTCCGCCCAGTCATGTCAAATTACCTTACCAATATATATCAAACTCTAAGGGACCATACAAAATATTTTGACATTACAGGGCTTTTGCCTCTTATGTTATGTACAGCAGAAATGACGTATGAGTATGAATTATATTCAATTCTTTTAGTATAATGTAGACATAAAAACTCGGGTTAACCGGAATTCTACCTAATCTTCCAATATCTGCAATACTGGTATAGCCAGTATTTTCCAGTATCTGCAATACTGGTATTACCAGTATTTTCCAGAATCTTCCAGTATCTGCAATACTGGTATTACCAGTATTATAATATTCACTGTATCTACAATACTCATATTTTGGCAATGACCAGTATCTTCTAGTATTGCAGATACTGGAAAATTCTGGAAGATACTGGGATACTAGTATTTACCAGTATCTGTACCATTATTGCAGATACTGGAAGATACTGGTAAAATACTGGTATTACCAGTATTGTAGTACCAGTATCGCGGCTGGCTGCTTCATATTATCCAATGAAAGTTCCAAAGATGCTCAGCAAGAGTCGAGTTCTACAAAAGTAAATGGGTTTTTTCTTTAAGTTTTAAAACTGTATGAGCTCTATAAGGGACATATAAAGATATTCAATTGAAAAAAACATATTTTTTTTCTTCAGATTTGACGTAATAGTGTGGTAAAATTGAAAAACTGATTAAAAAGAGACAAGCAATTACAGACCCAATTCCTTATTATGCCTTTGCTGAAGAAATGTACAGCATTGTCTTGAGGGCTCATCTGAATACTGGACATGGAGAAAGAGATAAAATGTTAAAGGAGGTTAATAAGAAATATGCTAATGTTACAAGAAATGTCCTGAATTTATTCAAAGAAATGTGCGAGGAATGTCAACTGAAAAAGAGAAAAAATGCAAGTAAGGGCCTAGTCGTCAAACTACTTCTTATCAAGGATTTTAACAGTCGAGGACAAGTAGATTTAGTTGATATGCAGTCCATGCGTGATGGTGACTTTAAGTTCATTTTGCATTATCAAGATCATCTCACTAAGTTTGCTGTCTTACGTCCACTTACTTCAAAGCTTGCAGCAGAAGTTGGTTTTCAACTGTTGGACATATTTTTACTTTTTGGAGCTCCACATATCCTTCAATCAGACAACGGACGTGAATTTACAGCACATGGACTTCTTTGCTCGTTAGAATCCGAGGAAGATTTAGTGAAACACCTTAATCGTGCTGAAGAGGAAGGAAATGATTTAAGGGCTCCTGGTCATTTAGATCAACCAGACACTCAAGATGACGGGCATGAAATTGAAATTTGCACAGTATGTGAAACATCATGTTTTGTCAAAGTAAAATGTTCAATGTGTTCAAAGGCCAATGCTGATTTGGTGGTATGTCATTTGTGTTTCAATGAGGAAGTTATTTCTGAGGAGAGACGAAATGCTTCCGAATCTATGAGAAGGCAGGCCAACAGTATGAGAAATCTGTCCGAAAGAATTTTAACCGAGGTTGAAGTCGGAAAAAATATTCTTATTCCCATCCCTATGGTTGACAGCGGGAAGGGTGATCCACATAATTTGCTGGCTGTAGTCTTGAGCAGGGAGGAGCATGGCTATAAACTTGGAACAAAGTCAGGTGTATTATGTGGGCTTTATACCAGAAACCAATTTGAACTTTCCGATAATAACTTTTTAGCTAAGGACACTGTTCAACTTTAAACGGAAATTTCTCTGAGACAAGCAGTTAGTGATGCCTCAATATGTGATGGCCAAGGCTTTACAAAGTGTGGTTGTAGTGCTAGTGGGAAGTCCAGATACAACACGAAAAGATGTTTGTGTAGAAAAAATGGACTGATGTGTAATAGCCGTTGTCATCCAAACATTACCTGCATGAACAAGTAAAAAGTGAACTAAATTTTTTTTTTAAAAATTATAAATTTGTGTGGAATTTAATATCAAACCTAATCTCTTACTTTTTGTTTGCATAATTTATATTTTTCCACTTTTGATAAATAAACAGTTTTTGTTCATTAAATGTGTCAAAATACAAGGCAATTTATTGAATTTACAACTTTTTTTTCAGGCATTCAATAGAATGACTACAAATTTCAGGCAATTTATAAAATGCCTAAAAACGCCAGTCATTCTACAGAATGCCTAAAACTTTCAGGCATTCTATAGAATGCCTAAAGTTAGAGATTGCCTGGAAGCTGATTACATTAATTGTTCGGAAGCTGATTACATTAATAATCACATTTTAAATGTGTTAAAATACATTTTTTAATATTTAACTAATTCTAAAACTCTAAAGTGATTTTTCAAATGAATAAACCAAAGCTATTAGAAAAAAATTGTTAAGTGTAAAATTTTACCAAAATTTGAGAAGAAATTTATTTTATGGAATATATTTTAATAAATTTCATGCTATTTGCAAGGGGAAATTTCAAAAATGTGACCATTAATTTGGCAATACATTCACATTCTGCATCGATATTCCATTTGCGGTGCATTTCAATTGCACAGAAAAAATCTTACAGTTACGTGAAGAACATAAACACATGACAATTGTGCGGAATTTCTTTTTACCTTTCTTTAAAGTATATTTCGTATTTTCATAATATTTTATGGTTTTCATAAGCACTGTTGCAGCAACTTCTTTTTTACCTCTACCTCTTTTGCCAGACAGAAATCACTTAATCTGTAACCCCTGCCCACCACGGGGGGAGTAGTATATTTTTATTGCATGACTGTATACACACATATAAAATAATGTTTCATCAACACATAAAACAACAAAAATACACATCTTACAATATTAAACCTTAACATGTACATGTACTGTTGATTTATATTCATAGTGTTATATAATCAATAAAAACTACCAATGCATTTTAACATTTGGACTAGAAATATCTGTTGCCTTCAAAATTATTGTTTTTTTCTTTCTTTTATACATGTATGTTGCAAATTCACAAATTAATCTTTTTTTAAATTTATATTTCATATATTTGTATGTTATTCTTATATCATTTTTTATTTATTTTAAAGGCTGACGAAAGTGGTGAATAATCCATATTGCATCGTCAGTCATGCTGCAAAATGCAGAAAATGTTATGAATAAATTAAATACATGTATATTCTAAATAACAGGCAATCCGCACAAATGTAAAAAAAAACAAACTCTCAGGTATATTTTACAGACAATTGTAATGCTCTTTCTCCGTGCAAGTGGAATACCTGTTAATCCCCAAATACACGCAAATGTAATGCGCCCTCTGTTTGTGCTTAAATATATTTTTTAGCCATTGTTTGTACATGTACCCGATATCGTTCATTTCTTGAAATTTCTTCTAAATACCCTCGTTAATAAAATATGTTGATATTGTAAATGCGGAACTGAAACAAACAATAATGTGTACATAGCTGTTTTAATGATTTTTTATGGCTCTCGAAATATAAAAATTGTGAGAGCTTCATTTGATCAATGTTCATATTAAAAATATACAGATATCAATTCTTCTCTTCAAAAATAGGTTTATGATTTACGACTTACGAGTACCTACCACCACTCTTAACTCTGCGATCACTTTTTATCGCAAGTCGTAACTAATAGTGAAACGGTCGTAACTCTTAAGAGTACACTTACCTCTACGTTTACGACTTACCACCTTTAGTGAAACGATTGACTGGTGAGCAAAAAGGGAGGTAACTCTAATCTAAGATTGCAATGCAATCGCACAAAATAACAAAAAGGGAGGTAACTCCAATTTAATAGATTGCAATCATGCAAATTTTAAAAAAGGAGGTCACTCCAATTTAATAGATTGCAATGCAATCGTGCAAAATTTAAAAAAGAGAGGTAACTCTTAATTTAATAGATTGCAATGCAATCGTGCAAATTAAAAAAGGGAGGTAACTCTTAATTTAATAGATTGCAATGCAATCGCGCAAAATATTAAAGGGAGACAACTCCAAATTAATAGATTGCAATGCAATCGCACAATATAAAAAAGGGTGATAACTCCAATATAAAAAGGGAGGTAACTCCAATATAAAAAAGGGAGATAACTCCAATATAAAAAAGGGAGATAACTCCAATATAAAAAGGGAGATAACTCTAATATAAAAAAGGGAGATAACTCCAATATAAAAAGGGAGATAACTCCAATGTAAAAAAGGGAGATAACTCCAAAATAAAAAAGGGAGGTAACTCCAATATAAAAAAGGGAGATAACTCCATTTAAAAAGGGAGATAACTCCAATATAAAAAGGGAGATAACTCCAAAATAAAAAAGGGAGGTAACTCCAATATAAAAAAGGGAGATAACTCCATTTAAAAAAGGGAGATAACTCCAATATAAAAAGGGAGATAACTCCAATATAAAAAAGGGAGATAACTATAAAAAAGGGAGACAACTCCAATATAAAAAAGGGAGATAACTATAAAAAAGGGAGACAACTCCAATATAAAAAAGGGAGATAACTCTAATGTAAAAAGGGAGATAACTCCAATGTAAAAAAGGGAGGTAACTCCAATATAAAAAAGGGAGACAACTCCATTATTTTGGAATTATCTCCCTTTTTTATATTGGAGTTACCTCCCTTTTTTACATTGGAGTTATCTCCCTTTTTTACATTAGAGTTACCTCCCTTTTTACATTAGAGTTATCTCCCTTTTTTATATTGGAGTTATCTCCCTTTTTATATTGGAGTTATCTCCCTTTTTTAAAGGGAGATAACTCTAATGTAAAAAGGGAGGTAACTCTAATGTAAAAAAGGGAGATAACTCCAATGTAAAAAAGGGAGGTAACTCCAATATAAAAAAGGGAGATAATTCCAAAATAAAAAAGGGAGATAACTCCAATATAAAAAAGGGAGATAACTCCAATGTAAAAAAGGGAGGTAACTCCAATATAAAAAAGGGAGACAACTCCATTTAAAAAAGGGAGATAACTCCAATATAAAAAGGGAGATAACTCCAATATAAAAAAGGGAGATAACTCTAATGTAAAAAGGGAGGTAACTCTAATGTAAAAAAGGGAGATAACTCCAATGTAAAAAAGGGAGGTAACTCCAATATAAAAAAGGGAGATAATTCCAAAATAAAAAAGGGAGATAACTCCAATATAAAAAAAGGGAGATAACTCCAATGTAAAAAAGGGAGGTAACTCTAATGTAAAAAGGGAGATAACTCCAATGTAAAAAAGGGAGATCATTCCAAAATAAAAAAGGGAGATAACTCCAATATAAAAAAGGGAGATAACTCCAATGTAAAAAAGGGAGATAACTCCAATATAAAAAAGGGAGATAACTCCAATATAAAAAAGGGAGATAACTCCAAAATAAAAAGGGAGGTAACTCCAATATAAAAAAGGGAGGTAACTCCAATATAAAAAAGGGAGATAACTCCAATATAAAAAAGGGAGGTAACTCCAATATAAAAAAGGGAGATAACTATAAAAAAGGGAGATAACTCCAATATAAAAAGGGAGATAACTCCAATATAAAAAAGGGAGATAACTCTAATGTAAAAAGGGAGGTAACTCTAATGTAAAAAAGGGAGATAACTCCAATGTAAAAAAGGGAGGTAACTCCAATATAAAAAAGGGAGATAATTCCAAAATAAAAAAGGGAGATAACTCCAATATAAAAAAAGGGAGATAACTCCAATGTAAAAAAGGGAGGTAACTCTAATGTAAAAAGGGAGATAACTCCAATGTAAAAAAGGGAGATCATTCCAAAATAAAAAAGGGAGATAACTCCAATATAAAAAAGGGAGATAACTCCAATGTAAAAAAGGGAGATAACTCCAATATAAAAAAGGGAGATAACTCCAATATAAAAAAGGGAGATAACTCCAAAATAAAAAGGGAGGTAACTCCAATATAAAAAAGGGAGGTAACTCCAATATAAAAAAGGGAGATAACTCCAATATAAAAAAGGGAGGTAACTCCAATATAAAAAAGGGAGATAACTATAAAAAAGGGAGATAACTCCAATGTAAAAAAGGGAGGTAACTCTAATGTAAAAAGGGAGATAACTCCAATGTAAAAAAGGGAGATAACTCCAATATAAAAAAGGGAGATAACTCCAATATAAAAAAGGGAGATAACTCCAATATAAAAAGGGAGATAACTCCAATATAAAAAAGGGAGATAACTATAAAAAAGGGAGACAACTCCAATATAAAAAAGGGAGATAACTATAAAAAAGGGAGACAACTCCAATATAAAAAAGGGAGATAACTCTAATGTAAAAAGGGAGATAACTCCAATGTAAAAAAGGGAGGTAACTCCAATATAAAAAAGGGAGACAACTCCATTATTTTGGAATTATCTCCCTTTTTTATATTGGAGTTACCTCCCTTTTTTACATTGGAGTTATCTCCCTTTTTTACATTAGAGTTACCTCCCTTTTTACATTAGAGTTATCTCCCTTTTTTATATTGGAGTTATCTCCCTTTTTATATTGGAGTTATCTCCCTTTTTTAAAGGGAGATAACTCTAATGTAAAAAGGGAGGTAACTCTAATGTAAAAAAGGGAGATAACTCCAATGTAAAAAAGGGAGGTAACTCCAATATAAAAAAGGGAGATAATTCCAAAATAAAAAAGGGAGATAACTCCAATATAAAAAAGGGAGATAACTCCAATGTAAAAAAGGGAGGTAACTCCAATATAAAAAAGGGAGACAACTCCATTTAAAAAAGGGAGATAACTCCAATATAAAAAGGGAGATAACTCCAATATAAAAAAGGGAGATAACTCTAATGTAAAAAGGGAGGTAACTCTAATGTAAAAAAGGGAGATAACTCCAATGTAAAAAAGGGAGGTAACTCCAATATAAAAAAGGGAGATAATTCCAAAATAAAAAAGGGAGATAACTCCAATATAAAAAAAGGGAGATAACTCCAATGTAAAAAAGGGAGGTAACTCTAATGTAAAAAGGGAGATAACTCCAATGTAAAAAAGGGAGATCATTCCAAAATAAAAAAGGGAGATAACTCCAATATAAAAAAGGGAGATAACTCCAATGTAAAAAAGGGAGATAACTCCAATATAAAAAAGGGAGATAACTCCAATATAAAAAAGGGAGATAACTCCAAAATAAAAAGGGAGGTAACTCCAATATAAAAAAGGGAGGTAACTCCAATATAAAAAAGGGAGATAACTCCAATATAAAAAAGGGAGGTAACTCCAATATAAAAAAGGGAGATAACTATAAAAAAGGGAGATAACTCCAATATAAAAAGGGAGATAACTCCAATATAAAAAAGGGAGATAACTCTAATGTAAAAAGGGAGGTAACTCTAATGTAAAAAAGGGAGATAACTCCAATGTAAAAAAGGGAGGTAACTCCAATATAAAAAAGGGAGATAATTCCAAAATAAAAAAGGGAGATAACTCCAATATAAAAAAAGGGAGATAACTCCAATGTAAAAAAGGGAGGTAACTCTAATGTAAAAAGGGAGATAACTCCAATGTAAAAAAGGGAGATCATTCCAAAATAAAAAAGGGAGATAACTCCAATATAAAAAAGGGAGATAACTCCAATGTAAAAAAGGGAGATAACTCCAATATAAAAAAGGGAGATAACTCCAATATAAAAAAGGGAGATAACTCCAAAATAAAAAGGGAGGTAACTCCAATATAAAAAAGGGAGGTAACTCCAATATAAAAAAGGGAGATAACTCCAATATAAAAAAGGGAGGTAACTCCAATATAAAAAAGGGAGATAACTATAAAAAAGGGAGATAACTCCAATGTAAAAAAGGGAGGTAACTCTAATGTAAAAAGGGAGATAACTCCAATGTAAAAAAGGGAGATAACTCCAATATAAAAAAGGGAGATAACTCCAATATAAAAAAGGGAGATAACTCCAATATAAAAAAGGGAGATAACTCCAATATAAAAAAGGGAGATAACTATAAAAAAAAGGGAGATAACTCTAATGTAAAAAGGGAGATAACTCTAATGTAAAAAGGGAGATAACTCCAATGTAAAAAAGGGAGGTAACTCTAATGTAAAAAGGGAGATAACTCCAATGTAAAAAAGGGAGATAATTCCAAAATAAAAAAGGGAGGTAACTCCAATATAAAAAAGGGAGATAACTCCAATATAAAAAAGGGAGGTAACTCCAATATAAAAAAGGGAGACAACTCCAATATAAAAAAGGGAGATAACTATAAAAAAAGGGAGATAACTCCAAAATAAAAAAGGGAGGTAACTCCAATATAAAAAAGGGAGACAACTCCAATATAAAAAAGGGAGATAACTCCAATATAAAAAAGGGAGATAACTCCAATGTAAAAAAGGGAGGTAACTCTAATGTAAAAAGGGAGATAACTCCAATGTAAAAAAGGGAGATAATTCCAAAATAAAAAAGGGAGGTAACTCCAATATAAAAAAGGGAGATAACTCCAATATAAAAAAGGGAGGTAACTCCAATATAAAAAAGGGAGACAACTCCAATATAAAAAAGGGAGATAACTATAAAAAAAGGGAGATAACTCCAATATAAAAAAGGGAGGTAACTCCAATATAAAAAAGGGAGACAACTCCAATATAAAAAAGGGAGATAACTAAAAAAAAAGGGAGATAACTCCAATATAAAAAAGGGAGATAACTCCAATATAAAAAAGGGAGATAACTCCAATGTAAAAAGGGAGATAACTCCAATGTAAAAAAGGGAGGTAACTCCAATATAAAAAAGGGAGGTAACTCCAATATAAAAAAAGGGAGATAACTTCAATATAAAAAAGGGAGACAACTCCAATATAAAAAAGGGAGATAACTATAAAAAAGGGAGATAACTCCAATGTAAAAAAGGAGATAACTCCAATGTAAAAAAGGGAGGTAACTCCAATATAAAAAAGGGAGATAACTCCAATATAAAAAAGGGAGATAACTCCAATGTAAAAAGGGAGATAACTCCAATGTAAAAAAGGGAGGTAACTCCAATATACAAAAGGGAGGTAACTCCAATATAAAAAAAGGGAGATAACTCCAATATAAAAAAGGGAGACAACTATAAAAAAGGGAGATAACTCCAATGTAAAAAAGGGAGGTAACTCCAATATAAAAAAAGGGAGATAACTCCAATATAAAAAAGGGAGGTAACTCCAATATAAAAAAGGGAGATAATTCCAAAATAAAAAAGGGAGGTAACTCCAATATAAAAAAGGGAGGTAACTCCAATATAAAAAAGGGAGATAACTCCAATATAAAAAAGGGAGATAACTCCAATATAAAAAAGGGAGATAACTATAAAAAAAAGGGAGATAACTCTAATGTAAAAAGGGAGATAACTCTAATGTAAAAAGGGAGATAACTCCAATGTAAAAAAGGGAGGTAACTCTAATGTAAAAAGGGAGATAACTCCAATGTAAAAAAGGGAGATAATTCCAAAATAAAAAAGGGAGGTAACTCCAATATAAAAAAGGGAGATAACTCCAATATAAAAAAGGGAGGTAACTCCAATATAAAAAAGGGAGACAACTCCAATATAAAAAAGGGAGATAACTATAAAAAAAGGGAGATAACTCCAATATAAAAAAGGGAGGTAACTCCAATATAAAAAAGGGAGACAACTCCAATATAAAAAAGGGAGATAACTCCAATGTAAAAAAGGGAGGTAACTCTAATGTAAAAAGGGAGATAACTCCAATGTAAAAAAGGGAGATAATTCCAAAATAAAAAAGGGAGGTAACTCCAATATAAAAAAAGGGAGATAACTCCAATATAAAAAAGGGAGACAACTATAAAAAAGGGAGATAACTCCAATGTAAAAAAGGAGATAACTCCAATGTAAAAAAGGGAGGTAACTCCAATATAAAAAAAGGGAGATAACTCCAATATAAAAAAGGGAGGTAACTCCAATATAAAAAAGGGAGACAACTCCAATATAAAAAAGGGAGGTAACTCCAATATAAAAAAGGGAGGTAACTCCAATATAAAAAAGGGAGATAACTCCAATATAAAAAAGGGAGATAACTCCAATATAAAAAAGGGAGATAACTCCAATATAAAAAAGGGAGATAACTATAAAAAAAAGGGAGATAACTCTAATGTAAAAAGGGAGATAACTCCAATATAAAAAAGGGAGGTAACTCCAATATAAAAAAGGGAGACAACTCCAATATAAAAAAGGGAGATAACTCCAATATAAAAAAGGGAGATAACTCCAATATAAAAAAGGGAGACAACTATAAAAAAGGGAGATAACTCCAATGTAAAAAAGGAGATAACTCCAATGTAAAAAAGGGAGGTAACTCCAATATAAAAAAAGGGAGATAACTCCAATATAAAAAAGGGAGGTAACTCCAATATAAAAAAGGGAGATAATTCCAAAATAAAAAAGGGAGGTAACTCCAATATAAAAAAGGGAGGTAACTCCAATATAAAAAAGGGAGATAACTCCAATATAAAAAAGGGAGATAACTCCAATATAAAAAAGGGAGATAACTCCAATATAAAAAAGGGAGATAACTATAAAAAAAAGGGAGATAACTCTAATGTAAAAAGGGAGATAACTCTAATGTAAAAAGGGAGATAACTCCAATGTAAAAAAGGGAGGTAACTCTAATGTAAAAAGGGAGATAATTCCAATGTAAAAAAGGGAGATAATTCCAAAATAAAAAAGGGAGGTAACTCCAATATAAAAAAGGGAGATAACTCCAATATAAAAAAGGGAGGTAACTCCAATATAAAAAAGGGAGACAACTCCAATATAAAAAAGGGAGATAACTATAAAAAAAGGGAGATAACTCCAATATAAAAAAGGGAGGTAACTCCAATATAAAAAAGGGAGACAACTCCAATATAAAAAAGGGAGATAACTCCAATATAAAAAAGGGAGATAACTCCAATGTAAAAAAGGGAGGTAACTCTAATGTAAAAAGGGAGATAACTCCAATGTAAAAAAGGGAGATAATTCCAAAATAAAAAAGGGAGGTAACTCCAATATAAAAAAGGGAGATAACTCCAATATAAAAAAGGGAGGTAACTCCAATATAAAAAAGGGAGACAACTCCAATATAAAAAAGGGAGATAACTATAAAAAAAGGGAGATAACTCCAATATAAAAAAGGGAGGTAACTCCAATATAAAAAAGGGAGACAACTCCAATATAAAAAAGGGAGATAACTCCAATATAAAAAAGGGAGATAACTCCAATATAAAAAAGGGAGATGACTCCAATGTAAAAAGGGAGATAACTCCAATGTAAAAAAGGGAGGTAACTCCAATATAAAAAAGGGAGATAACTCCAATATAAAAAAGGGAGACAACTCCAATATAAAAAGGGAGATAACTATAAAAAAAAGGGAGATAACTCCAATATAAAAAAGGGAGATAACTCTAATGTAAAAAGGGAGATAACTCCAATGTAAAAAAGGGAGGTAACTCTAATGTAAAAAGGGAGATAACTCCAATGTAAAAAAGGGAGATAATTCCAAAATAAAAAAGGGAGGTAACTCCAATATAAAAAAAGGGAGACAACTCCAATATAAAAAAGGGAGGTAACTCCAATATAAAAAAGGGAGACAACTCCAATATAAAAAAGGGAGATAACTAAAAAAAAGGGAGATAACTCCAATATAAAAAAGGGAGGTAACTCCAATATAAAAAAGGGAGACAACTCCAATATAAAAAAGGGAGATAACTAAAAAAAAGGGAGATAACTCCAATATAAAAAAGGGAGATAACTCCAATATAAAAAAGGGAGATAACTCCAATGTAAAAAGGGAGATAACTCCAATGTAAAAAAGGGAGGTAACTCCAATATAAAAAAGGGAGGTAACTCCAATATAAAAAAGGGAGATAACTCCAATATAAAAAAGGGAGACAACTCCAATATAACTAGAGGCTCCCAGGAGCCTGTATAGCTCACCTGGGTATAATAATAACATCAGTCAATAAAACTTGATAACTTCGGTAAAAAAAATTAACAATTGTAGCCTTCGTCATTTTTATAAATTTGATGAAAAAAGGGCAAGAACTCCAAGATGGGTAATCGGATTTACTTCAAAATTGCAGGTAAATAAAAATTGATCGAAGGGTCGAACCGCCAGACACATTTTTGGAAGAGAACCATTCAATGACTATTTCATCAAAATTTTGTTCTTATTGAGCAAATGGTTTCAGACAAAAAGATTTTTATGGGAATTTCCCATAGGGTCCTATGTTAAATTAAGTTCGGCTGTGGCGGCCATCTTGGTCGGTGTTCTGAAATACTGGACACAATTTTGGAAGAGGACCACCCAAGAATCATTTCAGCAAAGTTTGGTTGAGATTGGCTCTGTAGTTTCAGAGAAGAAGATTTTTTTAATTTCATCCCCCCTTTTTTCTAATTTGCATAATCGGTCAAACTCGGTAAAAGTTCAAAGTTCATAAAAAATCCCGTAATATATGTTAAAAAGCTCATCATTATGCTTATACAGTTCAAATTTGGGCACTTTCTGGCTTAAAATAGAGCAGTTTTGGCCATTTGAAGAAATTTCTATTTTTAGTAATGGTGGCCATCTTGGATACAGGACGGCGCTGACGGACACAATTTTGAAAGGGGACCACCTAAGGATCATTTCAGCAAAGTTTGGTTGAGATTGACTCAGTAGTTTCAGAGGAGAAGATTTTTTTTTAATTCCATCCCCCCTTTTTCTAATTTGCATAATCGGTCAAAATCAGTAAAAGTTCAAAGTTCATAAAAAATCCGTAATATATGTTAAAAAGATCATCATTATGCTTATACAGTTCAAATTTGAGCACTTTCTGGCTTAAAATAGAGCAGTTTTGGCCATTTGAAGAAATTTCTATTTTTAATAATGGTGGCCATCTTGGATATAGGACGGCGCTGACGGACACAATTTTAAAAGGGGACCACCTAAGGATCATCTCAGCAAAGTTTGGTTGAAATTGGCTCAGTAGTTTCAGAGGAGAAGATTTTTTTTTAATTTCATCCCCCCTTTTTTTAAATTTCATAATCGGTCAAAATCGGTAAAAGTTCAAAGTTCATAAAAAATCCGTAATATATGTTAAAAAGCTCATCATTATGCTTATACAGTTCAAATTTGGGCACTTTCTGGCTTAAAATAGAACAGTTTTGGCCATTTGAAGAAATTTCTATTTTTAGTAATGGTGGCCATCTTGGATACAGGACGGCGCTGACGGACACAATTTTGAAAGGGGACCACCTAACGATCATCTCAGCAAAGTTTGGTTGAGATTGGCTCAGTAGTTTCAGAGGAGAAGATTTTTTTTTTAATTTCATCCCCCCTTTTTTTAAATTTCATAATCGGTCAAAATCGGTAAAAGTTCAAAGTTCATAAAAAAATCCCGTAATATATGTTAAAAAGTTCATCATTATGCTTATACAGTTCAAATTTGGGCACTTTCTGGCTTAAAATAGAGCAGTTTTGACCATTTGAAGAAATTTCTATTTTTAGTAATGGCGGCCATCTTGGATACAGGACGGGGCTAATGGACACAATTTTGAAAGGGGACCACCTAAGGATCATTTCAGCAAAGTTTGGTTGAGATTGGTTCAGTAGTTTCAGAGGAGAAGATTTTTTTTTAATTTCATCCCCCCTTTTTTCTAATTTGCATAATCGGTCAAAATGGGTAATGGGATTTACTTCAAAATTGCAGGGTAGGTAGATCTTGATATGCTGCACATTTTTGCAATAAACTTAACATCTATCTCTAAATAGTTTTTGAAATATAAGACGAAAAGTATTAAAAGGAAAAAAAAAAATTGATGAAAAAGGGGCAATAACTCCAAGATGGGTAATCAAATTTACTTCAAAATTGCAGGGTAGGTAGATCTTGACATGCTGAGCATGTTTGCAGTTTCAACTTACCATCTGTCTGTTATAGTTTTTGAAATAAAGGACGAAAAGTATTAAAATTTTGAAAATTTGATGAAAAAAGGGAAATAACTCCAAAATGAGTAATGGGATTTACTTCAAAATTGCAGGGTAGGTAGATCTTAATATGCCGCACATTTTTGCAATTTAAAGTTAACCTTTATCTCTTATAGTTTTTGAAATATAAGACGAAAAGCATTAAAATTTTACAAATTTGATGAAAAAAGGGCAATAACTCCAAGATGGGTAATCAGATTTACTTCAAAATTGCAGGGTAGGTAGATCTTGATGTGCTGATCATTTTTACCCCATGTCAGATTTTTGATATTACTAACGGTTTTTGAGATATTACCAAAAACCTGCAATTTTACCATATGTTCTATTTTTAGTAACAGCGGCCATGTTGGTTGGTGCACGGCATCACCGGACACAATTTTGAAACTAGATACCCTAGTAATGATTCAGACCAAGTTTGGTTTCCATTGGTCTAGTACTTTCAGAGGAGAAGATTTTTGAAAAAGTTTACGACGTACGACGGACGACGGACGACGACGACGGACGCCAAGTGATGAGAATAGCTCACCTGACCCTTTGGGTCAGGTGAGCTAAAAAAGGGAGATAACTATAAAAAAGGGAGATAACTCCAATGTAAAAAAGGAGATAACTCCAATGTAAAAAAGGGAGGTAACTCCAATATAAAAAAAGGGAGATAACTCCAATAAAAAAAAGGGAGATAACTCCAATGTAAAAAGGGAGATAACTCCAATGTAAAAAAGGGAGGTAACTCCAATATAAAAAAGGGAGGTAACTCCAATATAAAAAAAGGGAGATAACTCCAATATAAAAAAGGGAGACAACTCCAATATAAAAAAGGGAGATAACTCCAATGTAAAAAAGGAGATAACTCCAATGTAAAAAAGGGAGGTAACTCCAATATAAAAAAAGGGAGATAACTCCAATATAAAAAAGGGAGGTAACTCCAATATAAAAAAGGGAGATAATTCAAAATAAAAAAGGGAGGTAACTCCAATATAAAAAAGGGAGGTAACTCCAATATAAAAAAGGGAGACAACTCCAATATAAAAAAGGGAGATAACTATAAAAAGGGAGATAACTCCAATATAAAAAAGGGAGATAACTCCAATGTAAAAAGGGAGATAACTCCAATGTAAAAAAGGAGGTAACTCCAATATAGAAAAAAGGGAGATAACTCCAATATAAAAAAGGGAGATAACTATAAAAAAAGGGAGATAACTCTAATGTAAAAAGGGAGATAACTCTAATGTAAAAAGGGAGATAACTCCAATGTAAAAAAGGGAGGTAACTCTAATGTAAAAAGGGAGATAACTCCAATGTAAAAAAGGGAGTTAATTCCAAAATAAAAAAGGGAGGTAACTCCAATATAAAAAAAGGGAGATAACTCCAATATAAAAAAGGGAGGTAACTCCAATATAAAAAAGGGAGACAACTCCAATATAAAAAAGGGAGATAACTATAAAAAAAAGGGAGATAACTCCAATATAAAAAAGGGAGGTAACTCCAATATAAAAAAGGGAGACAACTCCAATATAAAAAAGGGAGATAACTCCAATATAAAAAAGGGAGATAACTCCAATATAAAAAAGGGAGATGACTCCAATGTAAAAAGGGAGATAACTCCAATGTAAAAAAGGGAGGTAACTCCAATATAAAAAAGGGAGATAACTCCAATATAAAAAAGGGAGACAACTCCAATATAAAAAGGGAGATAACTATAAAAAAGGGAGATAACTCCAATATAAAAAAGGGAGATAACTCTAATGTAAAAAGGGAGATAACTCCAATGTAAAAAAGGGAGGTAACTCTAATGTAAAAAGGGAGATAACTCCAATGTAAAAAAGGGAGATAATTCCAAAATAAAAAAGGGAGGTAACTCCAATATAAAAAAGGGAGATAACTCCAATGTAAAAAAGGGAGGTAACTCCAATATAAAAAAGGGAGATAACTCCAATATAAAAAAGGGAGATAACTCCAATGTAAAAAGGGAGATAACTCCAATGTAAAAAAGGGAGGTAACTCCAATATAAAAAAGGGAGGTAACTCCAATATAAAAAAAGGGAGATAACTCCAATATAAAAAAGGGAGATAACTCCAATGTAAAAAAGGAGATAACTCCAATGTAAAAAAGGGAGGTAACTCCAATATAAAAAAAGGGAGATAACTCCAATATAAAAAAGGGAGGTAACTCCAATATAAAAAAGGGAGATAATTCCAAAATAAAAAAGGGAGGTAACTCCAATATAAAAAAGGGAGGTAACTCCAATATAAAAAAGGGAGACAACTCCAATATAAAAAAGGGAGATAACTATAAAAAAGGGAGATAACTCCAATATAAAAAAGGGAGATAACTCCAATGTAAAAAGGGAGATAACTCCAATGTAAAAAAGGAGGTAACTCCAATATAGAAAAAAGGGAGATAACTCCAATATAAAAAAGGGAGATAACTCCAATATAAAAAAGGGAGGTAATTCCAATATAAAAAAGGGAGGTAACTCCAATATAAAAAAGGGAGGTAACTCCAATATAAAAAAGGGAGATAACTACAATATAAAAAAGGGAGATAACTCCAATATAAAAAGGGAGATAACTCCAATATAAAAAAGGGAGATAACTCCAGTTAAACTAGAGGCTCCCAGGAGCCTGTATAGCTCACCTGGGTATAATAACAACATCAGTCAATAAAACTTGATAACTTCGGTAAAAAAAATTAACAAATGTAGCCTTCGTCATTGCAGACCCCTTCTACAAAAAAATGTGGGCAGGGGTTCCCCCTTTAATGTAAGTTATCAAAATTGCTGTAAAAAAACATATAAGTCAATGATTCTCAAAATTTAGCTTTTCCTACTTCACATTTTGTAATAGAGTTGCTTCCCTTTGATTATTTGAGTAACCAAAAGCAGTGAGTCAACAAAAATATGCATTTCAAGAGGAATAACCCTTCACAGCTGTCGCACATTTTTAACTGTGGGAAATTTTTTGTAGATCTTGACATGCTGAACATTTTTGCAGTTTAAACTTTCCCTCTATCTCTAATAGTTTTTGAGATATAAGATGATAGTATTAAAATTGGGAACATTTTGATGAAAAAAGGGCAATAACTCCAAAATGGGTAATTGGATTTACTTCAAAATTGCAGGGTAGGAAGATCTTGACATGCTGCAAATTTTTGAAATTTAAACTTAACCTTTATCTTTTATAGTTTTTGAAATATAAGACGAAAAGTATTAATTTTTTTTTATAAATTTGATGAAAAAAGGTCGAGAACTCCAAGATGGGTAATCAGATTTACTTCAAAATTGCAGGTAAAAAAAAAAATGGATAGAAGGGTCGAACCGCCAGACACTTTTTTGGAAGAGAACCATCCAATGACTATTTCATCAAAATTTTGTTCTTATTGAGCAAATGGTTTCAGACAAAAATATTTTTATGGGAATTTCCCATAGGGTCCTATGTTAAATTAAGTTCGGCTGTGGCGGCCATCTTGGTCGGTGTTCTGAAATGCCGGACACAATTTTGGAAGAGGACCACTCAAGAATCATTTCAGCAAAGTTTGGTTGAGATTGGCTCAGTAGTTTCAGAGGAGAAGATTTTTTTTAATTTCATCCCCCCTTTTTCTAATTTGCATAATCGGTCAAAATCGGTAAAAGTTCAAAGTTCATAAAAAATCCCGTAATATATGTTAAAAAGCTCATCATTATGCTTATACAGTTCAAATTTGGGCACTTTCTGGCTTAAAATAGAGCAGTTTTGGCCATTTGAAGAAATTTCTATTTTTAGTAATGGCGGCCATCTTGAATACAGGACGGCGCTGACGGACACAATTTTGAAAGGGGACCACCTAAGGATCATTTCAGCAAAGTTTGGTTGAGATTGGCTCAGTAGTTTCAGAGGAGAAGATTTTTTTTTAATTTCATCCCCCCTTTTTTCTAATTTGCATAATCGGTCAAAATCGGTAGAAGTTCAAAGTTCATAAAAAATCCCGTAATATATGTTAAAAAGCTCATCATTATGCTAATACAGTTCAAATTTGGGCACTTTCTGGCTTAAAATAGAGCAGTTTTGGCCATTTGAAGAAATTTCTATTTTTAGTAATGGCGGCCATCTTGGATACAGGACGGCGCTGACGGACACAATTTTTAAAGGGGACCACCTAAGGATCATTTCAGCAAAGTTTGGTTGAGATTGGCTCAGTAGTTTCAGAGGAGAAGATTTTTTTTTAATTTCATCCCCCCTTTTTTCTAATTTGCATAATCGGTCAAAATCGGTAAAAGTTCAAAGTTCATAAAAAATCCCATAATATATGTTAAAAAGCTCATCATTATGCTTATACAGTTCAAATTTGGGCACTTTCTGGCTTAAAATAGAGCAGTTTTGGCCATTTGAAGAAATTTCTATTTTTAGTAATGGCGGCCATCTTGGATACAGGACGGCGCTGACGGACACAATTTTTAAAGGGGACCACCTAAGGATCATTTCAGCAAAGTTTGGTTGAGATTGGCCTAATAGTTTCAGAGGAGAAGATTTTTTTTAAATTTCATCCCCCCTTTTTTCTAATTTGCATAATCGGTCAAAATCGGTAAAAGTTCAAAGTTCATAAAAAATCCGTAAAATATGCTAAAAAGCTCATCATTATGCTTATACACTTCAAATTTGGGCACTTTCTGGCTTAAAATAGAGCAGTTTTGGCTATTTGAAGAAATTTCTATTTTTAGTAATGGCGGCCATCTTGGATACAGGACGGTGCTGACTGACACAATTTTGAAAGGGGACCACCTAAGGATCATTTCAGCAAAGTTTGGTTGAGATTGGCTCAGTAGTTTCAGAGAAGATTTTTTTTAAATTCCATCCCCCCTTTTTTCTAATTTGCATAATCGGTCAAAATGGGTAATGGGATTTACTTCAAAATTGCAGGGTAGGTAGATCTTGACATGCTGCACATTTTTGCAATAAGCTTAACATCTATCTCTAAATAGTTTCTGAAATATAAGACGAAAAGTATTAAAATGAAAAAAAAAAATGATGAAAAAAGGGCAATAACTCCAAGATGGGTAATCAAATTTACTTCAAAATTGCAGGGTAGGTAGATCTTGACATGCTGAACATGTTTGCAGTTTCAACTTACCATCTGTCTCTTATAGTTTTTGAAATAAAGGACGAAAAGTATTATAATTTTGAAAATTTGATGAAAAAAGGGAAATAACTCCAAAATGAGCAATGGGATTAACTTCAAAATTGCAGGGTAGGTAGATCTTGATATGCCGCACATTTTTGCAATTTAAAGTTAACCTTTATCTCTTATAGTTTTTGAAATATAAGACGAAAAGTATTAAAATTTTACAAATTTGATGAAAAAAGGGCAATAACTCCAAGATGGGTAATCAGATTTACTTCAAAATTGCAGGGTAGGTAGATCTTGATGTGCTGATCATTTTTACCCCATGTCAGATTTTTGATATTATTAACGGTTTTTGAGTTATTACCAAAAACCTGCAATTTTACCATATGTTCTATTTTTAGTAACAGCGGCCATGTTGGTTGGTGCACGGCATCACCGGACACAATTTTGAAACTAGACACCCTAGTAATGATTCAGACCAAGTTTGGTTTCCATTGGTCTAGTACTTTCAGAGGAGAAGATTTTTGAAAAAGTTTACGACGTACGACGGACGACGGACGACGACGACAAGTGATGGCAATAGCTCACATGACCCTTTGGGTCAGGTGAGCTAACAAGTTCCCGTGTTAAGCCGTTGCCCATGTTGACCCATCCCAGAGTCCCCTCTTTCTGATTTTTTGTTAACAAACTTTTCTCATCCTGAATATGACTGAAATATTGCTTGCTGGACCTTAAGCAATCAATCAATCAATCAATTCGCACACATTATTGTATCCAGCTCTATTGGTGTGTCGACATTGCTTTTTAACATAAATATTCCATGATAAAGGGCGGGGGACACTGGTACGCTCTCCTTTTGGCTTTTCCTTTTTTTTGTATTTATTTTTTTTGTGTATTCATTTATTTCATCTTTCTTTTTAATAGTGACTTTTCTTGGCTGGACTCGGCTACACGCTGCTTAAATAAAGCCTGAAGTAGTCGCTACTAGAAAATATACGGGATACTTACACTACGGTTCATCACGATTGGATCCAGGTCTTTATGGAGTCCGCGTTGTTCATATATGTGGGTTTTTTTTAGCTCTTGTGTGGCCCTGCCAATTGTTTGTCCGTCTATGATATCGTGTTTCCGATGTTCTGGACCTTTCTTTGGTGAGTAAACGGTTCGGTTTCTGGCCCCATATTACACATGTTATAGTGTTAACTTTCAAAGAAATATAGCATTTGTCGGACTATCGGACCGTCGGACTATCGGACCGTCGGACTATCGCACTGTCGGACTGTCGGATTATAGGTCGGACCCCATGAAAAACAGGGAAAAAAAGTGTTCAAGATATTTTGTAATTTGGAGAAAACACATTATATTATAAGTAAACAGCAATTCTTCAATAAATCTCTACATAGTTCAACAAATGCTGTAATAAATGATGAACACACAGATATCTTTTTAAATGATGAGTACCCTTTTATAACGAAAATATCTGAGTACCAAAAAGCAAATGTGGGAGAGTGGAGAACGACTGAACAGGAATGCCCAAAGCTTTAAAAAACATGAAAAATATGAAATCCCCAGGGAAATGATTGATTCACAACAGAATTCTATAAATTTGCTGGCTTAATGTGGAAAACAATTTCTAAAAATTTCCTATAAGACAGCAATAGGGAAGTCTAAATACTCCTTAATAAATTGGCTACTAATACCAATTACTCTGCTAAATATAGATCTGATAATATATATTCAGCTGCAATTTCAAATAGACTGAAACCAGTTTTGGTAGATTTGATAAGTCAAACACAAAAGGGTTTTTAAAGGGAAGATATATTGGGGAATGTACTAGACTGATTTTTGATCTTATAGAAAAAATGGAAGAGGATGGCATTCCTGGTTTGCTGGTTATCCTAGATTTTGAAAAAGCTTTTGATACAGTGGAATGGTCTTTTCTGTACAACACAATACATTTTTTAGGGTTCAGGGAATGTTTTTGTTCTTGGATATAATATAAAAACCTTTTCTAGTGATATCAGCAGCTGTATTATAAATAATAGACACTGTTGTGATTATTATTAATTTGGTAGGGATGTACTTCAGGGTTATCCTCTATCATCAATCTATTTATATTAGTTCTAGAAATACTCGCTGTAGCCTTAAAGAATGATAAAGATATTATCGAAGTAGAGATAAAAAAAAACTCTGAATTTCTCAGTTACGTACAGCAGGTCGGCTCTCGGTGGTTGAAAATTGGCATTAAATAACTGTAACCACAGCCAAATAGTCAATCATATTAATAGATATATAATATACTGGTTACTTCACATACACTGCTGTGTCTAAAGTACATGTTAATCAATAAAACTAAATACAGTAGTCCCCTCTTAAAAAGCCACCCTTTCTGTTATGAAAAAGTGGTCCTATTGGAGGGATGCCTTCACTTCGAGGAGAAAAATTTAGTAGTAATTTACTATCTCAGTGCATCTGAAATCTGGCCTGATAAGAGAGGTGGCCTTTGTTGGGAATGGCCTGATAAGAGAGGTGGCCTTTGTTGGGAATGGCCTTATAAGAGAGGTGGCCTTTGTTGGGAATGGCCTGATAAGAGAGGTGGCCTTTGTTGGGAATGGCCTGATAAGAGAGTTGTCCTTTGTTGGGAATGGCCTGATAAGAGAGGTGGCCTTTGTTGGGAATGGCCTGATAAGAGAGGTGGCCTTTGTTGGGAATGGCCTTATAAGAGAGGTGGCCTTTGTTGGGAATGGCCTTATAAGAGGGGTGGCCTTTGTTGGGAATGGCCTGATAAGAGAGGTGGCCTTTGTTGGGAATGGCCTTATAAGAGAGGTGGCCTTTGTTGGGAATGGCTTGATAAGAGAGGTGGCCTTCGTTGGGAATGGCCTGATAAGAGAGGTGGTCTTTGTTGGGAATGGCCTGATAAGAGAGGTGGCCTTTGTTGGGAATGGCCTGATAAGAGAGGTGGCCTTTGTTGGGAATGGCCTTATAAGAGAGGTGGCCTTTGTTGGGAATGGCCTGATAAGAGAGGTGGCCTTTGCTGGGAATGGCCTGATAAGAGAGGTGGCCTTTGTTGGGAATGGCCTGATAAGAGAGGTGGCCTTTGTTGGGAATGGCCTTATAAGAGGGGTGGCCTTTGTTGGGAATGACCTGATAAGAGAGGTGGCCTTTGTTGGGAATGGCCTGATAAGAGAGGTGACCTTTGTTGGGAATGGCCTGATAAGAGAGGTGGCCTTTGTTGGGAATGGCCTTATAAGAGAGGTGGCCATTGTTGGGAATGGCCTGATAAGAGAGGTGGCCTTTGTTGGGAATGGCCTTATAAGAGAGGTGGCCTTTGTTGGGAATGGCCTTATAAGAGGGTGACTACTAAATAAAACAATAGGAAAAAATAAAACTTAATTATGGGTGTTATATTTGTCTCCATTATTTCTTGTAGAAAATAACACATAACACTGTTAGAAATAAATTAAAGAAGAATGAGCACCATGGAAAAACACTATTTATGTCTATAACTCTATAATTAATAAAAGATATTTGTTATTTACAGTACAGTTAGAGCCATAGCATGATAAATCACTGTGATAGACGTATCACTCATCTTGGTGATTTAGATGTATCATTTATTATATTGGGGCCGTCGTGGTCATGGATTTACAACTACCTGTGCAATCAGTGACTATCACCACTAAAGTTATGAGCTTGAACCACATTCATGGCGAGGTGAACTCAATACAAAATTATGTGATTAAGTTTGTCAGTGACTTGCGGCAGGTCAGTGGTTTTCCCCGGGTACTCCGGTTTCCTCCACCAATAAAACTGACTGCCCCGATACAACTGAAATATTGTTGAAATGTGAAAGTGCCGTTAAACACCATAAACCATAAACCTAAACCTTTTATTAAATTAAATATATCTTCAAAATTTGTTTTACATTTAGAGAGTTAATTACTATCACCTAAAAGGCATATCAAAATAAGTAAATAGATTAAACAGACCAAAAGATATATCAGTATGACTAAGAAGAGTGATACATCTATCACAGAGATTTATCACACTATGTCTCTGATGGTACTGTATCTAATAAAAAAGCAAATTAAAGTAGTTTCTATCAACAATCCGAACAGAAAATTCAATCATTTACAGAACACACACACCAATCAATCTTACCCCAGGAGCAACAAACTGGGAAAGAAAAAAAACAGAGATAATTTCTCTCTGTAGAACATAATTACAAAAAAGTCAGTGATATTCATTTTATTAATTAGTGTTGTTGGTAAAAAAACGTAAAAATGTTAGAATTCCAGAAAAGTCAGTGACAATCATTTTATTAATTAGCATTGTGTGTAAAAAACATAGAAATGTTAGAATTACAGAAAAGTCAGTGACAATCATTTTGTTAATTAGCATTGTGTGAAAAATGACATAGAAATGTTAGAATTACAGAAAAGTCAGTGACAATCATTTTATTAATTAGCATTGTGTGAAAAATGACATAGAAATGTTAGAATTACAGAGAAGTCAGTGACAATCATTTTATTAATTAGCATTGTGTGAAAAATGACATAGAAATGTAAGAATTACAGAAAAGTCAGTGACAATCATTTTATTAATTAGCATTGTGTGAAAAATGACATAGAAATGTTAGAATTACAGAAAAGTCAGTAACAATCATTTTATTAATTAGCATTGTGTAAAAAACATAGAAATGTTAGAATTACAGAAAAGTCAGTGACAATCATTTGATTAATTAGCATTGTGTAAAAAACATAGAAATGTTAGAATTACAGAGAAGTCAGTGACAATCATTTTATTAATTAGCATTGTGTAAAAAACATAGAAATGTTAGAATTACAGAGAAGTCAGTGACAATCATTTTATTAATTAGCTTTGTGTGAAAAATGGCATAGAAACGTTGCCAAAAGATAGCATCTGGAAGAACAAAGCGACTACTTTAAGAATTATATAATTTATCCTCATTCTTTATAAAACTGTGCTTGTTCTTTGTTAATTGAAGCTTGTTCTTAATTAATCTATGCTATTGTTTTTATCAATCTTGAAAATGTTGAAAATTTGCTAAAACACTAATTTTGAAAATGCGTAATCAGTTACAAAAATGACGAGGGCTGGCTGAACCATTGCTTACAAATCAACAAATTCTGAAAGTCTGTTGAAATTATTTGATTATATTCAAATTCTCTTTCTTAAATATAATGACATATGATCAGTTCTAATGTATTAATTAAAGGTTAGGGTTATGGTGTTTAATGCCACTTTCAACAATATTTCAGCTATGTCGTGGTGGTGTCTTATTGGTTGAGGAAACCAGACTATGTGGAGAAAACCACCAATCTGCTGCAAGTTACTGACAAATTGACTCACATAAGGTTTTATTGAGTAGACCTCGTTTTGAGCAGGATTCAAACTCACAACACTGGTTGCATAGACAGTTACAAATCTAACTACCATACGATCACCACCACGACTGTCCCTATCAATCAACAACTTCATGAAATTATATAGGGTATAAAATATTACTTCCTTAATCTGGCTGTAAGAGTTCATAGCATTTATTCAGTCCCTTTAACAAACATATTGAATTTGAATTATCATTTTCGAGATGGGAATGTTATAATTAAGATGAGGTGTGAATGCATACTTGTTCCTGGAAAATTCATTTAAAACAACTCCATAGCATTTTATCTTTAATGAACAAATAATATATACTGTTTATTCCATCAGAAAAAAATATTATAATATTTTGTTTCTTCCTTGGAATAGATGTAATATAATATTTGTTACAGTCAGATCAAATGTTATGGCAGAATTTTGATCTCATCATAGTGGCATATATTAAAAAAAACAACAACATGCATTTTCGTTTTGTCCAATCTTCATTCTAACATTTAAACTAGTTACAAAATGAATGAAGAAGATAGTAGATGTTTTATTGCATTAGTTAAGAATTATTACACTAAGTATGTGGGTCAATAGGATGAGAATTGACTTACGCTTTTCCCTTATCAACAACTGAAGAATCCATCCTTAAGAGTCTAGTCCCATACTTGGAAGAAGAAGAACAATACTGATTGTTGATACCTCGATCTAGTGCTGTCTTAACACATGGGGACACAGGGCAGTTATCCGGGGGCCCCATGACCATAGGGGCCCAAAGTTAATCTATGTATGTTGTATATAGCATGTTTTTGTTTTTCTTAATGTTTAAACACTGATTTTGTTGGAAGTACCAATACAATAAATATATGTTTAATTTTATCGACAATAACATTTTTATTCCTGTGAGTGGTTGTCTAGGTAGGGCCCCAGTGCACTGCATTGCCTGGGGGCCTATGATGCGGTTAAGACGACCCTGCCTCGATCACCCACTTATGTGAATCACGCTATCACACGAAAATGAAAGAGTTAATCATACTTGTTTGTGAGATTGCATACTGGACAAGATCCAGTAGTCAGTAGTCCTTACTTACATGCACATATGGTAAATGTATTTTAAAAAATACAAATTTCAAATCTTTTGACCTGCAAAAAGTAAAAACCCCTACATTGCAATGCTCTTGACCTACCTTGGGGAGATGGCTGATGCATCCTAAATGATCTTTGAGTGATTTTCCTGTCGTTGATGTCACTGTACAAAATATCGTCAACATATTTGAGAACTCTGTCTGAAACTCTAACAGAACTTTGGCATCAAGTTTTGGAATTTCTACTTCTTTCGATTTCGGCTTTTCTGAAAATAAAATAATTCTTTGATTAATTATTTGGGTTGGCTTATTTGTTACTTTTTAAATATTGTTGAAAGTGCAGTTAAACACCATAACCCTAATCCCCCTCTCTTTAAGCATTTTTCCATGACCCAATCATTTTTACTGAAGTGCCTGTACCAAGCTAGGAAAGTGAGCAGTCATGTATTTGTGTGTTAGGGATATTGATTTTGCTTCTTTTGACAATTTTTCTATTGGATTTCAGAACTGTTCTGACAGTGTGAAATGTTTTGTTTTTCATTTGATCATTACAATAATATGAGACAGGCAACCTGTTTGAAGGACGAAGTCCTAAAATTTCAATAATACGATGATCCGTACACGTTAGCCTCACCGCCACCGGACGCAATTACGAACAATTTCGATGATATTGACCGTGGCATTTGATAATAATTTATAAATTTGACCAAATTGATGAAGCTGATTGCATGTTCATATTTCAGATTAAACACCAATATTCCTTTTGAATCATAGCCCATATATTATTCAATGCATTGTTACAGGTTTTAACTTGGAACAGATTTTCATGATCCTGTTCTAGTCACTCTGTGACCTAGATCCGGACACAATTTCGAACGACATCATAATAACCTTTCTAGTGTAAATTATTTAATGACAACTGTTAAAATTGAAAGAGCATTCATTCATTTACGTTCACATATCTATTTGTATATAATACACATGACATAAAAACCTTTCCTTTATTCATACCATAAATGTGTGCCAGTTTGCATTCGGAATTCCTTGGACTCTTCAATGAATAAGGTACATCACGGATTTTGACATTTTGGGATAGATCAAGGTAAGGAAAATGTATTATATTGACTGTTTTTGTTTTAATTTCAGTGTGTTCTACATATGCATAGAACCAGGAGATCATATTCTTTCCAATTACAGGCATAAGATAACAAAATATGCGAACCTCAATGAATTTTAGCGATAGATTCCAAGTGCAATTGTCGATCGTTTTCTGTTTACAAATATGAAAACCCGTCGTCTGCAACATTCAACAACTGCGCATGAATAATTTTCTCCCAAAACACGAGTAATTTAGCGGGGTATCTATTTATAAAAGCATTTTTTTAATTCATGTTTTGAAGGAACAATTAGGGGACATACTTTTTATTTCGTTCGTAATTGCGCCCGGTGAGGCTATTATCTTTTATTTTGAATGAATTGTGTAGCCGATTTGTTATGGTGTTCATTTTACCTACGCCGCTCTTCCATCGGTAAACTGACGAGTTCTGTCCCCTGGCTCGTACCTCGGTTAGATTGAGAGAGATTGAGTCAGTCTATTCCATCGGGAGTTTCGTAGAAAGAGATTTTTTTATTAGAATTTTATTAAAAGTTTATTTCGATTTTGCTTAGAGTAAATAATCAAAGAATTGGGAATTTTTCATTGAAATAGATTTCTTTTGCGTTTCTAAATTATCAATTGATCTATTTTTTAAACTTCCGGTGAGCAGATTTTTAGCTATCAATATAGAAGGAAAAATCGGACAGCTTACCGTTAAAAGGACTTCGTCCTTTATTAAATACAGTATTAGATTGTAATACATGTATATATTTTATCATTACAATATTAAATACAGTATTAGATTGTAATACATGTATATATTTTCATTTGCTTTTTTTCTTGTTTATAATTCGTAAAATTAAAATCATAATGGCACAATCTACAAAGAATAGAAATATAATATAAAATACGGAAACAGAATTTCATAGTGTACTGCCATATGACTGCATCTTAATCAACCAAAGGGGGCCGTCGTTGCCATGATCCTATGGTAGTTGAATTTACAACTACCTATGCAATCAGTGCTTATCACCACTGATGTTTGAATCTCGATCAGGGCGAGGTGTACAACATTATGTGATAAAGTTTGTCAGTGACTTGCGACAGGTCGGTGGTTTTCTCCGGGTCCTCAGGTTTCCTCCACCAATAAAAATGATCGCCACGATATAACTAAAATATTGTTGAAAGTGGCATCAAACACCATCAAAGAAAGTAACAAACAAACATAATCAATTAAACTGATTTAATTAGATATCTAAAGAAATAAAGTCTACCATGAGCATTGTTCCACAGTGCAGTCCTCTTGTTGTATGCCTGAGTATGACCTTTTGTTGAAATTCTGTCTGAAAGTGATCTCCGAGGCTGCAATAGATTGGACTTGAATTCTGGTATCTGTATGTTGTAATACTGAGATTCTTTTCCTATATCTGTAAAATTATATTAGAAATTCATGGATATCTGTAAAATTATATTACAAATTCATGGACATCAGTAAAATTATATTAGAAATTCACATCTGTAAAATTATATTAGAAATTCATGGATATCTGTAAAATTATGTAAGAAATTTATGGATATCTGTAAAATTATATTGGAAATACATAGATATCTGTAAAATTATAATAGAAATTCATTGATATCTGTAAAATTATATCAGAAATTCATAGATATCTGTAAAATTATATTAGAAATTCATTGATATCTGTAAAATTATATTAGAAATTCATTGACAACAGTAAAATTACATTAGAAATTCATGGATATCTGTAAAATTATATTAGAAATTCATGGACATCAGTAAAATTATATTAGAAATTCATGGATCTCTGAAAAAAAATATTTGAGAAATTCATGGCTTTATCAAACCATACTTATAGAATATATACATAGCAGTTTTAATGGAATGGCCACAGGTCCTTGTTATAATAATTGTTATAGGGTATATGCATTGCTTTGTGACAAACAGGGGTCAGTGTCCATATAATAATACAGAAAGTAGGATAGGCCTCGTCAACGGTAAATTAAAAAAATAAGATAAAATATTTACCTTCTATAATTATGTTGTTCCTTGCTTTCTATAATCGGTTGCTTGATGGTGCTTAACGCCACTTTCAACAATATTTCAGTTATATCGTGGCCGTCAGTTTTATTGGTGAAGAAACCAGAGGACCCACAGAAAACCACCGACCTGCTGCAAATCACTGACAAACTTTATCACATATTGTTGTACACCTCTCCCTGATCACATCAGTGGTGATAGGCACTGATTGCATAGGTAGTTGTAAATCCAACTACCATACGATCATGGCCACGACGTCCTCTCTTCTATAATCGGATGCATGAATAAAAGAATGATAGAAAGATAAATTGACATGCACATTCTGTCATTCTTTTATTCACAGTCTGACTATAAAAAATGCATGAGAGACACTGAAGGAAAGCACATTTCCGCTTTCGTTTTTGACACCTCGGACTTGTAATCCATAAGAAGCTTTTCATTAAGGCTCTGGGTCGAAGTTGATTGCTTGAGAATAAATAAAAAACTTAAATTACCTTCCTGAACACTTGTAAAAACATCCACCACACTCATTCGTTTTGGCAGATATTTCTTTAAATACTTGACTAGAATTCCATTGTGCATGTCTTCATAAGCATACATGCCTTTACTCCTGCAAAAAACAAAATATCAATTAAATGTAGTTTTTTACACAAAAAGCTAATGTCTCCACTCACATTCCTTCATTTTTTAAAAGAAAGACACCTCGTTATTCCCATTTAAAATGGTTTGGTTTTATGGTGTTTAACACCACTTTCAACAATATTTCAGCTACATGTATATCGTGGCAGTCAGTTTTATTTGTGGAGGAAACCGCAGGACCCGGAGAAAACCATCGACCTGTCGCAAGTCACTGACAAACTTTATCACATAATGTTGTATAGAGTTCACCTCATCTGAGCGGGGTTCGAACTCACATCGTTAGTGGTGATAGGTAGGCACTGGTTGCATAGGTAGCTATAAAACCAACTACCCATACGATCACGACCATAACGGCCCCAGGAGCAATTGCACACAAACTATTTGATGAAATATTTTGAAGTTAAAAAGGACAATAACTCTTCAAAAATAGTGCCATCAAACATGATGTAATGATATCTCAATTTATAAAATATGTACATTCTTTTACATAGATTTGTTCTATTCAAACTCTTTTTGACAGAGTCAACTCATTAATTGCAATAAAAATACTTCAAAATCTAAAAATATGACAGCAAACATAAAAACATCCAAACTGTGATTAAAATGAAATGTTCTGTCAATTTCCTCATCATGAAAAGATAAAAAATAATAAAAATAAAAATAAACAGTAGAAATATAGAATCGGTGAAAGCTTGTAAAATCTAAATACTCAATACTGAGTACAACAAATCCAGAGTACATACTTGAGGGGTCTTTTCTACTTAAATGCTTCAAGAAATTTTCTTTGAGTTTAAACAAGCCACATAGTCAAATCTGCCTTAAAGGGTTAAGGTTAGGGTTCTGGTGTTTAACACTACTTTCAACAATACTTCAGTTATATCATGTTGGTCAGTTTTATTGGTGGAGGAAACCAGAGTGCCCGGAAAAAAAACCCACTGACCTTTCGCAAGTCACTGACAAATTTTATCACATAATGTTGTATCTAGTACATGTAACAACTTCAGCGGTGATAGGCACAGATTGCAAAGGTAGTTGTAAATCCAACTAACGTACGATCACGACCACGACTGCCCCCGCCTTAAAGGGCACCTCTACAGGGCTCCCACTACTTTGAAATCAGAGGGAGAAGTGACTTCTCTTTCAGGTGCTGACAAAAGAGAAGTGAGAGACAACAGGGAGAAGTGGTGAGAGTACAGGGAGAAGTCAAAATCTTTCTCTAATTGTACCACTTTTCACATTCGCGGGGCATTATCATGGCATTCATATGTTATAATGTACTTGTTATGCATTAAGGTATATTCAGTAGTTGTTTAATTCCTTGTTTTTGTTAGCATATCATCTCTCTGATTTACATATGTCCTTGTATTTGTTTTTTGTTTGTTTGTATTAAATAAACCCTTTTCAGATTCTTTGTTTTGTCTTGCAGATGATAAAGGCACATATATGATAGTCAACTATTGTCCAATAAATAATAAATAAATAAAATTGAATAATTATTTTAATCTAATCAAATTTTAATGAGTGTATATTATTTACATTGCTTCTCTTTAATCACTGATTGATATTAATTAAGAAACTAATCATATCCACAAAGTTAACAATCCCTTTGGATAGCCACCATCAAACCCCAAATAAATGAAATGAAACAATACCGACGTTATTTTCCCCGAGTACGTATCCGTAGTACAGTTTTTATATTCGTAACTGTTTCGATTACGTCCCTTTACAATGGCGGTTTGAAAAATGGAAATTTTGTAGTAAAAATATACCGATGTTTTACTGTTAAAACAGTTAAAATTAGCAAAGCAACTTGGTAAAATTACAGGGCGACTTCCACTTCTCTTTTGGCACTAGTACAAAGCGAAGTGAGCAGCCACAAGGCGCTTCTTTGCCCGAATCGCCCTCCAATGTGAGCCCTGCCTCTATATAACAAATAACTGTCTTTCAAGGACAGCCTCATTTTTCCTATTAATGAAAACACCATATATTTTCAACCTGTGTATAGAGGGAAACTGCTCATGAAAGGCACATTTTCAGGTTCCTTGGGTGCACTTTATATACAAGTTTGACTATATATCTACATTGAGACTCAACACTTAGTTCCTGTAGACATGCACAAAATACAGTCAAACCTGCCCATGTGGTCACCTCTATTAACAGTCACCTTTATTAAAAGGTCACCTTTTTCTTGCCCTCTCATAGAAAATTTCATATGAATTGAACCTCTTTTAATAGGGCACCTGTCTTATAAGGCCACTTTCTCCTTGTCACAAAGGTGACCTCTTAATACAGGTTTGACTAAATAATTTTAATTTTACTTACGTAGCATAATATAAAACTGTGTTTCCTCTCACTCTAAAATTGTTCAAACCTGGAGGCGTCATCAGTTCTTGGTCTCGAACCTGAGGTGGTGACTGATTTCTAAAAAAAAAAAATTTAGTTGTAGAATACATTGATTGAAGAATATTAAATATTAAATAACATATATAACTAGCTGTACCTAAATTTCAATAAATGTGATATAAGACAAAATAAATATTTAGAGATGGGCATCAAAAGATGGTTTGTTTAATGGTTTTATGGTATTTAACGCCATTTTCAACAATATTTCATTTATATCGTGGCGGTCAGTTTTATTGGTGGAGGAAACCGAAACACCCGAAGAAAACCATCAACCTGCTGCAAGTCAACAGACAATGGACAAATGTTAATGTAAGTCAGAAGAACATAAAAATGAGGTCAAGGTCAGGTAACACATGACCTTGACTGATATGTACATGTACCCTCAGTGATCAATATGTGGACTAAATATAGTGAGCTTAGATTGTATGGTAATGGTGAAGCTGATATAAAATCAGTGCTGTCTTAACGCATGGGCACGCTGGGCAATTTGACCGACAAATACAGTTTTATTCCTGTGAGTGGTTGTGTAGGTAGGGGCCCTAGTGCACTGCTTTGCACGGGGCCTATTATGCTGTTAAGACAGCCCTGCCTAAAATAACTAAAATTTGATGTAAGTTTTACAAAGTAAGTAGACCATGAAAATTAGGCCAAGGTCAGGTGACACATGATTTGGTAACACATACACACCATGATCAATGTGTGAATTAAGTATTGTGAGTCTAGGTTGCATGGTAATGGAAAAACTGATCAAATCATACACACCATTGTCACTGCTCCCAGAAAAGCAATACCTATGTCTAACTTTAAGCAAGTGCAAGACAAAAATGGGGGAAGTGGGTGAAAAGACACCCTTCAACTATTACTATAACTCTCCAACCTAGGGCAGTTTACAGTAAAAGGCACACAGACACTGGTCTTTCTAACAATTTTTTTTATAGCTACCTTATTCTGCATATATCAAGTATAAGAACAATAAGGGCTGGTTCCTTGTGAATCTGCATCTGATTGAGAACATCCTCTGCACATACACAGTCTTCCATAGTATAGCCATGTCTAGCATCAGGTGGCACAAGATAACATTTTGCCTCTTCTTCAAATCCATGTCCACAAAAATAGAACACTGCATACACTTCACTACCTATCAGTTTAACAAACTCCTCAACTGCAGACAACATCTCTGTTTTAGTTAGATTAAGTAACGATACAACTTTAAAGTCTAAACTTCTAAAGATTTCAGCCATGGTGTAGACGTCAGATTTTGGAGCACTTAACGGTGATTCACATCTGTAGTCAAAATTACCAATCAGTAAAGCAACTTTATCACTTGCTATAAAAAAAAACTAATAAAATTCAATTTTAGCAAATAATAAAAAAGACATGACAAAGAGACATGTAATATAAATGTAAACATCTGTAATATAAATGTAAACATCTGTAATATAAAAGTGAAGTTACAAAATGAACGGGGGTTGTTGTGGTCATGATCATATGGTAGTTGGATTTACAGCTACCCTTGCAATCAGTGCCTATCACCACTGAAGTTGTGAGTTCAAATCCCCCTCAGACGAGGTGTCCTCGATGCAATATTATGTGATAAAATTTGTCAGTGACTTGCGACAGGTAGGTGGTTTTCTCAAGGTACTCACTACTCAGGTTTCATCCACCAATAAAACTGACCACCACAATATAACTGAAATATTGTTGAAAGTAGCGATAAACACCATAACCCTAACCCAAATGAACTCTCTTGAGCGAAACCTGATTCTACACCTAAATCATTGTCAACCCAGAAAAATAAATTGATTTTCATGTTTTAGGCTTTTTGTTTTGTTTCCATGGCAACAGCAGCCATTTTAAAAAAAATCAAAACATGATTCCACAATTAACCAAGGCTGTCAGCATTTCTGGGAGGTTTCATTATGTTTAAGCCAATGGTTTTTGTGTTTTTATTGAAATACTAAAAAAGTTTTTATTTAAACCTCTTTAGATTTAAAACCTCACATCATTTAAACCCTTTTACCCCTTCCAATTTTTTTTTTTTTACTATTATTCATTGTGAAGTAAAGTTAATGTTTTCAACAATTTATACAACAAGCATATAGTCTAACAATTGGTCCTCATCAACATCTGCTAGATTTGCATCCCGGGCCTATTCAAATTTTGGCCAACGTTCCGTTCCCTTTGCCCATGTGTCCACCAGAGTTTAACAGCTCTTCCAAGACATAATTGTCAAGTGAGCACTGCCATACAACATTTTTCTGAAAATATTGACATGTACCCGGGAATTTTTCGTACATGATTTACAAATGATTTAAAACTTATTTAACACATTTATAAGAGAAAACATGGTTAAAATTTATATTTGGTAAACAAATATACGACTCTATTTTATTTTATTTATTTTTAACATTTTGACGTTAAAAATTCAACTGGAGTGGAGATAGGTAAAACACAACTTGTCAAAACTTAACATTTTGTCGATTTATTCCAAAAATAGTTTGATAAAATCTGATTGGCTGATTAAGTAGAATGACAAAACAATGCGATAGGATTGGTCGACATTGTTAAAATAAGTTAAATTTCGTTTCCTTGGAAACAACAGCCATTTTAAAAATATCAAAACATGATTTCACAATTAACCAAGGATGTCAGCATTCCTGGGAGGTTTCATTATGTTTAAGTAAACGTTTTTGGGGTTTTTGTTGAAATACTAAAAACGTTTTTATTAACAAAAAATTATTTGAAACCTCGCATCATCTAAACCCTTTTTGGAACCCTTCCAAAACTTTGGTGTAAGGGTTCACATAATATATTTAACTTTAATCATTTATCATGTAAAGATAAGAAATTTAGAATTTTTGTTTTCATGGCAACAGTTGGCATTTTGAAAATTAACAAAATTCTCAAACAATAGTATTAATGGATATTTGTATGAAGTTTCATCATGTTTGGTTGGGTAGAAATATAAAACTTCAACAAACATCTTGTGTTTCCATTGCAATGCCCCAAAAGTTTTCAACTGATCCAGATTTATTGGGCTATCTTTGTTTTTGGTTAAAGTATATCATATTTTTTTACAATTATCACATTTATACAGAGATGAATTGGTATTACAGTCAAACTTGTCTATGCAGTCACCTCTCTTAAGCAGTCACCTGTATTAAAAGGTCACCATTTTACTGTCCTGTCAGAGAAAATTTCATATGAATTTAACCTCTTTTAAGAGGTCACCTGTCTTATGAGGCCACCTTTTCTTTGTCCCAAAGGTGACCTCTTAATACAGGTTTGACTGTAAATGGCTTAAAGTGGACAAACCTCTAAATACATTGTATGTCTGTATACTTACGATTGAATTCTGGTTTGTCATTTGACTTGATAGAGAGACTAGCGGGAAATGACAGTCTAATACTTTCAGTTCCTGGTATAGACATCATACAATGATACAATCCTTGGTGATCATAATTTTGAATCTTCTTCAATACCAAATCAGGTTTTATTTCACCTACAAAAATCAATATTATAATATTACTGACAGTAGTCACACAGTTGCTGAGTTGACGTTAAACAACAATCACTCACTCCCACATGTATAGTGCTTCATCTCATATATGTATATATACTCTATTCCACAATCAGAACTGCATCGGTGGTGTAATGGTTAGCGTGCTCGCCTCGAGTGTGGTAGATCGTGGGTTTGAGCCCCGATCAGATCAAACCAAAGACTGTAAAATTGGTATTTGTTGCTTTTTTGCTAAGCACGCAGCATTTACGAGAAAGATCAAAGACTGATTGGCTCGGAATCAGGATAATGTGTCCGAGTGGGTCGACATGTCGATCTGCGGACTGTTGTTTCAGTGAGCTAGCTAGCACTATAAAAATCCAACAAAGAGTGTTGGTCTAGTACAAAGCGGATCTCATCATCATTTCATTGAACATTAATTTGTTCTCCCCATGATCTAGCTGAAATATTGCTGAGTTGGCATTAAACAACAATAATTCACTCACTCACTCTATTCCACAATCATGATAATATACTCAGTATTGATTTTGCTGTGAGTTAGAGATTGTTCTTTAGTGCCAAAATGAAAAAAATTTCAGCTATATCATCACGAAAATAAGTTACATTCGATCAGAAGATGATGTCGGTTTTGTACTACATGTACATGAACATACTTAGCTGGAATTCTGTAGTGCTAGCTCAATGAAACAATGATCTGCGGGTTATACATTCTGCTCTATTCTGACACATTATCCTGATATTCCGAGCCAACCAGTCCTCTCTCTTATTCCTAAATGCTGTATGCTTAGCGGAGATACAACAAATACACATTTTATAGTCTTTGATTAGATCCACCATTTACCACATTCGAGGTGAGCACAATAGCTATCACGCCACCGATGCGGTCTGAATTTGCTTTGATGCTTCAACCAATAATATTGGTGACAGAAAATGCAAATCAGAATCACGATTAAAAACTAGAGGCTCCCAGGAGCCTGTAATCGCTAACCTGGTTTTCAATTTGACATCTAAAGTTGATAGAAAATGGGGGTGTTACACATAATTTTGAAAGTGGGCCACCCAAAGATCAATTCAACTCAAATTTCTGAGCAAAAGACTTTGATGTGATTTTTATCTCATAATATTCCTAAATGGAATAAACTGGCTGAAAAAATCTCACAGAAAAACCCAGAATATATGTTAAACTACTCATTGCCATGTAGCTGCAGTTAAAATTTGAGTTCATTTTGATTTGCAATAAAGCAGAAATTGACAACTAAAGAAATTTCTATTTTAAGAAACAGCAGCCATTTTGAATGGAGGGCGGGGCTGTCGGACACAATATTGAAAGGGGACCACCCAAGGTCCATCCCTGCCAGGTTTGGTTTAATTTAGCTCAGCATTTCCAGAGGAAAAGATTTAAATGTGATCTTTTATCAAAATATGCCTAATTTGCATAATCGGTATAAATCGACTGAAAGAAAAATTTCACAGAAAAGGTCGGAATATATGTTAAACTACTCATTGCCATGTAGCTGCAGCTAAGATTTGAGCTCATTTTGGTTTATACTAAAGCAGCAATGGACAATTGAAGAAATTCCTATTTTTAGTAACAGCAGCCATCTTAAATGGAGGGCGGGGTTGTCGGACACAATTTTGAAAGGGACCCACCCAAGGACCATCCCTGCCAGGTTTGGTTTAATTTGGTTCAGCGGTTTCAGAGGAGTAGATTTAAATGTGATCTTTTATCAAAATATACCTAATTTGCATAATCGGTATAAATCGGCTGAAAGAAAAATTTCACAGAAAAACCCGTAATATATGTTAAACTACTCCTTGCCATGTAGCTGCAGTTAAAATTTGAGCTCATTTTGACTTATACTAAAGCAGCAATGGACAATTAAAATTTCATCCCCCCTTTTTTCCATTTTTAGCTTGCCGGCCATCTTGGTTGGAAGTCGGGATCACCGGACACATTTTTGGAAGGGGGCCATCCAAGGACCATTCCACCGAAGTTTGGTTCAAATTGGCCCAGTGGCTTCAGAGGAGTTGATTAAAATGTGAAAAGTTAACGGATGGACGACAGACGCTCAATGGTGACAATAGCTCACCTGACCCTTTGGGTCAGGTGAGCTAAAATACTACTCTATGATTATCAGTTTTTCCAGGAAAAAGAGAAGCTGAGCTAGTTTTATTCAAAAACTTTTTGACTAATATAATTTATATCTAAAAATGTTGTTAGAATGAAAAATAATTTATTTAATTTTCTTGCTTTTAGTACAAATAAATGTTGTTGTTGGACTAGCTTAAAAGGAAGCAAAGTTTATTAATGACCATCCATCTGTAATTCAATTCTGCAAAATATTAATTGACAAAAGCATTTTAAGACAAATTATTTGCATAGAGTACTTGAGCCAATAAATCTTATCACTGGTAATACCCAATGTTGGGCAGTTTGAACTTTAGCTGCGGAACCGTAGCCCTTATGGTCCTTGGCCTGTTTTCTGATATTTGCAGACCATAGGGCTACGGATTTCACCCTATCAAAAATTTTCGAAAATGCGCAGTGAAAATCTTGCGCCGCTTTTTTGCAAATTTTTGTCATGAAATCGGGTGCGAGAATGATCAAACATATATATTTCGTTTCGTTAAATATTTATCTACATTCTTCTATACTTACTTACCTGTTAATATTCATTTCCAGCTCATTATCATAACAAATGTCTCGATATTAACTAATTCCACCTACTTCGTTCTGGCATCTTGTCATTGTGGTATTCTCGCTTTGAGATCACGTGACTTTTGAGAGATCACTTTAACAGCAAAACATGTGTTCGGTTTGTTTACATGAAAAACTTGAATGAGAGTTCACCTCAATTGGAATAACTATAGAAGAAAATAACATTTCTGGTTAATATTTGTAAAATATTTCACTCTAGGTTGACTAAATATTTTATTTGAGATAAAAAATCGCCGTGGAAAACTTGCGGTAAAACGTAAACAAACCGAACACGTGTTTTTCTCTTAGAGTGATCTCTCAAAAGTCATGCGACCTCAAAGCGAGAATACCACAATGACAAGATGGCGGAACGAAGTAGGCAGGATTAGTTAATATCGAGACATTTGTTATGATAATGAGCTGGAAATGAATATTAACAGGTAAGTAAGTATAGAAGAATGTAGATAAATATTTAACGAAACAAAATATATATGTTTGATCGTTCTCGCACCCGATTTCATGACAAAAATTTGCAAAAAAGCAGTGCAAAATTTTCACCGCGCAGTTTCGAAAGTTTTTGATAGGGTGAAATCCGTAACCCTATGGTCCGCAAATATCAGAAAACTGGCCAAGGACCATAAGGGCTACGGTTCCGCAGCTATTTGAACTTCAGATGTTAAATAATTGGGGCCAAAATTAATAATTTTGGAAACATCCATGAATCATTCCGGAAGAATATTTATACCAGGGCATTCCATAGCAGCCGGACACAGGGCAAATTGCCCGTCTAATGTTGGCGTTTTTCCCTGGCTACTTTGTTTTCAAAAATGAAAATGTCAAAGTGAAAGTAAAATATGGTTTTGTTTTGTATACTGGTTTATCTTTTGCACTCTAAATTGCTCAAATTGGGAATCAAAATAAGGGGGTAAGAATGAAAATTTTTGGAATTTTGTATGACTTTAGAATATTTTTCATTGGGAAAGAGGACCCTAGGGAAGGATAGAAAATTTGTGTCCTTTAGAATTATCACCTCCTATCTGAAAATGAGTGGAATGACCTGTACCACTCTTAGCCATTGTAGATGTTACATTTTCAAAAACATGGGGAATTATCACCATCCCTTTTATGAAGTGATTTTGAAACTGTTTTGACAGTGGGGTATTTTCTGTTTTTTATTTGATCACTTACCTTCCATCGGAACGCCATCTTTTAACCATTGGTATACAATAGGTCTACTACATCTAGCCTCACAACTAAACAGACAGTCTCCACCAAATTCTATAATCACTGTCTTAGGATTTGATATTATCTCTATTTCTGTAATTAAATTGATTGATTAGTGTTTTACACCAACTTTAGCAATATTTCAGCTATATCGTTGCATTTGTAATTAGAAATATTCAAACAGATGATGGGTGTTCAACATCATTTTGACAATATTTCAAAAATATTATGACATTGTGGTCATTTATATTAGTGGAGGAAACTGGAGTAAGCAGAGAAAACCACTGAACTGCAATAAGTTACTAACTTAATCAAACTCACAACTCTAGTGGTGATAGGCACAGACTGCATAGGTAGATATAAATCTAACTACAGTACAGCCCTGTCATTACAGACCCTAAATTGTTGATGGCAAAGAAGTCTACTCATTATTTTTCATTGTGACATCTATAAAAAAAAAACATGTTGATATCAAATTTATTGCACACTACACGTTCCTGGAATAATCTTCATCAGGTACGCTCAAAATCGAAAGATTGGAAAGCCAAATCATTTAAAAGTGCTTTGGAGCAATAAAACTAAAAGGCATAAACTGGATAGCTAAAATTGGCTATGGTCACATAAGCCTGAGGGAGAAGAGTAGATTAGTTTTGATGAAAATTACATTATTTAGGACCTGTAAATTTCAATAATAGATATATCTAATAAACCAGCACTGACTACTGAGTGGATAATAACCCCAGGGACTAATAGTCCACCAGCAGATGTATTGACCCAGTGATAGGAATAAAAACGTAGATATCAAATTTAGTGTGCACGACACATTTCGGCAAATTTATTCATTGAAATAACCAATATGAACTATTTTCTGCAATGTCTTTAGAGAGGGGTAAAGACCTATTTTCATTCAACGTGTTTGCCCTTTTTATTTAACATGTTTCCCTGTTTCAGGTCAAATATACCCCTGTACAAGAATAACAATTATTTTTCGTTCATTGTGAAATTCAGTTTTATTTCACGTTCTTCCGTGCTCATACCCCATTTTTACCACCCTCACTAAATGCACATGTTATATCTGAAACAACAATGAAAATACCAGAAATGAAGATCAATTAATCATCTTATCAAACTTAGACATCTGTGAGAAGAGTTAGAGACTGCTGTTTAATGACAAAAAGAGCAATTTTTCAGTTATATCACAGTGAGAACAAGTCATCTCTTGATAAGATAATGATGATGTAATAGACAACACAATGAGCAGGATTTGCATGGTACTAGTTCACTGAAACACCGGTTCACAAGCAGTACCGGTGTTCAGATTTGTTTTAATATCTAATGCCACTTTCAACAATATTTCAATATTATTGTTGTGGTCTGTTTTATTGGTCATGGAAAACGGTGTTTTTGGAGAAATCACCGATCTGCTAAAAACTCATTGATAAATGTCACCTCATCAAGTCTTCCATCTGGACGAATTAAAAAATATTTTAAAAAGACACAAATGAACACGACTTCTAATTACATGTATTTCCATATATACCCAATTTTTTTGCAGTAAATATATTCCAACATTCCCGGTTGTTCATTTAACTAAGAGCCAACTTACATCTCCCATATAGTAAATATGAACGAGTGAGTGATTATTGCTTAATGCCAACTCAGCAATTTTTCAGCTATATCGTGGCGAGAACAAGTTAATTGTCAATAAAATGATGATGAGGTTTGCTTTGTACTAGACCAACACAATGAGTTGGATCTCACTGAAACAACAGTCCGCGGGTAGACATGTCACTCCATTCTGACACATTATCCTGATTCTGAGACAACCAGTCTTTACTCTTTCACCTTAATGCTGCATACTTAGCAAAGAAGCAACAAATACCAATTTTATAGTCTTTGGTTTGACCCGATCGGGGCTCAAAACCACAATCTATCTCACTCGAGGCGAGCATGCTAACCATTACACCACCGATGCGATTATATATAGTAAATATGTATGTAGATTTTATTTACACAGTTTATAGTTACACATCTACATGTATTAAATGATAATTAATTGTACTTACCTGTAGATCCAATGGCATTAATAATTGGAACATCTCCTGAAATATCTATCATAAAAATTATAAATTATTATACAGAAAATGAAGGACTAACTTCAAACAATATATGTATGCAGAGCTCCCTCATTATACCATCAGCTTTTTCGACCAGACAATGTTTTTGTGCGGTAAACGAGAGTGGCAGTATAATGAGGAAAGGCTGATCGGATCAACTATACTATCTACTTGTACTGAAAGAGTTATGTGATCATGATTATAAATGAAGTTTAAATTCATCGCTTAGGGAGTTATGGTGTTTAATGCCACTTTCAATTGCAGTTATATCAGTGGAAGAAACTGGAGTACCTGGATTTAAATTCATTATATTACGATTTATTTTACAATAAATAAATACATGTACAACAGAAATTTTGTTATATATCACGCAACTCAACTCAAACACAATTTTTGAATATACAGTGAAACCTGTCTACACCGAACTCTGAATAAACTGGAATCCTGAATAAACTGGAATTCTGAATAAACTGGAATCCTGAATAAACTGGAATCCTGAATAAACTGGAACTCTGAATAAACTGGAATTCTGAATAAACTGGAATCCTGAATAAACTAGAATCCTGAATAAACTGGAACTCTGAATAAACTGGAATCCTGAATAAACTGGAATTCTGAATAAACTGGAATCCTGAATAAACTGGAATCCTGAATAAACTGGAATTCTGAATAAACTGGAATCCTGTATAAACTGGAATCCTGTATAAACTGGAATCCTGTATAAACCAAACTATAAATGAAGTCCCAATGTAAAAAATATATTCCGAACACAAAAGTTTGTTCGAAGGGGGTTCGGTTATGACAGGCTTCACTGTAGTTCCAAAAGGAAACTTATTTTCGTAATTCCTGCATTTATTTGGTCAACTTTCTGTTAGAAGAACATTAGTTTTGAAATATCCACTATGGCTGTAGAAGTTTCCATTTTTTTTAATTTATTGCGGGTGAAAAACATTCAATAAGTTTTACATGGCAACTGAACTTCCTCGAAATCATTGTCTTCACATGACAAGCGAAAGATTAATACAATGTATCTAAGTGTGATGTTTGATGCTTGCTTTGGTTAGTGTTATGGTGTTTAACACCACTTTCAACAATATTTCAGTTACATCGTGGCGGTCAGTTTTATTGGTGGAGAAAACCACTGACCTGTCGCAAGTCACTGACAAACTTTATCACATAATGTTGTACACCTCGCCCTGATAAAGGTTCGAACTCACAACATCAGTGGTGATAGGCACTGATTGCATAGGTAGTTGGAAATTTCATGGCCACCTGTAATGTTTGAGACTGTACATCATTTGAAACCATTACGACAGTAACAACTAACATAACCAGGGAATTATAATGGGTGGAAATCAGGTCACACAAATTTTGTGGTGGCAAGCGATTTTAATGCAGTGATGACTTTGAAAAATTAAAATAATATTGAGAAATGTGTGGACTCCTAACAACAACATATCAACAAAATACACTTTGAATGATGAATACAAAAGTAGGTTAAGCTAAAATCAATGTTCCTATAGTCTTTACATATCTTACAAAGTAAAACAAATGCATTAAAAAAATGAATAGACATGTTTTATGAATCAATTGTCAATTCTTTTTCTTGTTTTTACAAATATGGTGTTTAGTCATCTAGTTAGTATGGCATAGGTTTAAGAATGTGTTGATAAAAATCATTTAGGAAGGACTATGCATTTCTCATCAATTTTATTCAACAACAGCTGATTAGAGTAAATGCGATGTTTTATCAAATCAGGATATTTTTTTTTTAAATATATGCAATCACTATTCATTCTGCAAATTACAATATTATTAATATTCCAATATCGTATTACAGGAATAAGCATCTTTTTTTATAACCTTTTCAGTCTTATTATAGTATGTATGTGTACATATGGTTTGATTTATGGTTTTAAACACCACTTTCAACAATATTTCCGTTATATCGTGGCGGTCAGATTTATTGGTGGAGGAAACCGGAGTATCTGGAGAAAACCAACGACAAAGTCACTGACAAACTTTATCACATAATGTTGTATCAAGTAGACCTCGCCATGAATGGGGTTCCAACTCACAACTATTAGTGGTGATAGGTACTGATTGCATGGGTAGTTGTAAATCTAACTACCATACGGTCACGACCACAACGGCCCCTATGTACATTTGAACATATTCATTAATAAACACATCAAAAATTTGCAGGATTTCCAATAAAAATCTAGTACTGTGAAACCTGTCTAAACCGAACCCTGAATAAAACAGAATCCAATATAAACCAAACTTAAAATAAAGTCCTAATGTAGGAAATGTTTGTCAAATTAACCTGCATAAACCAAATGCCTGTCTATTATGAACACAAAGTTTGTCACAATGAGGTCTGGTCTATACAGGTTTCACTGTATTCCAGGTTTACATAATTTTGTTATTTTTACCATTGGCATTGCCACAAACAACTGTTACTCTTATGATGTGACTCATAGCTTCTCCAAACTGGTTCCTGGCTCTGCAGTCATATGTTCCCATGTGCTCCTTGTAGGCAGATTTTACCTTTTAAAAAATCATATATATGGCATATTTACAATTCTGATAAAAGATGAATTTGATCATTTTATTTATTTCTGAAACAGACAAACATGTGCATCAAACAATAATTTTTTGTCAGACATCATCATAGAATATAATGGAGGATTAAATTCAGGTACTCCTTTTAATTCACTGGAGAAATTCAAAATATTTTTTTAAATTACATAGGAAATTTGAAATTTTCATCTTGATAGTTCTCTAGTGTCAGTTGTATTTCAATAATCTATTAGGCACTTCATTCAGATTGATTGATTGATTGGTGTTTAACACCAACTTTCAGCTATATCATGGTGTTCATTTAGATCGATACTGTCTTAACAAAACAAAATTTTTTAAATTGTCAGGACATTTTACTTTAATATACCCAAGCCATGCCAGGTAACACAAATACAGTTATTTGATTGGATAATTTAATACAGTAAACCAATACATTTACCTCGTAGAACGATTGGTCCGATCTCTTTATTATGTCATGATCTTTGTACCAGTCGTAAATGACGGGATATTTACTGAGGACTGTACAGTCCAGCCTAAAACCATCACCCATCTTGACTGTACTATTGGTCGGCTGCACTTCAAATGAGGGAAGCAAATCTGCAAATCAAAAACAAATAATATTATGCATGGACAAATTGTCTAATGTTTTTCACGTCAATTTTAGAATGCCCTTGCCAACACAAAAACGTGACAAGGTGCACTTGAACCCTTGTTTTAAGGTGTACTTGATTTGTCTCTATGTTAAAAGTAAGCATTCTAGGGTCAAACACTCTTTAAATTCTTGAAACATGATTGACACAATAAAACTTGCAAAAAACAATTATCCAAACATTGCAGAGTTAAAATAACTAGAGGGTGTCGCTCACCTTTCATTCTGCTTTGAGGAAACTTAATACAGAACCTTCCATACATGTAGATGCTTCCTACCAAGTTTCGGTTCATTTGGCTAAGCAGTTTCAGAGGAGAAGAATTTTTAGATATCGACCAATCTGAAACAAGAATTGCCTGTGGTGGCCATGTTTGTTAACCGATCAGGACGAAATGAGCAATTGTCATAGAGGACATCCCATAGATGCTTCCTACCAAGTTTCGGTTAATTTGGAGAAGTGGTTTAAGAGGAGGAGATTTTTTTTAATTGGCCAATCAGAAACAAGAAATGCCTGTGGTGGCCATGTTTGGTAATGGATCATAACAAAATGTGCACTCTTTAGAGAGAACCTTCCATAGATGCTTCCTACTAAGTTTCAGTTCATTTGGCTGATGGGTTTCAGAGGAGAAGATTAAAATGTGAAAGGTTAACAGATGACAAACAAACGACGGACGCCAAGTGATGCCAAAATCCCACATTACCTTTGGCAAGGTGAGCTAAAAAGAATATTAAAATGTGAATACCTACATGTAATGTATAGTATAAATATGTTACACTATATCAGCATTAGTTAATTTCTAAGGGAGATAATGGCAAGAGTTATCTTTCTTTTAACAGTTTAAAGGCAAGAGTTATCTCTCTTTTAACAGTTTACTACAATGGAGAAGTTTTTTTTTAGAAATGAACCAATCAGAAACAAGAATTGCCTGTGGTGGCCATGTTTGTTAACGGATCGGGATGAAATGAGCAATCTTTATAGAGGACCTTCCATAGATGCTTCCTACCAAGTTTTGGTTCATTTGGCCAAGCGATTTCGGAGAAGATTAAAAAAAAATTGGTCAATCAGAAAGAATTGTCTGTGGCGGCCATGTTTGTTAATAGATCGGGACAAAATGAGTAATCTTTAGAGAGGACCTTCCATAGATGCTTCCTACCAAGTTTCAGTTCATTTGGCTGAGAGGTTTCAGAGGAGAAGATTAAAATGTGAAAAGTTAACGGACGACAGACGCCAAGTGATGGCAAAAGCTCACATTGCCTTTGGCAAGGCGAGCTAAAAATGTAGATATCTAATTTAGTGTGGACGATGTTTTTCTGGAATAACCTTCCTTCAGGTACTCTCATAGACAAAAGATTGGCAAGCCAAATAATTTAAAAGTCTTTGGGAGCAAGTAGACTGAAGATTAACCAAAATCGGCTAAAGGTACCCGTGCAGAAGGAAGATTTGCCTTAATATAATATAATAAAATTACATTATGATGCTAAATTTATTTTGATAAAAAACCATCAAAAAGTTAAGGAAATTTCTGGGGTTGACAATAGAGTTATTCTAAACAAAGTTTCTTCCTGTTATAAATTTAACTCTTACCGTATCTTGGTGGCTGATCTACAGGTCGATCTTTCCCTGAAATAGACAATTAAACAAAAAAAGTTTTTGTCATTTAATATTGTGAAGGTTATGGATACAGAAACATAAAAAAATGTGAGTTATAAAATTTACATTTACTGTAATAAAAAAAATGTAATTTACAGTAGTACACACCAGCATTAGCTATAAAATTTACATTTACTGTAATAAAAAAAATGTAATTTACAGCAGTACACACCAGCATTAGCTATACAATTTACATTTATTGTAATAAAACAAAATGTAATTTACAGCAGTACACATCAGCATTAGCTATAAAATTTACATTTATTGTAATAAAACAAAATGTAATTTACAGCAGTACACACCACCATTAGCTATAAAATTTACATTTATTGTAATAAAACAAATGTCATTTACAGCAGTACACCCCATCATCAGTTATACAATGTACATAAGTGTAATAACACTTTTTGATGAAAGGTTCTATCAAACTGTAGTGAGTAGATGATTGTTTCTTAATGCCAACTCAGCAATTTTTTCAGCTATATCATGGCGAGAACAAGTTAATTTTCAATGAGATGATGATGATGTCTGATTTGTACTAGACCAACATGCTTAGTTAGATTTTTATAGTGCTAGCTCACTGAAACAACAGTCTGTGGATAGACATGTCGCCCCACTTGGACACATTATCCTGATTCCGAGCCCACCAGTATTTGCTCTTTCTCCTTAATGCTGCGTGCTTAGCAGAGAAGCAATAAATACCAATTTTATAGTCTTTGGTTTGACCCAACCAGGGCTCAAACCCACAATCTACCACACTTGAGGCGAGCACATTAACCATTACTCCATCGATGTGGTTCAAACTGCTGTAACGGTATGTCCATCCAGATATGTTTAAAATAAGCAAGCATGCAAATTAATAACTGTAGAGGCAAATGCATACAAAAACTTTTTTTTATGATTTGATTTGATTTATTGTGTTTAATGCCACTTTCATCAATATTTCAGCTATATCATGGCGACCAGTTTGAGTGGTGGAAGAAGCCGGAGTATCTAGAGAGAACCACCGACCATGGCCAAGCAACTGGTAAACTTTATCACTTGCGGCTGCGGGTCAAGTGCACTCTTTTTGTAATCTACAAAGCCGGGCGTGAAGGCGCACCGTATTGGTGATTGGCTTGTATGATTTGTTAGGTAATCCAACTACCTAACTCATTGAGCCACCCACGCCCTTTTTTTATGAACTATAGTATGTCAAAAAAAAAATTTCATTTGTAAATAACCATGCATGCAAAATTTTGAGGAAATCGCCTTTTGGCTCTTAAAATGTATGAGGAGCTGTGCGTACACTATTGTGATATAGACGGACTGCACAAAAACAATGTCTACCCCATGTATACAGTCAAACCTGTGTTAAGAGGTCACATTTGGGACAAAGAAAAATTGTCCTTCTAACTAAAACAGGTGACCTCTTAAAAGAGTTTAATTTATATGAAATTGTCTGACAGGACGAGTAAAAAATGACCTTTTAATACAGGTGACTGCTTAAAGGAGGTGATTGCATGGGCAGGTTTGACTGTATATTTAATGTGAGCTATTCAGATTTAGTAAATTCAGAAATATGCATTATTAGCTTCTATGGTTGTACGTGTTTGACATTAAAGTGTGTAAATAAATTATGAATTCTACATACGTGGGCCTTGAGCCTTTAGTAGCTCAACAGTTGAACTATCTGTGAACACAACTTGTGAATTGATATCACCGTTATGTAATCTGCAGCAGTACACACCAGCATCAGATATTCTGTATCAAATATAAATAAATGTAATAAACAGTAAGTACATATCATCAAGCATATAATGTACATTTACAGTAACCAATAAATGTAATCTACAGCAATACACATCAGCATCAGATATTCTACATTAAATATAAATAAATGTAATAAACAGCAAGTACACATCAAGTATATAATGTACATTTACAGTAACCAATAAATGTAATCTACAGCAATACACATCAGCATCAGATATTCTACATTAAATATAAATAAATGTAATAAACAGCAAGTACACATCATCATGTACATAATGTACATTTACAGTAAACAATAAATGTAATTTTCAGCAATACACATCAGCATCAGATATTCTACATTAAATATAAATAAATGTAATAAACAGCAAGTACACATCATCAAGTATATAATGTACATTTACAGTAACCAATAAATGTAATTTTCAGCAATACACATCATCATCAGATATAAAGTATATAAAATGTACATTTACTGTAATAATTTTTTTTAATTTACATTGTAAATTACATGGATACACACCAACATTTTAGTAATACAATGTACATTTACAGTAACAATTAAATGTAATATACAGTAAGTACACACCATAAAATGTAAAATGTACATTTATTGTAACCAGTAAATCATTATTGGAATTCCATCATAATGGATAAAAATTTAGAATTTCTATCCATTGTGACAGAATTCAAAAAATTATATTATTGTTTTGATGCAGTTAAGCTGAACAAGTAAATCGGAATAGATGGAGTTACGTCACTGATAAGAGAAAAATGGCAGCCTGCATGCTAATAGCGGGAAATTTAAAATCAATAAGATATAAATGTGCTTTAACATCAGTCCTTGTAATAAAATTTTCATTAAAAAAGTCATATTTTCATTTTTTTATTAGTTCTAAATTCTGTAAAACCCCAAATCATCAGTTGGTTTCGTTCTCCAATAAGAAAACAATGATCTGTCGGTAATCTGACATTTATCACACTTTGCTGTAAGCACATTCAACCGTAACATACACCTGTCAATTAAATTGCGATGTTTGAGTTTGGCATTTACCATGCTCGTGATTTTATTATTGACAGGACCATTTATTGAGTTTGACTGTTCGAGGTATTGGTGTTCGAGCGAAAGGTTTTTTTTTATTACTTAGAAATATAAGGAAAATTGACGGGACTTTCAAATCAGTTCGAGTCATCCGAGTTCGAGGGACCGACGTTTGACTGTAGCTGAAAATATTACTCACTTGGCATTAAACAACAATCTATCACTCACATACCAGTAAAAATAACGTAATAAATCTGTGAAAACGAACCATCAAAATGTTTTATGTTGGTAACACTATTCATACCTTAACCATCAAAATGTTTTATGTTGGTAACACTATTCATATCTGAACAATCACAATGTTTTATGTTGGTAACACTATTCATACCTTAACCATCAAAATGTTTTATGTTGGTAACACTATTCATACCTGAACCATCAAAATGTTTTATGTTGGTAACACTATTCATACCTGAACCATCAAAATGTTTTATGTTGGAAACACTATTCATACCTGAACCATCAACATGTTTTATGTTGGTAACACTATTCATACCTTAACCATCAAAATGTTTTATGTTGGTAACACTATTCATACCTGAACCATCAAAATGTTTTATGTTGGAAACACTATTCATACCTGAACCATCAAAATGTTTTATGTTGGTAACACTATTCATACCTGAACCATCAACATGTTTTATGTTGGTAACACTATTCATACCTGAACCATCAACATGTTTTATGTTGGTAACACTATTCATACCTGAACCATCAAAATGTTTTATGTTGGTAACACTATTCATACCTGAACCATCAACATGTTTTATGTTGGTAACACTATTCATACCTGAACCATCAACATGTTTTATGTTGGTAACACTATTCATACCTGAACTATCAAAATGTTTTATGTTGGTAACACTATTCATACCTGAACCATCAAAATGTTTTATGTTGGTAACACTATTCATACCTGAACCATCAACATGTTTTATGTTGGTAACACTATTCATACCTGAACCATCAAAATGTTTTATGTTGGTAACACTATTCATACCTGAACCATCAAAATGTTTTATGTTGGTAACACTATTCATACCTGAACCATCAAAGTGTTTTATGTTGGTAACACTATTCATACCTGAACCATCAAAATGTTTTATGTTGGTAACACTATTCATATCTGAACAATCACAATGTTTTATGTTGGTAACACTATTCATACCTGAACCATCAAAATGTTTTATGTTGGTAACACTATTCATATCTGAACAATCACAATGTTTTATGTTGGTAACACTATTCATACCTGAACCATCAAAATGTTTTATGTTGGTAACACTATTCATACCTGAACCATCAAAATGTTTTATGTTGGTAACACTATTCATACCTGAACCATCAAAGTGTTTTATGTTGGTAACACTATTCATACCTGACATCTTTTATTCTCAAAACATTGTTTCTTTCCTTATCCAGCATATCCCAGTCATTGCTGCTTTCTTTGAACCATTGATACCGAGGATATGGAAAGCCTATAGCAGTAACTTCTAATTCTAAGATTTCTCCTTCAATTACTGATTTAAAATCAATTGGCTGTCTTGTTATGACAATTGGTTCTGAAATAAAAATAAATTATACAGTGGAAATTGTGCAATCCGACACCTGAGTTATCTGACATCCTGTGACATCCGACAAAAATTTATGGTCCCAAAGTATTTCTGTTAACTAAAATAAAACATGAGTATTCCGACATCCTGGACAATCCAATACATTTCCCTGGTCCCTTGGTGTGTCGGATTAGACAGGTTCCACTGTATTAGCACTTGAGCGAAAACAAACCATTTTAACAACCAAAGGTCTACCTGGGTTTGTATCGTACACCTCAGTGGTTATAAATTGTGATTTCTTTTTTAAAAAGCATGAAAAGAATGAATCAAACTTATCATGATTAGATTAAATATTTAATCTTCACAAAATCTTAATTATGGTACAGGGGCCATCATGGTCTTATAGTAGTTGGATTTACAATCACCTGTGCAATAAGTGCCCATCACCACTCAAGTTGCGAGTTAGAATCCTGCTCATGGAGAGGTGTACTCAATACAACATTATGTGATAAAGTTTGTCAGTACCTTAAGCTTGCAACAGGTCGGTGATTTCTCCTGGTACTCTGGTTTCCTCCACCAATAATGAATAAAACTGACTGCCACAGTATAGTTAATATATTGTTGAAAGTGGCATAAAACACGATAACCCTAATTTTGGTACCATAATGTGTATAGTTCAGATACATGTACTAGACTGGCTACAAGTTATTTCCTTATTAAAAATTCTTTTAAATAAATTGTTGCTATGAAAGTTGAAATGTTGATTGATTACTTATATTTACTATTTACGTTTTTTACAAAAAAAATTTAAATCAAAATAAATTTGGTATTATTTGAGTGAAAGTCAGAATATATATGGCCATAATTAAAAATATGTTTGTTTGCCCGAACGCGGCCGATCCGAAAAAACAAGCCCGACCCAAATATTTTGTTTGCCCAAAAAATAGTAACTTTTTTTTTTATTTCCAGTCTCGGAAATTTTCCGGTTCCCTACGGTAAATTTGTTTTCAAAATTCTATATCATACCGATGTTTGAATAGTAAACTTTTAACACTTTCAAACGGTTTAGTGATCTAGTTCTTCATTCGACTTCTCTCTGTGGTTATCTAGTCATTATTGTGAAATGGCAGACTACACGATTGCGTCGTCTGTCAATATTGAAATGGGAAACAAGATGAGGAATATTGTGTCGAACAGGTTATATCGTTTCAACGACAAACTAACATGGAAAAGGTTTTCGACGAAGTCGTATATCCAGAGGAATTGACATTGAAAAAAATGGACCATGTGGCCGTTACTGTCTCTGACAAAACTGATCACACGTTTCAACCAGATTACGAAGAACCTATCAAGTCGTACAGAAATTTGATCCCCAATTGAAATTTGTCACCTTTACTGTTCATAGAGACCTGGAAGATGAGGATGTCAATTATAATATACATCCACCGCCGCCACTAAAGAGTGCTTTTCAAAATTCGTGCAATAAAGTCCCTGTAAAATTCGGTGAGGAAGCACCAAGGTTTACAGGCGAGTTTTTTTGTTAGGGTTTTGTAATGAGATTGTGTAAAGCTTCGTCACTAATAAATGAAGTTTGCTCACACAATTTCTCTTTTTTCTCTCTCTATTTTTGACCTGGGAATTCGGGAAGGGGGGGCTAATGAGAAATATGTGCTTACTAGGGGGAAGTGCTGCCCCATTTTTTTTTTCTTGGAACAAATTTGAAAATTATAAACATTAAGGCACATCAATATATATAGTCCACGAAGTTAGACACCACTCAATTTTCAATAGCTCTATATTTCTATATGTATGGTGCATTTGACACCAGTCTGCTTAAACACTCGTATTTTTGTCATGAGTTTACAAGGGAAAGTACTATTTCACAACAAAACAATATAGGATTAAAGGCTTCTTTTCAGAAGTTCATGCATGTGTACACGGTGCCGATGCACTCACGCACACCTTATCCGCACCTTTCTGGGAAATTGTCATGTTAAGAAAACAAGATACATTAATTCTATCAGAATTATACATAAATGACCACTTTTGTGCTGTCAGAACCAACTCACAACGTTAGTAGTGATAGGCACTGATAGTTGTAAATCCAACTACCATAATGATCACGACCACCCCTAGATGACATATAAATGTGGTAAAAACAATAATCACTTTAATTGAAATTCTTCATCACACACTCACAATATTATGATATCAGGAAGATGAATCAATTCTTAATAATAAAAAAAAATAATTGCTGCAGTGTCAGTCACTACATTTTTTGTATATCTTCTGGTGAGGTATGAACATGATGTACATGATGCAATTAATATTCTTTGGACTGCTTATTCTTGCCCTTGGAATTTCAACTGCCTTTTCACTTCCAGATCTGATAATCATTTTATTATTTCAGGTCACATCCTTCAAGGAAAGTTTCTTTTTTTATTAAAGTACAAATCAACTGTCAGTCACTCACCAATTGAGTGGGCCTACTATGCTTCTGGCATTGGAAAGCCAGATATGTGTTGTTATTGTGCTGCAGAAGGAATTCAACAGGACAATGACCTGTAGAAGAAGTACAGAGTTGTCCTGCCTTTGTGTCAAGCCTGTCTGAGGGACAAAAAGCCAATACTTAAACGAAATCCTATCAAAAACTGACAAAACATGAACTTGATGTTGCATTATTGTTTCTAGTCATATTTGCTGAATAAATTTTGAACCTGATAAGGTGTCTTTTGTAGAAAACAACAACAACAAATGTTTTATAAACTTTATTCAGAAAAAAAAAAGAATTTACCTACCTAACTACCGGTACCCATACCTAAATCTGTGGGTCGGGTTTGGGCAAACTGAAATATTCAGTCTATTATTGTTATGAAATATGATGTTGTAGGACTATTTTTCTGTGGAAGTTCACAAACAAAATATCACATACAGATTTGGCTCTCAGAAAAGAAAAAAACTTTGCACAGAACCATCTATAAAACATTCCAACCAATGGCCTAGTGTCCTAAGATATTCATTCCATAGGCCAGCCAATTCAAGCTGCAGAAAAAATAGCTACATATAAAATTCACACTTATAACTCATATTCACACTTACAGGTAGGTATATGTCATTTCTACCTTTTTCCTTTGATCTCATCCAGGGACGTTTTCAGTATTAACAGACTGGCTCTGATACTGAAAATTAGTGGTCAGTGTCATGTCAAACCCATTATGACATTACAAAACAAAATATAGCATAAGCTTGGAAGGACAAACATTATCACTATAATCATGGGCATGTCCTATCGGGCTTGCTGTACTGTGATACTAGCGAAATGATATCTGTCTCGACATTAACTACCGTTGTTCTATATTTATAATTGACTTTTTTCCTATTACTGCTTACCATATTTTTTAATATCAATGAGAACCTTTTCCAGTTTTAATTTATCCAGAATGTAAACCAGTTCTGCAGCAGTCATTCCTAAGGAGCCAAGCTCCCATAACATTTTATCACTAGGGCTGCCAGTATAAACATGGTTTCCAAACTTTCTCTCAACATCTGCAGCACTGTGATATGGTCGAAAAAAGACATTAATAAATTAATTTTAAATAATAAAATAAAAATAGCCTGGTACTTTTACAGGTGACCATGGAATTTCTATAAAAATGTATATATACAGTCAAACCTGCCTATGTGGTCACCTCTATTAAGCAGTCACCTGCTTTAAAAGGTCACCTTTTTCTCGTTCTTTCATAGAATATTTCATATGAATTAAACCTCTTTTGACAGGTCACCTGTCTTTGAAGACCACTTATTCTTTGTCTCAAAGGTGACCTCTTAATACAGGTTTGACTGTATTACCACAATTTTAAAGATAAATATGTGATTTCATAAATGGGTGCCACTAATGACTATTATAATCGACTGTTACAATTTTTTATTGAATTTTTTACTCGAACTTGAAATGCATCCAATCAGTGTCAAGAAAATGTCTTTATCTCTTGAGTTACTAATTCTGTGAGTGCCATTTAGTTGTGGCTAAAACATGCTGTCAGTAAAACCATATAAATATATATATACAGACAAACCTGCCCATGCAGTCACCTGTATTAAAAGGTCACCTTTTTCTTCTCCTGTCATAGAAAATATCATATGAATTGAACCTCTTTTAAGAGGTCACCCGTCTTATAAGGCTACTTTTTCTGTGTCCCAAAGGTGACCTCTAAATACAGGTTTGACTGTATATAGCAAGCTCAACATGTGATTCAATTTTGGAACTTTAATTTGAACTGAATTTTATTTAGAGTGAGTGAGTTAGTGATTGTTGTTTAATGCCAATTCAGCAATTTTTCAGCTATATCATGGCAAGAACAAGTTAATTTTCAATGAAATGATGATGAGGTCCGCTTTGTTCTAGACCAACACGCTGAGTTGGATTTTTATAGTGCTAGCTCACTGAAACAACAGTCTGTGGGTAGACATATCGCTCCACTGGGACATTATTCTGATTCCAAGCCAACCAGTCTTTGCTCTTTCTCTTTAATACTGCATGCTTAGCGGAGAAGCAACAAATACCAATTTAATAGTCTTTGGTTTGACCCTACCGTGCTTGAACCCATGATCTACCACACTCGAGACGAGCACGCTAACCATTACGCCACTGATGTGGTTAGACAAACACAGACTAGTTATGGTTCAATGTTCATCTTCTGCATTGGTTCTTGTTAAAAACACTACACCTTTAAACAAACAGATATTGACCATGCATACTGTAAACGGTCTTCTAAAACCGCATTGGTGCATAATCCGCACCCCCGTTTGCTCCTAAAATCTCAGTAAATCAATTCTTCAATAGACAAATTACAATAGCCACAAGGTGGAATTAAAATAATATGATTTCTACTTAGGCCATAAATAATAAATTATTTGTTTGCGCCCAACAAATCTACCAATAAAAAAAAGGTGCCTACTTAAATTTGTTGTTTCTTTATTCAAAAACAAATTAAATATATTTTTTTTTCAATCATGAATATTTCCAAGTTCCATAGCCATTAGGTATCTTGTTCCAATTATTTACACATTTTAAAAGAAAAAGAAAAATCCTCTGGCTCGGGTTTGAGTGAAATAACATCTCATTTGTGTCAATTCTTTGTTTATTCAACAATGATATAATATACCAATTGCTCAATGAATACAGTTGATTGATGGTGTTTAATGCCACTTTCAAGAATATTTCAGTCATATCGTAGCGGTCAGTTTTCTGGGTGGAGGAAACCGGAGGACCCAGAGAAAACCACTGACCTCCTATCGCAAGTCACTGACAAACTTTATCACATAATGTTGTACACCTCACCCTGATTGAAATTCGAACTCACAACATCAGTGGTGATAGGTACTGCTTGCATAGGTAGTTGTAAATCCAACTATATATAACTGAAATATTGTTGAAAGTGGCGTTAACCAAATTAACCTATGTACGATTATTGATCTATCTAAACTGTTTACAGTTTTTTGAAATTTTGTGCGATAGCCCTATTTCAAATTTGTCAACATAAATAAAACAGTGATACCTGAATCTGTAGCGTGGTTCATCAGCTGCCTTTATCAAGAAAGCTCTCCAATTACATGTCTCTGGGTTAGAGTCAAGATCAGCCCTTAAATTGAGCATAAATTTACTGGGTAAATCTCCAAGATTTGTGTCTGGTTGTACATTCTGTAAACGCCTACATTGCTCTTGATTCATGACAGATTCTTTTCACCCTAATAAAAACATGGACGATAATATAAAATGCAATTCATTTTCTAAAAAGGTTGAATTATTAGCTACAATAATGTACAAAAAAATAATAAAAACGTAGATATCAAATTTAGTGTGCACGACACGTTTCTGGAATAACCATCATCAGGTACGCTCAAAATCAAAAGACTTTGAATGCAGGTGAGGCATGTTTATGCATATTGATACTATTAAAGAATATCTTTAAATACAGCTATCAAAACATATTCATAGTTAAGAAAGTCCATAAATGGTATCATAAGATTCATTTAGAACAAAATGACAATCATCAATTAAAAACAAAACAAGGAGTTACTGTGTCCAGAGGACACTATGCCCCGCTACTTACTATGTGCTGGTTTGCTTTGGTTTAGTTTATGGTGTTTAACGCTACTTTCAACAATATTTCAGTTATATCGTCGCGGTCAGCTTTATTGGTGGAGGAAACGGGAGGACACATAGAAAACCACCGACCTGTCGCAAGTCACTGACAAACTTTTATCAAATAATATTGTACACCTCACCCTGATTGAAATTCGAACTCACAACATCAGTGGTGATAGGTACTGCTTGCATAGGTAGTTGTAAATCCAACTATATATAACTGAAATATTGTTGAAAGTGGCGTTAACCAAATTAAGCTATGTACGATTATTGATCTATCTAAACTGTTTACTGTTTTTTGAAATTTTGTGCGATAGCCCTATTTCAAATTTGTCAAGTTAGGATTGTTTGCACTAAAATGCACAATGAATATTCTTATTTAATTAGAAATGTACATACAAATGTATGCTTACACTATTTTTAAATGCCAGAGAATATACATAATTTGTACAGAATAATGAAAATAACAGGAAATAATAGATGTGTTGTTTACTTCATGCAAGCAAACATCACAATCTGATCAGTGTCCATCAAGTACAGGGTAAATCTATGGGGGAATATTCTTAGAATAAAATGTGTAGTTTTTCCTCTTGTAAGTTGTATCAAGGACGTATATACATATGTACTTGGCAATCACTAGTATAAAAATTTGTTCCAGTATTGTGAATTTTTTTCAAAATTTTGTAAAATACTGGTATACCAGTAATGTAATTAAGATATTGTAATTCAATTATGAAAATTTGAAATTGCATGGATTTTTTATAGTGTATTGGATTGCTTCATATTAGAAGGTTCATGTTATCAACTGTTGAAAAGCATACTAAAAGTACAAGTTCATTGTGTATCATTTTATTGGCATTTATAACATCGTATCAGTAATACACAGGGCCTTGTCACTATCCACGTAAATATACTATCAATGTATAATCATATACAAGGGCGGACATCTTTTTTACCCCCGCTCGCTTCAAGTCGTGTTTGTTTTTTAAATTCCTTCTAATATATTCAAAACCCTGTTTGGTTCAACTCCCAAGACCTTATTCTTTTCAAAAAATATCATGACCTCTCCTCGACTACCTCTTGTGAAGGCGCAGCGGTCGTTTTTGTCAGGAATTCGCCGGAGTAGAGAACAACATGGACCCAAAGTGAAAGTAACAGCGCCACCTATAAAAAAAATGGAAGTTCGGAAATCTCGGGGTTTTAGATTTGAGGTAAGGAAAATACCGTTAAGATTCAAACATCATTAAAATAGCGGGACGATTTGAAGTGAAAACTGACATTTTTTTACTTGTACATACAATGAATGATAATTTCAGTGTTTCTTGGTAAGATTGATTACAAGAATTGTAAATTCAATGCATATAGATCTCAATATACATATTTTGAGGTGGACAAACGAGAAAATTCAATACAAAAATGAAAATGACACACATTGACACAATTTAAAATGCACATAATAAACTGGACAAATGTCTTATAAAACGATACAACTACCTTTAGTTTGTATCATTATCCTCTATGGGGGGGGGGGGGGTTTAAAAAAAAGTATGTGCCTAGACCTGTACTATTATTTGGGGATCAAAATTTTCAAAATCACTATTTTTTTGAGACCATCATCTTCTTTCAAATTCACAATTCCTTTGGGGGGGGGGCATTACAAATATTTGGTTCTATTTCACTATTTGTTCAGGTTGATCGAAACCTTGTTTTTTTATGGGGCAATTTATAAAAAAAAAACACATTATGTTTTGCTTATTTTAAACCAAAATTGGGCATTAGTAATTTTATGTGGAAGTATGTTTTTTTTTGGGGGAGGGGGGGGGGCTCATTTGTTCAACATGTATTTTTTGGGGCGTTTTGGAAATTCTGGTATTTTTTTGGGTGAAATTCATTTTCTGTGACGAGCCTAGGTACAGAAAATGTTGGCAGGTCATCCCCTCCCTTGGCATTATGAGGCTGGGAACAGACTTGGGGTCAATTACTTTCAAATGTAATCGATTACATTACTGATTACATTTGATGTCATGACAACCAATGTATATTCAAGTTTGCTATGTTACTTCTTTTTGTTTCAAATTTCTGTTTCTTTGTATGCTTGTTGGTATGTGTACAGTAATATATATAATTGGTGCTTTGATTTCTTTGTGTTTCATTGCCTTGATATGAAAAAAATTGCTCATTTTGGTGTTTTAAACCAATAATCACTCACTTTATATATGTATTGATATAATTTCTTTTTTTTCTTATACGTTCCTCCATATAACTGAAATATTATTGAAAATGGACTAAACCCAAAAACCTCTTATATGTTCCAAGTCATGATGCAATATCATTCAATCTTTTACATGAATTGAAGTGGATTTTGTTTTTGCTCAGATTACTGGTCAGGCTACCTCATATCATAAATATATAGAATAAGATAGTTATTATATTTTTATTTTTTTCCTTTTCCCAATTTAGATCAATAACAAAACAATACATTTTATAATTTACCATGTACTAGCAATTAAACATGAAAAAACTATGACATGTTTTTAAAATACATTCATATTGACTGACAAAATATGTGTACTAAGTCAAAAAGGACAATGCAGTCTAAAACATAATTCACATACTAATATCATTTACTATTATTTGTTTTGATATCAACTCTTTGAAGCCATAATTAATGCTTAATATTTTGTTTGTAGCTGTGATAGTTTTGATTGCAATTTAACACAGAATAATATCTTTTGATTACCTTATTTAATAGATATTTTTGTGGAGTCTTTAACAATTGAATTTCATAACATATGTTTTTATTTAGATGTCAATAAACTTTATATTTTTTCTAGTAAACCATTCTACATTATTTGTTTAAAAAATTTCATGAAGAAAATTCACTTACATAAATCATACATTAAATATCTAAGGAGATACATGCTTCAATTAAGGCAAAATGATGAAAAGTAATTTAAATGTAATCGGAAAGTAATCATGATTACAGGGTCAAAATGAAAGTAATCGATTACATTACGATTACATGTAATAAAAAAAAAGTCAGATTACAGATTACATCTGATTACATGTTACGATTATCCCATGTCTGGCTGGAAATCAATGCACAGATCATTTTCTTAAGGGGAAAATGGGAGTCACAATTCCGTTCTGAAAACACAAGAGTTTTTCACTTTTGACTTCAACAAATATATTTTGCCACTGGTTGAAATTGAACAAAACATTTTGCCATTGGTTGAGCAATTTATTGAATAACAGGGCAGCTGTACATTTATGTAAGGGACAAAATTTTTTAAAATTGGAAAAGCTTCCCAAAATATATAAATGTAAATTGAAAATTTTTCCTAGCAAGCACTCAATCCCTATTTATATAATGGTTACAGCAGTCACATATAGTGTCTAAGATCACAACTTGTGTTTCCTCAGCAGCAACCCCACCCTGAAACTACTATGTTCCTCAACATTTCTATAGTAAAATAGTTCTCACAACATTCAATTACACTTCAATTGACAGGAAAATATTTTAACTTTAACCTCTTCCATATTAATCAGTTCTTCAGTACACCTTTAGCATACCCCCTCTCCAAATCAACTGAAATAAACACATACATTGTTAAAAAAAAATTCTGTTGGCTATGAGGACATGTTTTCCATTTCGTCTTTGCATGTGTTGCAGAACCACTCGTCTGGAAGTTCGTCCAAGTTTTCAACATGTATACAATCCGCATGAAACCAAATATCACATCCATCGCAACAAACTACATTATGACTACACTCCATACTGCAGACCCCACATGGGAATTTACAAGATACTGATTTCTTGGCCTTTTTTTCCCCTTTTCCTTTTCCCTTACTGATTTTTCTTTTTACAGTTTTTTTCAATCCACTTTTCTGTTGATTTTCAGTTGCAGAAGATTGTGTAGACCCAGAGCCAGATACACTTTCACTTGCCCCCTGTGTAACAATTTGATCTTCAATATTAACTCCGCTGTCATCTTCTGGTCTATTGAAAACTGCAACATTTGGAATGTCTGAACATTTCAAAATGACTGGTTTAAGAGCTTCTATAATTTGTTTTTTGTTTTTTTGCACTTTAACAGAAAGGCAATATGTCATACATAATATAAGTAGGTCTGCTTTAGTAAATGAATTTAAAATGGATGTTCCCTCATCTAGTATTTCTGCCTGTAATCTCTTGTGAGATACAATTTTGTTTGTTGTTTTGTCATCTGTTATTGTTTTCATATTAAATGGGACAGAAGTTTTACCTCTACCCTTCTCCCTCATTTTTATTTGCTTCCTATGTGCCTCTGTTTTCTGCACTTTAAGTTCCTGTAGGTATGTTTTTCTAAGTTGGGCAAGGCTCATTGAACAATACTTCAACAAGATTTCGTCAAGAAGAGATTTACATGTATTTTGGTCCAAAGATGGCATGAACAAGTTTGTCCATGATTCAAAAATCAAATTATCATTATTCAATTCTGTATGTAAAAATTTTGAAAAATTTGATCCATACAAATTCAAATTAGCAGTCGTTTCCAACTTTCTTATTTTTTGGTCAAGTATAATGAAAAACTTTTGTGCATCATCAGAGATATTTGTTAGTCCCTTTCGCATGTTTTGTTTTCTTTCAGTTTCATACAAGGATTCTTTATCGCTTGAATGCTCCAATAAAAAGCTTTCTGATTTCTGTATTTCATGTAACGCATTAATCTCAGTCTTTAAGCTTTCTACTGCTTTCTTCTTGTTTTGTTTATATAAACACTTTGTAATTTGTTGAATTTTCCTCTTTCTTACTTGCGATATACACCAACCCCCAATATATCGTATTTTCCCTCTACCACCAGCAGATTCTGGAAAAGTAAAACCTTTCTGCTTTTCTGTTTCCTTGGAAACTTTCTTTTTTATTGGGTCTACTGCAGATTCTAAAACTAATTTTCTTATCTTACTTGCCAGTTTGAATACAACATTTTTCTGAGCTACTGGGTCGCCCCCAAATACTGAACCAAAATGTTTCAATTTGTTACCCGTCATAATAACGTTGACCTGTCTGTAAAATTTAGATAATGTCTTATTTTCAACTGAAGTACCCTATTTGAGGAATCTGTCTTTTAATGAATAAAATGCATCCCAAAGGTAATGAACAAGCCTTTCAAGAAGTTCACAATTTTTCATATATTGTATTATTTTATTTTCCTCTCTCTGTTGCACAGTTTCGCATGATTGGTTACAAAGTTCATCTAATATTTCCATTATGTTTATTGACTCTGGAAAAACATAAGTAAAATTTTCTTCATAATCCTCATCAAGTGATTCAACTAAATTCAACATAGCTTCTTCATCGCCATCATCCTGTGATAAATTGTTTAAATCATCAAAGGGGGTAAACAAATCCTCATAATCCTCTACACATTCTGCTTCTATATTAACGGAATGCCTACAGCATGAGAAATCTTTTTGTGGAAGGTATTGTTCCCTCATGTAAAAGTCAGAAATAATTTTTGGGGGTTTGCGCAAAAGTGTTTTACTGAAATTGTTCACTTGAAGCCCTTTCTTGGTAGTTGCTCTGCTTAGTGCAACAGCAATTTGACCATACTGGTGCATTGACCGGCAATCAACACTGACTCTTTCGAGGGTAAGGCCTTGCGCTTTATGAACAGTAAGTGTAAAGCTAAGTCTTAAAGGAAACTGCATTCTACATGCAACATCAATCTTTTTATCTACATCATATACTGTGAAGGAGTGTCTTTTGATTGAAGCATTTCTATTTAGTGAAGGAAAATAAACATCAACAGCCTCAGAATTGAAAGACATTACTTCACCAGTCAATCCATTCACAAGTTCATCCGAAAGGTTTACTATCAAAATTACAGGAGACCACTTTTTCAATGCAAGTATTTTTGCTGCTGCTACAGAATTCAACCTTGTTTTGTCACCACTATCAGTAGCTTCGTACAATTTTAATTCACCTGAAAGTGTAAAAGAAATGATCAGCCAAAAATTTGACATGATTCATGAATCCATACATTTTTACCAGTTTTGTTCAGTTCGTACATAAAACAAGTTATATTATATCATGCATCTTCTCATATTCAGGATTTAGATTATGCAAAATCTGCAGTATTTTTGTGTGTGTATTTTTTTTTTTGAACAATGAAAAGTATTAGAGATTTTATAATTTTAGAAGTACTATCATTCCTTAATACGACAGCATTAATGCAATTAGGCATTTATAAATAAGATTTCTTTTCTTATATTCCTTGTTAAATATATATAAAGTACAATATGTACTTGAGACAATTGGGATGAAATTTCCAGAAGTTGTCTCCCCTAGACTAGCACATTAATTCAGTATTTTGATGATTATTTTTACATTTTCAGGTTGTGTTCCACCATAGATGTTCAGGAAAGTGGGAAAGTATGCCTTCAGGACCTTATGTCAAAGTATAGAAAGGCATGTGAGGAGACCAATGTTGTTCCTAAAGCAGAAAACATGTTCTCCAAAGTTTTGCTTCGTTTATTCCCAAATATTAAAAAGGCAAGACTGCGCTCTGGAGAAAAGAGACAATATGTGTATTTTGGAATTTCATTTAAAGAAAGACAAGAAAATTCAGAGTTACACCCCATGACAATTCAGGAATCACTTAAATATCCATGTATGCTGACTACACAAACACTTTCACTTGTGACATTAATGGTGATGTCTTCAGTCATAACCAATGGCAATATTGTAATGAAAACAATCAATCTAAATTTTACTAACCAAACTTGGACTTTAGCGGTACGTGGAAAAGATGTATGTTTAAGTAATTACGGGATTTCTAATAAATTCAGTAAAACAAAGTCCAATTTAAATGAAATTTTACAGATCACATCAAGATTAGACATTTGCACTGGTTTGGAACTTGTTAACAAAAAAAAAATCCTGTTCACCTTCGACTTGAAGAAGTAGCAATAAGGGGAGATGAAAATACACATGAAATGAGGATGAGAAGTAGAACATGTGAACAAGTGTTAGGCTGGTACTGTACAGGGAACTCCTGCAAGAAATGTGCTGCATTGGTTTGGAAATTCAATAATGAATCAGAAGATGACATTATTAACCTGTCAAAAGTTGATGGTGAAGACCTCCACCAAATTTTCAATAGTATTTTTCCAGGGGCATCACCAGAAATGAAGGACTTTTTGTCCATCCAACATAACATATTGAGTTCTAAAAGTATTAAATGGGACAAGTCTGTTATTAAAACTTGTTTAAGTATGTGGTCCAGAAGTGTAAGCTGCTATGAAGAACTGCGGGACAGTCACATTTGTTCTCCCTTCAGGACGTCACCTGCGCAGGTTCAAAAATTCATCTCCACAGACAGCAGGGATCAACGAGGAGATATTTAGATGGATGTTGAACTCTGCAAAACAATTAAATTTACCAGTATCAGGGTATTACGGTGGCATCTTACACGATGAGGCAAAAATTCAAGAGGATTTAGTGATCAAAGTGAAAGGTGGTACAAATGAGTTAATTGGATGGGTAGATACAGGCGATGAAGGAGACAATCTGAGAATTTTGAAAGAGCAAAATGTCACAAAGAAACTTGCTACAGATGTTTTACAAATCACATTTCTTGGATATACTGGTTTTAGGTTTCCTGTTGCCCACTATCCTACAGATGGAGTAAAAGCCTCTGAACTTTACATAATCCTATGGGAAGTCATTTCAAAATTGCAATCTTGGGGATTTATAGTTGATTACATAGTGCAGGATGGTGGGCAACAGAACAGGGAATGTACAAAACTCCACTTCAGAGAAGATCCAAGACAAGATGGTTTCATGTCTGACAGCTTAGTACACCCTAACAGAAAAGTTTTTCATTGTCAAGATATATCACACAACATAAAGAAGTTGCGGAACGTAGTATTAAGTAGTGGTGTGAACACATATAATACCAAACTATTGACAAAAGGTAGCAAGGCAATAGTTTGGGAACAGTGGTTGAATGCAGCAAAGTGGGACGAACAAACGAATTCCAGAAAAATTAATTACAAATTAAGCTCATCTCATCTCCATCCTGATTCCTCTGAAAAGATGAGAAATCATCTGGCTGAACAGGTCCTTGATGACAATATGTTGAATTTGATGAAGCAGTACCAGCTTTCACTTATAAACAATGAAGTACCGAATGGTGCTATAGAGTTCCTTGAAAACACAAGTAAACTGATAAATTTTTTTAGAGATCCGAGGCCGGTTGTTGAAGTGAATGACATGCGACTAAAGATACTACAAGAAGTTCTCAATTGGTTTACAGGGTGGAGAACGGAAATTGCCAGTGTGAAAGCTAAGCCAAAACAGAAGGAGAAGATGTTACCTAGTCTCAAATGTTTGGATGACATTGAAAGTACAATCGTAGTGTTTCTTAAACTGTGTGAAATTCACATGTCCGAGTTCAAGGGAAATGGTATCTACCCTTCTCGATTTAATTCTGACCTAGCAGAGAACATATTTTGTCAGCAAAGGGGTTTATATAATGGCAATGCAACAAATCCGAACTATGAGACATACTGCAATACAATAAACAGTGTTATTTTAGGACAAACATCTAAATGTCGAGCAAGGAAATCAAATGCTGGGATACCAACCGCTGACCCATATTCTTTTCATGTGAACATACACATGTACCACTGATCAAGAAAAAGAAAACCTTAAGAATTTAATTTTGGTGATTTGTGTATATTACCTTCCATATCCAATAGGCATTCTGAATTCCATATTTCGACATCTAAGTTTAAGGCATACAGTTTGACTGATTTGGTTCCTGGAGGCAGGTTTCTCTTTAATCTTTTCAAAAGATTGTGTGTTTCTTCAGTTATTTCTCCACCGAAAAAGGAATAAATAAATAACAGGTCAAAACTTTTGAATTGAACTTGTCACAGTAACAGTATTATCATTCAGGGGAGGGTGATATTTAACAAAATTTTGGTTACTTATATATTTTGTGTAACTTTCCTGGAGGGGTGATGGGGGGTGTACTCACCAAATTTTCCTCTACCTAGGCTCTTACTAATTTTTGGGAGTCAAAATTATCAAATTTACTTCATTTTTTTAAGGGTACAAAATTTTGAAGGTACTTTGTCCAAACATTGGCAAGTTAAGAAAAAAAATATTTGTTTGAGTGTATCATGAACCCCCCCTCCCCCTTTTCATAAATATAATTGTTAGCAATTCTTTAAAGTCATTGTATGTCATTATTGCCACAATAGATTAAATATTCAATTTACATCCCTGTCTGACCCTATTTTTTAGCATTTTATTTTGATTTTGGCTAAAAATGAACTGGTCCACACAATTTTTAAAGAATAAATGGATGTGAACCTAGTGATTAATTAAAGTGGCCTGTAATAATTACCATGTATTATTTTATATAAAAGTTCTGCATATAAATGTCAAGCATATTGATTTGTTGTTTGTGTTTTTCAAGATTTGATTAATTTTGATTTTTGGTGTATTAATGCCACTTTCAACAATATTTTAGGTATATCATGGCGACCAGTTTTAGTGGTGGAGGAAGCCGGAGTACCCGGAGAGATCCACCAACCATGGGCCAGCAACTGGTAAAATTTATCACTTGCGGCTGCGAGTCGAGTGCACCCTTTTTTTAATTTACAAAGCCGGGTGCGAACCCTCGCCATATTGGTGATAGGCTTGTACGAGTTGTTAGATCCAACGACCTAACTCATTGAGCCACCTGGGCCCCTGTGTTTTTCAAGAAAAAAACAATACATTACCTATACTATTTCAACAGAAGGAAACCAAATTTTGTAAGTCCACACTATTTGATTTGAGTATGGATGACATAGATAGGAGTGAGTCAGGGACTTTTCTATGTAATTCTCCCAAACCCTAGTTTTAATGAAGTTGCAAAGAAAAAGCTTCATTGGCTCTTAATCATTTTAAGTCATTACCCAGCAATCTGGTGAATGGCTGCTATAAAATCTGGTTCAGCTTGGCGATGAATGGTACTCAGTTGTACATGGTGAAAACAATTTCTCACAAAAGTAGATTGCACACAGTAGTAACCATCATCATTGTAACTTTGGTTTGCTATGGGAGGCAACTGTAGGAAGTCGCCACATAAAATCATCTGGACATCTCCAAATGGGTGGTCACTCTGTCTAATTTTGCTAAGAACATGTTGAACTTGTTCAATCATTTTAAGGCTCAACATGGAAATTTCATCTATAATTAGGCAGTCCATTGCACAGACATTTCTTTTCAGTTTTTCATGTGATTCCTCTGAGGACAAGAGTTCAACCAATTCATCATTGGTATATCTGCCATCCTTTAACCCTAAACATTTATGAATAGTTGTTACCACTTTGTTTAGACATTTGGGCAATTTTTCTTGTAAAGTTTGAGCAGCCTTTCCAGTTATTGCTGTTAAAACAACATTTTTGGCTTGTTTTTGCAATTGTTCTGCAATACGGGCCACCGTGAAAGATTTACCAGTCCCAGGATATCCAGTTATTAATAAATTGTGCCCACTTAAGGCCATTTTCAAGGCTTTTTCTTGAATGCTGTCCATTTTCTTTAATTTATTATTTCGTCTGTTATTTCCCGCGGTATCTTATACTTAGAAACACGATAACTAGCGAGAAAACCAAATATCGAATGGTAAAACCCCGAGAGTTCCGAACGTCCGTTTTTTTATAGGTGGCGCTGTTACTTTCACTTTGGGTCCATGTTGTTCTCTACTCCCGCGAATTCCTGACAAAAACGACCGCTGCGCCTTCACAAGAGGTAGTCGAGGAGAGGTCATGATATTTTTTGAAAAGAATAAGGTCTTGGGAGTTGAACCAAACAGGGTTTTGAATATATTAGAAGGAATTTAAAAAACAAACACGACCTGAAGCGAGCGGGGGTAAAAAAGATGTCCGCCCTTGTATATGATTATACATTGATAGTATATTTACGTGGATAGTGACAAGGCCCTGTGAGTAATACATCACAATACACAACAATCCGTTATGGATAGTCAAGACTATTATACAGAGACACAAGAACAACTACTTCAAGAACTGGTCTACCCAGGAACTAACATTTCCACAAAACCTATTACAATACTATACACAGGTAAAAAAAAAAATTTTTTTAAATCACAATACTGGTACAATACTGGAACAGGAGATCCAAATATTGTTCCCTCCAGATCCAAATCAAATATTAGTAATTGGTTGGGTTTTTTTTAGTATTGAAAAAAATACAGTCTTCACAGGTAAAAATCATTCAATCTTAAATCGGCCACTTTCTCTCTTCTGAAAATCACAAATATCTTTGATAATTGAGTGCATAATTAACAGCTGATTTGTTAATAAATTCATCTATGACAACCTTTGTTTGTTGATAACTGTCGTCTTCAGATGAGCTGTGAAGATCTTCAGCAGCTGTCCATGAAAGGAAATACCATTTTCTCATTCACATGTTATCTTTCTAGTTTAATGTTTACCATGTTTATCCCGGAAGTTGTCAAAAATAACCCGGCGGAAAAATAAACGGAAGTGCTCAATCTTCAGTATGAACCAATCACATGAAAGTAAATTTCTGCAAGTACTAACAGTACTGTTCGCTTGGTATCAAACAATAAAATAAAAATGAACACATGCACAAGGACCAGTGAAAAGTAAAACAATAGGGGGAAAGTCGGTAAACTTCGATCACCCCGGTATTCAAATGATTTATTTATGAATTTCCCAAGTGTCTACGTATCTTGTATGCTATTGTAGTTTAGGCCTGATTAAAACGTTTCGGACACCTTCAATATTCGGTCATGTGATCTTGACAGTTGCGGGGCAAAACAGATTTACGTGCATAAATTGATGAGGGAAACATCGATCACAAAGCGTCTAACTTCGATCGGTCGTGCGGGAAACATCGATCAATTTATTTTTTAAATGTGTGTAATGTCGACTTACCCCACGTGTCGACAATATCCGAACTGGCTTTATTTTTCAAGACTCCAACAAACGTGACAATCATTTAACTTTAAAAGGGATTGGAAGGGATACAATTGTTCTTATTTTCTGACATTTTTGATAAGTTAATATAAATATTTACCAATTAACTTTCTTTATATTAAAGCTACGGAAAAAAGAAGTGCTCAGGGTCAATTTCTCAGACGAACTTTTGTCGTAATTACGGTAATTCTTCCATCGGAATTTAACCATCGAATAAAACGACGGGTGCCAAATGTGGAGCAGGAACTGCTTACCCTTTCGGGCCACTCGAATTAACCTCTGTGCATTATGTTGTTCAATCTTAGTGTTCAGTGTTCGTTTAGAATGGGCTTACGTATTTACAGATTCTGCTTTCCCCTTTGGTATCTTCAAACTCTTCTTATCCCATTAAACGGTTTAACACCGCCACATTTTTGTGTCTGTCCCAAGCCATGACTTGGATATGTCGTGGTCTTTTTGTGTTCATTGGTGTGAGGTGACAGTTAGTTTTTCGCTTTGTTGATAATGGTAAAATTGTTTACCATCACTGTTTAAACTTTCATGTCATAAAGTTTGTAGTTGTTTTATTTTACTGTGGTTTAGGGATCAACCATTTTCTTTTCTGGGAGGGGGGTTGGACATTTTTGTTCGGATAGAATTATAATTTTGCCTTGATGTCGACGAGTAATATTATTTTTAAATGGACAAAGGGCACATAGGAAAAAGAGGGGTGTTGAAGCATAAAAACAGCTGGCAAAATATTCTTACAACAAAATGATTCCCAGCCCCCCACAGATAAGAAAATGGTTCGTGTCATATTCTTTCGTTTTTGGTTTTCAGCTTATGTTCACGTCATGCTATCTTCAATTTTTTTTTATATGAGATCAAACTGAAATGTTCTGACTGTAAAATTGAATAATCTCATTATATTTTTAACATTTTTATTTTAGAACATCCAGGAAAAGTTCACTGGATAAACGATTTAAGAAAAAAACTTGTTTCGATATCTTGACATTTTCGGTTGTCATTGTAGGCTTTCCACCTCTTTCTTGCTTACAACAGGATATTGTTCAATGGCTTCTTTTCTTTTTTACTACCTAACTTTTCTTTTTTAATCTTAAGCTTCATCTCCTTCAACTGCTTCCTTGACTCTTTTTCATCTAATTTACGTTTGTTTTCTTCATCTTCCTTCATCTTTTGTTCAAATATCTCATCAGCCGTTAAAAGGCGATGACTTGTAACTTTTGAGGCTTTTTTCTTTGCCGGAGGTGATGGTATTTTGAACATATTTGAAACAGTAAAGTCCCAGTCAAGAGAACTAGTAGGTAATTCCGTGTCAAGTCCAGTAACTTCCTCTACAAAGAAGGGAAGGTCAATAGGTGTATCTGTATTACTGAGCTGTAGTGTTAATAAGAATTTCTTGTAGCACGCGAGATTCATCTGTAGCTTGGTTTTCTCCACAAATCAATGGGTCAATATTTTGAATATCGGGTGTTGCTTCGTTTTCAGTCACAATTTTGCTGATGTCTGTTCCATTTTCTGTCAGCTCGTCATGTAATGTGCAATTCATCTTTGTCGAAAGGTAATTTAATTTATCAGTTACCTAAGACATAGGGTGGTTTGATGACTCGGTGGGTTGGTTTTCAAAAGCCATTGACGGAGTGAAAGCCTCGGAAGGTACTGTTAGTGGGTTAAACGGAAGGATCCCACAAGAACGAAATCCAGAAATTATATTAGCAGGATTTTCGGATTGGTCGAAAGCAGACGTGAAAAGCTTAGACCATGTCTGTTTGTCTACTGTATTGACTGGGTTCGCAGATACAAAACTTTATAACATGCTTTATTATATTCCTTGCTTAACGGACCGAAGACTGTCCTATATAATGGACACAAGAATTGCGTGGTGTGAGGAGGTAGGCATAACAACAATATATTCTCTTTCCTTGCCGCATCTATTATTCCAATTGTGTCATGGGAGTTGGTGGCCATCTAAAATAATGAGTTGAGGCCTTTCTTCCCCGCAATGTGCCAAAAATACTCCCTTAAACCATACTACACCTAAAATGTCCTCAGTCCAAGCATTTTGTTGGTATGTCCATTTTGACCCAATTGGTCCTTCAAGAACATTAAACCCACGAAGAGATTTGTCTGTCTTTCCTTTTACAATTATCATTGGCGGCATGCTCTTGTCGATAGCATTGATACAAGCTATTATTGTGTTTGACTGACGGGAGTTTGCTACACGGCCTGGGCCCGGTTGTTCAACTTGTAGTTAAATTTCAACCAATGGTTAAAAATGATAACCTATGGTTAAAATTTAACCAAAGCACGCAATGCGTTGTTCAACTTATGGTTAAATTTAACTACTGGTTAAAGCATGGTTAAACTTATTAATATTTAACCACGGTATAGGGGCTCTGTTAGAATATTTAACCATTAGTTATCAAAAATCAATCAGAAAATACGCTGGTCGTACAATTACGTTGGAAAAACTAAATCATAAAACTTCAAAAATAGCATGAGGTACCTCTATGACATCATGGACATTCCTCGTCAATTGGAGAAATTGGATAATTTACATACATGTATGAGACACCAACCATTCATTTCATACTGAAAAGGGGGTTATATTTTTTCTTAATTATTATTCAACTTACATAATGAAAATGAACAGTCCTTGAAATTATAAGACAATAAGAAGATTTAATCAAAAGTAGTTTAATGAGTTATAAGAAGTTATCGTCACCTAAATAACACACCCTTAGTGTATTATAATGCACTAAACACGTCCTATTAACATTGCTTTTAATGTTATTAAGCAACTAAGACGAGATCCATAGACGCTTCCGTACTAACTTGTACAAAATACTTTTAATATAGGACAAATAACCTTAGACAATGACATGTAAGTTATATTCCTCAAGTAAGATTTCACTTTTTTATTTTTTATTTTAATAACTTTATTATGTTATTAAGAAAATAATAACAAAACAAAACAAAAAAGAAAAGAAACTTAAAACAAAAAAATCTCTGCAGTATACATTTTTTTCCCTTCATTTTCATTCAAAAATAAAACCATTTACACAAATGTTCTTTTGTTCCATTTTTCTTTGATTTCATTTGGGGTCCTGATGGCATCTCCCAGTTAACTGGTCTTCTCAGCTATCTCAGTCCATACTCTTTTCTTTTCATTTGTGATTATATTTGAGTGCTTTAAATTTATGATGATATAATTTTTTTTCCACTTCCCTCAGTATTAAGACAACCTTCTCTCTACTAAAATTGCATTTCTTCAGCCTCTTTTTGTCCTGAGAAGGGGGGATTGAGTCAGCCATATATCTTTTTTTTTTATTTATCTGCTGCTAGGATAAAATAAGGAATTGTGGGATACATTGGTCTTGGTTAAATATTAAGGTAGAGACTGACACTAGTCACATTGAATAAAATGTGGTAATAATTATTAATTTTGTTTGCAGTATTTCTTACGAGATATTTACTTTTTGAAGGTTCTACATATGATTTGTGCAAGTTCTCAAATTAAACTGAAATACAAATTTAATACAGTAATTTCTTGGCAATAATACATTATATGTGTAAAATGCTATATGAAGCATTTCGTCAAGGGAGGTAATCATGTCTCAAATGATATTAGAATATGATGAGTTTTGCATGTTTTTGTTAAATATTGAAGCTTTTAATATTATGACCCCAGGCTTTCCTTACACTTCTGAAAACAAAACAAAATGCACCATATTATATCAAAATTTTAGAAATTTTAAATGACAGGATTTTTCGTTATTCAAGAATTTTGAGGAGAATTTATACATTTCACATACAATGCATTATAAAAGTTGAAGATTTAAATGCTTTATATCTTGAAAATTAGTCTGGTGACCTATATTTTTAAATTAAATTCCTTAAAGTCTGCCACAAAAGCAATAAATCTGGCCAGTTTTAAGGAAATTCAACGACAAATTATTTTAGTATGAAATGTGAGTCTCTACCTTAAACCTGTAGTTATTGGTTGGTTAAATTTTAACCAAATGGTTAAATGAAGTTGAAAAACTCATTTTTAATCCTTGGTTTACTAACCCATGGTTAAATCTTTAACTAATGGTTAAATATAACCATATGGTTAATTTAACAAGTTGAACAACCGAGCCCAGGAGTATTTCTTGATGCTTTGTCTGCGACAACCTTCACTGGAGTATGTTCCATAGAAACCCCTTTCTCATCCATATTCCAGATAGTTTGTGGCTTATGGAGTAAATCATTCTTGTTCAAAATATCTGCAAGATCTATAAAATTATACTCCGGTTTCCTCCACTAATAAAACTGACCGCCATGACATGACTGGGCAATTCCTGTTTTACAGAAAAAACTCCTTTTTTATTAGAAAATACTCCCCGATCCCCCTTTTTTCTTTTGTAAATCTTGGACTCTCAATTGCATGCATGTCTTGCTTGTCAGCATAGATATTTTTGTTTATTGTTGTATAAAATAATTTCTAATTTGATGTTTTGTTTATTGTAGTCTGTATTCAGTTTTTAAATGTTGTGGAAATTTATTTTGAATAAATTATGTTGTCCTGTACAAATGTTAGGAGTTCGATACGGTTCTCAAGTGTTTTGTTTCATGGTGAACGTGATAAAACGGGTGATCGAAGCTACCTTCAACTGATATTTGGCATGATGGTATCATCGATCACTAGATAAAATACCATATGTAAATTATTCTTCCATCCTTTACAGGACTTTACCACAGGCGCTCGTGGCACGGACCACCCCCCTTTTTTCTAACTTTCTGTTTACAAATTTATTTTCAATAAAATTTCTTTATTTCTTTATTATTTCATCTCTTTTTCCTTATTTAAATAATAATTTTTTGGAACTTTTCTGACCCTATCGTTGAAGTTAATGCATTGGTACGTCACTTCCGTCAGCCGTGGGTCCTTATACGAACAATTTGGCAATAAATGTGTGAAAATCTTAAAATTCTGGAGAACTGAGCTATCGTATGCACAAAACAAAAACAGGGACAAAAAGATGCGTCTTTTAGGAATGGATACATGTCCTAGTTTGAATGACATAATGGAAATAAGGTGCAATAAATGTACTCGAAGCGAGCAGGGGAACGATTTTTAAACCTGCCGAGTTGCATGCCTTGTGTATTATTAGTATCTATATAGGGTCGACACATGCAATTTGATGTTGACATAATATTGTATGAATATTGACACGAACAAGTTAAAATAAGGTAAAAGAGATGAAATAATAAAGAAATAAAGAAATTGTATTGAAAATAAATTTGCAAACAGAAAGTTAGAAAAAGGGGGGTGGTCCGTGCCAACGAGCGCCTGTTGACTTCACAGGCACTCGAATTCCGGACCCCCCTTTTTCCTCATTTGGTCCCTCCCGCGATTATGGTATGGATCTTTGTCTGGAAGTATATCTTTGAACCATTTATCCATATCTTACAACATTTCGTGTTACAACTCTCTCGTTCTAATAACTTTAGTTTTTAGGTCCAGCTGCCGTATTATTTATATATACATAAAGGTATGAAACAATCGTCAAAATACAAAGAGGGAATCCTCGCTTCGACTCGATATTTTACAATAACGCGCCAGTTTTAAAAAGGACCTTCGCTTGTCCTCGTCTCAAAAATGATTTCCCTTCATTCCTATCTAGTTTATACGTACGAACAACAAATATTTATTGACGAAATTCAAGTTTATTCTCGACGACACATCCAACTTTCCTCCACTCGTGCCCATTCAGGAGGTCAGCCGAACATATTTTGTTTCGCGCTATTTCATTGGTCGGAAAGATTTTCGGAACTTTTTTAGCTTGTTCTTCGCTATGCACGGCCAATCCATTTCGTATCGAGAGACCTATTAAGCGGGAGTTTTAAATAAGAATAAAAGTGGAAAGTAAACCTTTTCGGCCAATGTGTTATATAGGCACCAGAAAAAAAAATGACGAACCTAGTGACATGGTAAGAATATTGTCTGAAATGGAAAAATGCACTTCAAACATAAATTTTGACGGATGACCATTTGATCACTGAAAAGATCAGAGAGAAAGGGACACTAGTTATCATAAAGCCAAAAAATCTCCTTTTTAGGCTTGTCAAAAAATAAAAACGAGTTAACGCTCCTCAACCCCTATCCCAGCAACAACAAAAAGACAGTGTACATAAGTAAACCCGTTGTAAATTGTAGCTTTCATAATTCCCCTCTTCTGCCTTAGAAACAGGTATATGTAAATATGCCTCAAAAGAAATTTTAGGCATTAAAGGGATTAGAACTACTCTTTGTATTTCTTTTCTGTTTAGGGAGATACGTGTAAAATTCCAACGGTAATGGCCTTTGCTAAAAACATAGGAAAGAACAAAATATTCTTTAATTTACATGGGGGGGGGGGGGGGGGGGGATCAACATTTTTGTACCTAGGCTCATCACAAATAATTAATGACCCCCCCCCCAAAAAAAAATAAAAAATAAAAAAACAAGAAAAAAAACCCTCTTAATGCAATTTCTGATGCCCAGTTTTGATTTAAACAGTTAAAATAAGTAAAACATGAAGGTGTGCGCATGTTTAGTACTTCATGTTTCAATAAACCAATAAAAAAATACAACACAAATTGTGTCTCCACCCCCCCCCCCCCCCCCCCACCCCCAAAAAGAGTACATTAGACCCAAAAATAATACGTGTCTAGGTACAAAAACATTTTTGTGAGTAATTACCCCCCCCCCCTTTTTTTTTACATCCACAATTTTAGGTGTGTATTGTTCAAACCAGAATTTTTATAATATTTCTTTCAGCTACAGAAAGAATTAAAGATTAAACTTTGTTGTGATACTAGTACTCATGAAAAGTTCTAATTATGTTATTTACCTGAAAAAAAGAATGGATATGGGTAAATGTACATCATGTATATTGTACATTTAACAAAATCCAACAACATACAAGGAAACAACCAGCTTCGCTTTTCTGCTTGAATCTTCAACAACAAACCAATCTATACCTAACAACATCATCTATTCTCCCCACCCCACCCCACCCCCCCCCCCCCCCCCCCCCCCCCTTTTCCAAAAAAAAAGAAGAAAAAAAATGGTCATCAACAGAGTCCTAGATTTAATCTGCCGTGTACTTCTCGTGCTTGTTCTTTGAAAGTTTTGCTAAAATAACAGTATTTTTGTTGAAACTTGTATTCTTTTATTCTTATTTAAAACTCCCGCTTAATAGGCCTCTCGATACGAAATGGATTGACCGTGCATAGCGAAGAACAAGCTGAAAAAGTTCCGAAAATCTTTCCGACCAATGAAATAGCGCGAAACAAAATATGTTCGGCTGACCTCCTGAATGGGCACGAGTGGAGGAAAGTTGGATGTGTCGTCGAGAATAAACTTGAATTTCGTCAATAAATATTTGTTGTTCGTACGTATAAACTAGATAGGAATGAAGGGAAATCATTTTTGAGACGAGGACAAGCGAAGGTCCTTTTTAAAACTGGCGCGTTATTGTAAAATATCGAGTCGAAGCGAGGATTCCCTCTTTGTATTTTGACGATTGTTTCATACCTTTATGTACATATAAGTAATACGGCAGCTGGACCTAGAAACAAAAGTTAGTAGAACGAGAGAGTTGTAACACGAAATGTTGTAAAATATGGATAAATGGTTCAAAGATATACTTCCAGACAAAGATCCATACCATAATCGCGGGAGGGACCAAACGAGGAAAAAGGGGGGTCCTGAATTCGAGTGCCTGTGGTGGACTTTACATTGTCTGTTTGTCAATTTCATTGTCTGTGACACTTTTACATAAAATTAAAATAATTTTCTCTGATTATTATTTAGTTTACTTACGTGGAATCTATGTAAAAAGCAGAAACTCCTTCGTGTCGATCTTTTGTAAATTCGCAGACTTTTTACTTTTTCAACCACGTAATTTTCTAAACCAACGAAAATAACCGCGTGATCTTTCAACCGCGTGACCTTCACCGGAAAGATCACGCGTAGAACAAGATGCAACTAGGTGTAGGAAATGTTTTATTTAAATATAGAAATTAGTAAAGAAAAAAGTGATCGAAGTTACCCATTGATCGATGTATCCCGACCCTGAGATACAAGAGATCATATTTTTCTTGATAGGGGAGGGTTTGGTTCAAATTCTGGGAAATCACAGACATAAGTTACAGTTATGTCAGAGCAAGGATTTGAATAGTAGTAGTTTTACTATACAAATCCTTGGCCGTCAGAGATAATGAGACAGGCAACCTGTTTGAAGGACGAAGTCCTAAAATTTCAATAATACGATGATCCGTAAACGTTATTATCTTTTATTTTGAATGAATTTTGTAGCCGATTTGTTATGGCTGTTCCGTTCATTTTACCTACGCCGCTCTTCCGTCGAGAGTTTCGTAGAAAGAGATTTTTTTAATAGTTTATTTCGATTTTGCATAGAGTAAATAATTAAAGAATTGGGAATTTTTCATTGAAATATATTTCTTTTGCGTTTGTAAATATCAATTGATCTATTTTTTTAAACTTCCGGTGAACATATATTTGGCTATCAATATAGAAAGGAGGAAAAATCGGACAGCCTACCGTTAAAAGGACTTCGTCCTTTATAAAGCAAGAGATTCATTCATTCTCCGCTATTAAACCGCATCGGTGGTGTGATGGTTAACCACTAGTGTTCTCGACTCGAGTGTGGTAGATCATGGGTTAGAGCCTCGATCGGGTTAAACCAAGGATTATGATATTGTATTTGCTGCGATTCCGTTATGATCGCAACTTTTCTTCTGTTGCCTAATCAAGACCGTGTAAAACTGTTTTATATTACATTGTACTTCAATAATGTCACACAAATACGTTTACAGATGCAAAGAACTAATTGTATGGCACACTGGTGTGTACAATCAGAAGAGTTTGAAGATACCAAAGGGGCAATCAGAATCCGTATATCGAAGAAGAAGAGACAACACAATGGCCAAAAGTAAAAGTACAAAAGGACAAACAACGATCAACAAAACATACATATAAATCTAAAGATCGAGTAACACGAACCCCACTAATAACTGGGGGTGAACTCAGGTGCTCCGGAAGGGTCAGCCGTAATCCATTCTACATAGAAATGATTAAAAAATACCGGTATATCTGTCATGATAGAGATCGTAACAATAAAACCAATACATCTCTAACACATATAAATATATGTCCAAATGTATGTATAAATGTTATTTTCGAGATTAAAATTCCACCGTTTAATCAACTGAGGGTTGACATTTTACTCACACGGAAAAACACTTTCATGACCGCATCATTTCACCAAGAGGGCAGGTTTGGGCCCATTTATAAAACTAGTTTAATCACGCCACTTGTTATTGAAATGCCTGTACCAAGCCAGGAATGTAAGAGGCATGTATTTTATGTTTCTACGATTATCGGTTTGGATTTTAAAATTGTTCCAACACTGTGGTATTTTTTTTTCTCATTTTATCAATAGTATTAAATCATCGCTATTATTATTTTTTAATTCAACCAATTCTGAATAGCTACATTTTTCAAAGAATTTTTCCGAAAGGAAAGTGTGGTATTTTTTGTTTTGTTTTTTTCATTTTATTACTAGTCCTGGGGCTTAAATTTAAATCCATTAGAAATGAGAAAAATGCTTTGTAATTTGACAATGCAATATTTGAACACATAATAGTCTATTAATAATGTATTAGTCCCCAGTGTGTATCACCCACCTAGTAGTCAGTGCTTCGGCACTGGTCAACATGGTTTTATTAAATATTTTTTCTCTAAATTTATAGCCGATGTTGGATATCCTGTTTAGGGCGTTTAGTTTTCTGGCTTTCAAAGATTTTGAAATTATATGGCTTTCAAATATTTTGGCTTTGAATATACCTGATGAAGGTTATTCCAGAAACGCGTCGTATGCACTGAATTTGATATCTACGTTTTATTACTGTAAATAATATTGCTTAAATTGTGCTGACATAAATACATAATTAAATAAATAATAAAAAAAAAAATTAAGTTCACGTTTTAAATGAAGATTATCTTATTAAATTTTATGAAAATGACAGCTTATTTCATTTTTTTTTTTTTTTATAGAAATAGGAAACCGTACTTTGAAAATCTTAATAGGCACAGAAGCTTAAGTGAAAGACAGACGATATGCATGCACCTTACATGTGCAATTTTAAATACAAAATTCGTCTGGAGTTGGTGGAAGAATGCCAAGTTATGGATTATTTATACCTAAATTGTCAAGATTGTGTTGGGGCTCATAAAACTAGTTTAACCTTGCCACTTTTTATTGAAGTGCCTGTACCAAGCCACCAGGAGTGGTGTGGTCATGTAAATGTGTGCTGGTGTATCCAATTTACCTTTGTTTCTACGATTTTTAAATTGGATGTTGGAATTAGTCCAAAAATGTGGTATTATTTTTTTTTTTTCCATATTATGACCTAGGATTCTAGATTTGGAAAATCAAATACGAACGAATTTTGACACAGTCTGAATCGAAGAAGATACTATTTTGTCCAAACGAACAAGATATTTGGCATGTCTAAACATAGTTCTATAACATAAGACCTCGCATAGTCCCAGTCGTGTACTTCCAATGGTTTTTATTGGATTTGTTTTCTTTTTTCTTATTGTGGGAAATTGGGTTTCAAAAAACAAAAAAAAACACAACGTGAAACAGTTGGAATTGTACGGAGTCTTAGAACTAGTTTAAGCTTTGACGGTATTATAGTTTTCTGACAATAATTCAATTTCAAGCCTGAGCTAGAATTGTATCAAGATCACTAAGACGTTTAATTATTAATCGTGCTTCTACATTGGCATATATAATTTAAAAACACAATACAAGAAAAAACAACAAATGTAGGAAAACAATCTATGAATGAGATTGTTCTTGGAAATAGTGAATTGGAAGCAATTATTTAAGTGATATATTCACAAAATAATCATCTATACCGAGAGTTAAAAGTTAACCACCAAGATTCGAAAATCTCAACCTTAATTGGCTGGTCCATATAATTCAGCGTCTCAACTGACTGCATGGACGATTCCAATATGAACGTAAGAACAAACAACAATCTGGTTTTGGTAATCAAGACTTCTCGTCAGGTGCCATGAATGTCAGCGAACAGGAAATATTAACCATTTCTGGACACCTGGTTTCACCCCCGTTTGCGGGAGTTATGATATGAAACTTTAATTTAGATACTAAAGGGTGAATCAGAAGCTGTAAATCAAAGACTTCACCCCTCTCTAGTTCAAGATAGGCACCAAAAGTTGAATTACTCAGTGAAATGACATGCATATAACAAAACGTGAAATTGGAAGGAACGGACTAGCTTTTTTCGTGTGTTTTTGTCAGAATTCCATATAGATGAAAGTTGGCGAGAAGAGGAACACAGTTGGAAATAACCACGCACCTGAAACAAATTATGTTGTCAATCAAACATTTTGATGATATCAGTTTCAGAGAACCTTTTCAAAATAAGATTTATTCCTTCCCAAAACAAAAGATGTGTATCTACGTTGGCAAGTCTTTTTTCATGAAAACAAACTTGAAGTTATTCTTTTAATTTATCTTTTTGCCTAGAGTGATCGAGGAATAGTTGTGTATATGGCAGATAATTCAAATGATGTGTTAATGTTATTACATGAGGAGACTTGATTGTTTGTACTCTAACAGATCTTAGAATTTTTTAGAATCTATATCTGATTCACACCACCACAGAAGTGTCACAGTAACTATGGACACCGGTTTTGATCACTGAAAGATTATTTGTTAATAATTAGGAAAGAAATTTCATGGAGCATTTTGGCAGACTCAACAAAATAATGACTTATGCAATTTAGATTTACCATCTTTTGTTTGAAATCCAAAGGAACATTGAAAGGTTTACGGTCGCCACCATGACTTGGTTGACCGTTATGGAATATATGTGTCTCAAATGACCACGGATATGTTCCACTTGTTGTAAATACTTCCCGACTTGTCACCGGGTTTGTAACTAGATTAACACGACGGGTGCCACTAGTGGAGCAGGAACTTCAAACTCTTTGTAACAGATTTATGATTGTCCTAGATTTCCTCTTTCGTATGTGTCGTTGGGGTATATGTTGGATTGCCAAGTAAATTGTCAATACCTAATTTTTTCATAAAGAGGTCTGTATTGCTTCGGGTCATGGAGGTTAGACAGGCGTTTTGCAATATTTGGGTTTTTAAAGATTGCTGTTATGTGAGTGCTCATTAGTTTTTAATTCTAATTTGTACCAACGGCCTCACACCCTTAACTCATGGGTAAAGACTATCTATATATTCTCTTTCACACTAATTTGTCTATTGTCACAAGATGAGAAAGGATACAAATCTGAATTAGATATTTGTTTTATATAAACGTTTGAACATTCAACCCAATAGTAAATAAATGTAGAGAATACCGAAGGGGAAATCAAGAATGGACAATCAAGAGAAACTGTTAGAGTTATATATTTATATTTAGCTGACATTTGTTTTGTTCTTTCCTCGGCGAGGGTCGACCCCCACACCATCAGTACACTACAGGTCCGATTCGCTTAGCATGATGACGAACATTTTAGTCCCCCAGACCAAATCTACTATAAAAATATAGTTTCAATAACCGATGTGATACATTGTCACGTAAGGTCAAACTAAAGGCCGGTCATTATACCTGTGTTAAAGCTTGTGGCGATGTTGTAAATTTTATTAATTTGGCAGCAATCTAACTCGGTATTTTAAATTATACATTGTATATGACGTTTATGGAACAAATATGTAATACAGTGAGGTTTCCTTTTCAGGGGGGGGGGGGGGGAGGTAAATACACTGTGTGAGTGCCCCTAGCTTTAGACGATTGTAATATATATTTCTAGTGACTGTATCATAAAATGATCATATGATATATATGATTTAAAATTAGAGAGTTAGATTGCTGTCAAATTAATTTTTAAGAAATACACCATCACCATAGGCTTATAATTACATTACTTCAGTTTTTCATTGAAATGTTACAATATGATTGGTTATGAAGTGGTCACATGATTATAAAAGTGATGTTTCATATCCCAATGCAACTCAAATCCGAACTTGCACCTGCCTCCATGACGACGTCAGATGTAAACAATCAATGGCGTAGTAATTTCCAACAGCAAATAATCTAACACAAATAAAATTCACAACGAAAAATTCAACTATATTAAATTTTGGTGTGATTTAAATATAATTATAAGAATTGAATGCATTCTTTTGAAAGTTTCATTGGGGTATGAAAGCGTTGATCGAACTACATTTTCAACATGGCTTCATTTTTGAATTGGAAAATATATTCAGTGTATATACATTTTTTTTTGTACATTGTATGTAATATATACTTTTAGATTAATTGTATTTTATTCAGTTATTAGTATTCCCCTCTTTTACCATTGCATTCTAACACAGTCAATCAATGGTTATGGTTTTGCATAATATTTTCAATAATAGTAGACTGTAATTTTCTCACGACTTGAGATACGTGTAATAATATAATTAGGTCCACGCCAATAATTCTCTAATTTTGAAGAAAAAAAACTAAATCTTCATAGATCATAATACTTCATTAGTCTGGTGATAAACTGTTTTGATATCGATTCTTTTACCAATCTGCTAAATACAAAATACCACAGATACCAACAGGTGAAGACGTCCTACCTATTGGGTGTTTGATCTGAGGAACAGTTCACTGATAAAGAATAAATTACCTGATTACGTGTACACATTTTTTCAATATTATTATTTATATCTTTGTCCACTTATGTCCCTTTTCTGCTCTATGCTACATCTTGGAGTATTTGCCCCCCCCCCCCCCCCCCCCCCCCACCCCCCCACGCAAAAAAGAGAAGAAAATAAGGTGATTCACGTTATTGTTTGTTTGTTTGTTTGTTTGATGGTGTTTAGCAATATTTCAGTTATATCGTGGTGGTCAGTTATATCGTGGTGGTCAGTTATATCGTGGCGGTCAGTTTTATTGGTGGAGGAAACCGGAGGACCCGGAGAAAACCACCGATCCGTCGCAAGTCGCGGACAAACTTTATCACATAATGTTGTACACCTCGCCCTGATCGAGATTCTAACTTACAACATCAGTAGTGATAGACACTGATTGCATAGGTAGTTGTAAATCCAACTACCATACGACCACGGCCACAACGGCTCCCTCATATTCACGTTATTCCGATTGGTTGAATCGTTGAGTGTTGCTGCTTAACTTCTGTTTTTAAATCAATGTCCTTTTCAAACTTCTAAGAGAGCTTTATTACACGTAAGAGCTGGATGTTGTTTTTGCATCAAATATTGTTTCGCAAGATACATAGCGCCAAACTGAAACCTATGGAATTAAATATGCTTCACTTTAATGATGAGAATAACTAAATATGTAGCGTATAGATGGTGCATAAACAGCTGCATAGTTATGGTATATATATTTATGCATAAAGCTATTAACATTCAAACTAAATCACCAAAAGGTGTGCAACATTATGTGATAAAGTTTGTCAGTGACTTGCGGCAGGTTTGTGGTTTTCTCCGGGTCCTCCGTTTTCTCCACCAATAAAACTGACCGCCACGATATAACTGAAAAATTGTTGAACGTGGCGTTAAACACCATCAAACAAACAAACAAACCAAACTAGTGTTGAAAGTGATCACCTATGTGGACATATGGATTTATATTAGGGAATGACCATTTGTTATATGTTTTAAAAAAAAAAACCGCCAAATTTATAGAAAAAATTGACCTGGAAGATGCTAAAAAAAACAACGTGAACTTTAGGTAAAATTTGAAACAAAATTACAATTACCGAAATTCCATGAAAAAAAAAAGAAGATAATTCTCTGATTTTAATTTCGTCTGAAAGATCTTCCAAACAGGGAAGGAAAAAACATACCCCGTCTGAAGTTAAATAGTCGGTCCATTAAGTTTATTTGAACACCTCGGCTTAATATGATATGTATAAGACTACATGTTGAAGTGGATTACATTATACATTCTTGTGCATGTTTTCATCCCATCATGATACATATTATAACAATATATTTTATCCGAGTGGAGATATACATGCCTATGACGACACAAATTCCAGAAATGAAATTCTACACACACAAACACACAAACGTAGTAAAATGCAATGCAACATAAAACGTGGCATACTTCTACCAAATACAACAAGAGGTAAGTTCATTCAATTCGACAATCGATCTATTATAGGTTAGCCTCTCAGAAAGATAACGATATCATTACACCCCTTCATGCTTTCAAGTTCCGAATGGCTAAAACGTTCTAGATATGAATGAAAAGCTGTCTATATGTATTCTTTATCGTGTGTTTGTTTACATGACCCATATTTCTTAAGATATAAACTCTGGCATAAACACATGTTTGTATATATTTGTATGCATCTTCTAGAGTAGAGTGTAGATTCATTTAAGTGAAGAAAACAAACAAAATGACGGGCCGAATTGTTAGAAAATTGAAAATAAGGAATACTATTGTTCGTGAAATGTTGGCAGAATTTTTAGGAACATTTACATTGATTGTAAGTTTTTTATTATTTTATTTTTAGAAAATTGTTTATATCAATTTACGGTTCTGCTGCAGCAAACACTAATAAATAAAAATGAACGAGTGCGTGATCATTTGCTATAATTATTATAGCGTTTTATATTGTAACTATTATGATTTGTTCCACTACATGCATATTATGCTATTGTGTATTATCATATATTCTGAGCCTTAACCATTTATTGTTGATGAGTTTGTGCTAATAAAGTATTTGTATTTGTATTTGTGCACGTGCAGTAGAATGAATTAATTAATTACTCTCATTTTACTGCGTTATATATATATCTTTATTTCTGATAACCTTTGGTAATACAATGGTATACAAATATGTCTTATACCACCTTGTGAGTTAAGGGAAAATTCAATTAGGGTCACATATTAAAGACAGAGGATCACTAGATACAGACTTAATTAATTAGTTGGTAGTAAAATGCAATAGTCGTGTGTCAGAGGCCATACTAATATCATAAAGTCATACAATATAAGTTCTAAGCTCCCTAGTGACCGATTATGATTATTTAGACGGTCAGTAAATTGTTGAAGGGTGAGCGCTTTAGCGCGAACCCTTCAACTATTTACTTACCGTCTAAATAACCATAGTCGGTCACGGGAGCTTAGAACATTTTTGTACGATGTTGCTGATCTATAACTTGAAACAGTAACTAAGTTTTTTCCACGAACTATGTTTGACGGACTTTCTTGGAAGTTCTAAGGCTAAAGACGTAATGGTCACTATACAAAATTAAGTACCGCCCACCGACCTTCTGTAATTTTCCGTCTGCATCGTTTCGTAACTGCACGTTATTTTAGAAGAAATAAAAATCATCATCTTTCTTGCAGTTGTGTTTAATTATGCTAATTCAAAATACACACATATGATATATATAGTGAGTCTGCTCAAGTACATTTGGCATACGTCGTCTCAGTTATCGATTATAATATTTCTTTATTTCGGACAGCGTCAAGGTCAAATTATGCAATAATAGATTACACAGTTCTATCGCTATTTTTAGGAATGGAATTTTCCACTGGCCAGTAAAGCGTATTAATCTTATTTCTATTTCTATCGTTATTTTCAGGAATGATTTTATCCAATCATAGGTCGTCAAATAAATGCAACATCGTACAATGTACGTTATTCCTTCATGAAATGCAAATTGGCCTAATAACGTTATGAATGAACTACTGATAAGCGTGGGAAAATATTAATAGACAATAGACAATAGACAATATTTATTGGTACTAACACATTTACATTAGATGGTTATGACACATAAAGAAAGATATACATGTAAAATATATATAATATCAATACACGTGGGAGCGACAGTGGCATCAGCTTGCATACGTACATATACAAATATATATATAGAGTGAAAATGTACTCATTGTATTTGTTATATAAACGTTGACTAGGATGAATTTCTCTTGGACATGCATTTATTCATAAAATTGACAATGATAGTGAGAAGTTTTGGTGAATTGCTGTTCAGTAGGGCTATCATTTGACGTTTATTGAAAACTTTTTGATTTACTTCACCTAAGATACTTTTTATTTTTTCAAAAAAAGTCTTGCCTTAAATGTGCATAAGATGGGCAGTCAAGGAAAAGATGTAATTCATCCTCTACTTTACCAGCTTTGCATGATAAGCAAGCACGATTTGCATGTGGAATATTATAGTACATGCCCTTCTCAATTTCAAGAGAGTGGGCACTAATTCTAAATGTGCATAGAGTAGACCTATCCTCTTTAAATTTACATATATCAGTGTATGCAGGTCCTTCATTAATTTTAAACACATTTTGAAAAAAAATGTAGTTTCGAACATTCTCTAATTGAGCAATTAAGTTTTGAATTGCATGGTCATAGATTGGTTGCTTTATATTTGACAAGTAAAATGCAATATTATTAGTATGGAAATTCAGGTGTCCAAATCCTAATTTATTTACCCAATCCTTTACAGTATTTAACCATTTACTGTTTTTTTGCAGTACCACTATATACTTTGTTAACAAGTGAGTTATTTGCATTTAAGATATGTTCTAAGAATTTAATTGTTGCTAATTGTATCCTACCTCTTAAAAGGTATCTGTTTAATTCTGCTAGACAAACAGCATTAGTTGCCTTGCAATGGACACCTAATATTTCTTTAATAAAATTAATGTGTAGGTGTTCAAATGGTTCACTATCTTTAAAACAGTGGTCAACCCCCCAAATTTCGCAACCATACAAAATTATGGGGACTACTAAAGTATTAATGATGTTAAAGGGGTTATTTAAACCAACAGTCTTTTTTATTCTAAACCAAGCTTTTCTACCCTTTTCCATTAGTAATTTACTGGAAATGTTAAGATTACCTGTATATTTGATTGTCACTATAGATAACAGTATGATTTCACAGTTTCCAGGTGTTTTCCTTTTAAGTTAAAACTATTCATGTATGTTTTACCATTTGAATTAAATACAATGGCCTTTGATTTCTCTTGGTTTACATCCAGTTTCCAAGAAGAGCAAAAATTACTTAATACATTTAAAGAATGTTGTAGTCTTCCTGTGTACTTGACAACAGTCAAAGATGTCTGAAAACCGTTAGTTATAGGCTTATAGACATACACCGATATTCTAATGAATTATTATGATAATGCGCTACACGTATAGAGGTATGATAAGTATCTAAGCTTAGTATCCAAATCGAACCACACGACCTCGCTCTTTTATTTTTTTCGTTTTTTGGCGGATTTCGTGTTGCCTAATTTTCGATTATTTCATTTCATCTTTGCTTTTATGTGCCGTTGACGTATAATTCAAATAATTAAAAAAATATACCCTTTTTGCTTTCGTTAATTGATATTATTGCATGGCGTCTTTCTATTGGGTCACACCATAGCTTACATTCTCTTAAATAACGTATAAACTTATGACAATCATACCTATATCAACCCGGGCCAATATTTTCCATAGCTCAGCGATTTTGGAATTATATTGGCGCCTCTACACGAAAATGGTGTTATATTGAAGAAGTCATGTATGATAATTGTATAGTTTATTCAATACATGATAATAGTATATGGACTATCATCGAGGCGTAGGCGAGATGATTATTTTTCATATACTAATTACCAGGTATTGTAAAATGCATTTAGAACATTCTTTCGTTGTGGAGTGTAATGAGTATGAAATATTGCAAATAAAGAAACAATAATTTAACATATAGGCTGCTAATGTAATTACCTTAAATAATTTGTCAAATTTCCTTCCTATTTTGAACATTTTTATGAATGTAGTTGATGTGTTTTTCTTAAAATATGAATTTAGGATTTTGCATAAATTTGTTACTTGAATGATTTCATTATTTCAAATTAGATTATGAAAATAATAACGCATTTAGATACATTTTTTGTGCAATACTTCAATTCGTTTTATGTAATTTTCAGCCCCATCACCCTTCCCCGCCGTCTCCCAAAACAAATCAATCATTTCACATAGTAATCCCCCCCTCCCCCCCCCCCAAAAAAAAACCCTTAAACAAATGTAATTCGACTCTTTAAAATTTAAAGATCTACTCTTTGCTATATTATTAAATGCTATATTCATTTTATATGATTCGTTCCATTCATCAGCGTTACCAGCCTCTCTTTTCCCGAATTATTATGATTGACTATTTTTATAAGAAGCAGAGCACCTTCGCAAGACATGCGTTCACCTTCAGTATGTATTTGTCTTCGTTCTGTGTCTTGTGTCCAACGTTGCCTCTATCTCTGGATTGTCCATTCGTGATTGCCTATTCGATTCTCTCTAACGTTTATTTAAACATGATATTTTTTTAGTTTTATTAAACTTTATCTGTTAACTTTGCCTTTCATCATTTATTGCTTATAATTCAAATTGCCTCAGGATTTTTTAGTTGACATTCCATTTGGCATGTCCATGCTGGTTAATTGAAGTTCACCTTATTAAAACACAAACTATTTTTTTCTATTTTTTCAACTAACTAACAATCTTTATTCTCATAAACCATCGTAATACATTGGTATAGAGATACAATATATACAATATATACAGAAAATAAATAAATACAATAAATACAATAATAACAATAGTAATTACCCAGGAGATAGTAAACTAGAATTAATGTTTCTGATCAACTGACAGAGTTTCCTTAATTTTGATTGTGTTTTACTACTTATTATTTCTTTAAATTTCAAAACATTAATTCTAGTTAAGTACCGCTTTTCAAAACAAAGAAAACGTGGACGAAGTAGGTTCAAACGATGAATGACCGTACAGTCGTAATCATCAACACTATTCAAAAATATGTCCTGAACAGAGTTCATGACTAAACTTGTGCAGTTGAAGGATAGTCCTATAAATAAATAAATAAATAAGCTTTATTTAGAGTCGGTATGGTTAAAACAACATACAACATAAGCCCTGAAAAAAATATTTACATTTGTGTGCTTCGATGTGTTAACTTTTAAATTTGAATGTACTTTCCTTTATGCTTTTTATGCTTTGAAAATTATATATGAAATATTGCATTGTTTTAGTGTCAAATGCTTTTTTTTTTTTAAATATCATTTTAAATTTTATTTTGCTGTTTTGAGGTCCAGGTATTAAAAGGTAATAGTTTCAATTTTCGTCAAAAATGAAGAACTTGAAATCCGGTCAACTAAAAACACTGAGATATGTAAATGGACAAAATGACAACACAAACCCCGTTAAAAAAAAGGAGTTAAACTGGGGTGCTCTGAAAAGTAAGCAATTACTGCTTTACAAGTGGCACGCGCCATGTTACAAGTTCGAAAGGGAAAAGTGGGATTGTTACTTCGAAAAACGGAGCATATCCATGGTCATTTGTGACACAGCTATTCCGTATCGATTAACCATATCTTTATGGCGATGACAACCACTCTGAGGCCCTCGGTTCAGTTGCTTCCATGTTAGCAGCATTCCTCTATTAATGAAATCATGTTACGATTCACAAGAGCTGGATAGAATTCATAAGCTCTGGAAAATCACATCAACTGAGAGATATATAATAATTTGGTAATAGATTTCGTGGAGCATTTAGGAGACCCAGCAATATATCATCATTTGTATGGAAATTATGGAAATTAGGTATCCAGTAGAGTGACCGAAGACCCAGGAATTTTAAACGAACGCCAAAACAGCCATGTTTGTTCATGATTTTCTCTTTAATAACTGTCATTGGGGGCATAAGTTGGGTTATCAAGTGGATTTTCTATGCTGAATTCCTTTATCAAGCAGTCTATTTAATGCGATTTACATACAAAATCAATATTTGTAGGGACATTGTCTAAAAGAACTACAACATACCTGTCATGGAGGTTAATTGTTTCAGTTGGATGTTGCGCGAGTGTTCATCTACCCATTAAGATGAGGGTCGGCGTGGTCATGATCGTAAGGTAGTTGGAAATACAACTACCTATGCAATCGGTGCCTATCACCATTGATGTTGTGAGTTCGAATCCCGCTCATGGCGAGGTGTACAACATTATGTGATAAAGTTTGTCAGTGACTTGCGACAGGTCGATGATTTTCTTCGGGTACTCTGGTTTCCTCCACCAATAAAACTTACCGCCGCGATATAACTGAAATATTGTTGAAAGTGCCATTAAGCACCATAAAACCAAACCAAGCCCATTAAGATGTTTAATTCTAACTTCTATAAACGACGTTACATCCTTAACCTAAATCGGAAAGAGTGTCTATGTCTTCTCTTACACGATTTCTCCATTGTTTGTCATAATCATAAACCCACGAACCATGATATTCTTGATATTCTTAATCTTTGGGTTTAAGCTTCCTTATATTATATTCTTCAACATAAGTCACGAATTGTTTAATGATTTTAATTCTTAAGTGTTAGATAAACGAAGCATATGCACTATTATTAGTGACAAAAATGACTTGTTAGTTCTTAAGTGTTACATAAACGATGCCCATGCGCAGTAGTGAGTGGAGCAATGTTTAATGGTTAATGAATATCGTTGTGTCAACAGATCATGACCTAATACAAAAGTATAACATTTGTCATGTCGATATAAACACAATATTGAAAAATACGAATAAATTGTCATTTATGGTTTGTTTTAACTATTTGTTATGCATGCATATTTGTAATAAATGAGATGTGCAAACTTTAAGAATCCAGCTTTTAATCGGTTTCTAAACAATAACTTAAAATGAGAAAAAAAACATACATGAACATGTTCAACCTCACGTTGAACCAAGCAGTAAATCAGAACTCCTATGTTCATAATACAGTCATGTAATGTTTCAGGTCCTACGATCATAAAGAAGTTTTGAGAATGATTTTCGAGCTCGTACTCTACAAATTATCCAATCAGAATACTGGATTTATTGGATACAGTGTTCTGATTGGTCATTTTTGTCTTAAGTACAAGAGCAAAATTCATGCTCGAACATTTCATGATCGTAAGCCCAGGACTTCATAAAATTTTGTGTTATTATTTAGATATTTGGGGATGGTTCTGTTGCGCAAGCTGTACTCAGTGGAAATACAGTTGGTTCGCCTATGTCTATTCATTGGTCATGGGGAATAGGAGTTACAATGGGTGTATTTGTGGCAGGGGGTGTGTCCGGTAAGTATATAATATTATGAGAGTCCTAGAAACTCTATTAACAGAAGTGAATTAATTACTGCAACATAACTTATACACATGTATTTCACAAGGAGTGAATGAGCGATTATTGTTTAACTCCAAATGACCATTTGTTTTTAGCTATATCATGGCGAGAACAATTTACATTTTATGAGATGATAATGATGTCCGCTTTGGACTAGACCAACACGCTTAGTTGCATTTTTACAGTGCTAGCTCACTGAAACAACAGTTAGCGGGTAAACATGTAGCTCCATTTGGATACATTAACATGATTCTGAACCAACCAGTCTTTTGCTCTACTCCCTTAATGCTGTAGGCCAAGCGGTGAAGCAGCAACTACCAATTTCAGTCTTTGGTTTGACCCTTCAACCCACGATTTACCGCATTCAAGTTGAGGTCGCTAAAACATTACAACATCAATGCGGTTTATTTCACACCAATATATTTCTAGTTTTGCCCTTTTTAAGTTAAGTTAAGTCAGTTTTCTAAATTTTTTGTTTTTATTATAAAAAACCATTTCTGTACAGTAGAACAACTTGTTACAGATAGTACAGACAAATATCAGAACATTTTGTCAATGATTGATGAGGTATATCTACATGTACTTCAGAAATTAAACAAACACAAGATCTGACATTACGAAATACAAGTGTACTCCTTTACTGATCAATACAATTTACAACTGGGCGTTTTGATTTCAATTTCAAAATAATAATATGCTGTACGTAGACAGCTCTAATAAATAAAACTGTATTGCTTTAAATAGTCTATCCGCATCTATTTATTATGAAAAGAAAGTTTTACACAATTCCACCAATATCAGTAAAGCGAAAAATAACTACTCATCTTAACTGAACTCACTGAACACAAAAAATATCACGACATAATGACGTTGGAAAATCAGATCGTGGCTTGGGACAGGCACACAAATTTGGCGGGGTTAAACCGATTGTGCATGTTTTGATGCTGCTTAATTCCTTTGTACTTCATCATGTTTATTGATACGGTGTTTTTTGGGACAAGGTTATGACACTCCTGTATAAGATGTTTTTTTTTTGTTATTTTGCATAAATAAACATGAGAGAATACCGAGAGTACAATATTGAATGTACAATCCAGAGACACAGGCAACATTGGGCACATGACAAAGAAGGAAGACAAACACAACAAAAAACACAACACAAAAAACTTAAAGGACCCAACAAAAGTAAACATAGTTGGTTGGTTGATTTATGGTGTTCAACGCCAATTTCAACAATTTTTCAGTTATATCGTGGCGGTTAGTTTTATTGGTGGAGGAAACCGAAGTACCCGGAGAAAACCACCGACCTGTCGCAAGTCACTGACAAACTTTATCACATAATGTTGTATCGAGTACACCTCGCCATGAACGGTGTTCGAACTCACAACTTTAGTGGTGATAGGCACTGATTACATTGGTAGTTGTATATCCAACTACAACACGATCACGACCACGCCGACCTCCAAAAGTAATATATTAACAATAACATAGTTTATATGATTCTTTGAAGGTGGCCATTTAAACCCAGCAGTGACTGTGGCTGTAGCCTGCTTAGGAAAATTTTCCTGGAAGAAAGTACCATTTTATATTATAACCCAATATCTGGGAAGTTTCTGTGCATCAGCCATTATATATTTTGTTTATCTAGGTACGTAGGTAGATAATGACACAATAAAGATAATAGTGAGGTCGTCATCAACATTTCATGTGTTTGAATGATGTGATTATAGATTGTAACCCCCGGGGGCATAACAAAAATCTCAGATATTTGAATGATGATGTGATTATAGATAGTAACCCCCGGGGGCATAACAAAAATCTCAGATATTTGAATGATGATGTGATTATAGATTGTAACCCCCGGGGGCATAACAAAAATCTCAGATATTTGAATGATGATGTGATTATAGATTGTAACCCCCGGGGGCATAACAAAAATCTCAGATATTTGAATGATGATGTGATTATCAGAGGCGTAGCTGCATATACGCTGTCACGCCATGGCGTGCACATCGAGAGGTTAAAAATGAAGGAAAAAAATGCATTGTTACTATTAGTAGTCTAATTAAATCAGTATAATTAATATATTGCTAATAAGACGTACTAGTAACTGTTGTATGGTAATTATGTGTTGGACAAGTCGAGCGGACGCATTGTATACCTTTAAGACGTCAATATCCAGTTGTGATCCATGCGTTAGAACGCTTACAAAACCAAGGCGATGACAAAGTTTCTTGCATCCATCATGCGTTTCAGTTTTTCATAGCTTTGGTAGTAGCGTAACATATTTAAATATCACTGTTTATCTGTCAACATTCCTCCAAGATAACGAAAGCGACCTTCTTGAAGCAATCAAAGAATCCAAGACCGTGATTGAAATGCTAAGAGCTGAACGACAGGACGAATCGGTTTAGGATGAGTTGCATCAGTCTGCACTTAACTCAGCCAAATCTTTTGATATATCTGATAGTATGTCCAGACGATGTGGTAGACAGACTACCAGAGTCAATCACCCCGCGGAAACGCCAAAACAGTATTGGCGAATTTCTTTGTATTATCCATTTTTGGACAATTTGATTACGAACTTGAATCACTTCTCCTTAAATCGGAAAACCGCTTCCATGCATAGCATCTACTGCCCCGTGCTGTAGACAAATTAACTGATGATCATGTTGCTATGATATACTAGGCATATCAGGCTGACATTTATTTGTCATTAGAGGATTTCAGGAGAGAAGTAGCCAGATGGCGAACCCACTGGGTCATTACTAAACGTAATGATTTTCCAACAACAATTTGTACCACACTTGATTCTGCAAATCTAGTTCTCTATCCTTCTATAGTTACAATATTTAATAAAACTATGTGTTTTGTTAACCATGCCAGTAGCAAGCGCTACTGCTGAAATGTCATTTAGTGTACTGAGACGTTTGAAAACTTATGTCAGGTCGACCATGAAGAATGACCGAGATTTTGAAGTGGATTTGTGCAAAGCAATGGAGGTGTTCGCATCTGCTAAGACACGAAGGGCAGATTTTGGACAATTTTAAGAAATTCTTGTCTATCAAAGTCATTAAAATTGTGCTTGATTCTATGTTATATGAAACCCTGAAATGGCCCCAGATCGCACCATTTTGCATCTCGTCAAAAAAAAATTCCAGACCCCCTCCCCCTCTCAAGAATTATGGCGTGCACACTATTAAGCCTCAACTACGCCCCTGATTATAGATTGTAACCCCCGGGGTCATTTAAAAAATCTCACATATTTGAATGATGTTGTGATTATAGATTGTACCCCGGGGGTCATAAGAAAAATCTCAGATATTTGAATGATGATGTGATTATAGATTGTAACCCTCGGGGTCATAGCAAAAATCTCAGATATTTGAATGATGATGTTATTATAGATTGTAACCCCCCGGGGTCAATTAAAAATCTCAGATATTTGAATGATGATGTGATTATAGATTGTAACCCCCCGGGGTCATAAAAAAATCTCAGATATTGGAATGATGATGTGATTATAGATTGTAACCCCGGGGTCATGACAAAAATCTCAGATATTTGAAAGATGATGTGATTATAGATTGTAACCCCCGGGGTCATGACAAATTTTTGAATGATGATGTGATTATATAGGTCGAGAACAGACACATATAAAAGGTTCGGAATGACAGAACATTGTTGTATAAAGAAACGTATTAATTAGTTTAATATGCTAAATGTGAAACCAGAGTCTCACTTATGATTACATCATTCAAACCTCTCTTGAATTGTATTGATGCTTTGATTTCAGTAGAATATCATCGCTTTCACGAAATCAATCTTACATTTATTTTAAAAGTGTTAATATGTTCACAGATTCAGTGAGCGAGCGGTTATTTAACACCAAGTGAGCGATGGTTATGATGATATCTGCTTTGTAATAGATCAACAAGTTGAAATGGATTTTATAGTGCTAATTATAACCTATCCAAAGATGAATGTGTTGTTTTTCTCTCGGATAAATATTCCGGCCCAAATCCAAGGTCAACCTTCCTCCTGCAGCGATTTCGGCTACCTCGTCTAGGCCCATCGGTTTACTAATTCCCAAAGACTTTTAGATTATTTAACTTTCCGGTCTGTTTGACTGTGAGCATACTTGATGAAGGGTATTCCAGAAAAAAACCGCATCGTGCGTACTAAATTAGATATCTACGTTTTTATATTTTATTATTGTCAAATGGGTAACGATTGTATTATGGCTTGAGTTTATTTTTACTATAAGTCACAAGAATAGTCCTAGTGTAGTTTGTAGATTGTTGTTTGTCCTTTTGTACTTTTTTCTTTTGACCATTGTGTTGTCTGTTCTTCTTCGATATACGGATTCTGATTACCTCTTTGTTTGACCATTGTGTTGTCTGTTCTTCTTCGATATACGGATTCTGATTACCACATTTGGTATCCTCAAGCTCTTCTTGGAAGAACTAAAGATTTCTGGGGATTGATGCTTATCATTACACATATTTGTAAAACAAATTTTTCCATAATCCTATATACGCATTTAAATATATTATCGTTACTGCAGATGCTTTAAACAATTTCGATGGTGGAACAAGGATGGTTACTGGTCCTAAAGCTACTGCAGGTATCTGGGCAACATATCCACAGGAATTTGCTTCTATCTACACATGTTTAGGAGATCAGGTAAAAACAAAATAACTGTCATTTAAACCTTTATTTTACAGTCAAACCTTCTCAAGCGGTCACCTGTATTAAGCAGTCATGTGTATTAAAAGGTCAGATTATTTCTTGTCCTATCATAGGAAATTTCATATGAATTGAACCTCTTTTAAGAGGTCACATGTCTTAATATAACTTTGGGGAGGGGGGGCAAAGGTGACCTCTTAATACAAGTTTGACTGTACTTGTATTTGTAAATTGTTTTTCGAGCACGTGTATATACTTTGTGTGAAATATAATTTATCAACATGTTGAGGTACATTTATTATGTACTTGTAATGTATTGTTTACTTCATATCATTGTTGACATAGTTCAGCTATGACGTCACGTGTAAATAAAATAAGTGTTATCATAAAAAATAAAAAGAGGTCATATCAACTTACATGCTTGTTATATAATCTTACAGTTGACACAATTTTTTTATCTTGAACTATGATAAAACATGTAATAGTTACAATTGTTATGTACATCACACATAACGCTAATTAATTCCACGGGAGTCAACTCAGAGCCGTCTGAACAGCATTATAGACCCCCGGGCAAAGAAGTGCACTTGGTGTCCATACCTACACAACCACTCGCAGGAATACAACTGAATTGAAAATTGAAAATATATTTATTGTATTTCTACTTCCAACAAAATCAGTGTTTGGTCATTGAAAAAAGATGCTGTATATAACATACATAGATTAGCATGGTTCCCTATGCTCGTAGGCGGACCCCATGGCAACGGCGCAGCTTGTCCATGCGCTAAGGAGGCATTGTGTCAACTGTGCTTCTTTTCCAGCCGACTTGTTTCTTTATTCCTATGTAACAGACTTCGTACGTAGGCTTCTCAATAAGAAGAGGAATCTAGTCCGCTCCTTTAATTCACGTTCCGCTACAGTCACTAAAGAAATAGATACATGTATTAGAACAATCACGCAATCTCTCTAAATAAATTTGATGGCGTCATTAATTAAGAAATACGTGAAAATAAGTTTGGTATCTGACCAGTCGACGAAAAATAAACATTGTTTAATTATGACAACCAAGTAACAATGGCAATATAGTAGACAACAAATATTTAAAAAAAGTGAACAAATGGAATGTCTGAGGTTCTTGAAAAGTGGTCGTCGTGCTGTTTCCACACCAAAGAAAGCTTGTTTATAGTTACTCAGATTATGCCTGCATTTTCACCCATAATTGGCATTGCATAGCATTTGGATGTATTCTCTTTCTGTAGTACAGAATATCTACTTTTTGCCAATGATATATTGTACCAAACCCATTTTGTTCAAAGGCCGTCGTGGCCGTGATCGCATGGTAATTGGGTTTATAACTACATGTACCTATTCAATCAGTGGCTATCACCACAAACGTTGTGAGATCGAATCCCGCGCTCAGGCGAGGTGTACTCGATACAACATTATGTGATAAAGTTTATCAGTGACTTGCGGCAGGTCGCTGCTTTTCTCCGGGTACTCCGGTTTCCTCCACCAATAAACTGACCACCACGATATAACTGAAATATTGTTGAAAGTGGCGTTAAACACTATGCCCTAACCATATGACTTTAAATGGAGTCGATAATGATTTACAAATACAAAATGTATCAATAACAGTTTCTGAGGAAGGGCCAATTGTTTACCTATATCTTATGTATGTCATTAGATCGGACATACCTTTTTACGTCAATATGAGAAAATAATAGGATATGTATATTTACTTCATTGGGAGAAAGGAACACTTAAAAAAAACCACATACTTTCAATATACTTTAACGTAATTAGTTTATGTTCAGTTATGATTCGACAATAAGAGGATGTTCATAATTATATTAACAGATTCTTGGAACAGCGATGTTGCTGATCGGAGTATTAGCAGTCACAGATGGTAGGAACATGCAACCACTAAAAGGATTTCAGCCATTTGCCATAGGACTTATTGTATTTGTAATCGGAATGACATACCACTTAAATTGTGGTTACGCCATCAACCCAGCAAGAGACTTGGGACCAAGAATATTCACTAGTATCGCTGGATGGGGAACGGAAGTATTTAGGTACCTCTTTTTTGCCTACAATTAGACCAGATTGTAAATTTAGGAATCAAAATCAGCATTATCGGATGACAGTCTTTGTCTTACTTATTTTCATGGGGGCTTAATTGATGTTGGGTCGAAACAAAACAAGAACTCTTTCTTCTACCGTAAATTGGGATTTTTTGGATGTGGTTATATTGGTTTATTTGGCGCCTAGTATACCATCCACAGATTACAACATAAGAATGTCGGTTGCAAAGAGGACTGTCAGAAATATTCTAGTTCTATCATGACACCCAGGTTCGGTGGTCCGGATAAGCCGCGAAAATCGTTCAACATTGATGAGTATGAGGTCAGACATCATACGGGGGTAGGGCGCGAACTCGTACCTTATATGTATAAGTAGGACAACACAGTCCTGTATAATTAAACAATAGCAAGAACAAGACTACTTGATGATTTACTCCCAAATGATAAATAAAGGTTTCAAATTATGAGTGTTTTATCTATGGGTTAGGGGTTATGGTGTTTAACGCCACTTCCAACACTATTTCAGTTATGTCGTGGCAGTCAGTTTTATAGGTGGAGGAAATCGGAGTAAACGGAGAAAATTACCGACCAGTCGCAAGTCACTGATAAACTGTATCGCATATTGTTGTATCGAGTACACCTCAACATGATCAGGATTCGAACTTACAACATTAGTGGTAATAGGCACTGATTGCACAGGTAGTTGTAAAGCCAACTATCATATGATTACGACCGTTTTAACTACGATGTCTTTGTAAGTCAACAGATATCCATGAAATGTGTATAAAATAAGTATCCCATATAAAATAAGTATCCCATATAAAAAACACAATAGAACATGAATTACGTAATATTACAATATTATGAGAACATGAAAGTGTAGTGTTTTTTTATCCACTACCGAGGCAGACAATTTTGCACTGTTCATCTTTTAAGAATTTAGCTTGGGGCTATATTAGATTATTCTTTTACTATGCAATAGTTGAGTTGATTTTCATCTACCGGAATCAGTAACATTACAATAGGAAACTATATCCATATTTTGTGGTTTTTTTTTTTCAGTTTCAGAGATTACAAATATTTCTGGGTGCCTGTATTGGGACCACATTTAGGGGCCATTATAGGAGCTTTTGTATACCAGATTTGTGTTGGTTGTCATTGGCCAGAATCATATGAGGTGACTAGTGACATCCAAATAGAAGAAATAAATGGACATAGCCATAAAGGTAAATAAACCTATCTTTTATTTACAAAGAAAACCTTGTTTACTTTTTATCAATTAGAATGAGTTGAAGATACATTGTATATGTATATCGTGGGTTGTAATCTGTGGTTAAAGAATGTACGTGCTTAGAATTTGTTTTTTAATGATGCATTTAGGCCGATTTTTTATCACATAATTTCCTTATAGAGACAAGATTAGCAGGATCAGAAAATGTTAAAGCAAATGTCAACACACATTAGCTGCGGATCCGATGTGTGTGGGTTTTTTTGTTTTTTTTATTTATTTTTTTTATTTTACAATTTACAATTGCCAAAAAGACAAGCAACGATCTACAAAACATTACACAGAAAATTAAAGATCGAGCATCACCAGTCTCAATAAAAACAGGGAGTGAACTCAGGTGCTCCTCCAGGTTAAGCAGTTACTCTCGTTGCGTTTCTCTTGTTACAAACCTGATGATAAGTCTTGAATGAGGAAAGGACACGTTTACAAACAATTACATACATAGGTGAAATGGGAACCTTTTGACGGATGCTTTGATTGCTATGAGAGAAAGGAGATATCATTAATCTCTGTCCCGTTTGTATGAAGATTTGAGTGATATAAAACATAAATGGATATTATTACCACGTATCCCATATGAAACATAGTTGTTTTGCGAAGTATAAACTCTACACAAGGACAAAGCGTACTTGAAGTCGATCGAGTGTTTTGGTGTTATGGTGCTTAACGCCACTTTCAACAATATTTCAGTTATATCGTGGCGATCAGTTTTATTGGTGGAGGAAACCGGAGTATCCGGAGAAAACCACCGACCTGTCGCATGTAACTGACAAACTTTATCACATAATGTTGTAACGAATACACCACTCATGAGCGGGATTCAAACTCACAACTTTAGTGGTGATAGACACTGATTGCATAGGTAGTTGTAAATCAAACTACCATATGACCACAACCATGACGGCCCCCGAAGTCGGTCGAGATCAAGATACCCAATATATAATATGTTCTTTTTTTATTTTAGAGAAATTCACAAAAACTCTTCCCATTTGCAATGATTTTATAATGTTTATATTCTTCTGTTTTCTAGACAAATCAGAACATTCATACGAGAACAGAAGCATGTCACCTGACTCGTGAGGTAGTGGAACAACATCTTATTCAAGAGAACCAAGCATACTCAGAATTTATTTCTTTAGATCTTTTACATATTATATTTTTGCGACTGTGGTATAATTTTTAGACTATATTTGTATTTATATGTTTGACAAGTCATAATTTTGATCATCCTGTGCTTTTCATTGTTTTTTCTCATATTTTGCCAAATTCAATTAAAAACATTATAAGGGAACGACCATTTAACTTGAAGGGGGTGGGTTATGGTTTTATTCTAAAAAAAATATTCTGATTCCCAATGTTGCTGAAAAAAATATTCTGATTTTGGTGGAGGAAAAAAAAATAATCTGGTTCAGAGTTTTTGTCATATAACCTAATGTTAAATAATCACCAATGGTGAAACGTATATGGTCATTTTCAAAGAATGTTAATTCTTCATTGCAGAGAATAACATACAAAAAATATTCTAACACGATATAAATATGCCATTGCATCACTATCCTTAATATATTGCATGTGATATTCCCCTGACTATCATCTTTCCTGGAAACAGGCTTATGGTTTTGATGTTTAACGCCACTTTCAACAATATTTCAGCTATATCGTGGCGGTAAGTTTTATAATTATCCAATGTTAATGTATTTCCAAACAGTGCAAATATTTTAAGATTTGAATTATGAATTCAAGTGTTAGAGTTAGGGCTAGGGTGTTAAACACCACTTTCAACAATATTTCAGCTATATCGTGGCGGTCAGTTTTATTGATGGAGGAAACCGGAGAAACTGGAGAAAACCACAGAACTGTCGCAAGTCACTAACAAACTTAATCACATAAATGTTGTACACCTCGCCTGGGCTGTATTCGAACTCACAACGTTAGTGGTGATAAGCACTGATTGCATATGTAGTTGTAAATCCAATTACCATATGATTACGACCACGGCGGTCCTTATATGAATTTAATATACAATATGTATTTCTGTTATTACTTATAATAAAATATTCTAGTATAATAAAACAAATACTGTTTCCAGATGAAAACACTACACAACAATCTAGTGTGAACAAACAAGATAAGAATAGTGAACTATCACACCTTGTGTCCGTATCACAAAAATCAAAACCTCATCGGTGGTGTAATGGTTGGCGTGTTCGAACATCGAGTGTGGCAGATCGTGGGTTCGATCCCATGTTGGGTCAAACCAAAGACTATGACATTGGTATTTGTTGCTTCTCCGCCAAGCACACAGCATTAAGGAGCAAGAACAAAGACTGGATGGCTCGGAATCAAGATAATGTGTCAGAATGGAGCGACATGTCTACCCGCGAACTGTTTCAGTGAGCTAGCTCTATAAAAATCCAACTCAGCGTGTTGGTCTGGAACAAAGCGGATTTCATCATCATTTCATTGAAAATTAACTTGTTCACGCCATGATATAGCTGAACAATCACTCACTCACTCACTCACAAGAGGTTCTGTGGAGTGTCAATAATCTGATATGTTTGTATCTATTTCAAAATGTTATTAATATCTATCAATAATCTTAGCGGTTCTGATCAGTACAAAGTATTTTTATTCGTTGACACCAATGTTCGTGGTTTCTACAAAATTCATTGATCCATAGGTTCTTGAATTCCGTGGTTTCAAGCGCTACAGGCAATAAATAGTCAATGGGAAAATTGTATTTCGTTAGATTTTAATTTTCGTAGTTTAAGTGAACCACGAAATCCATGAAAATTAGAACCAGACGATTAATAATGATTTTACAGTATATACAAAATTACATGTAACAATAAAGTCCATCTGTTAGTCCGAATAGACCAGTAAAATTTATGTCGCCTCAAGTAACATCGTACGTGATACAGATTTTTATTACACTGTATTATGTATAATAATTCCGAAATATTTCAATGACAGTTAGTTCTACTCATTACGAAATGATCCACCATAGCCACTGAAGTACAAGGCATAGCTTGCGGAGATATTGTTTTTTTTTTAATTAATAGCTTATTTGAAACAACGCACGACGGTCATCGACGTTTTAGATAATACAAAAACGAATGTGATGATTTTGTGTTGACTCTTTTGTAAAAATTACTATAAATCTTGAACTATTTGACAGGCATAATCCACAGATAATAAGTTAAGGGTTCAGGGATCAGTGGTTCTGAAAGTTTACAAACAGCATCTTCAGCATACTTGACTTGTGTACCTAATTGTTGAAATTCCAGTGGGAAAAGATTGTGGCCCTTTTATTGTTAATATGTGTTTTATATTGATATGTATCTCAATTTATGGCTAAACACCATATCTACCCTTCTAAGCACACATTGATTAATTTATTCAACACCAATTACAGATACCTATACGATTTTCTAACTGTAAATAATCCTAATTTACGTTGAATTAGGCCAATATTACCAGCAGCTCGTGTCAAAGTTTGGATTTAGACCTATCCCTTTCTCAATTTCAATTTAACACACACTTGTGACAAAAGAGACGATTGTATTTGGTTATTGTCAAATTTCCTGTATGGATGTCGACGTTCCTTTGGCACCATCATATGTTATTTACCTTTCTCAGTTGATTTGTTTTTCCTGCGTTTGTAATAATGTTTCGGACTTTGTTGGCCGTAATCTCGTATTAACCGAAAAATACACCAAGGATACCGTTTTCATAAATTATTCATCAATTTCATTACCGTTATAATAATCTAGTATATAACTACAGGGTCCGTCGTCCGGTCGTGGTCGTGATCGTATGGCAGTTGGATGTACAACTACCTGTGCAATCAGTGCCTATCACCACAAACGTTGTGGGTTCGAATCCTGCTCATGCATGGTGTATTCGATACAACATTATGTGATAAAGTTTGTCAGTGACTTGCGGCAGGTCGGTGGTTATCCAGGTACTCCGGTTTCCTCCACCAATAAAACTGACTGCCACGATATAACTGAAATATTGCTGAAAGTGGCGTTAAACACCATAACCCTTCTAACTGTGAAAGATTTGAAGCTATGAAAAAATTCAAAGGTAAAATAATGGTAATATATATACATATTAATTTTAAGAGAAGAGCTTTAATTGTCTATAAACAATGATTATCATTAAAGTTCATTATTATTAACCTATATGTTGGTAATCACTTACATCTTGTCATTAATATTTAAATTTCAATTTTATGCAAGATTAAAATCTACTTATTCATAATATTTCAATACTATAAATAAAGATCTAACACACAGATTACACAATGCTTTTGGGTATTGTCTATATATTAATGAATCAATAACTAGTTTACAGGTCATATCATAAATAGCCTGTACATTACTAAATGTTTGAAATTTAATAAAAGTTTGTAATTAACATATCATCATTATGAAAAGTGTCATCTCTCTGTGTAAGTAAAAGTTACTTTAAATGGATGGAACTTGTGATTGAAAGGAGATTCAATATTAGGACTAACAGATGACAGACGAATTATTCAACCACCAGGCAAGTTTTATACTAATTATCAATACAATGTTATTCTTCTATTTGTTTTTAAATATAATTTTATACTTCTAATTAATGATGAACAGATTTCTGTCAATAATATTGTTTGTGAAAAACGTCATGGTACCCATGGTGATCACACAAAACATCCTATGAACCATTCACATGTAAAAACATCACAACAACACCTGCATATAATTGTTTGTTTGTTTGTTGGTGTTGAACACCACTTTCGACAATATTTCAGTTATATCGTGGCGGTCAGTTTTATTGGTGGAGGAAACTGGAGTACCCAGAGAAAAAACCTACCTGTCGCAAGTCACTGACAAACTTTATCACACAATGGTGTACACCTCGCCATGATCGAGATTCGAACTCACAACATCAGTGGTGATAGGCACTGATTGCATAGGTAGTTGTAGATCCAACTGTCAAACAATCACGGTCACGACGGCCCCTACCTGAACATGAAGTACATGTGTATATAAAAAATAAATCACTTACTAGTAATTAAAACGTAAGATAAGATAAGATAAGAAAACTTTATTTTGATTCGGCACATAATAAAACAGTACAACATAAGCTCTAGAGCTTTTTACCGAATATACATTAACAATAAAACAACACAAGTCACATGCAAAGTTACAAACTAAAATAGCTAAGAAATACAGGCAAAAAAGGAGGACTGTGTATAGATCTGAACAAGAACCCACGTAGATATCTAATTTAGTGCGCACGACGGGTTTCTGGAATAACATTATTCAGATACGCTCAAAGCAAAAGATTGGAAAGCCAAATAATTTTAAAATTTTGAATCTTCGGGAACAACAATAACTAAGGGACAGCCAAAATCGACGAAGGTCACATATGCCCGAGGTGTGAGAACCTTAGTTTTAGTAATAATTACATTATTTAGGAACTGTAAATTTTCATAATAAATATATGTAATAAACAATGTCAGTGCGGAAGCATTAATTACTGGTGGGATAATATCCTCGGTGAGTAATAGTCCACCAGCAGAGGTGTCGACACAGTGATAGCAATAAAACAAAAGGACCTAAACATGATATCACAGTTGATACGATATTTCAGAGCTTGTGGTTCCTATCATGATTTCCTGGATAGAGAGTTGCTGCTAACAAGGAAGATACTGGTTCAAGGGTTCCTAGTAGTTAAGTTGACGCTATCACTTCGAATGTGTACGGTCGCCATCATGACTTGGTTAACAGTAGTATATGGGGACAGCTCAAACCCTATTTGTGGTGGATTGTGTGGTGGATGGTGACGTCACCGGAAGTGGCATCACCGGAAATGACGTCACCGGAACCGGAAGTCGTGAACCGGAAATGAAAGGGAGAGGATTTCCCGCGTTTTTGTACCGGTATTTCCCACGTTTTCACCGGAACTCCTCTAGATTCTAGGTAAGAACAATGGAAATGTGAATCCAACCTGTATCGGGTCACTATAGACCTATTACCCCTTATGTTAAACCATTGTTCCCTCCTGAATTGTGCAGTCAGCCGTGATTAATTGACTCAGTGGTATGTGTATGCAATATATGACTGCATTTTCTATGTTCTTTTGTTTGTTTGTTGTTTTCGTAAATAAAATGTTATTCATCATACGGGGCTTTACATTATAACAAAACGCCAAGTACATTTTCTAAGCTTTATTGATAAGACGATGCACAAAAGTCTTGACTATGTCTGTGGCTTCTCTCGGATGTCTCAATGTTCTCGTAGCATCCACGTGGTTGAGTAAGTATTTGTCTTGACAAAACAGATCCAAATGTAGTTTTCCCATCATTTGTACCGACTTGCATAGGGCCGTCAATTTTTTCCTTGCCGTGAATCCCTTGTTATCCGTCGTTCTCTTGTCCTGCTGTCCCGGAGTGTCCTTGTACCACATCACGCCCGTCTGATTGGTGGATGAGCGATCGATTGAAGTATTCGTATTCTGTCCCTTTAAGAACGGCATGGTAAATGTCCCAAAACTTCCATGCATCGGTGGGGTACTGTTGCCCCATTTGACTCGTGAAGGCAAATAACACTAGAACTCGACCCATGTTGATAACACCGTCATTGAACATGGTAGACACAATCCTTCTATACGTCTGTACTCGTTGTCCATGTCTGAATGATATCTATTTGCCCTTTTTTCTGTTTTCATAGGCTTTTGACCACGCCATTGTTTTAAGAAGTGGCCGTTGTGTTGTCCCTGTGGGGCTCATACTCTGTACTTTAATCCCTGTGGGGCTCATATTCTGTACTTTAATGTGCTGTCCCTGTGGGGCTCATACTCTATACTTTAATGTGAAGTCCCTGTGGGGGCTCATACTCTGTACTTTATTGTGAAGTCCCTGTGGGGCTCATACTCTGTACTTTAATGTGAAGTCCCTGTGGGGCTCATACTCTGTACTTTATTGTGAAGTCCCTGTGGGGCTCATACTCTATACTTTAATGTGAAGTCCCTGTGGGGGCTCATACTCTGTACTTTATTGTGAAGTCCCTGTGGGGCTCATACTCTGTACTTTAATGTGAAGTCCCTGTGGGGCTCATATTCTGTACTTTAATGTGCTGTCCTTTGTTGTATGTGTATGTTGTTGTCCTTCGATTTTGATTACCCCTTTGGTATTTTCAAACTCTTCTTTGTATAATAGGCATGATCGGTTTTCAAGATAAGATATGCATCAGATCAAATAATGTCCGTCTAGACACCTCATCTTTGAAATAAGTTTGTCAGTGACTTTGCGTTAGATCGGTAGTTTCCTCCACCACGATATAGCTGAAAGTAGCGTTCAACACCAAATAAAATATTTGACCACGAAATAGCGGAAAGTAGCGTTCAACACCAAATACAATCTTTGATCATCCATATGAAAGACCCAACACCGTTATACAATTTCAATTATTTTATAAATACAAATATATACAACATTTTTTTTAAGGAAAATCAATTTAAAAGAAAATCAACGAGGTATATTGACCTCAATTTAACTATTTTTTCCCTTTATATTCAATTAGAACTTTACAGGTAAACATTTTTAAAATTCACGGGAAAAAGCAGAGATTGTCTGTGTAGGCACCATTCGATCCACCGGTCAAGTTGTTTAATCCAGGGTTGTTGGAGACGTAGGCCGGTAGCAGGACGCCGCCTCCGATTGGATGATTGTTGATTTTATTAACGTAGAAGGTCACGTTGGTTAGGAGGTGCACCACCCATTTGGTGTCAGGACGTTGTTGGCGAATATACTCTAACATGTCATGTCGGCTCAACTCCTCTAGAAACCTCTCCAAGTCTTCTTCTGTTCTGATGAGGTGTGGAACATCAAAAAATCTGGAGTTATTCTGGCTGGAGTGGTAGTACCGTAATTCTCCAGTTTCCACGTTTCTCAAAATAAAACCAAACGACAGGTTGATTTTAAAGGCTGTGGTCTGCTGTCGAAAGATCCGGCGTACCATCTCTGGAAAAGTGGACGCTGTCATATCATGCAAGGTAAAATTATACCTGTCTTGGACACGATTGCGGGTCGCCTCCTCTGTACGGATGATATTCCAGTGTCTTAGATATAGGATACGGGTCTCCGGGTCTTCTGGTAATATATTAGGTTCAACGGACGGACTGTTGGAAGACTGGGGACTGTGACTTTGTGGTTGCTTTGGAGGACTATTGGATGGTCCAGGGGATGGAGGTCTCTTCATCGTTGATCTCACTTCAGGTCTTTCGTGGAGAGCCCGGTGACGGAGCATGCTTTCCCTTCTATTAAAATATCGACCACAAACGGGACAGGTGATCGTGTAGTTGTGGGATTCCTCGTGGCGTTTTCTGTGGTCTGCCCTCTTAAACTCTTTTCCGCAGATGTTACAGGGATAGGTCTGTGAAGAATCTACATGGGTTTTCATGTGGCGGGTGAGACTGCGCTTCTCCTTAAACTGTTTCCCACATTTGTCACACACGTACTTCTGGAACGATACAATAGAAACATACGCTATGTTTGGGTAAAAAGTTAAATATTGTTGATTCCTGTTTTGAGATTTGATCGTCTTTTTTGTTTGTGCGATGCATATATATTTAGTGGAATGGCCCTTCTTTTGTCTGATGTTTCTTGTCTCGTGTATCTAAATACGTAGTTTCTTGTCTCGTGTATCTAAATACGTAGTATCGATTCCCTCCGGAGCCTCGTTATTTCATTAATTATAATAGTTATGCTAAATTCGTAGTATTGATTCCCCTCAGGAGCCTCGTTATTTTTTCATACTATATTTAATAGTTATGTTTCATTTATCAAACCCAATGATTCAAATGTAAACACATAATTAAAAAAACACTTACGTTGCTTTTATCCATCTTCGTTGAATCTGAAACACAATGGATATTTAATAAGACCACCTGCTCTACTTTACACGAAAATCGATTAAGAACTGAATGATATTAATAAGACTACATACCACCTGCATAGATTATAAAATTGATACAAATGCTTTGTATTAAATCACTGAATTCTTTTAAAATTATAACAATATGCAGTAAAAATAAATTCATACTAAAAGTAAAAAACTGTAGCAAAGATAAAAAAAATATTAAAAAGTTTTGTTTGGGTTTTGAAATCGATGAAGCGTTGTAGCACGCGACTACCCCATCGACTAATAACTTTTTGTACAGTGTGAAGAAAATACATTAATGCATCCTTAGTTTGGGTTTAGAGGCAGTCAACAATGAACAGCACCTGTCTTCGAAAATCGATTGATGTAATTAAAATTTGAAAATCCTTTGTGCTGATAACTATTTGTTAAAACGACAAACTATAACCATTTTGATAATGAATATTTCATGAGAATTATTCAAAAAGAAAATAAATCGCCTTACCTGTACCTGAAATAAATGTTCCGTGATCACACACACACACTGCGTTGGATAAAAAATCAAACTGTATTTCTGAAATAAAAAAGAAAATAGTGGATGATAAATATCCAAGTTTAAAAATTGGATGACAAATATGTATAACGTAGACAAGGAATAGTCAACAATATGTCGACAAAAAATGACGCAAAGTTTATTAAATGTAAAAACTGGTGAAACGTTAATTCTAATCTGTTAAGAAAATCCTCAGTTCCGACCAGATCCTTTAAGTTACGCATTAAAACATATCCTTTTTCAACCTTAATATTAAAACTTTCTATCAAACAAAATCGAATAAGAACTGACATTAATAATAACTCGGACTTGAATTCTTTTAAATTCGGAAAAATTCATACTAAAAGTAAAAAAAACCACGTTACAATCTTACATAAAATAAGTTTACCTTTTAGCAATATGTAAATTTTCCTCGTTTTCTTCAATCTATTCTTTGTATTCTGAAAAGGAACGGGTTAAGATACTTTAAAGTAAATTGATTAAAACGTGTAAACGAGAAACTAGCTGCGGAACCGTAGCCCTTTATGGTTCTTTTTATTTTTTTATTTTTTTTTTTTGCGGACCATAGGGCTACGGTTTTCACTCTATCAAAAACTTTCGAAACTGCGCAAAAAATATCTTGCGCCGCTTTTTTGCCAATTGTTGTCATGAAATCGGGTGCGAGAACGATCAAATATATATATTTCGTTTCGTTAGATATTTATCTACATTTTTCTATACTTACTTACCTATTAATATTAATTTCCAGTTCATTATCATAACAAATATCTCATTTGTAACAAATCTCGCCTACTTCGTCCACCATCTTGCTTCTCCGGTAGTCTTTGTCTTTGTCTTTGTACAGGTAAAATTCCTCTGGAATTCGGAGCACTCCAATTAAGGATAACATTATAAAACCTAACTTAACGGGCACATACTTAAAAAAGATACGTATTTACAGTTAAGATCAAATATACGTAGTAGTTAAAAGTTCATCATTTCCATGTTGTATAAATTTGGTTAGTGGCATAAAAACGTATTTACATCCATTACTAAAAAGTATAAAACGTGTATTGTAAAATAGTCGTTTCAGTTGTATTATAATTGATAGCGTTGTTAAAAGTCCATTCTGTTGTTTAATTATTCATATTAGTAAAAACGTATATACACACAGCACTAAAAGATAAAAGCGCAATCGTAATTTATACAATGTTCTTTCCTTCACGCACTCTCCGAATACAGCAATTCTTCCGTTGTTAAAACAAATTGACTCATAAAAGGTAAAATCATCATTTAAGTATGCGTATAAACTTTAAAAGGTAAAACGATCTCTTTAATGAACGGATCGGGTGCTGGACACAGTAAGAAAAATATTATACTAGCTTACTTATATATGTTTGTTAAATTCCAGAAAAAAAAAGGGAAACAGTTCTATAAAAGTACTATCAGCTATTGACTATCTGCCTTTCTACATAATGTTCTTCAATATTTCAGTTCTCTTTAGGTGTAACACAAACGTGGATCTTTCGATTTGCACTAAATCCTGGTTTGAATATGGAATCAGTTGGTTTATATTATATGAGGTGCAGTCCAAGATGATTTGTATAAGCAGCCCATTTTGTTCTATCGTCCGTTTACCCCCCCCCCACCTTGCCTCTTCTAGAGCTTCACCTAGTTTCACCATTTGTGTTTTTCTGTTATCTTCTAGAGTTTTACATTCTAGTAAAAAATGCACTCTATCTTCTTCTTCCTCCCTACATAGTTTACAGATCGGAGATATTTTATTACGGCTGAACTTAGCGTGGTGGTATTGTAGCATATAAGTATCAGTAATTAATCGTAATTTGATTTCTGCTTTTTGTATGTCGTACTTTCGATTTTTCACACTTCGTAATATGTTATGTGGTGTTCCTATTGGATTTTGTTGAATTTCTAGATATTCTAATGTAGATTTTATTTGCTTTTCGTTTGTCCATTTATCGTACCAAAAGCTGTTAATGGCCTTTTTCATTGCATTTTTCCACTGCTGTTTCTTTGGAGGATTTTCTAGTATTTCTTCTGGAGATGGCAGATTATATTTCTGGAGCGTCTTCCTAATTCTACAGATGAATAATCTGTCTTTTTCTTTTGAGTTTTCCATTTCCCATATGAGTATGTCTTTTTCGATGGATGAGTCAAGCCTGGCTAAGGTGGTAAATAAGATCATTGCATTTTTGTCCAGCGTTGTCTCTATTGGTTCTGCCCCTATTAGTGTGTAGATGGCTACTGCTGCGGTTCGCTCTGGAAGGCATTGCAATTGTCTGCAGGTTGCCCTTTGAAGCTGTTCTATTTTCTTCGTGTCTCGTTCTGAGGTCACGTGATTTTTCCAAATATAACCCTATTTATTTATAAACCGCAAACACGTGTTTGGTTTGTTTACACTGGTTAATCATAAGGCTCTTCAGTGGTGAAATTACCAAGCAAAGAAATTTAAAAAAAACATTTATTTATTCAGATTATTTATTGAAAAATATATGCCAAGAGATCCAAACTCTCATTTATCCTTATAAAAAACCGCCGAAAACATCTTCGGTAAAACGTAAACAAACCAAACACGTGTTTGCGGTTAATAAATAAATAGGGTTATATAAGAACGAGACTACCGGAGAAGCAAGATGGTGGCGAAGTAGGCGGGATTTGTCACAAATGAGATATTTGTTATGATAATGAACTGGAAATGAATATTAATAGGTAAGTAAGTATAGAAGAATGTAGATAAATATCTAACGAAACGAAATATATATATTTGATCGTTCTCGCACCCGATTTCATGACAAAAATTGGCAAAAAAGCGGCGCAAGATTTTTTTTGCGCAGTTTCGAAAGTTTTTGATAGAGTGAAAACCGTAGCCCTATGGTCCGCAAAAAAATATATATATAAAGGACCATAAAGGGCTACGGTTCCGCAGCTAACGGGAAACATGTCACAACACGATCATCATACTATTGATTATTTCATAAAATGTTTTCTGAATTAAGAATCAACTACATGAATTAATTTGATTAAAATATTATAGTAGGATTGAGATGCTTACCTTTGTTCGAATATAAATTCTCCACAAGATAAACACGTCCTGTCAATATTAAAGCTGGAGTAGAAATGATTTTTTTCAAATAGGCGAGCGTGCAACGGAAGGTTGACGATTGGTCGTTCAAAGAAGGCTTACCATTGGTGGGATTCAAATATCGAAAGGCCGACGATTGGTTGGATTTGAATTCGAAGCAAGAAGGGGTACGATTGGTGGGATTCAAATATCAGAAGGGCTACGATTGGTTGGATTTGAATTCGAAGCAAGAAGGGGTAGCTAGGATTGGTGGGGTTCAAATATCAGAAGGGCTACGATTGGTTGGATTCACAATTCCATTGTTCGTACCTAGAATCTAGAGGAGTTCCGGGAAAAACGCGGGAAATTATCTCCCTTTCATTTCCGGTTCACGACTTCCGGTGACGTCATTTCCGGTTGTGCAACTTCCGGTGATGTAACTTCCGGTGACGTCACCATCCACCACACAATCCACCACAAATAGGGTTTGAGCTGTCCCCATATACTACTGTTAACCGTTGTGTAATATCTTTGTCACAATTGACCACCATAAGTTCTGTTTGTAATAATCACAATCCGGTCCTTTCCACATTCATGACTTATCACCAGGTTTGTAACAAGAGTAACACAACATATACTACTAATGGAACAGGAACTACTGACAATCCGTAGCACATGTTCTACCCCGAATGGAACAGGAACTACTGACACTCCGTAGATCATGTTCTACTCCGAATGGAACAGGAACTACTGACACTCCGTGGCACATGTTCTACCCCGAATGGAACAGGAACTACTGACACTCCGTGACGCATGTTCTACCCCGAATGGAACAGGAACTACTGACACTCCGTAGCACATGTTCTACCCCGAATGGAACAGGAACTACTGACACTCTGTAGCATATGTTCTACCCCGAATGGAACAGGAACTACTGACACTCCGTAGCACATGTTCTACCCCGAATGGAACAGGAACTACTGACACTCCGTAGATCATGTTCTACTCCGAATGGAACAGGAACTACTGACACTCCGTAGCACATGTTCTACCCCTAATGGAACAGGCACTATTGACACTCCGTAGCACATGTTCTACCCCGGGTTTAGTGGAGCTCATGTTGTTCAATCTTTAGTTTTCTGTGTAGTGTTTTGTAGATCATTCATCATTGCTATATATATTTCGCGTAACAGATAAACTGTTTCAATTTCATGATATAAGTCTCAATTTCACATCGATTGTTTGTAAAATATGTTTGACAATCAATTATATTTTTAGTTTTCATATTATTTTTATTTATTTTTGTTGTTGTTGAAACGTTGCCTTTCAACGACCACTCTTTACACAGAAACTGTTGCAAGTTGTCCTTTCTGTGTAGGAAATGTCGTATTCATCACAATAGAAAAAGATTTACTTGGACAAGCAAGGCTTCCATAGTTATTTTTATGATACTGCTAAAGTAATCATACACATACTGTCATCAGTATGCACGACATCACACCAAAATAACAAATACACACTAGAAACAAATAAAATGAATTATTCAATATTTGTAAATTCAACTATAATAGATTTCAGCCAAAAGTCGTTTTTTTGAATAACAAAACGTATTCAATGCCTCAGATTTAATATTCACTGGCGTTAAATGTCCCGTGCTGCGTTTTGCTAGTACAATGTACATGTAATTTAAAATAGACCATTTCTGATAGAATTCCCTGTTCTAAAAAAGTAGCATTTACCGCCAGTGAATATTAAATGTGATGCATTGAATACGTGTATTATTCAACATATAGAATAATACAATTCCTGTCTTTTGATTCTGGAAATATATTGATTAATTGACTTTTGAAAAACAATAGTATTTACCTCGCCATTCGATCTCAGTGAATATCATTATTTTTTCAAAAGTCAATAAATCCTCGCATTTACCACATCAAAAGACAGTAATTGTATAATATTCATAAATGATATATTCAAATACAAGTTTGACAATTTGCCATTTATTAAAAGAGATTTATTTGTTTATATAATTTATCTCTTGTTATATTTAAAAGCTGTAGTATAATAGTTCTTTCTGTATACTTATAGACCTCACAGGAACTTCGAATAACAATGGCCGCAATGCAAATATATCAAAGTGAAAAGTGTCATCCCACTGTGTAAGTAAAAGTTACTTAAAATGGATGGAACTCTTAATTGAATGGACATTTAATAACAGAACTAACAGATGACATTCTTACATTTGTGTAGGATAATTATGTTTGCTGTATCTTTATAGACTCCATAGAACCTTCGAATAACAATGCTAAAATATGTTATATTTATTTTGGTTTTATTCCTTGAAAATGGATGGAACCTGAATGCTACATGGGCAAACGACGCTCTCTGCCAATATTATCGTTTCTGTGGACAACAAAGCTGTGAGACGAATGGAACGTCATGTCAAGAACTAACATACAATCCGTTGCTATCACTTTGTCAAAGTTGTGATTGTAAAGTGACATGTATTAAGAATGGAAACTGCTGTCCCCACATCTTACTAAGCTTACCGAAGAGAACATGTGAAAACTCTGGAGTCTTGAATCAACACAATAGTTTCCGGTATGTTGCTGGATTCGATTCCGTAACAACTGAACTATACAAAGTTGTCAAAGAATGTCCTGTTTCTTCACCCACTGACTGTCAATTGAAATGTTCAGCAGATCGAAATATGACGGAAAAAATGACAGCATTACCTGTCACATCATATGACACTCTGATGACGTATGATAGCATATACTGCTCTCAGTGCTATAACGACAGTACACATGTGGAGCAATGGTACCTTGATTTCGATTGTATGAAAACAACAGATTTCAATTTTCTTAATTCGCTGGAGGATATAGCTAATGTGGCCGATAGAAATAACTGTAGTATACTAGCCAAACATGATTCTTTCGCTGAGAGATGTAAACTTTATCCGGAAGTAATTATTTCCAAATGTAACCAGACTGGATCTTTAATGGTGGAAAATAAAGTAGTTGAACGGGCATGTCTATCAATAGATCAGCCTTTTGGTATATTTAGGAACATATTTTGTTATATATGTAACCCCCCTATTGGACATATAGACGTCATATCATCATGTTTGACCAATGACAGTAAAGAAGCAAGTCTGTGTACCAGTATGCCATTTGACCAAAGTACATACCCGTATAAGAATATACATTGTTACCGTTGTAATATAAATATATCTACAGAAATTGTGACTGATATTCATTATGACATGAATAACACTGGTAATGGGTATATCTACTATGTTTTTACTGTTCGCTGTGAAGAATATTTTAAGCTAGGAACATATGACTCTTTGCATAATAACAGTCGTCTTAATATTGCAAATAACACCAAAGACACACTTCCATTCGGAACGACAGAAACCAACACAGAACTTACGTATACTATTCCCCGTCATCGTCCGTGGCAATACATTATCAATTGTCCAAATGTCACAATATTCAGTTTGTTCTTTGACGTAGAACAAATCACAAACGAGGCAATTGTGTCAGGGTGTGCACTGACCAAATCTCATACACGTTACCCGCTAAAATGTTTTCATAGACCGCAACTTATTCGTGAATGCAACATCACTGGTTTAGTCAGTTACATTAACCCTCTAATAGAGCGGGCATGTTTGTCACTAGAAGATCACAATCTTATCGCATACAATGGATACTACAACGTGTTTTGTCACATGTGTAACACAAATGAAAATACGGTAAACATTTGTAAAGATGACAGCTTGCTATTGCTATCCAATCTGGATGTTACCACGATATATAAATGCAGTACGTTTGTATCACAAAATGATTTGACTCTCCAGTCTGTTATGTGTCGAACATGTGGACATTCCTTAGCTGGTGGTAGCGGATATAGAAAAATGTTCATGCTGTCATCTTACAGTACATGTATTGGCTCCTCCACAAAATCAGTTGTCTGTTCGGACAATCAGATGTTTGACAAAACTGTAGTAAGTATATATTTCTTGGCTTAATTGTATGATGGTTGTTGTACGTCTCATGATCACATACAATATTTATACTATGACTAGTAAGAATAATAATAGAATTGTACTATATAATGTGCCTCACTTGGAAATTATGCTACCTAATATTTGCTATATAACAACTGTTCCCACTCAAAAATTCTATTGTACGATATATGTTCCCTCTTGGAAATTTATTATTTAATATTTCTTTCCACGTTAAAATTTGTTTTCTGGGGAAAATTTTAAAGATATAATATATCTTCCCAAAGTTTGGGACTCTGGAACTAGGCCATATACCCTTTTCACATTACTGAAGGAACTTTTATCACATAAGATAAATTGCTGAAGGGACTTTCATTTCATAATAAATCTTATTTGGGACAAATATTATGATTGAACTTTTGCAAGTCAAAATGACCGTTACTTGTATTTCAATGAACTATCACTATAAAGATCGTGTTGGTCTAGTACACATGGACATCATCATCATCTCATCGGAAGTATCATGTTCTCAGCTTGATATATTTGAAAAATTGCCCATTTGTCATTAAACAACAATACTCACTCACATCTAGGACCAGATTACATATCTGTTGTCTAATAATTTGAATAGTGTTTGTTTAATGAAATTTATGTATGTGTTGTTTTATTCCAGGGCATCTGTAGAGATCTGTTGTGCAGTCCTGGAAAACAATTATCCAACAATTCCTGTATCCCACTTTTACAGATTACAAGAAACCTTAAATATATTTTTGCTGTCCATATGCATGTCCAAGTAACAGGCAACTATTATACTAACACCGGTCACGACTTTCTGGAGAAACTTTACACGAAAATACTGATTCATATTTCGAATGCACTAAACACATCATTAAGCTGTAGTGAGGCATATATCATTTCAAGCACATCTTGTCAAGATATTCCAAGTTCTCCATTTTCTGGATTATTGTATTTCAAACTTCACACAGAAGGGAGCGTTCGGAGACTCGCTGTTGAAGAAACCTTGATACGGTTATTAGATGCTGATATGCAAATTAATATGGGTCACGTTTCTGTGAATATCAGCTTACAAAGAGATGACAGAGCGTTGTATGCTTCAGCACTGATAAATAATCTGGCATTTTCCGACAAATGTATTTTCCAACACACAATATTTGTACAACAGTATGGCGAAATAATAGTTTCCTCTCGTGTAAACGATCTATTAGTGTGTACGCAAATTGAGCTGAACCAGAACGAGATTACACAGCAGGAAAATGAACGAATACAACTACACATCAACGGCTACTCATTGGATCCCAACGATTTTATGGTGATTGAAAGGAATAAAATCAGAATATGTGCCGATAAATACATTGAAATAAGTTCGAAATTATCTGTGAGGAAACCAATAGATTCAACGGTATTTGTTTTGACTTGCATATGCGGCGCTGTTTCATTCTTCTGTTTACTTCTGACCTTTACTACGTACAGTTTGTTCGAGGTTCTCCGTACAGTTCCGGGTAAAAACAATATGACTCTTGTCATTGTACTAATGGTCACCAACATACTTACTCAAGTGCGTTTGTACGATTTAAGGCGAAATGACTCATGCCTAATATTTGGTGTTCTCTCACATTATTTTATCTTATCTGTATTTGCATCTTTCAATGTTTGTACGTTTCATTTATATCGGGTTTTCACAAGCAACGTATTGACGAACTCAAGGTCACAATGTAGAATTCGTTGCAAGTACAATATGTATGCATTTGGACTTCCGGCGCTGATAGTAGCGAGCAATATCATAATAACATATATCGTAGAGGATCATCAATCCATTGGCTATGGTGGTGATTATTGTTTTCTACTTCTGAGGACAGCCGCCATTGTAACACTGTTATGTCCTATTTGTTTCATTTTGTTGACAAACACTTTCATGTTCGTTGCAGCCATTCGACATATCCACAACTTGCCGCATGTATCGTCTGAAAATTCTACACGTGATAAAAGAAAAGAAATTGTCATATTTCTAAAATTATTTACAATAACAGGATGTTCTTGGATATTCCAAATCATAGATGCGTTTCTTCCTGCATCAATTCTCTCTGTTTTAATATCACTTTTAAATATGTTAACTGGAGTGTATATATTTACATCATATATATGTAACAAACGTGTCTGGACTCTGTACAAGGTTCTTTTTAGTGGACATAACAGTTCAGCTACGGACAGAAGTAAATCTGACAGTCATCAACATCAATTATCTAATACTAATATTACAATTCATGACAATGTAGATAGTCATATAGTTCCGAGCGTTAAGGAAATCAATGGATTTCTAGACACCAAATTATAAAAAAAAACATATTAAAAATATACCTTTTGAAATTAATTGATAATATTTTATGATTTTCTGTATGATGTTAAGGTTTTAATCATGGCGTTGTTATACATTTTCTGTATGATGTTAAGGTTTTAATCATGGCGTTGTTATACATTTTCTGTATGATGTTAAGGTTTTAATCATGGCGTTGTTATACATTTTCTGTATGATGTTAAGGTTTTAATCATGGCGTTGCTATAAATTTTCTGTATGATGTTAAGGTTTTAATCATGGCGTTGTTATACATTTTCTGTATGATGTTAAGGTTTTAATCATGGCGTTGTTATACATTTTCTGTATGATGTTAAGGTTTTAATCATGGCGTTGTTATACATTTTCTGTATGATGTTAAGGTTTTAATCATGGCGTTGTTATACATTTTCTGTATGATGTTAAGGTTTTAATCATGGCGTTGTTATACATTTTCTGTATGATGTTAAGGTTTTAATCATGGCGTTGTTATACATTTTCTGTATGATGTTAAGGTTTTAATCATGGCGTTGTTATACATTTTCTGTATGATGTTAAGGTTTTAATCATGGCGTTGCTATACATTTTCTGTATGATGTTAAGGTTTTAATCATGGCGTTGCTATACATTTTCTGTATGATGTTAAGGTTTTAATCATGGCGTTGTTATACATTTTCTGTATGATGTTAAGGTTTTAATCATGGCGTTGTTATACATTTTCTGTATGATGTTAAGGTTTTAATCATGGCGTTGTTATACATTTTCTGTATGATGTTAAGGTTTTAATCATGGCGTTGCTATACATTTGCACGCTTTGTTTTTATGCTCATCGATGTGTGTTACATATTTATGGTTTTCTAAACATGAATGAATGTTTTTGTTTCGTTTATTATTATCATTATTATTTAGTCTCCCAAATGTTGGGAGACTTATTATTGTTCTATGTAGTGTTTTTTTTTCACTAAGACTCCGGAACGAAGCTGGGAGATTTGTTGTTTTACTGGTTTCTTATTAAGACTCCGGAACGAAGCTGGGAGATTTGCTGTTTCACTGGTTTCTTATTAAGACTCCGGAACGAAGCTGGGAGATTTGCTGTTTTACTGGTTTCTTATTAAGACTCCGGAACGAAGCTGGGAGATTTGTTGTTTTACTGGTTTCTTATTAAGACTCCGGAACGAAGCTGGGAGATTTGCTTTTTACTGGTTTCTTATTAAGACTCCTGAATGAGGCTAGTAGGCTTGCTGTTTTACTGGTTTCTCACTAAGACTCCGGAACGAAGCTGGGAGATTTGTTGTTTTACTGGTTTCTTATTAAGACTCCGGAACGAAGCTGGGAGATTTGCTGTTTCACTGGTTTCTTATTAAGACTCCGGAACGAAACTGGAAGGCTTGCTGTTTTACTGGTTTCTTATTGAGTTTCCTGAACGAAGCTGGGAGATTTGCTGTTTTACTGGTTTCTTATTAAGTCTCCTGAACGAAACGGAGGCTTGCTGTTTTACTGGTTTCTTATTGAGTTTCCTGAACGAAGCTGGGAGATTTGCTGTTTCACTGGTTTCTTATTAAGACTCCGGAACGAAACTGGGAGGCTTGCTGTTTTACTGGTTTCTTATTGAATCTCCTGAACGAAGCTGGAAGGCTTGCTGTTTTACTGGTCTATTATTGAGTCTCCTGAACGAAACTGTGAGGCTTGCTGTTTTACTGGTTTCTTATTGAGTCTCCTGAACGAAGCTGGAAGGCTTGCTGTTTTACTGGTCTATTATTGAGTCTCCTGAACGAAACTGGGAGATTTGCCTGTTTTACTGGTTTCTTATTAAGTCTACTGAACGAAACTGGGAGGCTTGCTGTTTTACTGGTTTCTTATGGAGTCTCCTGAACGAAGCTGGGAGATTTGCTGTTTTACTGGTTTTTTATGGAGTCTCCTGAGCGAAGCTGGGATATTTGCTGTTTTACTGGTTTCTTATTAAGACTTCGGAACGAAACTGGGAGGCTTGCTGTTTTCCTGGTTCCTTATTCAGTCTCCTGAACGAAGCTGGGAGATTTGTTGTTTTACTGGTTTCTTATTAAGACTCCAGAACGAAACTGGGTGGCTTGCTGTTTTACTGGTTTTTTATTAAGTCTCCTGAACGAAACCGGGAGACTTGTTGCTTTACTTGTTTCTTATTAAGAATCATTAATGAAGTTGATTTGCTTGCTTTCTTATTAAGTCTCCTGAGACTTGTTGAAACCAATGGTTAAAAACTCAAATGTCCAAATTGATATCAAATCGGTATAATAATTTGTAAAGGAACATACACAATGTATTATTAACTTTCATATAATTTAATAAGTTCCATCAAGTATGCAATATGTGGCTTGCATAGTTCGGTTTCCATCGAGTTTATCATTTTTGAAAGAAGGCCTATCATTCATATTCCTGTGTGGTTCTACTGTCCTGTAGTCATATACCATGTTTAATATCGTACGTTATACCTCGTGTAACACATATATGTGTTGTAGAGTTATTCAATAAATTTTTGAAATTTTAGTGATGTCCATCTTAGTTTTGCGATCCTCACAAAAAAGGAGAATTGAGTAAAGGATCATTCATTGATTATTCATGTACATATATGGTTCAATCAAATGTCTACTTTCTGGGGTCTAAAAAAAATTCCAATACTGATTCTATGTCAAGCTATGTCTTGTAGTAATGGCCATCTCGGATTTCCTATTCAGTAATTTGTTATTACCCTTATCGACATAAACAAAAACAGATATTTTTGAAGAAAACTATGCAATGAACCTTTAGGTAAACTTTGATTTCAAATGGTGTAGCTGTTTAAAAAAACAACAACATTTAAATAGCTTCCCGTCTGGTCCTATGCTAAACTGTTCCTTCGTTGATGACCGTTTTTAGAGTTCCATAAACACAAATATGAAAATGTTATAGAGGCTTATCCAATTATTATCTGAAGAACGTTTGGGTTTATTCAGATTTCTAGGTTCTAAGAAAGAAATATTTGATCATTTTCTCCTAGACTCATATGTTACAGCTCTCCTAGACTCATATGTTACAGCTCTCCTAGACTCATATGTTACAGCTCTCCTAGACTCATATGTTACAGCTTTCCTAGACTCATATGTTACAGCTCTCCTAGACTCATATGTTACAGCTCTCCTAGACTCATATGTTACAGCTTTCCTAGACTCATATGTTACAGCTCTCCTAGACTCATATGTTACAGCTCTCCTAGACTCATATGTTACAGCTCTCCTAGACTCATATGTTACAGCTCTCCTAGACTCATATGTTACAGCTCTCCTAGACTCATATGTTACAGCTTTCCTAGACTCATATGTTACAGCTCTCCTAGACTCATATGTTACAGCTCTCCTAGACTCATATGTTACAGCTTTCCTAGACTCATATGTTACAGCTTTCCTAGACTCATATGTTACAGCTTTCCTAGACTCATATGTTACAGCTCTCCTAGACTCATATGTTACAGCTCTCCTAGACTCATATGTTACAGCTTTCCTAGACTCATATGTTACAGCTCTCCTAGACTCATATGTTACAGCTCTCCTAGACTCATATGTTACAGCTCTCCTAGACTCATATGTTACAGCTTTCCTAGACTCATATGTTACAGCTTTCCTAGACTCATATGTTACAGCTCTCCTAGACTCATATGTTACAGCTTTCCTAGACTCATATGTTACAGCTTTCCTAGACTCATATGTTACAGCTTTCCTAGACTCATATGTTACAGCTTTCCTAGACTCATATGTTACAGCTTTCCTAGACTCATATGTTACAGCTCTCCTAGACTCATATGTTACAGCTCTCCTAGACTCATATGTTACAGCTCTCCTAGACTCATATGTTACAGCTTTCCTAGACTCATATGTTACAGCTCTCCTAGACTCATATGTTACAGCTTTCCTAGACTCATATGTTACAGCTTTCCTAGACTCATATGTTACAGCTTTCCTAGACTCATATGTTACAGCTTTCCTAGACTCATATGTTACAGCTTTCCTAGACTCATATGTTACAGCTTTCCTAGACTCATATGTTACAGCTCTCCTAGACTCATATGTTACAGCTCTCCTAGACTCATATGTTACAGCTCTCCTAGACTCATATGTTACAGCTTTCCTAGACTCATATGTTACAGCTTTCCTAGACTCATATGTTACAGCTTTCCTAGACTCATATGTTACAGCTTTCCTAGACTCATATGTTACAGCTTTCCTAGACTCATATGTTACAGCTTTCCTAGACTCATATGTTACAGCTTTCCTAGACTCATATGTTACAGCTTTCCTAGACTCATATGTTACAGCTTTCCTAGACTCATATGTTACAGCTCTCCTAGACTCATATGTTACAGCTTTCCTAGACTCATATGTTACAGCTTTCCTAGACTCATATGTTACAGCTTTCCTAGACTCATATGTTACAGCTTTCCTAGACTCATATGTTACAGCTTTCCTAGACTCATATGTTACAGCTTTCCTAGACTCATATGTTACAGCTTTCCTAGACTCATATGTTACAGCTTTCCTAGACTCATATGTTACAGCTTTCCTAGACTCATATGTTACAGCTTTCCTAGACTCATATGTTACAGCTTTCCTAGACTCATATGTTACAGCTTTCCTAGACTCATATGTTACAGCTTTCCTAGACTCATATGTTACAGCTTTCCTAGACTCATATGTTACAGCTTTCCTAGACTCATATGTTACAGCTTTCCTAGACTCATATGTTACAGCTCTCCTAGACTCATATGTTACAGCTTTCCTAGACTCATATGTTACAGCTTTCCTAGACTCATATGTTACAGCTTTCCTAGACTTCATATGTTACAGCTTTCCTAGACTCATATGTTACAGCTTTCCTAGACTCATATGTTACAGCTTTCCTAGACTCATATGTTACAGCTTTCCTAGACTCATATGTTACAGCTTTCCTAGACTCATATGTTACAGCTTTCCTAGACTCATATGTTACAGCTCTCCTAGACTCATATGTTACAGCTTTCCTAGACTCATATGTTACAGCTCTCCTAGACTCATATGTTACAGCTTTCCTAGACTCATATGTTACAGCTTTCCTAGACTCATATGTTACAGCTTTCCTAGACTCATATGTTACAGCTCTCCTAGACTCATATGTTACAGCTCTCCTAGACTCATATGTTACAGCTCTCCTAGACTCATATGTTACAGCTCTCCTAGACTCATATGTTACAGCTTTCCTAGACTCATATGTTACAGCTTTCCTAGACTCATATGTTACAGCTTTCCTAGACTCATATGTTACAGCTCTCCTAGACTCATATGTTACAGCTCTCCTAGACTCATATGTTACAGCTTTCCTAGACTCATATGTTACAGCTTTCCTAGACTCATATGTTACAGCTTTCCTAGACTCATATGTTACAGCTTTCCTAGACTCATATGTTACAGCTTTCCTAGACTCATATGTTACAGCTTTCCTAGACTCATATGTTACAGCTCTCCTAGACTCATATGTTACAGCTTTCCTAGACTCATATGTTACAGCTTTCCTAGACTCATATGTTACAGCTTTCCTAGACTCATATGTTACAGCTTTCCTAGACTCATATGTTACAGCTTTCCTAGACTCATATGTTACAGCTTTCCTAGACTCATATGTTACAGCTTTCCTAGACTCATATGTTACAGCTCTCCTAGACTCATATGTTACAGCTTTCCTAGACTCATATGTTACAGCTTTCCTAGACTCATATGTTACAGCTTTCCTAGACTCATATGTTACAGCTTTCCTAGACTCATATGTTACAGCTTTCCTAGACTCATATGTTACAGCTTTCCTAGACTCATATGTTACAGCTTTCCTAGACTCATATGTTACAGCTCTCCTAGACTCATATGTTACAGCTTTCCTAGACTCATATGTTACAGCTTTCCTAGACTCATATGTTACAGCTTTCCTAGACTCATATGTTACAGCTTTCCTAGACTCATATGTTACAGCTCTCCTAGACTCATATGTTACAGCTTTCCTAGACTCATATGTTACAGCTTTCCTAGACTCATATGTTACAGCTTTCCTAGACTTCATATGTTACAGCTCTCCTAGACTCATATGTTACAGCTTTCCTAGACTCATATGTTACAGCTTTCCTAGACTCATATGTTACAGCTTTCCTAGACTTCATATGTTACAGCTCTCCTAGACTCATATGTTACAGCTTTCCTAGACTCATATGTTACAGCTTTCCTAGACTCATATGTTACAGCTTTCCTAGACTCATATGTTACAGCTTTCCTAGACTCATATGTTACAGCTTTCCTAGACTCATATGTTACAGCTCTCCTAGACTCATATGTTACAGCTTTCCTAGACTCATATGTTACAGCTTTCCTAGACTCATATGTTACAGCTTTCCTAGACTCATATGTTACAGCTTTCCTAGACTCATATGTTACAGCTTTCCTAGACTCATATGTTACAGCTTTCCTAGACTCATATGTTACAGCTTTCCTAGACTCATATGTTACAGCTCTCCTAGACTCATATGTTACAGCTTTCCTAGACTCATATGTTACAGCTTTCCTAGACTCATATGTTACAGCTTTCCTAGACTCATATGTTACAGCTTTCCTAGACTCATATGTTACAGCTCTCCTAGACTCATATGTTACAGCTTTCCTAGACTCATATGTTACAGCTTTCCTAGACTCATATGTTACAGCTTTCCTAGACTTCATATGTTACAGCTCTCCTAGACTCATATGTTACAGCTTTCCTAGACTCATATGTTACAGCTTTCCTAGACTCATATGTTACAGCTTTCCTAGACTTCATATGTTACAGCTCTCCTAGACTCATATGTTACAGCTTTCCTAGACTCATATGTTACAGCTTGATTTTATGGTTGCGCTCATCTTTGACTTTCTGGTTCAAATAAAAAAAAAATGTAAAGGAGCATCCAATAATTATTCGTGTACAGTTTGGTTTCTATCAGGTTTATGTTTTCCAAGAAATACCATTTCTTCATTTCCCATATGGTGCTATGTTAAAACACATTGTCACGCCACAACTATCCTCGCGGAACCAGTAATGACGCACATAAGCAGATAATTGTTTGTTACCGTCTGACGATAGATTGTTGTTGGTTTTATATGGATAACAAAACTTGATGATTTCTAACCTTGTTTATGGGCGATTTCCACATGTTGTAGGATACAACAGCGAACACTGACGTCAACGTGAAGAAACGTCAAACCTCTGAGGTCATAGGTTTTGCGGTTCATAAATAAAACCCGAATGCATCTCGGTGCGTCATTTCTGGTCCGCGTCAAAATAGGTACCCGGACGATACCAACACAGAGTTACGAACGGCAAAGAATCACATATTTTTAAAAATACCACCCCAGAACTATTCACACTATATCATATTTCATGCAACTGCGTAATTCTTGAACAATACGGGTTCGAGTCTCGGCCAATCAGGTTGCATTATAGGCCATGGTTGAATTTGGATCACAAAATGAGGTCTACCAAAGGAACAAAGTTTGCTTGCATTTGATCAAGAAGATTCAGATAAAGATATGTTAACGAACAACACCGCCGGACAGAAAATGATGACCAATAGCTCATCTAGGACACCAGTTGATTTAATTTATATTGACTCAAAACATATTTGAACCTACTTCATTTGTGTAGGTTTTAGTCTTTACTGTGAATATTGCTATTTTGATATCGCTGAATGATTCAGCATGTGTTTTTCAGTATTGTTCGTGGTATATCTTGGCTTCGATAGAAACAAGGTCGGGTCAAACCAAAGACTGTACAAATTGTCATTTGCTGCTTCTTTGCTAAAAACGCAGTATTAATGAGTAAGCTTGAAATCTGGTTGGCTCGGAATCAGAATAATGAGTCGAAGGAGAGTGGTATGTCAGCCTGTTAAATATTGTTTCAGTAAGCTAGCCATATACAAGTCTAACTTGAGGATTGTAGTAGAAATATCTCATCAAAAGGAAACGTTCTAGTAATCTTCATGATATACCGTAAGTAAATGACAATTTGCGCAGTGGCTTTAAACAACAATCACTCATTGTACCTGTTGTCTCCCCTGCTCTGTCAAATTATTTTCTTTCTCGTCTATAAGTACCAAATACATTTTTTTCTCTACGCTTTCAACGTAATGAATATATAATCATTTTCAGAATGTCATCAAGAAAAAAAAATTAATAACCCATTTGAGCGAGAATAAAAACTCTTCCGTTAGCCAGACATTAATTCCGTTGTCCCCTGCTCACAACAGGGAGGTGGAAGTAGGTTTATGAGCAGGATATTTCTTGTTTTATTTATAAAAAATCAGTGCTATTTTAAAAGTATATATAGCAAATATATACATGAAGATAAGGTGATAGTCTCATAATTCCGTTCTTGCCTGGTATTTAAATCCAGGAGTGTACTGTTCACGAGAAATTTCAACACTAGAATACTTTTGAACCATATTATGCAAATGTTTATCTTTATTCTTTTCCACCCTGGATTGTGGCAGTACTGTGTCCATGCTCCTGATTTTGATATAGTTAATGGTTTATAGTTTCAATGACATTTCAATACTCTACCCACAAAACTGGGGGAAATTTTGATTCCATGGTAACATAACAATCTCAGATTTAGACCGTTAGTATTCCTGACTTAAACCGACTTTCTGTATTTGTCCCCACCATACCTGGACAAGATGAAATCTGTAACATTTAATGCTGACATTTCAGAATATTTCCTTCAATACCTTCATGACTGCCAGTTCAAATTTCACATGGACAATAGCAGGATTAAGCTATAATCAATTATCAAAGCATAGTGTTACAGTAGTTGACATACAGTCCCGATGACGATAAACATTTTTCGATTTTCAAGACAACAAGACAAATAATAACGGAACCTAGTGACCATTCTGCACAGGTAGATGTTGTGAGAGCCGCTCAATACGGTTGTTTCGAATCATGTCAATTCCGACCACGTTCCGTCTTTTTCTTGTCTTGACGTCTGAACAAATCGGCAGACGACTTCCGGTGTTTACGCTATTACTGTGACAACGTCAGCATATCATAGGCGTAGATGCGGTAGATTATAAGTAATTGTAATATGGAGACGCCAAGGAAACCGCTGAATAAATACTGGTGTTCGGTACCCCACTATCTGTCTGATATCAGAAATATATACATAAAGGCAGATCGTTTTCCTTTGATGATGCTGACAGCCGCAAATAAAGAAAGAAAACAAATTAAATTTTAAAGAAGTATTTGTCTCTGCATTGAAGTCTTTGATACAGATAAAATAATTTAATTGATATCTGTCTTTTACAGAAAATGTTAAGATTTGTTTAAGTTGAGGATCGAACGTTAAAACGGCACATATCGATTGGAGTTTTTGTTGTGTACATTGACACCGGATGTTCAATGCCGATTAGTCCATCGAAATCACGTGATCTGGCGGACGAAAATAACAAAATTTTGACGGAATGGAAATGATTCGAAACAACCGTAATAGTCCACATAGATTTTAGGGTCAATTGAAATTGTGTCGCTCAAATGTCCACAGTATACAATTATTTTTTTGCTCAAATGTCCATCGCCATAAGTCCGTCATGCCCTGCTCACCACAGGGAGGTGGAAGTAGGTTTTCGAGCAGGATATTGTTTTCTTTTATTTAGGAAAGTTCAGCGCTATTTTAAAAGTTTAAAACAAATATATACATGTTCAAAGATAATGTGATAGTCTCATAATTCTGTTCTTGCTTGGTATTTAAACCCAAGAGTACGGGTATACTGTTCACGAGAAATTTCATCACTAGAATAATTTTGAACCATATCATGCAAGTGTTTATCTGAAAATTGTAGCATTTAATGCTGACATTTCAGAATATTTCCTTCAATACCTTCATGGCTGCCAATTCAAATTCCACATGGACAATAGCAGGATTAAGCTGTAATCCATTATCAAAACATAGTGTGACAGTAGTTGACATGCAGTGACGACAAACATTTTTCGATTTTCAAGACAAGACAAATAATAACGGAACCTAGTGACCATTCTGGATCGTTATGTCCATCTTGACAAAATGATAACAATTAGTCGACTAAAGCAAACTCATGTAATACTCTACAGGTGAGTACTGATAGATTTTGTGAGAGTCGCTCAATTGTCCACAAAGATCTTAGGATCAATTGAAATTGTGTCGCTCAAATGTCCACTAATGTTGTCGCTCAAATGTTCACAGGGTAAATTATTTTTTTCGCTCAAATGTCCATTGTCCTAGGCGACTTGCGGTTATTGAACCCATGCTCGACTTAATAAGGCCTGCTTTAATGTCGTTGAATTTATGGATTTTTTTTAAAAGTTTTTTTTTGCGTTCAAAGTTAATATACACTGTATATATATGTACCTTCAAAACACGAGTATAAAACGACGTTTGGCGAGATTCGAACAAAAAAACCCATGTATTTTCGTTTTTTATTTGTGTGTGTGCAGCTATAATTAATTATGCGTGTTTCCGAAGTACATGCGCAATGGCACTTAAGCATGAGTTCGAACTTTCAACGGTTCCTTCAATTCCATCCAACGGTCATGTTAGTGGTCTATGTTAATTTTTATTTTTATTATAATTCTTCAAAACGTCTTTCTTGTTTCTTTTTCCAGCAGATTCAGTTAAAATGCTCGTACGAACGCGTCGGCAGACAACACCCCCCCCCCCCCCCCACAAGCATAAATCAACACTAATTATCGAGTTTCAAAGTAAAAAGTCCATCATGAAAACATATCTCGACATTAATGTGCTTCACATGTAAATCGCCACAATCAACGATATTATACGGCTTTAAGTTTCAAAACTTCCATCTAACCACATGGGGCTACAGTGATCACACGACTATACGTTAAATTAATATACATGAATCTTAATAATAATCGCAATACAAATAAAAAGGGTTAGGGTTATGGTGTTTAACACCACTTTCAACAATATTTCAGCTGTATCGTGGCGATCAGTTTTATTGGTGGAGGAAAACCGGAGTACCCAGAAAAAAAACCATCGACCTGTCGCAAATCACTGACAAACTTTATCACATATTGTTGCATCCAGTGCAACGCGCCATGAGCTGTATTCGAACTCACAACTTTAGTGGTGATATGCACTGATTGCACAGTTAGTTGTATATCCAACCACCATACGCTCACGACCACAACGGCCCCAAACAAAAAGTAACGAACTGACCGCAGGTAATTATAAACCAGACACACCATAGGTGAACATTTGGGACACTTGAAATACCTAAATATAAACGAGAATCGAAAAGACATATACCTTACGGGTCTGATTGATTATTTCTAAGAATCTACAGTAGGAGTGTATTCTCTATTACATAATCTTTATTGAATAATATTTAAATCCGTTCTATTACAAGTCGACGAGATTGTTTGCCTTTGTTTGTTGAATAAAAACATAATAAGGTATTTATTTTCTGTCAACAATGAACATGCCTTGGGCAAAATTTGACCAGAATTATCTTGCCATGCTATCCGACACTCTCTACTTTAACTGGAATGCCGTTTGTTGTGTAATGTGAGAATTCAGAGAGAAAATGATATATTTTGAGAATTTACAGCTTACAATTTGCCTTGTTTTATTCTTTATTATTGGTAAGTTTTTGTTTATCTATACTTTAGTTCAACCAGTGAGTTCAATACGCATACCCCCGATACGCATTGCATTTCTTCTTTTTCCAATTAAGCTTATCCCTCAGTAGTCCGAATATAATTTAACTTTCCGTAATTACATATATATATTTTCTATTTTCCCCCAATAAGATCTGTGTTTACACGGATTTTTAAGCATAAGTATTCCATCGTCTATAATTAACCTGCGACTGATGGTTTGGTTTATGGTGTTTAACGCCACTTTAAACAATATTTCAGTTATATCGTGGTAGTCAGTGTTATTGGTGGTGGAAACCGGTTTCTATGGTGTTTAACGCCACTCTCAACAATAATATCATGCAGTTTTATTGGTGGAGGAAACCAGAGCACCCGGAGAAAATCAACGACATGTAGCAAGTCACTGACAAACTGAGAGGAAAGCATGATCAGTAGTGAGCTACCGACGATGGAAGTTCTCTTTTATGTGGCTAAGAAATGCATATCAATCAACCTTATACGGACAGCAGCCTCACTGTCAAATTGTAAACAAACAAAACATGGTCCGGAGTATTTCCATGCACACTTTGATGGACAATTTTACACTCATCACGCAAATGTTTTCATTTGTATGGACCTCGTCCAGAAAATATAGACAACAACTTATCTCAAAATCATTTGATAAGGTCCTTTACCAACGCTGAACTTGTATGAAGGAATGAAGAGGAAAAAATTACCATATAAAAAGTGTAAAGTGACAAGAATTCATAGAGTTTTAGAGACAAAATCATACTCCAGACTTCCTGTCTTCCGAAGGGGACAATCATTATCTTTCCCTGAAACGTAAAAAAAAATGTGGGAAAATCTTTTTTAAGCGGAAAGGCGATATGAAATTGTGGAAATAAATAAATTTAGTATTATGTTGGTTATTGTTTTATATTTCAAAGTAAACATTTGCAGTCTTTGTGCACGTCGTGCATTCATAATTTCACCGTACTTGGTTATGGTAATGAGTTTAAAAAATAAAAATGTTTTAAAAATTATCAAAATTCTTGACTGTTTCTGTCTTTACATTTATATTAAATGTGTATATTCACGTATAGGTACAGTAAAGGGAAAATCTGTTAATTCACACAAAGACAAGTCCAAGACACTAACACCAGTGTTTTACGGAGGTAAGTAATTTCATGTGTCTTTATATACAAAATGTATGTCATATTTTATAATACTAACAGGGGCCGTAGTCATCGTATGGTAGTTAGATGTATGAGTTCGAATCCCACACATGTCGATGTGTACTCGATACAACATTAATTGATAAAGTTTGTCAGTGACTTGCGACAGGTCGGTGGTTTTCTCCTGGTACTCCGCTTTCCTACACCAATAAAACTGACCGCCACGATATAACTAAAATATTGTTGAAAGTGGTATTAAACACCACAACCCATCCATATTACTAACATCGTATTCACACAGCATGTTATTTGAATTGTCAGAGGTACTGGAGGCCATTTTTAAGTACATGTAAAGAACATTTCAGTTTGGTAAAACTATTCTTCTAATTCATGTGAAATTTATAATTTCGTGAACAAATGTGATTAAAAATCTTCAGATTTACGGTTTAATTAAGAAATAAATCATGGAAGGCAGAATGTGTTGGGAGTTTTAACATGGATTGGCGGATATTAGTATTTTATCCCAAGCCAGAAGCGAGGGATAAAATTTACTAATATCCGCCAATCCATGTTAAAACTCAAAACACATTCTGGCTTCCATGATTTATTTCGATTCTGATATGTCTAAGAGTACAAATACGGTAGTATACTTTGATTGGAAGACGGTAATTTATATTTACGTTTGCGGAAAATGTCGAACACAATTTATGTTGCCAATGGAAAAGTCAATCACATTCACCGGCACATGTGTTAATGAGATTATACCGAAAGGATAACTCGTTCGTTTGTTAACAAAGCGAAAGAAGGAGGTTATGTTATAATCTATTTTATATTTCTTAGATGATATTTAAAAAAAAAAAAACTCCCATTGGCTCCTGATAAGATGACGACCATCTTTTTTTATTACTATTTCTGATCAGATTAAAAATGAACTTCTTATGGAATCATCCAACCATCATGCTTGTACAGTTGGGAAAACATTTAGACTGAGCTTGTGGATTTTCAGACTATTTAAAAAATATATATATTTAATCAACGAATGCCCTATGATAATCTATGCCATACGGTGCTTTCATATTCGATTTCTAATCAACTCAAAATATATCAATTATGCAGTGACGTGCAAGAAACAATTCAGTCAAGTTTACTTTCGTTCTGTGGTTCACCGAGAGAGGATTTTGCAATATTTTCCCCGTACATTCCTTTGGTAGTGACAACCATTAATTTTAGAGCCATATTAAAAATATGTTCTTTGTAAGATAATATAAGAAACATTATTGAAGCATATAACAGTTCCTGCCTATGCAATCAGTGCCTATCACCACTGATGTTGTGAGTTCGAATCTCGATCAGGGCGAGGTGTACAACATTATGTGATAAAGTTTGTTAGTGACTTGCGACAGGTCGGTGGTTTCATCCGGGTCCTCCGGTTTCCTCCACCATTGAAACTGACCGTCACGATATAACTGAAATATTGTTGAAAGTGGCGTTAATAACCATCAAACAAATACATAGCAATTATATCTATTAAGAAGATATGTGAAAATCTGCCAATCAGAAATATTACTTCGGGATAAAACAGTTTGCTCTTGGGAAACTCATTTCAATGAGTCTCATATATACGAGCTTAGTCTGAGAGGAGTGACATGTATACCTACGGACTGTTGTTTTAGTGAGCTAGCACAATACAAATCCATCTAAGCGTGTATGTCCAGTACAAAGCGGACATTATTACCATCTAATTGAAATGTAACTTGTTCTCGCCATGATAGAGCTGGGGGAAATCACCAATTTCGCGTTAAACAACAATCAATCACTAACTCACAAAAATATAAAATTAACTTCTATAATCAGGGGCGGATCCAGGATTTCAAGTTAGGGGGGGGGGGCACTAAAAAAATTGCGCCAAGCGGAGGGAGGCGCGAAAATTGTTGGGGTATTTCGTGTGAAAAATCCCGATTTTACGCTAAAAAATCATATATTTTCCAATTCTAGGGGGGGCGCGCGCCGGGTGCGCCCCCCCTGTATCCACCCCTGATAATGACAGTGTATGTAGTATGTCAAACTTCGTTGTAATGGCGAATCATTTTCATATCTTTTACAGAATCTATATCATTGCTGTCCAACCTGTCTTCAAGTCTGTTTACAAACTATGACCAAACAGTGCGACCTTATTGTCAAGGTCAAGAGAAGATTAACCTTTCAATAGACATGGCCATAAGACAACTCATAGAAATTGTATGTATATTATGTAGTTATTACATATGTGGTGTAATTGTCAACTTAATGTGTTCGCTGCGAGGGCGGTAGATAGTTGGTTCGAGCCCAAATCGGGTACTATAAAATTGGTATTTGTTGCATCACAACTGGGTACGAAGCATTTAGGAGAAAGAGCAAAGACTGGTTGGCTCGGATTCATGATAATGCGTCCTAGTGGAGCGGCAAGTCTGTCTTCAGATTAATTTTTCAGTAAACCAGCACTCTAAAAATCGAATTGAACTTGTTGCAGGGGCGGATCCAGGATTTCAAGTTAGGGGGGCGCACTTGAAAAAATTGCGCCGAGCGGAGGGAGGCGCGAAATTTTTTGGGGTATTTCGTGTGAAAAATCACGATTTTACGCCAAAAAGTCTTATTTTTTCCAATTTTAGGGGGGCGCGCCCCCCCCCCCCCCCATGGATCCGCCCCTGTGTTGGTCCAGTACAAAGCGGACATCATCATCGTCATCTCATCTAAATATAACTTTTTTTTGTCGTCATGACAACTGAACAATTGCTAATTTTGGAATCGTTTATGTTAGAGAAACAAATGTGATCTTAATTGTTTCCTATAGGTGACCGGTTTTCAGGTTTGTCATATGGAGATATTGGAACATTGTGTTTGTCGTTAATCGTTCATTTTACATTGGATGAAGTCATACTTCTCAAAAAATAAAATTGAAACATTCATAAACAAAATACCGAATTTATTTTATACCATTAGAAATATCAATAATTGTACAAATAATTAAGCGGCTGTCGTGGTCGCGATCGTATGGTAGTTGGATTTACAACTACTTAAATTTATCACCACTAAAGTTGTGAATTCGAATCCCGTTCATGGCGGGGTGTACTCGATACAACATTATGTGATAAAGTTTGTCAGTGACTTGCAGCAAGTCGGTGATTTTCTCCGGGTACTCCACTGAATAACTCCACCAAAAAAAAAAAAAAATGACGGCCACGATATATCTGGAATATTGTTGAAAGAGGCGTTAAACACCCATACCCTATAAATAACCAAGTGAACGGTCAAAACACTAATATTTTCAGGTTGAATTGTTAACTTAAAGGTACTGGAAATGTTTACTACTTGCATGTAAAATATATCGGGGTTATGGCGTTTTGACCATGAATAGTAAATGTTCTTGTAATGGCAGATGAAAACAAATCACACTTGGCGTTAAACAATAATCGCTCTTTCATCTATTTAATGTGAGTATAAAATCTATGTGATATTATTTAGGCCGGACGTTCCACGTTTTTTTTCTTCACGGAACACCCATTTCTAAGTTTGTAATAAAAACAAATCTTTAAAAAAAATAGTGACGTAGGAAAAAAAATTCCTAAAGAAAATAGGTTATTTGTTATAACAGTTCAATCTTTTATTCTTGACTAATATTATATGCAATCTTAACGGAACCAGTTCTTGGCACTCTGTGAACACAGAATCATAGATTTTACTGTACTCTACATGAATGGATCATTTTTTGATAATATTAACATACTGCCTAATTGAGACACTATTTAACATTCTTAGTGAAAATGATTATTCTTTTTATTCCAGGATGAGCCAAATCAGGTTGTTAAATTAAATATTTGGATGCGATTGGTAAGTACAATGTATATACCGATATGCAGTATTTGTTAGAACTACCTAAAATAGACTGGTATTTTCTTGAAACAAAACACGGGCAAAAAGTTAACTTTCTCTAATTACAGTATAATAATCCTATAACGAGGTATATTTTCAAGTCCACCTTACCCGTGAGGTGTAATTGACTTGTACTTTAAGTGCTATATATCATGAACCGCATCGGTGGCGTAATGGTTAGCGTGCTTGCCTCGAGTGTGGTAGATCGTCGGTTCGAGCCCCGGTCGGATCAAACCAAAGACTATAGAATTGATATGTGTTGCTTCTCCGCTAAGCACGCTGCAGTAAGGAGAAAGAACAAAGACTGGTTGGCTCGGAATCAGAATAATGTGTCTGAGTGGAGCGACATGTCTACCCTCAAACTGTTGTTTCAGCGTGTTGGTCTGGAACAAAGCGAACCTCATCATCATCTCATTGAAAATTAACTTGTTCTCGCCATGATATAGTTGAAAATTTGCTGAATTGGCGTTGAACAACAATCACTCACTCACTATATATGATAGACTCAGATCGACGTCCAGTCTCTAATCGACGTCCACTCCTTAAATCGGCGTCCACTGACGTCATTATCTCAAATCACGGTCCAATTTTAGGATATTTTCAAATTGGCGTCCTTTTCAAACTCTCATATCTATAGGCCCGTTTACACCATCAAAGTTTGCCATCAAAAATAATTGTAACGACAGTTTTGTTTTTTTAATCTGTGTGTGTGTGCGTGTGCGTGTGTGTTTTTTTAATCATTTTCCCATTCTTTAATATTATCAATAGGGGTAGAATCTGCTTTGGCGGACCACGGAAGTCAGATATCGTAATAAAAAAAGAGCCGAATACCCATAACCTTTCATTTTGTTACCATGCGGATATGACAACACAAGGGTTAGGTTTAGGGTTAGGGTTAGGGTTAAGGTTCAGGTTAGGGTTAGGTTTAGGGCTAGGGTTAAGGTTAGGGTTAGGGTTAGAGTTAGGGTTAAAGTTAGGGTTAGGTTTAGGGTTAAGGTTAGGGTTAATGCTAGGGTTAGGGTTAAGGTTTGGGTTAGGGTTAGGATTTAGAGTTAGGGTTAGGATTAAGTTCAGGTTTAGGGTTAAGGTTATGGTTAGGGTTAGGGTCTGCTAAAGTAGAAGTACTCCTAAACACAATAGGATTTTTTCTACAGTAAATATAAAATACATATAGGCATTTTTGTCATCAAGAACACCTCATCTGGAATCTGGTCTTGTCCCTTCTTTATCATTCCTTCAAAAACATTCCCTAACGGGTGTGACGTCATTTCAAGTATACGTCAGTGACGTCATTGGACGTCGATTTGAGAAAGTGAAAACGGCCATATTTTTGAGAATTGGACGCCGATTTGAGGATTGGACGTCGATTAGAGACTGGACGTCGATCTGAGTCTTACATATATATCACGACAGTATGCGTAGCGTGTGATTGATTGCTTGATTATTGCCACTGACATAGCATATGCAATCATTCAATGAATCACTTAAAATAGGGTAAGATGGAAGTTTAATTTTTACTGTAAAAATCGATTTCGGAAGATGGTATTGCAAAAATTGCAATACAAATCCAATTTACCGTTTCGTATTCAGCATGTCAACTCCATTGTTACCACACCCAAACAACAACAAAAAACAAAAAAAAACAATTAAACAACAACAACAAACAAAACAAACAAACAAACAAACAAACAAACAAACAAACAAAAACAAACAACAACAACAAACAAACAAACAAACAAACCAACAAAAAACAATCTAAAACAAGAAACTGCAGCAAAAATAAAAACAACGATTATTTCTAGTAACAAATCGAATATTTCATAATTTATGGGTTATACTGTATTAATTTTGTTTCACTTAATGTAGTAACGTTTTCACATTCAAATATATTTAAGATCAATGATATGTATAAATATACATTTGTATTTATATATTTTTCATTTATATACAAACATTTATATTGACATAATTATCAGAAATGGAAAGACTGTCAACTTGCATGGGATCCAATGGATTACGACGGAGTTGAGGATTTAACAGTGCCATACACTAGTGTCTGGGTACCTGATATAACTTTATATGAAAGGTGTGTACTCTGTGATATTGTATGAGAAATCAAATAGGATATATTATATTGATGACTTTTTTATTTATTGTGAAACGTCTTTAAAAAGCATTTCATATTTTTTTTAATCTGTCTTCACATTTAAGATTTAAAAACGTATTTGTTTATTATTATATATTGCATCGATTTCGGAAAATTTTGTATGGATTTTAGAGAAAATTTTGATCTCCCACGCGGCGACTAGCGAACAACCCGTTAGAAAATAGGGAACAAGTGACGAGATCTATTTTCAATTAGATTGAAATATTTATGACTTTACCTAATTTTTTTCAGGATTTCTGATGAATTTTATGGACTTGATAATTTTAGGCCTACTGTATATTACGACGGAACTGTCAAATACAATTTCCCATCTACCATTGAAGCTTTATGTCCGATTGATGTAACAAGATTTCCATTCGACACTCAAATTTGTTCTTTGATGTTCGGTTCTTGGGCATACCATGGTTTTGATTTGAATGTTACGTCCAATTCAATGGCTGCCGATTTATCTACAGTAAAGTCTAATGTAGAATGGATTGTAGAGAAGGCTCCAGCAACACGACATGAACGCTATTACAATGGATTTCCTGAGCCATACCCAGTTATTACTTTCAATATTTACCTTAAGAGAAAGCCCATGTATTACGTCAGGAATATAATTATACCTGCTGTTTTGATAACATGCATAGCCGCCCTTGGTTTCATACTTCCGGCAGATTCTGAAGAAAAGGTTGGACTAGAATTAACAATCGTGCTAGCAATGTCAGTCTTTCAGTTACTTGTCGCCGACAAATTACCACCATCATCTGAATCGACACCATGGATTGGTATGTACCAATTTAATTTAATATTTTGGATTGTAACTGTTTAGCTCAACTTTCAAAAATATTTCAGTTGTAAAGTGGCGATTGTTATTTTTATTATTTCTGACAGAATCTAGAGTACTCGAAGTAAGCCATCACTTTCAAGAGGAGAGGCATCCACTCGTAATAACTCGGCCGATTACGTTTCTCCATCTTAAGATATAAGGAGAGCAGCAGATTCACTTGAGGCTTGCCGGATTGTTGGGGGAGGGGGAGGGGGGGGGGTTGATTTCTTAAATCTGTGTGGCCATATGTATTGATTGCAGATATAGATGTAAAGCCACTTCCATATGTTTACGGAATGAAGGCCCGTTGTAATGATTTTAAAACAAATTATTGATTATGCAAATACTGAAAATAGATAGCTTCAAGCAGATGTTTTCCTAGTTCGAAATGGGGAAAAAAAAACTTTTTAGAAAAAATTGACAAAAAGCGTGACTGTTAATTGATTCCGTGCCACAAAAGCATTGTTGACATTAACATGACTGTTAATTGATTCCGTGCACAAAAGCATTGTTGACATTAACATGACTGTTAATTGATTCCGTGCCACAAAAGCACTGTTGACATTAACATGACTGTTAATTGATTCCGTGCCACAAACGCATTGCTGACATTAACATGACTGTTAATTGATTCCGTGCCACAAAAGCATTGTTGACATTAACATGATTGTTAATTGATTCCGTGCCACAAAAGCATTGTTGACATTAACATGACTGTTAATTGATTCCGTGCCACAAAAGCATTGTTGACATTAACATGACTTTTCATTGATTCCGTGCGACAAAGGCATTGTTGACAGTAACATGCATGATTCCGTGCCACAAAAGCAGTGTTGACATAAACATGACTGTTAATTGATTCCGTGTCACAAAAGCGTTGTTGTCATAAACATGACTGTTAATTGATTCCGTGCCACAACATAATTGTTGACATTAATATGACTGTTAATTGATTCGTGTTACAAAAGCATTGTTGACATTAACATGACTGTTAATTGATTCCGTGCCACAAAAGCATTGTTGACGTTAACATGCATGATTCCGTGCCACAAAAGCATTGTTGACGTTAACATGCATGATTCCGTGCCACAAAAGCATTGTTGACGTTAACATGACTGTTAATTGAGGGATTTTTGGGGTTTATGGTGTTTAGCGATTCCGTGCCACAAAAGCATTGTTGACATTAACATGACTGTTCATTGATTCTGTGCGATAAAAGCATTGTTGACATTAACATGACTGTTAATTGATTCCGTGTCACAAAAGCATTGTTGACATTAACATGACTGTTAATTGATTCCGTGCCACAAAAGCATTGTTGACGTTAACATGACTGTTAATTGAGGGATTTTTGGGGTTTATGGTGTTTAGCGATTCCGTGCCACAAAAGCATTGTTGACATTAACATGACTGTTCATTGATTCTGTGCGATAAAAGCATTGTTGACATTAACATGACTGTTAATTGATTCCGTGTCACAAAAGCATTGTTGACATTAACATGACTGTTAATTGATTCCGTGCCACAAAAGCATTGTTGACATGACTGTTAATTGATTCTGTGCCACAAAAGCATTGTTGACACTACAATTCTAATTATAAATCGACTCACTGATCTTTGCGAGTAAAACTCAATTGTTTCCTTTCACTTCCACATATTCAGAAACGTAAACAATAAATCGTTGATTTTTTTCATTTTATTTTTCAGGTGTTTATTTCACATTTACACTGGTTCTGTCTGGTGTTGCATCGTTAATTCAAGTCTTGGTGCTCAACTTACATCATCGTGGAGACCAGAGAGTACCTGAATGGCTGGCATTTAATGTTTTACAACCTCTTGCAACTTTAACATTGACCGATGTACCCGGATTTAAACCGTTCAAATGCATTACTAAACAGGTAAAATAGTTTGGTTTTGGTTTATGGTGTTTAATGCCACTTTCAACAATATGTCAGATATATAGTGGCGGTCAGTTTTATTGTTAAATGAAACCGGAGTACCCGGAGAAAACCACCGACCTGCCGTAAGTTACTGACAATCATTATCACATAATGTTGTATCGAGTACACCTCTCCTGAGCAATATAACGATTGTACTGGATGTCACTGTTATTGATATGCATGGATCTTCTAAAGTGATACACAAAAAAAGAAAATAATGTTATCATAAAATAATGATTCGTAATAACTATATGTAGTTATATTGATATAATATGTTGGTAGTTTTGTGTTTGCTTTTGGAAAGTGCCACGCTTCCTGCATTATTTGGATCTCTTTTGTAGATTTCAGAAAATAGAAGACGCATTGTAGCCACTACAAAATACTAAAGTCGTCCACACTTTTTCAGGAGCAGTCAAATATGGTTGACCCATCCCTTCCTTCATCTCTATATAGTTTTTTTTTATATATTATTGAACTTGTTTTCTTCCTGTAAATTTCGATTTTATATGTAATATGGGTGATTTAGAGTTGTAATGTTTAGTGTACAGAAATTTTACTATCTTGAAAGCTGATCGATGGTGTAATGGTTGGGATTTTCTTCTCGAGTGTGGTAGATCGTGGGTTCAAACTCCGATTGGATCAAACCAAAAACTATCAAACTAGTATTTGCAGCTTCTCCGTTAAGTACTCAGCATATAGATGAAAGATTAAATCTGATTGGCTTGGATCACAGTGGCTTAGAATCGTGATATTGTGTCCGAACATGTATACCCACAGACTGTTATTTCAGTGAGCTAACACTACAAAAGGCCAACTACTAAACGTGTTAGTCTAGTACAAAGCGAACATCATCAACACCCCCATCGAATAGAACTTGTTCTCGACATGATATAAAAATGAAGATGCAAATCTGTTCATTTTGCGTTAAACAACAATCACTCGATCAATCACTCTATTTTGATTAAAGCATCAACAACGAAAAGCTTACCTTTATGGGTTAGGGTTGTAGTGTTTAATGCCACTTTCAACAATATTTCAGCTAAATCGAGGCGGTCATTTTCATTTGATGGAGGAAACCGAAGTACCAGGAGAAAATTACCAGCCTGCCGCAAGTCACTGACAAACTTTATCACATAATCTGGTATCAAGTACACCCCACCATGAGCGGGATTCGAAATCACAACGTTAGTGGTGATAGGCACTGATTGCATAGGTAGTTCTAAATCCAACTACCATACGATCACTGCCATAACAGCCCCTTTTCTCAATGTCTTTCCAATCAAAACGAAAAATAAAAATCTATTGACTTAAATAAAGGTCAAATTATATTTTATTTAATAGAATGGAGACGTTATAAAAAAGGAGGATATGTTACCAGAAAATCCAGTACTATGGAGATTGTTAGCCACGTGTGTTGACAGACTGGGATTGATGTTGTTCCTCATGACATTTTCTATTGGAACAGCTGTTATTTTCACTAATATGCTTGACCATGTATATTTATGACAATCTATGTCTGATATACTAGTAACTCGATTGATCTAAGTTGATGTAGACAAATGATACATGTACTAAATATGGGTCATGCTTTAGAACTAAGTATGGTTCAGGATTTAGCACTAAGTATGGTTCAGGATTTAGCACTAAGTATGCTTGGGAATTTAGCACTAAGTATTTACCTAGGTCTACAGTGTTAATGTGGGATTTATCTAGGTCTACAGGTTTAATGTGGGATTTACCTCGGTCTACAGGGTTAATGTGGAATTTACCTAGGTCTACAGTGTTAATGTGGGATTTATCTAGATCTACAGTGTTAATGTGTTATTTACCTTGGTCTACAGGGTTAATGTGGGATTTACTAGGTCTACATGGTTTATATCAGATTTACCTAGGTCTACAGGGTTAATGTGGGGTTTACCTATGTCTACAGTGTTAATGTGGGATTTACCTAGGTCTACAGTGTTAATGTGGGATTTATCTAGATCTACAGTGTTAATGTGTTATTTACCTTGGTCTACAGGGTTAATGTGGGATTTACTAGGTCTACATGGTTCATATCAGATTTACCTATGTCTACAGGGTTAATGTGGGGTTTACCTAGGTCTACAGTGTTAATGTGGGGTTTACCTAGGTCTACAGTGTTAATGTGGGATTTACTATGTCTACAGTGTTAATGTGGGGTTTACCTATGTCTACAGTGTTAATGTGGGATTTACTATGTCTACAGTGTTAATGTGGGATTTACTAGGTCTACAGTGTTAATGTGGGATTTACTAGGTCTACAGGGTTAATGTGGGATTTACCTAGGTCTACAGGATTAATGTGGGGTTTACCTATGTCTACAGTGTTAATGTGGGATTTACTATGTCTACAGTGTTAATGTGGGATTTACTAGGTCTACAGGGTTAATGTGGGATTTACCTAGGTCTACAGTGTTAATGTGGGGTTTACCTAGGTCTAAAGGGTTAATGTGGGGTTTACCTATGTCTACAGTGTTAATGTGGGATTTACTATGTCTACAGTGTTAATGTGGGATTTACTAGGTCTACAGGGTTAATGTGGGATTTACCTATGTCTACAGTGTTAATGTGGGATTTACTAGGTCTACAGGGTTAATGTGGGGTTTACCTAGGTCTACAGTGTTAATGTTGGATTTACCTATGTCTACAGTGTTAATGTTGGATTTACCTATGTCTACAGGGTTAATGTGGGATTTACCTAGGTCTACAGTGTTAATGTGGGGTTTACCTATGTCTACAGTGTTAATGTTGGATTTACCTATGTCTACAGTGTTAATGTTGGATTTACCTATGTCTACAGGGTTAATGTGGGATTTACCTAGGTCTACAGTGTTAATGTGGGGTTTACCTATGTCTACAGTGTTAATGTTGGATTTACCTAGGTCTACAGTGTTAATGTTGGATTTACCTATGTCTACAGTGTTAATGTGGGATTTACCTATGTCTACAGGGTTAATGTGGGGTTTACCTAGGTCTACAGGGTTAATGTGGGGTTTACCTATGTCTACAGGGTTAATGTTGGATTTACCTAGGTCTACAGTGTTAATGTTGGATTTACCTATGTCTACAGGGTTAATGTGGGTTTACCTATGTCTACAGGGTTAATGTGGGGTTTACCTATGTCTACAGGGTTAATGTTGGATTTACCTATGTCTACAGGGTTAATGTTGGATTTACTAGGTCTACAGGGTTAATGTGGGAATTACTAGGTCTACAGGGTTAATGTGGGATTTACCTATGTCTACAGTGTTAATGTGGGGTTTACCTATGTCTACAGGGTTAATGTGAGATTTACTAGGTCTACAGTGTTAATGTTGGATTTACCTATGTCTACAGTGTTAATGTGGGGTTTACCTATGTCTACAGTGTTAATGTGAGATTTACTAGGTCTACAGGGTTAATGTTGGATTTACCTATGTCTACAGTGTTAATGTTGGGTTTACCTATGTCTACAGTGTTGATGTGGGATTTACCTAGGTCTACAGGGTTAATGTGGGGTTTACCTATGTCTACAGTGTTAATGTTGGATTTACCTATGTCTACAGTGTTAATGTGGGGTTTACCTAGGTCTACAGGGTTAATGTGGGGTTTACCTATGTCTACAGGGTTAATGTGGGGTTTACCTATGTCTACAGTGTTAATGTGGGGTTTACTATGTCTACAGTGTTAATGTGGGATTTACTAGGTCTACAGGGTTAATGTGGGATTTACCTAGGTCTACAGTGTTAATGTGGGATTTACCTATGTCTACAGTGTTAATGTTGGATTTACTATGTCTACAGTGTTAATGTGGGATTTACTAGGTCTACAGGGTTAATGTGGGATTTACCTATGTCTACAGTGTTAATGTGGGGTTTACCTAGGTCTACAGGGTTAATGTGGGGTTTACCTATGTCTACAGGGTTAATGTGGGGTTTACCTAGGTCTACAGGGTTAATGTTGGATTTACCTATGTCTACAGGGTTAATGTGGGATTTACCTATGTCTACAGCGTTAATGTGGGGTTTACCTATGTCTACAGGGTTAATGTGGGATTTACCTATGTCTACAGCGTTAATGTGGGATTTACCTATGTCTACAGCGTTAATGTGGGGTTTACCTATGTCTACAGTGTTAATGTTGGATTTACCTATGTCTACAGTGTTAATGTGGGGTTTACCTATGTCTACAGTGTTAATGTGGGGTTTACCTATGTCTACAGTGTTAATGTGGGGTTTACCTAGGTCTACAGTGTTAATGTGGGGTTTACCTATGTCTACAGTGTTAATGTTGGATTTACCTATGTCTCCAGGGTTAATTTGGGGTTTACCTATGTCTACAGTGTTAATGTGGGGTTTACCTATGTCTACAGTGTTAATGTGGGGTTTACCTATGTCTACAGTGTTAATGTTGGATTTACCTATGTCTACAGGGTTAATGTGGGATTTACCTAGGTCTACAGTGTTAATGTGGGATTTACCTAGGTCTACAGTGTTAATGTGGGGTTTACCTAGGTCTACAGTGTTAATGTGGGGTTTACCTATGTCTACAGTGTTAATGTTGGATTTACCTATGTCTACAGTGTTAATGTGGGATTTACCTAGGTCTACAGTGTTAATGATGCATTTACTAGGTCTACATGGTTCATATCAGATTTACCTAGGTCTACAGTGTTAATGTGGGGTTTACCTATGTCTACAGTGTTAATGTTGGATTTACCTATGTCTACAGGGTTAATGTGGGATTTACCTAGGTCTACAGGGTTAATGTGGGATTTACCTAGGTCTACAGTGTTAATGATGCATTTACTAGGTCTACATGGTTCATATCAGATTTACCTAGGTCTACAGTGTTAATGTGGGGTTTACCTATGTCTACAGTGTTAATGTTGGATTTACCTATGTCTACAGGGTTAATGTGGGGTTTACCTAGGTCTACAGTGTTAATGTGGGGTTTACCTATGTCTACAGTGTTAATGTTGGATTTACCTATGTCTACAGGGTTAATGTGGGATTTACCTAGGTCTACAGGGTTAATGTGGGATTTACCTAGGTCTACAGTGTTAATGTGGGGTTTACCTATGTCTACAGTGTTAATGTTGGATTTACCTATGTCTACAGTGTTAATGTGGGATTTACCTAGGTCTACAGTGTTAATGATGCATTTACTAGGTCTACATGGTTCATATCAGATTTACCTAGGTCTACAGTGTTAATGTGGGGTTTACCTATGTCTACAGTGTTAATGTGGGGTTTACCTAGGTCTACAGTGTTAATGTTGGATTTACTAGGTCTACATGGTTCATATCAGATTTACCTAGGTCTACAGGGTTAATGTGGGGTTTACCTATGTCTACAGTGTTAATGTGGGATTTACCTATGTCTACAGGGTTAATGTTGGATTTACCTATGTCTACAGGGTTAATGTTGGATTTACCTATGTCTACAGTGTTAATGTGGGGTTTACCTATGTCTACAGGGTTAATGTGGGATTTACTAGGTCTACAGTGTTAATGTTGGATTTACCTATGTCTACAGTGTTAATGTTGGATTTACCTATGTCTACCGGGTTAATGTGGGTTTACCTATGTCTACAGTGTTAATGTGGGATTTACCTAGGTCTACAGGGTTAATGTGGGGTTTACCTATGTCTACAGTGTTAATGTGGGATTTACCTATGTCTACAGGGTTAATGTTGGATTTACCTATGTCTACAGGGTTCATATCAGATTTACCTAGGTCTACAGGGTTAATGTGGGGTTTACCTATGTCTACAGGGTTAATGTGGGATTTACCTATGTCTACAGGGTTAATGTTGGATTTACCTATGTCTACAGGGTTAATGTTGGATTTACCTATGTCTACAGTGTTAATGTGGGGTTTACCTATGTCTACAGGGTTAATGTTGGATTTACCTATGTCTACAGTGTTAATGTTGGATTTACCTATGTCTACAGGGTTAATGTGGGATTTACTATGTCTACAGGGTTAATGTGGGATTTACTAGGTCTACAGGGTTAATGTGGGATTTACTAGGTCTACAGGGTTAATGTTGGATTTACCTATGTCTACAGTGTTAATGTGGGGTTTACCTATGTCTACAGTGTTGATGTGGGATTTACCTAGGTCTACAGGGTTAATGTGGGATTTACTAGGTCTACAGGGTTAATGTGGGATTTACCTATGTCTACAGTGTTGATGTGGGATTTACCTATGTCTACAGTGTTGATGTGGGATTTACCTATGTCTACAGTGTTAATGTGGGGTTTACCTATGTCTACAGTGTTAATGTGGGATTTACTAGGTCTACAGGGTTAATGTGGGATTTACCTATGTCTACAGTGTTAATGTGGGATTTACTAGGTCTACAGTGTTAATGTGGGATTTACCTATGTCTACAGTGTTAATGTGGGGTTTACCTAGGTCTACAGGGTTAATGTGGGATTTACCTATGTCTACAGTGTTAATGTGGGATTTACCTATGTCTACAGTGTTAATGTGGGATTTACCTATGTCTACAGTGTTAATGTGGGGTTTACCTAGGTCTACAGTGTTAATGTGGGGTTTACCTAGGTCTACAGGGTTAATGTGGGGTTTACCTATGTCTACAGTGTTAATGTGGGATTTACCTATGTCTACAGTGTTAATGTGGGATTTACCTATGTCTACAGTGTTAATGTGGGGTTTACCTAGGTCTACAGTGTTAATGTGGGGTTTACCTAGGTCTACAGGGTTAATGTGGGATTTACTAGGTCTACAGGGTTAATGTGGGATTTACTAGGTCTACAGGGTTAATGTGGGGTTTACCTATGTCTACAGGGTTAATGTGGGGTTTACCTAGGTCTACAGTGTTAATGTGGGGTTTACTAGGTCTACAGGGTTAATGTGGGGTTTACCTAGGTCTACAGTGTTAATGTGGGGTTTACCTAGGTCTACAGGGTTAATGTGGGGTTTACCTAGGTCTACAGTGTTAATGTGGGATTTACTAGGTCTACAGGGTTAATGTGGGATTTACTAGGTCTACAGGGTTAATGTGGGGTTTACCTATGTCTACAGGGTTAATGTGGGATTTACCTATGTCTACAGTGTTAATGTGGCGTTTACCTATGTCTACAGTGTTAATGTGGGATTTACTAGGTCTACAGGGTTAATGTGGGATTTACCTATGTCTACAGTGTTAATGTGGGATTTACTAGGTCTACAGTGTTAATGTGGGATTTACCTAGGTCTACAGGGTTAATGTGGGATTTACCTATGTCTACAATGTTAATGTGGGATTTACCTATAACTACAGTGGTAATGTGGGATTTAGCTAGGTCTACAGGGTTAGTGTGGGATTTAACTATGTCTACAGTGTTAATATGGGATTTATATAGATCTACAGGGTTAAGGTGGGATGTTACCTAGGTCTACAGGGTGAATGTGAGATTTACCTATGTCTACAATGTTAATGTGGGATTTACCTAGATCTAAAGTGTTAATGTGGGATTTACCTAGGTCTACAGGGTTAATGTGTGATTTACCGAGGTCTACAGGGTTAATGTGGGATTTACCTAGGTCTACAGGGTTAATGTGTGATTTACCGAGGTCTACAGGGTTAATGTGGGATTTATCTAGGTCTACAGCGTTAATGTCGGATTGACTTAGATCTGCAGGGTTAATGTCGGATTTACCTAGGTCTACAGCGTTTATAGACACTTAAGATACTACAAGCTCGTAGTTCGGATGTGGGGTTCGATACACTAGCACTTCGATGTGGTCTTGCAGTCGAATGTCATAATACGGACTTTGATTTAATTTGCTGATAAAATAAACTTCAGTCTTTACAATTATTATTCATTTTTATGTAAAGGAATCGTTATTTATGAAGATTTTCAAAACATATTTTTTTTAATATTTTTTACTGATTGTCGTTGTTTATTTTGTTTTTTTTTTAAATTATTTTGCGAAATATAAAAATGATATATTTTTATTGACCCTTTATCTTAACCATATTAATACTGATATTGGAAATCAAATCATTTTAACATACATCTGAACACAGAGGTCGGTCCTTGTAATCTTAACCCAATCGTTACTATAAAAGTTATAAACAGGGAATTCTCAATACTGACAAAGTACCCGAAGATTGTTTCTGTATTTTAATGTTATTTATAACATTTGTTTAAAAGACATTAAATTTGATGTTTATTGAGTCATTTGTTATTATTTTGTATCAGGCAATTCCGTACTATAGCAGAGGATTCAACAAACATCACATTTTAAAAACTTTAATAAATTAATTTTAATTTTGTATTTAGTTTACACTACTTTTAAGACGTTATTATATTATATATACATTAAATAAAATTATATTGGCACCATAGATGTTTTTACCTATTTTTTTAATAAGCTAGTTTCAGTAGGTCGGTGGTTTTCTCCCGGTACTTCGGTTTCCTTCACCAATAAAACAGCCGGCCACGTTATAAATGAAATATTGTTGAAAGTGGCGTTAAACATCATAACCCTAACCCTGGTTTTTGAAATCCTAGTACTCATGTAGTGCTGTGTATACATATAAATACACTATCAATACATTACACCCAGGTGCAGATGTAGAAGGTTCGTGATCGTATGGCAGTTGAACTTACAATTACCTATGCAATCACTGCCTATCAACACTAAAGTTGTGAGTTCGAATCGAGTTCATGGCGAGGTGTATTCGATACAACATTAAGTGACTTGCAAGAAGGTCGATGGTTTTCTGTGGGTACTCGGGTATCCTCCACCAATACATCTGATTGCCACGATATAACTGAAATGTTGTTGAAATGGGCGTTAAACACCATACCCCTGAGCAAAGTGTCAGGAGTTATGACAAGGTAGTGTACTGTTTGTGGTCGTCTGTGATCTTAGATATTAACAACATGTGCAGTCTGAACTTCCCTAATATCTACCAAATTATTTATTACAAATGTGATAAAAGACAAACGTCAAAACATGCTGGTCTTACGGCAACTTAACATAGTGAACTATTTTCTCTTGGAACTCTGACCACCACGATATAACCTAAGTGTTGTTGAAAGTAGTGTTACATGTATATATACTTTTTGTTTATTGGCATTTTCGAAAGCCTAAGCTAGTGCGAAAAACGAGATCTCGCAATGTGATACAATCCACCATTGGGAGAGCAGTTCATATATTTGTCGTTTAGCGTATCAGGAAAAAGGATCAAAGGTATTAACTGGAGTTTTTCTTAAAGAAATGATTCATGGAAGTCATAATTTGTTGTGAGTTTTAACATGGGTTGGCAGGATATTAGTATTTTAACCCGAGTGGAAGTATACTGAAAGAAAGACGATAATGTATGCTTACAGATGCTGACAAGATCACACACAATTTATGTGACGACGTTCGTCGTTCCAACTTCCACATAGTCAAATTCACCAAAGTGTTCATTTGTAAACAGTGGTGAAATATTAAAATATTTGATCGTACCCAAAATAATGACGAATTGATCATTTATTTCGGGGTGAGCGACACCAACTCATATCAGCCTCTAGTTAAAAATAAAGACCCCCACCATCTATATAGGGACAGAACCGTTGTGGTCGAAAGTTAAAAATTGATTTACGCAAGAACTGAAAATGTAATTTTCCATTGTGATTCCCAGACTCAATGCTGTACGAATAAAAACCCAATGGAAACTAACGATATTTTCAATTATATTACGAAAAGCAATTTTAAACAGTGATGGTCAATACTTTCTCCTCAAATCATTGAACACAAAAATGAAGACAAATATACCAATAGAAATCCAGGTATTAGCTTGTGACGGGCATCAGAATGTGGCGGGGTTATGGAATAAAATTATCTAAATTACAGATTTTTTTTTTTACCTAAAATAATCATATTTGCATTATATATTTACTTTAACTATTAGTAATCAAGTTTATATATCATATTTGAAAATAATGATGTGTTTCTTCTCAGATTCTGTAAATGACAAAATGACTACATATTTTCCTGCAAAGTTTAGATACTATAAATGTAAGGGTTAAATGACTGTAAAGATCTTCGTGAGCGAAAGGTTAGTTGTCTGTATAAAAGATTGTTATTGAATGTAAATAATCGTCTTGATTTACTAAATACTTTACAATTATCATTTTTATATTTCAACTGTATATTTTGCATCAACTTGTTTTCGCGTGTATATTTTTTTTTTACTAAACCCTTAACAAATAAACAACCCCACATCAAGCAGCCAAAAAGAATATTAAAATTTAATAACAAAATTTAATTGGTAAAGACATTGTGTCGTGTAAATGCCTTCAGGCGATAGTAGCTTCGTTTTTTCTTTACTGAGAAGTGTTAATAACGACAATCACCTTGGTCCCAGATTAGACCGGTATTTTGTTAGGTTTATTTATGGAGAGTAATTTGTCGACGATTAGTAAAAATGAAGGGTTTAGGAAACTGTAGTATTTCAACAATAGTCATCATCCTTTTGTATGGTAAGAAAGTTACCTTCTTTTCTTTTAAATTTGTATATTGTTAGTTAGTTATCAGTGTATCACACGAAACACATCCATGGTTTAATTAATGGCGTGCTCGACTTGCATGTAAGGGGGTCGTGATTGTCATCTAGACCATGTCCAATATTCATGGTTTAATTAATGGCGTGCTCGACTTGCATGTAAGGGGGTCGTGATTGTCACCCTCTCCGCACGTTAAAGAACCCAGTGTAACAGCTCAATATGAGCATTGTGCTCATGATGAGTGGTCCATAAGAGACCTGTTGCACTGGCAAAATTATCCGTCCCTACCCATCACCTTTCCTTGTTTCGAGTCCCGTGGCGTTTAAATTTTTAAATGTTCTAGTCCTGAATATAGCTGAAAAATTGCTCGCTGGACGTTAAACACCAATCAATCAATCAATCAATCTATCATCTAGACCATGTCCAATATTCATGGTTTAATTAATGGCGTGCTCAACTTGCATGTAAGGGGGTCGTGATTGTCATCTAGACCATGTCCAATATTCATGGTTTAATTAATGGCGTGCTCGACTTGCATGTAAGGGGGTCGTGATTGTCATCTAGACCATGTCCAATCTAAGACAGCAATGGATAATTGCTGCTTCTGCGTCATAACCACGAAAAATAAAAAAAAATTAAGCAAAGTAAACACTAATCGACTTTTAGTTGAAATAATGCGGCTGGTGATATATTTCTAGTGTGGGCTACATTAAAGACCGACATTTAACTTTAAGGGGAAAAGGTACTATCAAACACCCGGACCAGACATTTTTTTCACCACTAAAATTGTTTGTCAGCGGCACGTCATTGGTTTTCTACGGGTACTTTAGGTTACTACCACGATAAATATTGCTGAAAGTGGCATTAAACATCATAACTCCATAACCCTAAAAAAAGTATTCAGGTATTTCATATAATATTTCATAGATAATCCTCCCTCCTTCAATTATACAGAATGAAACAATGTCTGTAGAAAAATTTGAGCGTGGACTAACATGTAGATTATCTCTAATACACATATGATTATCACATCTAGATACTATTAAAAAAAAATAAAAAATCTCAAAATGTTCGATATATCATTTGTAGGTCTTACTATGGGAAAGGTGGTAAAACACAGAACAATAGGAGTCGGTGGAGGCAAATCTGCAGATAACAATAACAGACAGGTCACAAGTCATTCTGAAGCAGTCATTAACATTAACGGTACAAATGAAATACACAACTAGCACATGAAATGAAACGGAATGGAAATAATGCCACACTACTTGCACGTACATGTAACTTAAGACAACATGTAGTAGTTTATTGAGGAACAATTTGTTAGAAGCGATCGTTGTTGGACCGTTGCAACGCTTTATTTATTTTATTCTTTTGTCATGTAGCAACCTTAACTTCCGTTCATAGGCCAAGCTAATGCCACCTTTTTTACTTGTATGATTTTTTTTCTATTTGGTTTATGCATCTTCTCTTCATGAATATAACCGTCGTGTAACTACGGATTCTAAGACAATTATTCGGAAAGCATAGCGTCAATGTCAATGAAGCCGGCAGTCGAAAAACAAATTTTCAACTGATGTGAAAATTTGAAAACTTGTTATGAAAAAAAAAAGTATAAACATTGTCAACAACACGAACAATACAACCACCTCTCACTTCAAACCATTGCAAGGACACAAAAAGACCACAACATAATTATGGTTTAGAAATGCATGTCCTGGATTGGGACTGGCACAAAAATGTGGCGGGGTTTAAGCATAGTGGAAATTGGTATGGAACTAGCTCATAAAAAACTGAGTTTGTATCAGATTATTGATGTTTAATGTCACGACCAACAATATTTCAGTTATTTTATGGCGGTCAGTTTAATTGTATACCCGCAAACAACTATCGACCCTTCGCTAAGCACTGCCATTTTTATTTACATAAGGCTGTATCAAGTACATTGCTAGAAAAAGAAAACAATAATATATTAAATAAAGACCCATTTTAATCACCGCCATTAAAATTGACATTTGCTTTTGATGAGGATTAGATTTATGAAATGATGGAAATGTATAAATTCCCCATGATGCAATTAGCTTAAACTATTTTGTCATACCAATCTCTAGTTTGGAAATACATATAAAACTAGTTTAACCCCGCCACTTTATTGAAGTGCCTGTACCAAGTCAGGACAGTGAGTGGTTATGTATTTGTGTGTAAGGGGTATCGATTTTGCCACTTTCTACGATTTTGTACGCATCGGAACGAGATTTAAATTTTCTATCTGAAATTACGGAATTTCAGTGGCCCGAACTTCGGATAACTCGAACACATTTTGACAGTCCTTTCGAATTCGAGCCACCGAAGTTACACTGTATTTGATTTTTGATTTTTTTTTCCGACAGTTTGTTACCTTTTTTCATCTGATTATTAAATCTGTTTTGTCGTGTTTCTACGCTATATATATATCTTCATTATAACTTGATTGGATTTTATTCTACTTAATTAAAATTTAATGAAACAAACAAATAAGGGTAATAACAAAATTACCGAACTCCGAACAATCTAACAAAGGGAAAGTCAAAACTCATAAGTATATAAACAGACAAAATCAGTCAACAACCGGAAAACTGTGAAAACCGTAATGACCCTAACATCAAATATAAATATTTTTCTGTTTTTTTTGTAACTTGATTTAATGATGTATACGTGCATTATTTACTTGTAAATCAATCATATATTTGAAGATTTGTGAAATTTTAGGTGAAGCGTCTAATTTAGCCAACTTGACAGCAACGGTTCTTGCGAATTATGATCCTGGTTTACGACCTAGCTGCTATGGAGATGAACGAGTAAATCTAGATGTTAACATGGCAGTCAGACAACTTATAATACTAGTAAGATAACTATTGTTATCATTCTGTTTGGCCTCGGTGCCACATTTTTCCTACATGGTGTGTTGGTCTCGTCATGAATACAGCTGAAATACACGTTAAACAACAGTTAATCAATCAATAAATCTAATTGATACCGAACCGAAACGGTGGTGTAATGATTAGCATTGTCGACTCGAGTGCGGTAGATCGTGGGTTCGAACCCCGATCGGGTCAAACTAAGCACTATAAAATTGGTATTCGTTGTTTTTCCGCTAAGCACGCAGCATTAATGAGAAAGAGCAAAGACTGGATGGCTCATAATTAGGATAATGTGTCCGAGTGGGCCGACATGTCTATCCGTGGACTATTGTTTCACGGTGAGCTAGCACTATGCAAATCCAACTAAGCGTGTTGGTCTAGTACAAAGTGGATCTCATCCTCATCTCATTGAAAATTAACTTGTTCTCGCCATGAAATAGCTGAACAATTGCTGGGTTGGCAATTGATACTGAGTTAGCAAATGTTGAATTGCATGTTAAAAGTTTGAAGATAACCAAAGGGATAAACTAAAGTCGTAAATAGAACTACAGACAATACAATGGCCAAAAAAAAAAAAAAAAAGACAAAAGTACAAACAATGGTCGACGATATACTACACATAAAACTAAAGACCAAACAACACAAACACCACTACAAACTAAAGACCAAACAACACAAATACCACTACAAACTAAAGACCAAGCAACACAAACACCACTAAAAACTAAAGACCAAGCAACACAAACACCACTACAAACTAAAGACCAAACAACACAAACACCACTACAAACTAAAGACCAAACAACACAAATACCACTACAAACAAAAGACCAAGCAACACAAACACCACTAAAAACTAAAGACCAAGCAACACAAACACCACTACAAACTAAAGACCTAGCAACACAAACACCACTAAAAACTAAAGACCAAGCAACACAAACACCACTAAAAACTAAAGACCAAGCAACACAAACACCACTAAAAACTAAAGACCAAACAACACAAATACCACTACAAACTAAAGACCAAGCAACACAAACACCACTAAAAACTAAAGACCAAGCAACACAAACACCACTAAAAGCTAAAGACCAAATAACACAAATACCACTACAAACTAAAGACCAAGCAACAAAAACACCACTAAAAACTAAAGACCAAGCAACACAAATACCACTACAAAATAAAGACCAAACAACACAAACACTACTAAAAACTAAAGACCAAACAACACAAACACCACTACAAACTAAAGACCAAACAACACAAATACCACTACAAACTAAAGACCAAGCAACACAAACAACACTAAAAACTAAAGACCAAGCAACACAAACACCACTAAAAGCTAAAGACCAAATAACACAAATACCACTACAAACTAAAGACCAAGCAACACAAACACCACTACAAACTAAAGATCAAGCAACACAAACACCACTACAAACTAAAGACCAAGCAACACAAACACCACTAAAAACTAAAGACCAAACAACACAAACACCACTAAAAACTAAAGACCAAGCAACACAAACACCACTAAAAACTAAAGACCAAACAACACAAATACCACTACAAACTAAAGACCAAGCAACACAAACACCACTAAAAACTAAAGACCAAGCAACACAAACACCACTAAAAGCTAAAGACCAAATAACACAAATACCACTACAAACTAAAGACCAAGCAACACAAACACCACTAAAAACTAAAGACCAAGCAACACAAATACCACTACAAACTAAAGACCAAACAACACAAACACTACTAAAAACTAAAGACCAAACAACACAAACACCACTAAAAACTAAAGACCAAACAACACAAACACCACTAAAAACTAAAGACCAAACAACACAAACACTACTAAAAACCAAAGACCAAGCAACACAAACACCACTAAAAACTAAAGACCAAACAACACAAACACTACTAAAAACTAAAGACCAAACAACACAAATACCACTACAAACTAAAGACCAAGCAACACAAACAACACTAAAAACTAAAGACCAAGCAACACAAACACCACTAAAAACTAAAGACCAAGCAACACAAACACCACTAAAAACTAAAGACCAAGCAACACAAACACCACTAAAAACTAAAGACCAAGCAACACAAACACCATTAAAAACTAAAGACCAAGCAACACAAACACCACTAAAAACTAAAGACCAAGCAACACAAACACCACTAAAAACTAAAGACCAAGCAACACAAACACCACTAAAAACTAAAGACCAAGCAACACAAACACCACTAAAAACTAAAGACCAAGCAACACAAACACTACTAAAAACTAAAGACCAAGCAACACAAACACCACTAAAAACCGAGGCTCAGCTTCGGACTATTTCTTTAAAGAATGGAATTAACGTTTATGAACAAATAAGATCAATATGCATTATATATATGCATGAGCTTAACTAATACCAGTCATCATAAGCATTGTTTGCAGTGCTACCATAAAATATCGGTATTTTGGAAGGACAATTTAATGACAACCAAAAATATGCAGTCAAATCAAACAAAAATCAATCCGCTGATGACCAGGTGAGTCATTAGTTTTAAACGGTATAGTGTTAGGGTTATGGTGTTTAACCCACTTTCAACAATATTTCATTTATATAGTGGCGGTCATTGTTATTGATGGAGGAACCATGAATATCCGGGGAAAACCACCGACCTGCCGCAAGTCATTGACAAACTTTATCACATACAATATAAATATTAACAATATAAAACATTTAATTACAGTAACTGTCAATTTGGTAACAATTAAATTTGTCTTTTTCAGGTTTATTTTAAAACTTTTCAAATTATGATTTTAACCCCGCCACTTTTTATTGAAATACCCGTACCAAACCATGAGAGCGTTTGTATATGTGTGTTACTAAGAGATACCAATCCCACCTGTTTCTACTAATTTTCCAAATGGATTTTGAAATTGTTTTGAAGGTGTGCTATTTTTCCCCCATTTTCTTCAGGATGAACCGGAACAAATGGCAAGGTTCAACATGTGGATGCGTTTGGTAGGTAAACACATTATTAGACTCATGTTTTTCAATAATTGTTAACATACATGCAGAACCGGATTAAGACCCTAGGTTAATGAAATTATGGGGGCCCCCTCAGACGGAGCCACACTCTAACCCGCCCTCACCCGTCTTTATTATATTTTAGCGACATCTACATATTTTGAAGTAAATTTGTTGCAAATTCTTTAAATAAATTAGAATAACTATCTTTTGATTGTCAATAAAATATTCTTTAAAGAAATACCACTACTTTACTATTTATTACAAACCAAATTAGCACATATGTTAAGACAGCCGTAGTGGACAAAAACAAGATGGAGGCTCCCAACCTCGAGGGTCCATATGATGAAGTCTATACGACCTTATATGATAATCCGGCCCTGCATACATGTCACCATGGAAAAATAGAAAATATTTAAATTTAACTTCTGTTTGACTATAATAAGTAGACTACAATAAATGTCTGCTTCCAAATTTTCACATGATGCTATGGGTGCAATCGGCACAAAATCTTCATCAATATATTCTATTACAAAATGTATTCTATTTTGTATAATTTGATTAACTATGAATTAAATACATTTATGGAAATGGAAAATGAATAAATAAAACTTTTGCAAATATGTACAAAGTAACAAATTATTCCGAAAATGATCATACAATGTAATCCAGTTTTCTCTCACAATTGTTCAAAATATGAATGGCTTTCTGCTCAGATATCATACACCAAAAAGGGACATTCAATCTGGACATTCTAATAATATTTGCTATGATCATGTACCTTATCAATATATTCGAGTAGTATTGCAACAGTTAGTGGGGAAGGGTCATAATTTTATCGTTAATTTTATCTTATACCTTAATTAAGGTAGTCATTTATTCAAATTGAAATAAAAAAACTTTAAAAAATTTGACTATTGAGAAAATCATACTGAATATATTAATATATATTGCAAAGTTATAAAAAAAAATATATGATGCATAATTATCGTTTCAGAGCTAAATAATGGTACGTTTTTAATGTACTTATTTTCACAATTTCTAGAAATGGAAGGATTGTCGAATATTTTGGAACCCTGATGATTTTGTCGGAGAAACGGATGTTATAGTACCTTTTGACATGCTTTGGATGCCGGATCTAACGTTGTATGAAAGGTAATTCATTATCTTCATGGTAGATTTTGGTATTTTTCTTGTTTGTCAGTTAACTTGTCTAGATCGAGAGTTAACTCGACACTTGTCGATTACTTAATTGCTATAGCCTTCATCTACGTGCGGTAATCTAACTAGAATTAGATATTTGTTGAATTTTGTTTTTTCTTTGGCATACACATACACTAATATCTATGGGTTAACGCCAGGGTTCATATTATCAATCGACCAATCATAAATTGCACGCTCTATAAAATTTATTCACATTTGACTATGTGTGTACATACAATGCTAGAAAATGTTAGAGCCAAAAGAAACGAGGAATACAAATAAAATTAAAAAATGTTAATTCTGTATGATGGTGTCTTATAATACTGACTTAAATATCACTAAGACTATCTTATTTACACATACCCAAAATAAATATGTTTGAAAACATTATTTTATCCTGCAGTTCTATTTGAGCAAGCAAATTGCATCGACTGGATACATTTTGTATATATACTGTCACTGACCGAAAAATAGCTTTTTTTCTCGTACCCCTTCCAATTGTTACAGGGACAGTCGTGGCCGTGATCGTATAGTAGTTGGATGTACAACTATGCCTATGCAGTCAGTGCCTATCACCACTGATGTTGCGAGTTCGAATCTCGATCAGGGCAAGATGTATAACATTATGTGATAAAGTTTGTCAGTGACTTGCGACAGGTCTGTGGTTTTCTCCGCGGGTCTTCCGTTTTTCTCCACCAATAAAACTGACCACCACGATATAACTGAAATATTGTTGAAAGTGGCGTTAAGCACCATAAACTCAAGTCAGACCACATGTTACCTCTTGACTTTTGGGAACCTAACTGTAAATCCAGTTCACTTCCTGATGACAGAAAATATCAAAAGGGGCAATCAAGGGATAACTATATAATTTTATTGTTTAATTCAAAATATAAACGTCAATGGAAAAATAAGGTTTTCTTGCATGATAAACACAATAGTAATGCAGTGTCTTAAAATATAAAGTTTACGTGTATTCTCACAAAACTGGGGAAAGGCTCGGCAAACCTCGCCTTTATCCCAGTTTTTAACCCTCATACACATAAACTTCATATTTTAAGACTGCACTAATATTGTCTATATATTTATTCAAGCCCAAATTAATCATTGTGAATATTATATTTTACAGCATAGCTGAGGAATTCTACGGATTCAGTGATTATCGACCGCGCATGAGTTATGATGGAACCATACGCTATAATTTTCCATCACTGATAGAAGCTCTTTGTCCCGTAAATGTCCTCAAGTTTCCTTATGATACACAAATTTGTCGCCTTACATTTGGATCATGGGTTTTCAATGGATTCGACTTAAATGTATACTCTAGTAAGAAATTTGCTGATATTTCTTCATTGAAAGAAAATGTCGAATGGGTTATTGACAGTGTTCCTTGTGTAAGACATGAAGTTATATATGGGTGCTGTCCGGAACCATTCCCGGATGTGGCATATTATGTACACCTAAGAAGAAAACCTGGGTCGTACGTCACGAATATTATCATGCCAGCAATTTTGATCACACTCATCTCGGCTCTTGGATTCTTTCTTCCGGTTGAATCTGGTGAAAAAGTAGCATTACAGCTGACAGTAATGTTGGCTATTTTTGTCTTCCAAGTCCTCGTGTCCGATCAGTTACCACCTTCAGCAGACTCGACGCCATGGATTTGTAAGTCATTATTATCATTATTTGTTATACTAGCCTTCAAGGGGGATAACTGTTCATTTAGGTTCATAATACTGGTCGAGTACCAATTATCGCCAAATTGCAGGCCAGTACATTAAAAGGCAAATTTCACGGCCTAACAAAATAAAACTTATGTACGAGACAGGCATGGTTAACCATCAGTGTTATACGGAATAAGCTCTTTTATGAATACTATTTTTAGCAACGTTTAAAGTTTATCACCAGTCATATTGCTTATTTCGTTTGAACCATTTCGTTTTACGTACGTAACAAAAAATGTATTCATCATTTAAAATGTCTTTATGTTTTATGCATGCTTGATTTACATCCAGTCGATTGATGCCTAGTTTGTGAGTAGAAAAAGCCGTAAACTTCATTTCAACTACATGGTAATTTGATTTAGTTTATTCTAGTTTGATTTACTTCATATGTCTACTTTTATGTTTTAGCATTATTCTTGAGCTTCACCTTGGTGTTGTGTGGAATGGCGAGTCTATTACAAGTTGTGGTCATCAATGTTCATTTCCGAGAGGGAGATATGTCATACTGGACAAAGATCTATATCTTACGACCACTGTCAATGGTCACGTTTGTTACAGTTCCTACGTTAACAAGCAGCAAAGGATGTAGTATTGAAAGTGTAAATATTAGTAATTTTAGATCTTATTAGAAATTGGTATCATCCATCCCCGAGAGATCCCCAAGGTATTGCTACAGAGCATAGTTTCTTCTCCGTGATGTTTTAAAATTGTTTAGCATAAAACCTTTTAATAAACTGAGCTGTATGAAACATGATATTGATAAAATGATAAAATGAATCTATAGGGCTGAAATGGGTTATGAAAATATCATTCTTTTTGCAAATTTGAACTAGAAAATATGTCTGGTATATACAATGTATACGAAATCTTACCTGTACGTGGTATAACGCAATCTATCACAAAATGCGCATAGGAGGAATGCACTGCGGTCAGACTTTAAATATCCAGAATAGAAATAAACGGCACGTACTGTGAAGAGATTTGTTGGAGGATATACAACAAAAGGTATGTGTTGCTTAATACGCGTTTCCTATTGGCTTTTTTGGATCACATGACCTGTGATTTTTTTGGACAGTATAACCTGTGATGGAGTCATTATTGATCATCTAATAGATATGACCTAGCAATATACTGGTCGCTTTCATCGCTTGAATTTAAAAAAAAGCACGAATTGTCATGTTCAGATGGCGATCATGTGTTTAGTCCAAGTTATAACAAAATAAACTTTGAAATTGGCATATGATGGTTCTCCAATAAACCTGCAACATTAAGAGAAAAGAGTTATGATAAAACAATTAACTATTCTTTGTGAGGTCAATAGCAGGAAATGAGGACCCTGTGACCTGACCTCGGACGTTGGCCTCGGACATGTCAGGTCACCACGAGTCACATGTCTCGTATCCACATTTCCTACTATTGACCTCACAAAGAGTAATTAATTTTCTTATAGCTGCGAGAACCAAAAGTGAAAGTATAATAATGAATATTGATATTGATAATCTGTATGCTTTAGGATGAAGATAGAATACTAAAAGAATCTCTTCCAGATGATGTAACATTATGGATGTACCTGGCCAGAACCCTGGACAGACTTGGTCTGGTCGCGTTTATAGTTGCTTTTACAATGGGAAGCTTCATCGCATTTGATGGAATGATTTCGGACGATTGACACTTATAATCTACATTAAGTAAACCTTCTACAAATAGCCAATAATCAGTATACAAGATTTTGCAGTGGTGTGTGTAACAAGTCATAGCCGCCATTTTCATCACTCAGTAGATCATGATCTTGAGGACGTTTAATGCCAATGAAATTATCATTATATTAGCATGTACATAATGTACTTATTTCAAGCCTTAACTTGATCTTGAATTCAGTGTCTGTACGAATACGAAACAAATTGCAATTGTTTACATTAAATTTCACTATTTGCAAAATAAATGCGAATCGTAAATCTTGTCTTTCCGTTTCTACTTATAATAACATATGGTGTCACTTTCAGTTTTCGATTTGTCGCATATTTATTCGAAAACGTTTACATAAATAATTAAATGAAAATAAAAGTTGTTTCTATAGGAAAAGTTGAAATACGCCATTGGTTTCTTTTACATGTAGATCACAAAGCGACGATTTTATTAGACGTTGTTGATGAAGATGCTATTTGATGGTTTGGTTTGATTTATCGTGTTTAACGCCACTTTCAACAATATTTCAGTTATATCGTGGCGGTCAGTGTTATTGGTGGAAACCGGAGTACCCGGAGAAAACCACCGACCTGTCGCAAGTCACTGACAAACTGTATCACATAATGTTGTACTGAGTACGCCTATCAATGAACGGGGTTAAAACTCACAACTTTAGTGGTGATAGGCACTGATTGAACAGGTAGTTGTAAATCCAACTATCATATTATATACTCATATAAATATCTTGAATCTGATTTGATAAAACACTGTCACGTGATATTTATACATTCGTTGGGTCAACCGCTAATCGTAAGGTCTCATAGTAAGGTCCACCGCTCGCGAGGAAATCCCAAGGAAATTCCCACGTGAGCCTCACGTGTTTCCAATTATAGTTACTTCCCTTGATTCACCAGACAACAAACATGGCGTCCAGCGACAGGTTCGTCGCTGTAGACGAAGAAGAAATTTTATATATTATGCGAGCGTCAGCGAGCGCTTTATGGTATAAAATGTGTACTTAGGATTTTTTGACAAACATGGCTGCACATATACTGACGAATAAAAAAAATCGACGCTTTGTAAACACCGGTTCCGTGTAACACACTAACACACTCGAACTAATGAAGATCTTCTTAACATAAAGCGCAAAGGTGATCCTGAAGTCTCGTACCCTCTCTCGTACGTCGGATACCACTGAAACCCGGAACCCGTGTGTAATAAAAGTCATTTTGTTAGCTTGTTTTACTTATATTGATATTTTTTAATTTATTAAATCTCTTCTGACATACTGACAAGAATTTTTGTTTCTACGCGGAAGTTCACTTTTGAGATTCCGTAAGGAACGATAACTCGAATAAAGGAACGACAGCTCGATTGAATCAATCGTAACTACTCGGCCATTCTCGCTACCCTGCAAATAACCTCGTACGTACATAGTAGAAATTCTTCTTAAATTGTTTGCCGGAAGTTAAATTAAGTTAAGCCGCACAAAAATATAGTCCACGAAAATCCAATATGGAAGACATACTAAGTAAAATCTAATCATGCAAAACTAATTAAAACTTTAATTGAAATATAGAAAATTGCTTAAAATGTAACTTTATCAAACTTTCATGTAACTGACATGTGAAAAGTAGTGCGATTTATACGCCTAATGCATACGATGTTATTTTCAGGGTAGCGAGAATGGCCGAGTAGTTACGATTGCGATTGAATGAGACTAGATTCGGCCCTAAAAAAAGTCGTCCCCAATATATCTCGGCCCAAACAATCTCGACACTTTTTGATGCACTGGATGAGCGTGAAATTGCCAGATAATTTTCAGATGCGCGAGCATTCATGGCCGTGCCGGTTTCATATTATATCGAATATTTTCGCAAAGCCGCAGGCATTCTATTACTTGGTGTCTGATGCAAACATATTCGATATGGTATACCAATTACCACCTTTGTTGGAGTGTGACCCGACGGTTTGTCTCCCCTCGAAAAGTTAGGTCACCCTCGGGCAAGCCCTCGGGTGACCTTACTTTCCTCTGGGAGACAAACAGGTCGGGTCACACTCCAACAAGAATAACATCATCACGACCACGACGGCCCCTAGATGATATTTGAAGTACATTGTATATTCCAAAGGTTAATAGGTACATATATGTAACGGTGCATTTCGAAATCGCCATATTATAGAGTGCGAAGGTGGCTGATCTGTACTCGTGTTATTCTTTTATAATATTACAAATGAACATGCAAGGCATTTATTTATGAACTGCCAAGCAAATTCCAATTTTATAGTCTTTGGTTTGAGCCGACAGGGGCTCGGAACTCACGTTTTACCGTACTTGAGGCGAACACGTTAAACATTACACCACCGATGCGGTTTTATATAAATATATACGATAATATATGAAGTCATGTGTTCAATGCAGTGTCAAATTATGTCTTCTCTGGTATGATATGAGGATGACAAGGAGACAATCTATCCTCTTTTTTTTATTTTCTATTTCTTAAGCGGTTTATTAGACTACTCGTTCTCGTTCTCAAACGCTTAGTTTTCAAGGTTATCACTCTGTCGGACGGTAGAATAATTTAATCAAAATATGTTGATATTCGGAGCAATAAATGTGTAGAGTTTTTTTTAGATATCCAGAAACATCAGAAACGCTATGACCGTTGTTTTGAGACAATGCACATGGTTGAAAGATAGTTGTTTTACGTCAAATGAGTAGTATTTCAGCTATGTTCGTTCCGTCAGCGTTTTAAAACATCAAAGCAGCACCTTACTAAAATAAGTAGCTTTGGTATTTGATGTTGTGATGTGTTCCTAAACCCGCTATGCCAATCAATATCGTAGACTCGTCGGTGATTGGTCATTTGAAATGTGACATGTGACGTGTCCCAACACAAGATGCTGTTAGATGTTAGTGAATCGACGAATTGAAATAAGGAAGAAAAAAAACATTCATTAACATCTAGTTTTAATTAGATTGTGAGACAAGAGTAACAGGATGTGTGTCACTAGTGAAGTAGGAACTGCTTACCCTTCCGGGGCACCTGAATACCCCCGGTTGTGAGACAAGAGTAACAGGATGTGTGTCACTAGTGAAGTAGGAACTGCTTATCCTTCCGGGGCACCTGAATACCCCCGGTTGCGTGACAAGAGTAACAGGATGTGTGTCACTAGTGAAGTAGGAACTGCTAACTCTTCTGTGGCACCTGAATACCTCCGGTTGTGAGACAAGAGTAACAGGATGTGTGTCACTAGTGAAGTAGGAACTGCTTACCCTTCCGGGGCACCTGAATACCCCCGGTTATGAGACAAGAGTAACAGGATGGTTGTCACTAGTGAAGAAGGAACTGCTTACCCTTCCGAGGCACCTGAATACCCCCGGTTTTTTGTTGTTCAATCTTTAGTGTCCTTTTTCTTTATGACATTTTAGTGTCTGTCCTTCTTTGATTGATGGATGTTGATTACCTGATTACCCGTTTGGTATCATCAAACTTTTCTTATTGTTTACAATTATTTCTAAAATGTTCTGAAATACTAGGCTGGTGGTAATTATTATAATGAGAATAATTATCGTATATGGTATAGATAAACGTCTTTTTTTTTCTTTTTTTTTAATTCTTTTATCAGTCTATAAGTTGAACTTGGTTGTTTTTATATAACTGATGAATTATGTTGGCAAGTTCCATACATAGAAACAAACGTAGGCACAGACAAATTGGGTACACAAGTTAAGTCGCCATGACATGGACATACAGATTCGTCTAGAACTCGTCTACAATTTGAATGGAGTTGACCAATTTTCTTACAGTAGACGTAAACTGGTAGGAACTGGTCTCTTACACAACAAAATCCATCTGGGCACGAATCGTCTCGATTCTTCATATCACATCGATCATTCTGTGAATAAAAAAGAAATAAATCTGTATCACAATTGTATTACATTTAGGAATAAGAACGGACTTTGCACCTTGCAGTTTTAAAAGAATATTAAAGGAGTCGCGATCGTATGATAGTTTCACCAACGAGTTCGATTCCCGACTGTGGAGAGGTATACTCGAAGCAATTTCATGTGAACAAATGTGTCATTGGCTTGCGGGGGGGTCTTGTTATCTTTGGAAACTCCGGTTTCCTCCAACATCAGAATAAACTGACCGTCAGGTAATAACTGAAATATTGTTAAAAGTCGCAATTAAAACAAATAACTCTGACCTATGTAACAAATTTAAATACTAATTACACCTTATATAAGAATTCTGGATTCTGATTGGTTAATAGCCGTGATATTTTTTTTACAAATTCAGGCCTTGCATTGTGAATTTGCAGAATTTTTACTTCATGTAGGTATATTTGCATAAGATTTAACTTTTTTTCATGGTATTTGCAAAATCGTATTTGCCGTTTTTATCGTTCACCGAGACGCTTGTAACAAAATTTGTAAAACGTTATCAGTTGTGCGTTTTATGTAACATCATTCGGTAGAATTAAACAGATACATCATGTTAGGTCCTGGAAACGACAAACAAAAGGTATTATTTATTTAGCCAGTGTTCTAAATAATATTCGGTGTAATTAAACAGATATATTATGTTTGGGAGGGGTATTTGCGAAAAATACCAGTCTTGAGACTAAATTTCCCTCGCCATTCGGCTTGGGAAATTTTTCGTCTCTCGACTGGTATTTTTCGCAAATACCCCTCCCAAGCATGATATATCTGTATAATGTACTACGTATTTAAAATTCATAACATATTTTAATATATTCTTCGAAAATTTTTGACAATGTTGATCCAAATTTCTGTTGCAGTTTTCTCACTTTCACCACGTTACTCTGAAGTGAGTGATTGTTTCTTAACGCCAAATGAGTAATTGTTTCAGCTGTATCACGATTAGAACAAGTTATATTAAATTAAATGATGATGATGTCTGTTTTGTACATGTACTAGAACAACACACTTAGTTAGAATTTTATAGTGCCACTCGGACACGTTTTTTTCAGATTCCAAATCAAATAAAACTTTGCTCTAACTCCTGATTGCTGTTTGCTTGGTGGAGAAGCAGTAGATACAAATGCTAGTATTTAGCTTGACCTTATTTCACCGAACATTTCACCTTAAATCATCAAGGTGTAAAAATAAAGAATCTGGGGACGATTGAATCTCCGCAATCACGGCATCATCATTTCTTTTCAAGATGGAGGATGTAAAATATGTATGACATTTTTAATAATTGTTTAAAAAAAATCCATTTTCAATCTTACCTGTTTAATGGATAATACACATACTATCCACAACATGACAAAACATATTTTCCAAACGGACATTTGTAACAAAATAAAAGTGTGTATACATACATGTACAGATTTAATATGAAGACCATCTGGTTAGATTCCATGTCGAGCCTGTCCTTCAAAATCATAATCTATATTTCTAAATAGGGAAATAACCTTTAGTTGGATGATCCTGATAATAGTTTCGGTTAATTTTTTTTATTCTGTGATTTTGCTAGCTTGGATGTACCAAAGAAACACAACTGCATAAAATTCAAATTTACAATACTTCGTGCAAAAAGTGATATGAATTAATCGGGAAAATAAAGAAAACTCAAACGGTTCCTGGCTATTATTATTTTCTGGTTTTTTTCATGTCGTGGTAGTATTTCAAACTTTTTCTAACCCTAATCCCGAAATAAAAATAGAATGATATTTATTAAATTTGTAACATGATATAAGTATCTTTTTTTGTCTGTTTTTTTTTTAATTCACTTCACCAACTGTCACGTTTTCACTTTTTTTCTGTGGTCTGTCTGTGATTTTTAAAACTTTGTCAAAACCAGTGGACCATAGATATCAAAATCAAAATGGTAAGGAATTGCCTTTCATAATCCTCTTTTGTCTTTTTTGTGCTGATGAGTAGATAGCCAGAGTCATAATCAATTCTTTCTCGTTTACTTTTCTCTCAAAACCTGCTTTGTAGGTCACATTATGGAACGACCATTTAAATTTTTTAGGGGCTAAGTTTTTTCTGGAAAAAAAAGATTGATAGATTGTAAACAATTTTAGAAGAAAATAATTTGACCCAAAATGTGTATAAAAATAATAATAATAATAATTTGACCCTGCAGTTCTGAGCGATATTACCATTTTCTTTTATGTCCAGATTAGTACAAATAATTAAGCGTAAATTGTATTAATAAAAACAGTGATACAATATTATGTGATACAGTTTGTCAGCGACTTGCGAGGGGTCGGTCGGTGGTTTTCTCTCGGTACTGCATCAATAAAACTTACCGCCAAGATATTAACTGAAGTATCGTTGCAAGTGACATAAAACACCAAAAACCTAACCCTGTAAAAACAGATAAGGAAATTAAAAGAGAGTATTTGTTTTAAACCTCGTTAAAAAAATTCCATATAAAATATTAAAAAAAAAAAATGCTTCTTTTCCAATGAGTATTTTTTTTCGTCACAATGTGGATATTATAAATAAACTATACACTCAAAGAGACATATTTTAAAAATATCTCACTCCCAGTATAAATGTTTAAGCTTTTTGTTTTTTTTTATAGTTTTTTCATAAACAAAAAAATCTAAAATTTCAAGTGGGATTAGCTGGAATTATTGAATAGACAATGTGCAAACATTCGGATTAGGGTGTATAATCAATAACTCATTAACTTCAGGTAAACTTGTGTGTGCCTAGATTGCTTAGAGAATAAAGAACTAAAATATTATAATCTTTATTCTACTCCAACAATGCATTTATATTTCAGCATCTATGGAACTTCTTTAATTTATAAATTACATGAAATAATCTCGGTAATAATAAACAAATATGGTTCCAAGCACAATTTCATATATTTCATTCAAAACATAATTTTAACATTAAGCACTGCATAAATATTCATTTCACAAAATGTTCTTAGTCCAGTATGATCTATCTCCTCGTCTGTTCTTAGCTTGAAACTTAAAATCATTGTGAACAAGATTCTGAGTACCTAGTCTGTTTGTTGTATACTTTACTTTAGCCATAACTGAGAATGGTTGCTAACTGGAAAAAGTTCATTATTTAATATTTTTTATAAAAAAAAAATGAATAAACTGTATTAGCTTATATTTATTGCTTGGTATATGTATTATTCATTTTTTTTTTTAAGAAATTCCTATTATGATTTATCTTTTTTTTCAAATGTACAAATATTTTATAAAAAAATATTTTACAATATATTTCTTCCATATGAAAAAAAGGTTCATTCTATTTTAATTTCTAATTTACTTTATTAATATTTACCATAAAATACAGGTATATTACAGGTAATAATTAATTAGATACTAATTGCAAAAACAACAAATTAACTGTAACAACATCTATTGTTATTTGTAAGTGGGAATAGCTAGAATAGGTATTTTTAAAAAGTGGTATTAGATAGAAGACACCGTATTACCGTTCAAAGGGAATAAACAAATTACTCAAAAATATAAAGACAAAAATAAACCATTCAGTGATAACGGGTCATTATGCAATAAAATCAAAGAAAACTGTCGGTGTCGTCATGTATTGTGAGGAATCAAAAGATACTAATCAGAATTTGCAACAAACAAGTTATATGCCCAAGCTGTCATGTTATAGAACAAACAATTGACATGTTAATTACAATAATTAAATACCTACATTATCTATCAAACAGATAATTATATATTGCTCAAGGTGAGTTGTTTGAATACATAATTAAGAGAAGGGGGATACCGATTGTATATATTATTACAATTTTTTGGAGGAGTTTAAAAATTGCAAAAACTGTAAGAAGGAAAGACAGAAAAAATGGTGCTAAAGGTATGTCTAATATTTATAGATTTGTGGTATTGTATAATTCAAAGGATTTGTATATTTGGATTTTAATACAACTTTCAATCATATTTATTGCATTTTTACAAAACAAAAATGAAGGGTAATACTGAACAGAGTCGACTAGTGTCGATTAGGGTCGACTAGAGTCTACTACTGAAATAACGCAAAATAAACATGTAAAAGTATTGCATTACTTTGTAGATGATATTAAATGACTTAAATGATATTTATAAGTTAATTTGATTGATGTTTTAGTTCTCACGGAGTGAAAATATACAAGAAAGATCGGCGCGATTTACTTCCGGTTTTCCAAAAAGTAACTTTTATACTCAATACTTTTAAGAACTCAATAAAAAAAATGTTTTTTTGTTATGAATAAAGGTTTATATTACACAATACAGTGATTTTCAGCTTTTTCTGGTCTGAAATTTTAGCTATTTATTTGTCTTCTTCAATTGAGCTGTACGGCTGTGTGTTAGAGACGACAACTATGGATGTGCTGTTGTTGAGAAGTCTACAAATCATTGTGTACTAAGATGGGTGTTAAATAGTTTTGATTTTTATTTATTATCATATATGATAATAGATATGTACATACAGAGTCTTAATTTTTAAAATTTCGCATGTATTTATTTATTATTTCGTTTGGTAACAAAATCATCGGTAAATCCAATATGGCGACACCTTTGTCTATAACAACCTGTGCCATTCCGGGACGGATAGGAAATAGTTGAGGATAGGATGAAGACGATGTATATTGTGTAGGATGTATTTATTTGTTGGTTTTTGTTTGTTTGTTTTTTGTTTTTTTTTTTTTATAAATATCCTAATAATTTACAATATTGACTGAAACTCATATAAAGAAATTTTTATTTTTATTTATCTTCATACAAGGATTTATAAATCTTTGCTTCATACAACAATATCAATGAAGCAATTTAATTAATTTGTCTAACATAAATTGTCTCATAAGTGGCATGAAAGGGGCATTAGCTACGATTTTGACAAAAAAAATTATATGTTTTGGAAATTGGTAAATAGCTTTAAAATAATGAAATAAAGGTAAATATTTCACATTAAACAGCTTATCGAACCACTTTTCGCCTTTTGAGAACGAAAATTACCATCGATTAGTTATTTCCTTGCAAGCAAATAATTTGACCTCGCTTTTTCCGTATGCAACTGACCTTACTAGTGACAGGTAAAAACGAATAATTTGTATTTTGTCGCTTATTAACTGGTTCTTTGTCCGTAATTAACAGAGATGGTAATTGTCTTTTCAATGCCATCTCCTTGGTATTATTTGGCCATGAGAATGCTTCATCCGAGATCAGATTGAAGACATTCTTTGAATTATTTGACAATGCAGCGTTCTATGAGCGTATACATGTCAAATATTTCATACCGGACGTTAGTCCACCTCTTGCCAGTGCCATTCGACATGTACACATATTGGTAGCTATTCATGCACATGGACCATGGATGCTGCCAGTACTGTTATTGGCAAGCCTATCAAGTCTGTGTATCCTGTTGTCAATGGCCCTGCTGATATGAACATCAAGATCTTGAACACCACATTCAAGCCCCTTGGGTCAAGATCCAGACATGATATCACTATTATGTGGTCCGGTGGTAACACCATAGGCTCATTCTGGAAGCCATGTCATTTTGTTCCCCTTATACCCCATACGGTGGAATATTGATGGCTACGAACAATTCCCGCCCTTAGGCAAGGAGGAATTTACTTCCACACCTGCCAAGTCATTTAGTGTACCCTCAGTTGACCCAGACACTACAATCAACTACTCTGATATCAGTGACCCCGTACTGAAGGCTACAATTGCTTCTTTTGTTCAGTCTTGCCAAACTGAATCAAACTCTATAGAGTCTGAGCATGTGATGGAATCTATTATTGATTCTGAGTCCACATCTCATGTTTCAGAAGAAGCCCCTATTGACTCATTTGTTCAGTTGCCTGAAACTGAATCAGACTGCCATCAGTCTGACCATGTAATGGAATTTCATCTTGATGTCTAAGTTGTTATAACTTTCAATATACTTTAAAAAAAAAATAATATGCCACGTGCAGGACATCTTGGTAGATTAAAAAGTTCCCATGTATTAAACTTAATTTCTTCGATAAAGCTAAAGAACAAAACATTTATTTTTTTTCAATTAAGGGAAAGGGAAGGCCTACCCCCACATTGCTTATGGCCTTGACGTGGCGTGAGGGCTCTAACATTCTGTACAGTCCTTTTTTAAATACAAATGATTCTGCTTCACTGTTTAATTTATCATATAACTTCTACCATTGGCATCATATTCTCAATCAATCAATCAATGTTATTTCCAATAAAAACTACATGTACAGGTATATCTCAAACTTACGAACACTGTACAGAATGATAGTCTAACATGAGCATTTTTTTTCCATATTTTTTAAAATCATATCCTAGATCCTTTCTTAATGAAACACGATTAATAAGGATAACAAAATTGTGCATGTGTAAAACTTGTCAGCGTTTCATAATTGGCTTTAAAAAAAATCCTATACATTGATTTTGTATCTTATGTATGTATCATCATCTCATACGTTCATTTTAGTGAACTTCAGATACGTCAAGCATTTTCATGTCTTAGACTGATATTGATTTTAAATTTAGAAGCGCTTTTATTTTGCTTTGACAAACATGAATCTGACCTAAATTTCAACATGCATGTGCTTTGAAAATATGATTTAATACTCAAATATCACTTATGAATTATTGACAAACATGATATTTCATATCTCAGTCGAAAAGAACTATAAAAGTTACTTGTCTTTTTTTGGTAAACCGGAAGTAAATCGCGCCGATCTTTCTTGTATATTTTCACTCCGTGAGAACTAAAACATCAATAAAATTAACTTATAAATATCATTTAAGTCATTTTAATATCATCTACAAAGTAATGCAATACTTTTACATGTTTATTTTGTGTTATTTCAGTAATATCACCGAAAATGACAAGTTCATGAAGAAAAAGTAGGAAATAAGATATATATTTTATCATAATATTTTGGCTAAAATAATTTACGTATAAAATAATGAACGGTCTGACTTAAATGATAAAATATGCAATTCTCAAAAACAATTAATATAAAATTTGATATTTTTATTTGACTGTGATCTTCATTCAAATAAACTAGACTATATGCATATATAGAAATGACCTCTAGAGTTATACCACTTTGAACTGTGTAATATGTTGCACATGAACACCCATTACATTTGAAGTTTTTACCAATATACTCGTGAAAATTTTTATTTAGTGCACATTGTCTCGGACGGTAGCCGAATTCATAAATATTACCATTAATATTAGCTACTCATATGATCGCGACCACGTGAGGCCTTTATATAAAATTAATGGCTATTGTTATGGAACCAAACGACGTAGGAAAAAGACAAAGAATATTATATATAAAGAATGTTAGCGTATTGTTATTAACTCGAACTTAGCACAATTTAACTAACGGCATAAAATGTGTTGCTTAGCATAGACAAAAAAAAAACAAAAAAAAAATTACAAGCGCGAATCGAAGCTATCCCTGCGAAACTGCTAGATCGCAATTCACCAACGTACAATTGTAATAGCTGTGTTCAGCCATTCCTCCCGAGAATGCTGTATCTAATTATACCAGAATTAAGGACTATCTTCACGCTGGTAAAAAAAAAATCTGTATTGACAATTCCTAATTTTATTTGTTATAGTGGTTTACAGTAAAATCTGACACGTCGTTCCTGTTTATTGACTGGGATCTTTCCACTATCCTAGGTAAGTGTCTTAATCAAAGTTATTATTTTATTTCTATTAAATGCATTTGTTAAAAGATTTGCCTTTTATTCTGTTTCTGAGAAATATCTTTAAAGGCATACAGGTTGTTATAATTGAATTTTTTTGTTTATATTTAAAGTTGCAAATATTCGATGTTTTATATACTAATAAAATGTTCTGAACAAGAAGCCAGGTTTAAAAAAATATGTTATAATGTCGTAATTAGTGAAAAGAATTCGAATGTCTGTCGGTGGAATCGCCATTAACACACCTAATTATAAGTCGGCTGCTTTTCCGAGGTTTGCCGAACACTGATAACTGCTATAAATAACCAAGAAAGCATGACGTGATGGTGCATGTAAATTCGTTAGAATTAATATATTTTATGAAATATATCTATGAAATTGGATCCTGGGGTAATCAGTTAATACAAGGACGTAGTTCTATATACGTCCTTGGTTAATATTATATAATGGTATTTAGTAAAATCGGAAATACGTGATGAAATCAATAAAAACAAACCCAAGCTCTGCAAAGTGGCCCGATAAATGGGAAAATTGTAAACAAATTGTATTGCATATTATTGACAAAACTTGAGGTTTCTTGATAATTTTTTTTTAGAAAAAAAAAACATTTTACCAATGATAGGAAAAATTTCAACTGCAATTAGTATAAAACATAGAATATTGGCAACTTTTAGTATAAAAAAAAATCAATTCTGACAGCTTGTATGCCTTTAAACACTAACCACCATCGTCGGTATAAAAATACAGATAAATATTATGGTGAGTTTCCGAGAAATATCATAATACGCTAACCGCCATCGTCGTTAAATAAAATATTTTAGCCAGTTTCCGAGAAAAGTCATTAAGACACTAACCACCATCGTCGATACATAAAAATATTTTAGTGAGTTTCCGAGAAATACAATGTACCATTAAAACACTAACCGCCATCGTCGGTACATATAAATATTATAGTGAGTTTCCGAGAAATATCATAATACACTAACCGCCATCGTCGTTATATAAAATATTTTAGTCAGTTTTCGAGAAAAGTCATAAGACACTAACCACTATCGTCGGTACATAGAAATATTTTAGTGAGTTTCCGAGAAATATCATTAAACACTAACCGCCATCGTCGGTACTTAAAATATTTTAGTGAGCTTCCGATAAATATCACATCGTTGCCGTTGGTACATAAAAAACTATTTTAGTGAGATTCCAAGAAATATCATAAAACACTAACCACCATCATCGGTACATAAAAATGTAATCCACGACTGACCACGCTCCAATACTCTCCACTGATCACGAATGGAGAGTAATCGGAGAGTGATCAACCGTGGATTGCCGTCGATGTATAAGCACATGATATTATTACATGACATTTTTTTCCAGGTCTATCTACTGCTCTGTTAGTGGCCTCACTTCTAGCAGTATTGTTCGAGACATTGTCATTTTATATCCATCTGAGGGAATCTACAATCCAACACCAAAATGGAAGGTAAGCACGTAATGTGATAAAACATGATCCATATTTCCTGTCCCTCTCTATTAACGAATTAGAACAGGAAATACTAACTCACTCTTAGGACAGAGAGTAAATGAGTGCTTCGTGCATCGCGGATTTTCTGCTCCTTGTACATAAGAGACAACGTACAACAGCCTCTAAAAAGGAGCAGTTTGTTAAGTATGGTCATAGGTGGCCCCACCCACTTATATGTACATCCCATCCCTTGTAGAAATCTAAATTTTCTCACATTGGTCACACTACAGTTCCATCATTTTACATACCTACATGTTTTATTATTTGTAAATTTGCTTTCCACATGACTGAAGCTGAAATACTAAAATAACTTAACATTGAGAACACTAATCTCAAAATAGTGTTTAATTCAATTACAAGAATTCAATAAATTATTTAAATATTATTATGTCAATCACAAGTTATGATAATTTCTGACTTTCCTCCTTTATTATTTATTTCTGCTCTTCTTTTAGGTATGCATTTAAAGCTTACATTGGAACCCACTGTCTTCTATCAACAATACACATGGTGAGGCTCTTGACGGGATACCTACTTATGATGTGTATTATGTCTTTCAACATTTGGATGTTAGTGTCAACAGTTGTAGGAGGCGGCATCGGATACCTTTGTTCCAGACCTATCATCAACCACTGTCTGTTCAAATACAGAAATAACTACAACATAACAAGACATCCGCATACACAACTGATACCAGCACGACAAGGAAACAGTCAAGATTATCTCCCTTTAGGACTTTACTTTAATACATCAGATCCATGGAGTAATTCAACAGACAAACAGGATAGCGTGTGTGAACAAGAACTGATCATGTATGTTTCGGTTCTTTGAAAACTTGTCATCGTCTTTTTTTTTTAATATCGTTTGGAATTGTGTCACGGTTGTATTTATTTTGTCCAGTTGTGTTTTCATACATGAAAATTAAATAAATTAGTGCTGTATAAATTGCATGTTTTATTTCTATATTATGTATTCTGTAATCATTGGATAGTCATTAACTAACGTTGTGAATATACGAATCCCGCTAAGGTGAGGTGTACTCGATGCAACATTATATTATAAAATTTGCCAGTGACTTGCGACAAGTCGGTGGTTTTCTCCGGGTACTCCAGTTTCCCCCCACCAATAAAACTGACTGCCACGATATAACTGAAATATTGTTTAAAGTGGCGTTAAACACCACAACGCTAACCCTCTGGACAGTCATCACTATTTGTTTAGGTCTATATTTAATAGTTAGCAAAATGCAAATTTTCGATTGAACGAGATAAGTGAGTGTTGGTTAACGCTTAATATTGAAACAATTTTTCAGCAATATCACGATCTTTTGCCACTGATGGCGAGCACACTAACCACTACTCTGGTGAAACGATCAATTTTAATGCAATATCGTAAAGATCTACAAAATATTTCGAACAAAATTTTTGCATAGATTACAAAACTATAATGCACCATCTATGGCTACACATTATCTATTACTTGTCCAATTTGGCACAACATTAATGTTATTCTAGAAACGCATCCTGCGCACTATAAAGATAAAATTCTGAGTTTAATTGTTACAGTAACATAAATATACATTTTATTTTAAAACAATATGTACGAAATGAAATAAACTTGATATCAATAAGTCCATAGCGTTGAAAGAAATTAGTGGTCTTGATGTTCATATACAAGAAGATGTTGAACTTAAATTTGGAATTTTAGCACCATATTAAAAAGTATATTTACAACTCTGACTCAAAGCTGTAGTTGGACAATTCTACAAACGCATTATCTTTAATCTTGCAAAGAAAATATGTCTTAAAAACTTAACTACAGTTGACACATTATATAAAGCCTTTGAGAATAAGATTTTTCAAAAAAGTAATACGTCTAGCTAGGAATGTCCAACTAACGATAAAAAACACTGAAATTTAAAACACGGTTGATAGTTTTTTTCTATGTATATACCAAATGGATCATGGTTGTTACTGGCAATAAAAACACATGTTTGATTTCATTGTTGTATACATCCCCCATAAAATTTCATTCCAATTCCTCCTTCAAAACGTAAGTTTTCAATTATTCAGAAAACACAATAAAACGAGATCTTTATGGATATCAAAGTCAAAATACTGGTATGTAATATTCCTTATCCATCACATACCAGAGGACAAATAAAAGACGAACTACTTACCCTTTGACATCACCTGGGTTTACCCCTCTGTTATTGATGGGGTCCGTGTTGCTCATAATGTTTGTTTCCTACGTTGTAGTTTTGTGTATTGCTTGTCGTATCCCTGTGTCTTGTTTGTCGTATCCCTGTGTCTTATTTGTCGTATCCCTGTGTCTTGTTTGTCGTATCCCTGTGTCTTATTTGTCGTATCCCTGTGTCTTGTTTGTCGTATCCCTGTGTCTTATTTGTCGTATCCCTGTGTCTTGTTTGTCGTATCCCTGTGTCTTGTTTGTCGTATCCTTGTGTCTTGTTTGTCGTATCCCTGTGCCTGGTTTGTCGTATCCCTGTGTCTTGTGTGCCCAATGTTGTCACTGTCTCTGTGTTGTCTATTCTGAGTTCCCCATCGGTTTTCTCGGACGTTTATTTTGAACCTTTGAGGTTCAAGTCAACCAATCTTTTCTCATGGGTTTGATATTATATTTCACACATTTGTTTTTAATAGAGCGCGAGTGCAAAATAAGCAATTGTTCAGTTGTATCATGACAATGATGAGGTTGATAATGATGTTGGGATTTTATAGTAATAGCTTACTGAATTTACAATATATCTCTACTCGGACATATTTTTTCACTTTTGTGATTCGGAGTCAACCAACCTTGGCTGTTACTCTTTAAAATGCCACGTGCTTAGCGGAGAAGCAGCAGATTCCAATTTTATATAGTGAGCATTCGAACCATTACACCACCGATTCGTTTTTGTGATCAGTAAAACTTTATATTACATAACATCTTTATTTAGTCTAATGTTTACGCCAAAGCAAATAAAAAATAATAGAACTCTATAGTGATTTAACAAAGTCTCAGGTGGATGTTTCCCATAATGCATTGCAGTATGCAGAAAGGTAAACAATTTAGTTCGACACAAGTACAAAAAAATAAAATTAGAAATTAGAATTTATTGCTGTTTTTGGTAATTATTTTGCGTACAGAACAAACTCAAGATTCGTGTTTCTATTTCCCAAATTAACTATTAATCGACATGATACACTTTTAGCACAGGAAGGTTATTGGTCAATATTTATTAGTTTTTGATTACTACACGGTGAAGAATAATATAAATTAAAACGAACATTTATTTTATTGTTAAAACTGACAAAAGAGTACGCAAATGCTATGATTAATTACTTCATATACAGAGATTTTAGGATTTGATATTAAATTCAAGGAAGCTTAGAATCACTGGTAAAGAATTACAAAACGACTTCATTTCCTTAAAAAAAGTTTTTTTTATGAACAGACTAGGATGATTGTAAATCATATATGACAAAAACTTTATTGACAACAGCAATGGAGAAGATTAACTTTATTGTACTTGTGAAGTTTGAATAAAACTAAGGTTTAAGATGGGTTGTTATAAGGTACACATGTACTTAATTTGGTCATTCGTGTAATGAACCGGTTCATTGCAGAAATGTTTACAAGGTAACAAATCAGACTTAATTCTCATGATTATAAAACAAAATTTAAGAAAATTTCCACAAATTGACAAAGAGATGATACCGCACTGGACTCATATTCTCTATTCCGTTTTTATCAACAATATTCCATTGTTCATTCATTACATTTGTAGGTATTGCATGTTTTTTTTATTGTCATGGTATACATCCTATATATCCGAATTATCTTTGTATTGAACATACAGTTTCCATCTGTTTCGAACTAATATCATCGTATTATATTAAGGGGTTTATGTTTTTAACGCCCACTTTTTTGGGCAAACAAATTATATAGGCCTGAAATTTGAGTATGGAAGCAGAAAATGTGTAGTAAAACATGAGATTTAAGACTAGAAATGAATGCTTAGAAATGAATGCGTAGAGGCCAAATTAGCTGTTATTTTATCTTATTATTTATTTTTTGTTTGTCGGATTTGAAATCTACCCTCACTTTCCGGTCTTCCCCCTGAAGCTTGCCTCCCCACTTTCCGGTCGTTTCCTGGAGCTTCCCCCACTTTTCGGTCCAATTCAAAAGGTTATCCTCCTCTTTCCGATCCACTCCTACGCCTCTGACATTTATTCTTTTGTATCCATATTAAGGATATTGTATTTTGCTCTATCCATTTAGAAAACAGATATTTTACAAAGTATATATAATAACTGGTTCAGCACACCATATTTCCAGATATCGCGATTTCAATGACCTCCTTATCATGTCACATTTTAGGGTATTTTTAAACTGGTTTATTGCATCGCATGTGCACATGTTTAAAGATGCATGATGTTTATAATTTAAGGTCCTTTTTGTACACTACATTTATCTTTAGGTTATTGTTTTTTTAACAAGAGGTCAATTTTACACCTATATCATGGTGTGAACAGTTAATGTTTGATAAGACTATTATAATACCTTCTTTAAATATTACACCAATGCTTAAGCGAACTGACACGACAATCCGCATGTAGACACGTCGCTCAACTCCGACGCATTGTCCCGACTTCGATCCAATCGGATTTATTTTTATTTTATTCTTTAATAAAGGGCGAAACCCTTCTAACTATAGGCTATACGATTTTTGGTAATAATTCATACTCCTATATTAATAGCCAAATATCTTTTCACCGGAAGCATGAAATTATAGAACAAAGTGGTATTTAAAAACAAAATAAAAATTATTTACAGTGATGGATGACGTCATTTTCTAGTGTGCATTTCGTCTTCTTCGGAGAGGAAAGAAACATGAAATTGCATCCACTTCTTGGTTATCCTGTCTCTGAAAACTTTGTGAGCTGGTGTCAAACATTGAAGAACAGCTCTGCATCGTTTTTATGTATACAGGAAACCTATATCATCTCCACGATCTCGCAATTTGAAAGTGATTAAAAAAAGTGTACATTTGAAGCGCATTTGTGTATGATGTCTGGACAACTGATTTTGTCAGATAAGCCTTTTAACACATTTTCCATGGCAAGGTTAAAAATATTGCAATTGCGTCTGACCCTCACTCCCCTTTTCACTACCACCAAGGATCCTACTATATAAATCCTTGCTATCACGCATGGCATGGAATTTTTTTCTCTCTCACCCTTATTTCCCCATTATCTGTGATTGGGGTATTTTTTTTTATTTTATTTTATTTTAATTTCCGTGAATCGTGATTTGGATTATATGTATTTTCTGAGATTCGTAACCAGAAACCCCCCCACCCCCCAATTGATTTTTTTTTTCATAGTTTTCGTCTATGGAAAAGGTGTTCAAAATACATGTAGATCTAAATTTACAAACATTTGTTTCTTCAATTTTCACCTGTATTTTAGGAGGCATTTGCCTCTCATGCCTCCCTCTTAATTGTCATTATCATCAAATAGGCTTCGCCCTTAAACAGGTTGTGCCTGTCTCATATTAAGTCATACTCCTACGAAATGTATTCATAGCCAAATATCTTTTCACCGGAAGCATGCAATTATAGAACAAAGCGGTTTTTAAAAACAAAATGAAAATTATTTCAATAAGTAATTTGCAAATCTGTAACCATTTCAATTCTTCTCAATTGAAATAAATTTGAAAGAAAATTCTAATATCAAAATCGCGTGCTACGAGAAATGATCGTTTACAGTATACATGGATGACGTGATTTTCTAGTGTGCACATAAGTATTGCATTTCGTCTGCTTCGGAGAAGAAACATGAAATTGCATGCACTTCTTGGTTATCCTGTCTCTGAAAACTTTGTGAGCTGGTGTCAAACATTGAAGAACAGCTCCGCATCGTTTTTGTGTATACAGGAAACCTATATCATCTCCACGATCTCGCAATTTGAAAGTGATTAAAAAATGTGTACATTTGAGGTGCATTTGTATGAACTATGATGTCTTGTCTGGACAACTGATCTCGGATTTTGTCAGGTAAGCTTTTTAACACATTTCCCATGGCAAGGTTAAAAACATTGCAATTTCGTCTGACCCTCACTCCCCTTTTCACTGCCACGCATGCATTTCTTATCTCTCTTTCACCATTTTTTGTTCATGATCTGTGATTGGGGTAGTCCGAGTTTCCTCTACCGTCCGACGGCAGAGGAATCTCGGACTATGATTGGGGTATTTTTTTTATTCTCGTGACCCTCGATTTACGTCTCTTATTGATTCACCGTGATTTGTGAAATTCTCAAAAATGGCAAATTTTAATTTCCGTGAATCGTGATTTGGATTTTTTTTTATTTTCTGAGATTCGTGACCAGAAACACCTTTTAAAGTTTTGGTCTATGGAAAAGGTGTTCAAAATAGATCTAAATTTACAAACATTTTTTTCTTCAATATTCATCTGTATTTTTTAGGAGGTATTCGCCTCTCATGCATCCCTCTTAATTGTCATTATCATCATATAAGCTTCGTCCTTAAACAGATTGTGCCTGTTTCATATTATGCTTAGCGTAGAAGTTATCGATTTTATAATCTTTGGATTGTCGTGATAGGAGATCGAACCCTACATCGTCCGTACACTCGAATCCGGAACGTTAACCATAAAACATATACACTGTTAAAATAAATCACAGTAATTAAATTTAATATCTTCAGTATTAAATTGATTTATTTTCTTGAAATGTTAATTCCATGTTTTATAGCACGAATTTGTTAATCCATAATTTAAAGAAAGCCATTACAGGTATCTTTTCCGTACACGTATTCAAGTGTGCCTGAAAGAGAATGCTTTGCATGCTTCTATCGTGCGAAGTTTTGATATAAAGTGTATGGAAATAAGTTATATTTGCACACAACATTTTTGGAGCGACACCAGTACACTTCAAATCCCACCCACCCATTTATCCCTTATGTCTTATTTAGAACCTTTTTGCTGTGCTCTGATCTCTATTTTCAGATCACAACGCTTTCGTCATAGCTACATGGATATCTACAGCTGTGGAGTAATCAGTATAGACACATAGCAGTTTTCATCATTTGATCATGTTACGAATATAGTGAAAGTGGACAATTGGCGGAATTTATCTGTTGATACTAAACTGCTTTGGAATCAACCCAGCAGAATTGGACGTTGTGCTACATTGATTGGTTATCCTTCAATGTTTTTCGTCAACAAGTTGTATGTTGGCCATTTGATAGTTTAATTTTGTATTTGTATATTAAAATCTATGACAAATTATCAGCCAAAAAACTATTCATTTGTTTGTTGTCATTGACTATGCTACATGGCCAGATATTGGCATAATTTGAAGTCTGTCCTATACACAGTGTAAACATCACATCAATTGCAAGTCACCTCTTCAGGTTATCGTGGCTACAATTCCAAGGTCTCGTTAGTTCGCAATTCATATAAAATAAACTGCAAATATATTAATAAATTCTTACAAAACCGTATATTTTAAAACCCGTGCCAGACTACATCATGACAATTATATATAAATTAATTTTAGAGTCACATGTCATTTTATACGTGTTTTGATTGGTTTAAAAAGTTGAGGTTATTTGTCAATGTACAGGATCGTAAACAGTGGCGTAGGAAGGAGTTAATAAAAGTGCACGCACGGGGGTTTATATTTTTGCTCCAAGATATATGGGTACCAGGGTTTCGCCCAGAGAGAAATTTGGAATATTTGATATATAGATAGCAGGAAAATCTATTTAAAACTACTTTTAATATCCTTTAATCATATTAATAATGGAATAGATGTTTACGTACACATGTCACAAACCAAAATCATTTGTCTGTGTTTTATTAAACTTGTCTACGACTGTATCAAATGAAAGCTGAATGTTTCTATGTATATGCCAGTAACAATGCCAAAGGTGAGTCTGTCCTGTCCCATTATGGAGAGTAAATATCTCTTTACACATTTCAAAACGCTGAAAGATCTGCATTGTAAGCAACATTTTCAAAATTTGCAGATCTATCAGCATCATAAATATGCGATTCGTCCTCCTGTTTTAGTTTGCTTAAATTGATCAGTATCAATAATTGTGCCAGATATCAATCTTCGTTTTTCACCAAAGATCCCCATAATCGTTTAACCAGTGATCTAGGAACTGGTAATACAGTGTAATCCGCCAGTAATCATAGGTGTCTGCTACCCGTTGTCTACCGGTTGTCCGTGGCTTAGACAAGACAACACTATATATACAGCTTCATCATATTAAGTGTTGTAAATACTAATGTCATTTCTCTCAGTCTCAAAATGTCGAATCAAGGTTTGACAACATTTACTTGACATTCACTGAACAGCCCCTATCAAATTGCAGTAGATGTTCTGCAACATTGCTGTAATCGGAACAACATGGTGCAAAATGTGACTGCAAACCACTAGTGGCAAAATAAAGTCAAATCGCAAAAGGGCAGATAAATGAACGCCTGATTTTCCGTCACCATTGGTTTGTAAATACTCTAGGGCATTAACTATTACAGGAAATGTACACTTAAAAGTTGTTTTTCATTCGCACGACTAAACCACCGCGTTTCACACAACGTTTTTAGTTTACTTTTCCCGTCCAACTTGCACTTCACGGCATCGTTCCTACATAATTCTTGCTCAAATTTATCCATTTTAGAAGAGTATTGGAAGGCGAATGTGATTTCTTGCAGAATAGTCTTCGTTGTTCTTACTCATACATCTGATGACGAATGTACAATAGCTAAGTTTAAAACATGAGCATTACAATGTACGTATAGCGCTGTTGGAATCCGTTCCCTAATACTGGCTTGAACACCTCTATGAATACCCGACATGTCTGCTGCTCCTTCATACCATTGTGCTCTAATATTACCAATAACTATGCTGAAATTCTGAAGACTAGTTAAAACAACTCAGCAAGATATTCACTGGTAGTTTCGCTTGCCCTCACAAAACCAAGAAATTCCTCACGAAGAGTGACTTTAATTTATCACCAGTACATTCTATAAACCTTTCACACACGGAGACTTATTCATGTGTTGAAACATCAGTTGCTTCATCACCAATTAAAGCAAAGTCTTCAGAATCATTACACGTTCTAGCAATTTTTTCACGTACCATTTCGCCGCTAATTCCAATTATATCCTTCTGTATATATCTGAAGATATATATTTTATCATTGAATTAGGTACTGTGTTATCCAGGCGAGACTGTAGTATTTCGTCGTGTTTGAACACATCACGCCAAATTGCCATGAAATTACTTTTGCTCTCGGTATGCCCTCCAATTGCAATATTTTGACGAACACAAATAATCAATACATCGATTATCTCCTGTTTCTGGCAATAACATCTTTGTGCTGAGATGATAGAATTGAAGTAACCTCTCTGACGTTTTGGATTTAACATCAAGAAAATGAGTGGCTGACTGTGTTGACTAGCTATATGAGAACCCAGTACTGCGTGTTTTTTTATTTAGTTAAGAATGTTTGACCAGTTGTTTACCTGGGTAGATACAAAAGTTTTGTCTGTACTAGCCTTACTGCCAAATATAACACAAGAAGAGCAATAAACAGCATCCTTTGAAATTGAACACAGAAGCCAAGGCGTATTTTTAAGACACTAAATATAACATTTCCTTTTGATTGCACAGATTTACAGTATTTGATTAAAACTCGTACAATTAGTTAATATATTGGTTTATTTGTATTTCTCCCATTATTACGGCGTTTTAACCCCGCTGAACCAGTGGTGGAAAAATCTGTAATCCTCTAGAGGATTAAAATGTCTCGTGCCTTTCCCCCGCATGTTGTCAAATCGGTAATTGGCTAGATTTTGAAATAAAGTTCGTGTTAAATAATGAGAGAAACAAATTCTCCTTCAGTTGCCCATATGGGTTACGATAATTCTTCACTCTCGAGAGTTAAATTTAAAATTTTAACCACTCGCCTAACGGCTGGTGGTTAAAATTTTAAATTTAACTCTCTTCAGTGGAAAAATATCGTAACGGCGAGTGGTTAAAATTTTTAATTTAACTCTCGAGAGTGGAGAAATATCGTAACTCACGGGAAACTGAAGGAGAATCTATATATCTTACTACAAAATGTAACATATTTGTTTTTGCCGATTTGTTTGTACACGCAAATGCGTCGTTGCGTCAATGGTAGCTACGCCACTGGTAAAATAGACGTCGTTCTCAGGGCGTCGCGTGCCGTTATCATCAGGTGATTTTCTTTAAATGAGACACCTTTGGGGTTATTTAAATTTATTTCCGATTATTTGCCTTATTTTGAAAAAATAAATATATTTTTCAATATCAAAGCAAAAAATGATCGAAATTATTTGTTCGGTTCATTCGAAATAACCTCAAGCAGGTTGTACACATCCTTGCGTTACCCGCTACGCGGGTTAAACGGTGTGTACAACCTGATTGAGGTTATTTCTTCACGAACCGAAGAAAAAAAGCGATCAATCCTTAAATAAAACAACTTATACAATTTTTAAGCTTAAATCTGTCATTTTACATTGTGATACAAATTTATTTAATATTCACAATGGATTATTCAACTAAGAAAGCTACAATGTTTATAAATAAGCATAGATTTATTGTATTTAACGCCACTTTCAACAATATTTCCGTTATATCATGACGGTCAGTTGTATTCCTGGAGAAAAGCGCTCTATCCGGAGAAAACCACCGACCTGCTGCAAGTCACTGACAAATTTTATCACATAATGTTTATTGATTACACCTCGCCATGAGCGGGATTTGAACCCACAGCTTTAGTGGTGATAGGTACTGATTGCATAGGTAGTTACAAATCTAACTACTACATACTATGATCACGACCACAAAGACACCCTAGATAGATATGATCACAACTGAATACTTAGTATTTCTATAATCTCAAAGACGTGCAGTTACATTGTTGGCAGCCTTATTGGTGGTGGAAACCAGAGTACTCGGTGGAACAAAACCACAGACATAACTTGATCACAGAAGGTTGTATTGAGTACACATCGAACTCAGAACATTAGTGGTGATAGACACTGGTTGGATCACGACAACTCCTTTGGGGACACATCCTTGTTAATTAGCGGCTACAAATCGCTTACATCTTTGTCGACAACAAAAGATATTTTTAACGTGGAGAAAGCGTGACACTCTGCACACCGGTTACCCACAATGGTCATGGTCCACAGTCTCTTATCGCTTTTGTCGGCACTGTCAAACTGTATCACATGAAGCTGTATCCGAGTGCAGATCACCACGAGCAGGAAACGAATTCACAAATTCCAGTGGTGATAGACACTGATTGGAAACGTAGACTTAAAATGTCAGCACCTTATTGTATTATAAGACAAGAACGTGTAAGAAATACTATAATTAACAGCGATTATGTAAAAATAGTGCTATAAATAAATAAATTCTACTGAAATAAATAGACGGGAATCTAACATGACAAAACCCTTAGGTTAATAACAAGTATTAACCGCTTTCCATGTTTTGTCAACGAGACCAAGTATAAGTGATTAGATAAAGAAATAATTTTCTTCATTTACAATAGCCGTGAGATATCTGTTAGACGTCAAACCAACAAATAATTGATTAAAAAATTGCATAATTTCATAAAAGTACTCGTTACGGCCAAAACAGGATAATGGTGTGGTATTCCTTAGTCTATTACCGGTATTCTTTTAGCTATTGGATTTTTGTTGCATGCATTTCACTCCAATCACACAAATTCTCAAACAGATATCATTATGTATTACTTTGTTTTTTAACATGGATGCTACATTGACATTCAGCTAGAAATGGACAGTGAGTGTCGTTAAGAACGAAACTGTACGGTAAAAGGGAGTGGTTATTTCGATTTTTGCACTGTGAACTTTCCATTATTATGTAGAAACCGAAATATTGTTGAAAGTGGCGTTAACCACAATACCCCTACCCCTAACCCTTATGTAGAAACATTCCAACAGCACCTACATATGGAGTTTATACCTCATTTGATACGGGTTGTCAGTAGAAACATTCTAACAGCACCTACAGATGGAGTTTATACCTCATTTGATACGGTTTGTCAGTAGAAACATTCTAACAGCACCTACAGATGGAGTTTATACCTCATTTGATACGGTTTGTCAGTAGAAACATTCTAACAGCACCTACAGATGGAGTTTATACCTCATTTGATACGGTTTGTCAGTAGAAACATTCTAACAGCACCTACAGATGGAGTTTATACCTCATTTGATACGGTTTGTCAGTAGAAACATTCTAACAGCACCTACAGATGGAGTTTATACCTCATTTGATACAGTTTGTCAGTAGAAACATTCTAACAGCACCTACAGATGGAGTTTATACCTCATTTGATACGGTTTGTCAGTAGAAACATTCTAACAGCACCTACAGATGGAGTTTATACCTCATTTGATACGGTTTGTCAGTAGAAACATTCTAACAGCACCTACAGATGGAGTGTAAACCTCATTTGATACGGTTTGTCAGTGCTTGTTGTTCCCTATAATAATTTGCTTGATAGAAAGTTGTTGTCATCGAGAAAGCTACTGCACCAATGGTTCCTAGTAATTAAGTGGAAGTCATCACTTCGAAACTTCATAACTTGGTTAACCGCTATGGAATATCTGTGTCATAGATGACCATGTATATACCGTATTCCGTTTGTCGTAGTCATAATCTCGTCCTCCATTTCATCTTTCATGAATTGTCAGAAGATTTTTAACCAGACTAAGACGACGGGTGTTACTAGTGAAGCAAGAACAGCATATTCCCCGGGATCACCCGAGTTTACCATCGATGTTTTGTGCGGGTCGTGTTTAGATTGTTTTTGTAGTTTTGTAGATCATTGCTTGGCTATTGATTGTCTGACTTCAATTTTAGGCTTTTGGTTACCTCATTGGTACATTTATTTTATAATGACCATTTTTATAAACAGTTTATGAAAAGAAAGTTTAAACAGTGATATTTTCTAGACTCATCTGTTACGCTAGACGTTTCAATAGCACCGTCGTCTAAGTGGTTAACTGTATTATCATGAATTGTTTGAAAGATTCGCCAAGACATGATGGCATTATTTTGTTTTGGTACGCATAAGATGAAGATGGTGATTGTCATTATATTCTAATGTATAGTCAACCACTACATATGAGTTAGTAAGAGAATAATATGGACTTTACACCTACACAAAAATTAAATTAAAAAAAACCCAGCGTTATTATTGTTTTTCTACATTTCACAGTCAAAGTAGGGTTATCAATAATGACCATAACTGATACATTAAGATGAAGGCGAAACGGTTCCCAGTTTGCAGTTGAGAGGTACTCTGCTCATGTCTATAAATGATTGTTTTTTAATTTCTAATAATCGTAGCCAATCTTTCCAGAATGAACAATTTGTATTCTTGCATTCATTTTACATGTACATCTAAGTTTATATTCATTACTAACGTCAAGTGATTTAACATCAATTATTTTCTCATAAATTGTTATACTTTTTATGCACTTAAAATTAATTTGCAATTTCTGATTTCTTTGATTTAAGATTAATTGTCGTAAAACAAGGTTATAACGAAATTCGTAGGACCTTACAACAAAGCTTATTGTGCATATAATAAAAACGTTGTATCCATAATTGAAACGACAAAAAGACAAAAATCAAATACATTTTGTATATATAAGGGTTGGATTTAACCGCTTTAACCCTGCCACATTTTTGTGCAGGTCCCAAGACAGGAGCTGGATTTCCAGCGTATTATGTCGTGATCTCCATTGTGCTCAGTATCAGAAGTATGCATTTTAGATTTTTGCATACCTTATGTCGCGTTAGTATGCTGTATTTGTCTGACTTATGCTCCTGCCATTTTGCGGAAACGTCATTATGTAGAGATGACAATTATACTATAACTAATTGACGAGTTTCATTATCAAAAATATGTCACGAATGACCAAATAACGCAGTAACTCATGAATGCGTGCAACGCATGAGTGAGTTACAATATTATTTGGTCATGAGTGACATATTTTTGATAAGGAAACTCGTCAATTAGTTATAGTATTTAATATATAGATAAACAAATGTTTCGAATCGAATTTAATATAAAATGAGTTTAATTGCACTATATTAGGTGTGTAGCGTAGAATTACAGAATTTTCCGAGTTAAATAAAAACGATAATTTCACAGTTTCGACAGCGAAATGGCGCGAAATATAGCGAGAGTGAAATTAAAAACGATAATCTCTGCAGAAACGATTATAAGCGATGCATTTTCATATAGTGAAAATGTATAAAGATAAAGAAGTCAAGAAAAATGTCAAAAATATTTTTTTATCAATGTGTGACGTAAAAATGTTTTTGACATTTATTTCACTGAATATGGTACTGCTTTGACAACTATTTTACCTATTTTGTTCCTGTATTTAAATACTGTTATAGTGACATCCGGAACCTTTGAACCGTAATGAGAGCGGGAGGTTTGGCACTTTAAAACCTGATTCAACCCACCATTTCTTTAGAAATGCCTGTACCAAGTCAGGGTCATTACGGTTTTCACAGTTTTCCGGTTTTTGACTGATTTTGTCTGTTTATATAATTATGAATTTTGACTTTCCCTTTGTAAGATTGTTCGGAGTTCGGTAATTTTTCTTATTACCTTTATATATAGCTTATTCACTGTGAAATTATCGTTTTTATTTAACTCGGAACATTCTGTAATTCACAACTATCTATATAATAAATATATATATAGTTGAGAAATCTTATAATATCAATAGGAACCAAATTTATTAGTATTTTCATCCCATATAATGGCAGCCTGTCAAATTGTATCATACCAATAATGTTGTTCTTGTGAATTGAAAATATCGAGTTAGTATAAATTGACAACATTGAAATGAAATTGCATATTTTGTCTTTTAAAAATATATTAAAATTGGCTTCTTGTGATAGATGAAATTTCAACGTTTTCCTATTTTGAAAACAGAATATAAGAATCAGTGACTTTTGAAGCATCATTTTGAAATCATGTCAATGTACTGTCAACTGAATATGATAGCGTCTTCAAACAGTGATATCATTTTTATTTACAGTGGTTTTATTTACAAGAGAAAATTATATTACAATCAATTATCTCGAGCTTGTTGTTACAGGAAGTATTCGGTTTTAAATATAATTAGATTACATAATTCTAAGTGTAATGTTCGCAAGAAATATCTACTATGGGCTTAAATATTAGGAGATAGCTATGCAAATCATCCAAATATATATAATATATATACAGTATATATAGTGCCGTCTTAGCGTTTGGGCGCACGGGGCAGTTGCCCAGGAGGGGGGGGGGGGGAGGGGTGACACGAGCATAAGAGCCCCATGCTAATCTATGTATGCATTTTTTTAATGTTTAAACACTGGTTTTGTTGGACATACCTATACAATAATTATATATTTATTTTTTCTCCACAATTACAGTTTTATTTCTTTGAGTGGTTGTAGGTATCGACCCCATTGTATTGCTTTGCCCAGGGGCCTATGATACTTTTAAAACGGCCTTGTATATACATGTATATAAGAATGGCATAATGAGTGAGTGATTACTGTTTAACGTCAAGTAAACAATTGTCAGCTATATCATGGAGAGGACAGGTTACATATGATGATGAGATCCGCTTTGTCAGCTATATCATGGAGAGAACAAGTTACATATGATGATGAGGTCCGCTTTGTCAGCTATATCACGGAGAGAACAGGTTACATATGATGATGGGGTCCGCTTTGTCAGCTATATCATGGAGAGAACAGGTTACATATGATGATGAGGTCCACTTTGTCAGTTATATCATGGAGAGAACAAGTTACATATGATGATGAGGTCCGCTTTGTCAGCTATATCATGGAGAGAACAGGTTACATATGATGATGAGGTCCACTTTGTCAGCTATATCATGGAGAGAACAAGTTACATGTGATGATGAGGTCCGCTTTGTCAGCTATATCATGGAGAGAACAAGTTACATATGATGATGAGGTCCGCTTTGTCAGCTATATCATGGAGAGAACAGGTTACATATGATGATGAGGTCCGCTTTGTCAGCTATATCATGGAGAGAACAAGTTACATATGATGATGAGGTCCGCTTTGTCAGCTATATCATGGAGAGAACAAGTTACATATGATGATGAGGTCCGCTTTGTCAGCTATATCATGGAATGAACAAGTTACATATGATGATGAGGTCCGCTTTGTCAGCTATATCATGGAGAGAACAAGTTACATATGATGATGAGGTCCGCTTTGTCAGCTATATCATGGAGAGAACAAGTTACATATGATGATGAGGTCTGCTTTGTCAGCTATATCATGGAGAGAACAAGTTACATATGATGATGAGGTCCGCTTTGTCAGCTATATCATGGAGAGAACAAGTTACATAGGATGATGAGGTCTGCTTTGTCAGCTATATCATGGAGAGAACAGGTTACATATGATGATGAGGTCTGCTTTGTCAGCTATATCATGGAGAGAACAAGTTACATATGATGATGAGGTCTGCTTTGTCAGCTATATCATGGAGAGAACAAGTTACATATGATGATGAGGTCCGCTTTGTCAGCTATATCATGGAGAGAACAAGTTACATATGATGATGAGGTCTGCTTTGTCAGCTATATCATGGAGAGAACAAGTTACATATGATGATGAGGTCCGCTTTGTCAGCTATATCATGGAGAGAACAGGTTACATATGATGATGAGGTCTGTTTTGTCAGCTATATCATGGAGAGAACAGGTTACATATGATGATGAGGACTGCTTTGTCAGCTATATCATGGAGAGAACAAGTTACATATGATGATGAGGTCTGCTTTGTCAGCTATATCATGGAGAGAACAAGTTACATAGGATGATGAGGTCTGCTTTGTCAGCTATATCATGGAGAGAACAGGTTACATATGATAATGAGGTCCGCTTTGTCAGCTATATCATGGAGAGAACAGGTTACATATGATGATGAGGTCTGCTTTGTCAGCTATATCATGGAGAGAACAAGTTACATATGATGATAAGGTCTGCTTTGTCAGCTATATCATGGAGAGAACAGGCTACATATGATGATGAGGTCCGCTTTGTCAGCTATATCATGGAGAGAACAAGTTACATATGATGATGAGGTCTGCTTTGTCAGCTATATCATGGAGAGAACAAGTTACATATGATGATGGTGTCTGCTTTGTCAGCTATATCATGGAGAGAACAGGTTACATATGATGATGAGGTCCGCTTTGTCAGCTATATCATGGAGAGAACAAGTTACATATGATGATGAGGTCTGCTTTGTCAGCTATATCATGGAGAGAACAGGTTACATATGATGATGAGGTCCGCTTTGTCAGCTATATCATGGAGAGAACAGGTTACATATGATGATGAGGTCTGCTTTGTCAGCTATATCATGGAGAGAACAGGCTACATATGATGATGAGGTCTGCTTTGTCAGCTATATCATGGAGAGAACAAGTTACATATGATGATGAGGTCTGCTTTGTCAGCTATATCATGGAGAGAACAAGTTACATAGGATGATGAGGTCTGCTTTGTCAGCTATATCATGGAGAGAACAGGTTACATATGATAATGAGGTCCGCTTTGTCAGCTATATCATGGAGAGAACAGGTTACATATGATGATGAGGTCTGCTTTGTCAGCTATATCATGGAGAGAACAGGTTACATATGATGATGAGGTCTGCTTTGTCAGCTATATCATGGAGAGAACAGGCTACATATGATGATGAGGTCCGCTTTGTCAGCTATATCATGGAGAGAACAAGTTACATATGATGATGAGGTCCGCTTTGTCAGCTATATCATGGAGAGAACAGGTTACATATGATGATGAGGTCCGCTTTGTCAGCTATATCATGGAGAGAACAGGCTACATATGATGATGAGGTCTGCTTTGTCAGCTATATCATGGAGAGAATAAGTTACATATGATGATGAGGTCTGCTTTGTCAGCTATATCATGGAGAGAACAAGTTACATATGATGATGAGGTCTGCTTTGTCAGCTATATCATGGAGAGAAGAGGCTACATATGATCATGAGGTCCGCTTTGTCAGCTATATCATGGAGAGAACAAATTACATATGATGATGAGGTCCGCTTTGTCAGCTATATCATGGAGAGAACAGGTTACATATGATGATGAGGTCCACTTTGTCAGCTATATCATGGAGAGAACAAGTTACATATGATGATGAGGTCCGCTTTGTCAGCTATATCATGGAGAGAACAGGTTACATATGATGATGAGGTCCGCTTTGCACTAGACCAACACGCTTTGTTGGATTTTTATAGTGCTCGTGCACTAAAACAACTATTTGCAGGTAGACCTGTCGATCGACACGGAACAATTAGCCTCATTCTGAGCCAACAAGTCTTTGTTCCTACTCGTTCATGCTGCGTGCTTAGTAGAGAAGCAACACATACTACTATTTTTAGTCTATGGTTTGACCTGACCGGGACTCGAACCTACGACTCTCCGCAATCGAGGAGAGCATAGCACAACTACACTACCGATGTGGTTAAGGATGACATAATTATAAAAGAGTGTTGAGCAACTGTTACAGTACAAAATGTTCAGATTTAATAGAATTATCGGTTTAAATTTTAAAATCAAATATTCCTTAACCATTTGAGTGCCACGTATTTTTCCTGGAGAGTGCCAAGCGATTTTTGAAGAAACGTTTACATCGATCGTTCAGTGACGCCGCGCATAGAAACGATTGTTTGACGTTACAATGCCGCTATCTTCGTTGGGGTACAATATGGGTATACGAAAGCATTCAACTGAATGCGATATTCCGTCAAAATAAATATCAACCGGAGCTTCATTGGCCGTAGCTCAAGGAATTTAAAAATATTAATGTTTCAGAATTAATATTTTCATATTTTTTTTTTCGGTTAGAGTTTATTGTTCATTTGAAAGAAACATTGTCATGATTGTGTGTGTCTGGATTCTGGAATGTGGTCTAGTAAGGGAAAGACAACCGAAGCCCAGTTGAAAACGAAGGTCTAGATTACGTTAAACTACATTATACAGTAAATAATGACATTGTGGTAAATGTTTAAAATCTTCATCACAATGTCACAAATAAAATGCACATAATAATTTATTTTATATTGTAAAAGAATCTCCTAAAGTTGTGCTATGATAGGGACCACGCACCTGCTTAGACAGCGTAATGACGAACCATTCCTAGATTTACATCTTTTTCAATGTACATGTATTACCGTGATTAACGTAAAGAAAAGAATACCTAACTGTACAGTAAACATATGTAACATGTACATCTGTCAAAGGTATTCGGAAATGTAAAAAAAATCCCTATGTAATCAACAAATACAAATTGACTTTGATTTTCATATATATTTCAACAAAAAATAAATCCTGAAAATTAAAAATCATGGACAAATTATTTACATATAAAAACCACTCATATAAACATAATAAGCAAATAAAAAAACAAAATATAAACAATTCCGAATGTTTTGGTGTAAAATATGTTAAAATTTATCCAGAAATGACTTCACAATATTTTGGGAAAAATATGGTTTTGGTCGATTATATAATAGGGATGCCAAATTAAATGCGAATTCCGTTTAAATAAATTATTATTATATAGATGTTTATAAATTACCGAATTTTCCAAGTGAAAGAAATTTCGGTAAATCACAATGTGAAATAAATTATTTCTTTTCACACTCGCGTATTTTCCCGCCAAACTGTCATTGGGACTACTTTGTCACTCGTGTGAAAAAATCAATACATTTTTCGGAAACTATGAAATTCATGTTAAAAAATCTATATAATAAACAGGATAATTAATTGGAGAGCGTGAATATCGTAAACATTGTCACTCGTGCCGAGAACGCATGCCATTAAACTCGTGCGCGGAACAAGTTGTTTAATCACTGCGTTCTTCGGCACTCGTGACAATATTTACGATATTCACGCTCTCCAATTAATTATCCTATAAATATACCATAAAAAGACCAAGAGTTGCAGTTATTATAAATAATATCAATGTTATGTAGCCGCCGCCGTGCTTGCCGGGCACTGATTATGGTGAAGCAAAACTCAATTCATACAGGACATTTCCCGAACATTTTAACAATCGATGATATTTTATAATTATTGATTAAAAACCCAATGCGGAAGAATAAAATAAATAAAAAAAGAAAACGCACAAATTGTAGAGACACTCTCAAAACAAAAAAATATCGAGACAAAAACACTAAGAAACCCGCCAAATAAAGACATACTGTCGACGTTATCGTCGTCATAAACAGCCAACGTCGAATTACGTCATCCGATTTGGTCGAGTGCGCGCAAGGTAGAAATGGCTGCCGCCCCAGATCGAGTGTGGGTTGGAGTTTATCAACCGGAACCAGATCAGAACAGGCAACCCCTAAGAAATGAAACCGGGTTAAAGAACATTCCAAGAAGAAATTCTTCGCCAATTACATATTTCTACCTGGGCCCAGTTGTTCAACTTGTTGCTAAATTAACCATGGTTATATTTAACCATTGGTTAAAGATTTAACCATGCATGGGTTAGTAAACCAAGTGGTTAAAAATGAGTTTTTCAACTTCATTTAGCCACTTGGTTAAATGTTTACCATTTGGTTAAAATTTAACCAACCAATAACTGCAGGTTTAATATTTAACCAAGACCAATGTATCCCACAATTCCTTATTTTATCTTAGCAGCAGATAAATAACAAAATAAATATGGCTGACTCAATCCCCCCTTCTCAAGACAAAAAGCAATACAGTTATTAAAATTTAAAAAAAAAAGTGAAATCTTACTTGGGGAATATAAATTACATGTCATTGTCTAAGGTTATTTGTCCTATATTAAAAGTATTTTGTACAAGTTAGTACGGAAGAGTATATGGACCTCGTCTTAGTTGCTTAATAACATTAAAAGAAATGTTAATAAGACGTGTTTAGTGCAAGGGTGTGTTATATAGGTGACGATAACTTCTTATAACTCATTAAACTACTTTTAGTTAAATTTTCTTATTGTCTTACAATTTCAAGGACTGTTAATTTTCATTATGTAAGTTAGCCGTAGAATATTTTCTTTAGTTTCCAACATCTCATTAAAATTGGGTCCATGCATGCCATGTATGTCGAAAGTCTGTTTTTCTCACTGATTTTAATGTGTGAATTTCTTTTTATTTCAATTAGCATGCACAAATTTTTTCATGAATAACAATTAAGAAAAAATATAACCTCCTTTTCAGTATGAAATGAATGGTTGGTGTCTCATATGTAAATCATCCAATTTCTCCAATTGATGAGGAATGTCCATGATGTCATAGAGGTACCACATGCTATTTTTGAAGTTTTATAAAAAAAAAAAAAAATCCAACGCAATTGTACTACCAGCGTATTTTCTGATTGACTTAGATTTTTGGTCGATATTGATTTTTGACATTGTTACTGAAAAGGGGGGATGATATGACTATTTTAACCCCGTCACATTCATATGTGCCTTTCCTATGCAAAGAGCTTTGTAAAAGTCCTTATTTTTCACTATGGTTTTTGTCTTGAAAGGGGTCTTTTACTTCGCATTTTTCGGTCTGTTGTTCATTTACTCTACTTAGCTTTTGTCTAGTCTGTGGCAATATCGTCTTGTAGTGTGGGCATATGTTCGTTGTTGTAAACTGCCAGGTGTTGCCTATTTGAGATTTTTTATTTAGGTCTTTTCTGGAAGGTTGTCTCATGGACATTTATTCCACGTCCCAGTAATTCGTGATCAATTGATAATTTAGAAACGCAAAAGAAATATATTTCAATGAAAAATTTCCAATTCTTTAATTATTTACTCTATGCAAAATCGAAATAAACTTGAAATAAAATTCTAATAAAAGAATCATAGCCAGAAATCATGGGTACTTTTGCTCATGAATATTCATTAGCCAAATCGCGTCATATATGACGTCAGCAAATAAACGTTGAACCAAATTCGGAAGACGCTGATCAATGAACGCTGATGAAAACTCGTATCTATTTTTGTTAATAATATTTTATCACAGTTTTGATCACATAAATAACTTCATAATTATTTGTGATCGTATCAAAATTAATTGTCATCATAGTTTCATTAGGAATCCGATGATGTGTGTAAAAGACTGAAAATACATTACACGTAGTCTGGGCCATATTGCTGTAATCAATCATTGGATAGAAGACATTCAGTTTATGTACACAGCTACTATACTATATTTGTGTATATGATATATTCCTAGAAGTTCAAACAGAATCGGCGAGGTAATTGGCAGAGTGCTCGCCTCGAGTGAGATATATTGTGGGTTCGAGTCGCAGTCGAGTAAAACGAAAGATTGTAAAATTGGAATTTGTTGCTTTTCCGCTTTGCATGCAACATTAAAGAGTAAGTTAGCGATACACAAAGTCCATACTTCTGATTTATATTCTTAGCGATATTAAATATTAAGACGGGATGGAATCGAGTTGAACGACATGTCTACTCGGTGACTGTTGTTTCAGTTAGATAACTATACAAAAAGTTCATACTTCCGAGTAATATCCATAGCGGCATACAGAAAAGTCCAACATCTGAAACAATATATAAAATAACTATGCATGAACAGTTTGAAGATTGATTGATTAATATTTGGTGTTTAACGCCACTTTCAGCAATATTTCAGCTATATCATGGCGACCAGTTTTAGTGGCGGTAGAAGCCGGAGAGAAACATCGACCATGGACAAGCAACTGGTAAGCTTTATCACTTGCGGCTGTGAGTCGAATGCACCCTTTTTGTAATAGGGATCATTCACCGATTCTCCCGTTTGGTGACGCTACTGTTCCAAAAGTAGTTAATTGTGCGTTTGAATCATAAAGACGCTTGTATCTTAACGCTAACCTAATGACGGCACTGAATTATAAAACTTGGATGGTGCAAACATTGAAGCTTAACTAGTACAGCGCGGGTGATATTACCTGTTAGAAGTATAGATTTAGTTGACGAGTATATGTAAAATAAAAGTATTATCTATAAGTCGCAAGAAAAGAGTTTTATTATGACCATATTAAGAAATAAAACGGACGTTTACAAGCCATATCGGCATGTACCTTGGTGTAGCCTATGCATGTTCATAAAAGGCGTACATGATGTTTGGTTACTCACACTGCAATACTGATGAACTTCTTTCCAACATTTTAAAGTATACCTGAATTTCGGGAAATACTACCTCCAAGTGAACAAAATAGAATAATAAAGTCCCTGTCTCCACATACACAATTTTGAATTAATATATCTAGTTCTCTCTATATTGAGGCAATCTTCAAATCTAAATCACACTCTTTAAAATTATTTGGTACAAAATTATACAGATAATATATTCCTTCTTCGTGTAGTGTTATTAACTGTTAAAGATTCGACAACAAGCGGGTTAATCATAGCATTTATTTTAGAAAGATTTTGAGCAGATGTATTATGAATGGCATAATAAATAGTTAAATAAAGAAAATTCGCTGTTTCTTACTATTTTAAATTATTTTCGACAGATTTTGGTAGCATTCAAATATTTTGTACAATCAGACTGGCGGATCATCGTAAAAAACCTGGAACTGCCATACAATGTAAAACTAAAGACTCAAGTGCTGCTCAATCTTCAGTTTTCCGTGTATTTTTTTGTAGACCACTCTTTATCATTTTGTCCTTTTTCGTTTGGCCATTGCATTGCCTGCCCTTCTTCGATTTATGACTTCCGATAACCCTTTTAGCATCAACAAACTTTTCTATCTGTTGACCTATACACGCACCGCTATGCTATCCCAATTATCAAATTTATTTCATTGTAATATATATGTAAAAATATATTGAAGATTACAATTATTTGGCATAATGAACTTTTTAATAGTAAAGGACTAAAGGCAAAGCACATGATTTTTGTAGGTTTATTCCATTCTAATGCAGGTAATAACGTTATTGATAACTTTAGTTAGCTACCTGTTATTGAAATGAACAGTCAAACGATTTAAATTACAATTTCAGTAATGCTACGAAAAAAATCGGGAATTTGCATAAAACCCAGCGTTCCATACAATAAAAAAAATAACATAAAAAATGTAGACGTACACGATTGGAAACGTACGGACTACTGGGTTTGGTGTCTAACATCACTTTCACCAAATTCCAGTGGGGGGTCAGTTTTATTGGTGGAGTAAAACGTGGAGAACACAGAGAAAACCACGGACCTGCCACAATTCACTGGCAAACTTTATAACATAATGTTGTATCGCCTGGGCGAGATTCGAACTCGTAACATTAGTGGTGATAGGTACTGACTGCATAGGTAGTTGTAAATCCAGCTACCAAACGATCACCACGAAGGCCCCTTACGGACTACTGAAATAAATATTGTAGAACTAGATACATATGGTAACTATCGTGATAAAACATTACATAATAACAAAATATATACTTTATTTGGTATACTGATACCCTAATGAAGAATTTGCTAAATTTTGAAAATGAATTGATTGAAAATAGAAATCGTGATTTTAATGGTAAAAAGTGGGAAGGGAGGGGATGAGAATCTAAAAATATTTTTTTTTTGGTGTGGCTTAAATATTTTTTGCTGAAATTTTTTGAAAATAATCATAAATGTGTTCCCTTTGAATTGTTAATTACAAACATAAATTTATTATTGCTATTAATTAATTTTTTTTATTATTGGCCGTTTTTAGATTTATTTTGAATAAGCTCCCCTTTTATTTGATATACAAAGTACCAACTATGCTACTTGAAAAGGTGTCTATGCACACAGACATTCTATTTGTTCATTGTTACAAGTTTTTTTTATTATTACTTGTTCTTTTTCTGTGTTTGTTGAAAATTGTATATTACTGACTAAAGGTTTAGATGAATTTGTTGTGTTCCTGTGTATTGTACATGTATGGTTTTGATTTTTTATCCTTTTACCCAGATTTTTATTATTAGTCATAAAGGGACAATTTTTTCCCAGAACAACAATTCTGTTTCAGAGTGCATTTTTGTTCAGATACAAAAATGTAGCATCGAAATCTTTTTATCAGAATAAAATACACTCTTTTCCCCTAATGCTAATACAAAGAAATGAAATGTGATACACCTATACACCGTTAGGAATTTAATTAATAACCTAATATCCCTGTCGTACGGTAATCAACTATTCCAGCGCAATGGTTGTAAGTATAAGATACAGTACTATTAAAAAAAAAGAAGCGACCTGTATTGAATATCCCGCAATACGGGTAACTTCTTTTGTTTCATAGTAGTTTATCTAACTTGTACAATAATGTTATAAATTATAAAATTAAAAAAAGTCGTGAGAACAGTTTTGTTTGTGAACGAAATGTACAGAATTTTCCCATTCATGTTATAAGGGCATTATATATTGACGTGTTCTTGTACCTAACGTTAACAATTCAAGCGTCATCGAGATTAAAACGTTCCGCTAACCACTTATGGAACAACAGCGACGTCTGTCGAAAGAAATTTGGTGAATGATCCCTATTTGCAAAGCCGGGCGCGAACATACGCCGTATTGGTGATATGCTTGCATAAGTTGTTTGGTAATCCAACTACCTAACTCATTGAGCCACCCGGGTCCTAAAAGTTTGAAGATACCAGAGGTGTATTTAAAAGCCGCAAGAAAGACAGACAATACAATGTTCAAAAAGAAAAATAAAGACAAAGAGGCAAATAATGGCCGTCATAACACTACAAAAAAACTAAAGATTGAACAGGACGAACCGCACTAAAACAGTGCTGAACTCAGGTGCTCTGGAAGGGTAAAAAAAAGGAACTTGTTTAGTTCAATGTATAAGACATGGACACAATTAGATTCGGGTATAAACGTCTTTAGTTCAATATACATGTACAATGTATAAGATATGGGTACAATATTATGCTTAAATTTAAAACTCGGTTATTGTATTGTAAATATAATTGTATGTCAATTTATTGTAACGTTTATTACTTTATTACATTAGTAGTATATGGGTACGGACAAAGTCGTATTTGAGGAGGATCGATGAGGAGGATCGGACCATTGCGCATGCTTGACCGGAAGTGACAGGAAGTCTCGTGACCGGAAGTGACGTTAGTCACGTGTCCGGAAGTATGTTCTACGCATGCGCAACCGGAAGTTGCGCAATATCCGCCCTAGTGAGGCCTTTTTCACAGGAAGTGACAAAGTCACGTGACCGGAAGAGGTCCTGTCCGGCCTTACTATTTTTTCCCCGTACTTTTTTCCCCGTATTTTTCCCCCGTACTTTTTTTCCCGTATTTTTTTTCCGTACTTTTTTTTTAGTAGTAGTAGTACATCATGTTGGTTTGGGGTGTTCTCTGCGACGTCCGCGTCCTATGACCATAGGAAACTACCACCCCTTTTATTTTCATATATTAGGTGTTCTCTACGACGTCCGCGTCCTATTACCATAGGAAACTACTCCCCCCTTTTTATTTTCATAAATTAGGTGTTCTCTACGACGTCCGCATCCTATAAACATAGGAAACTACCTCCCCCTTTTATTTTCATATATTATAGTGTATATATATATGTTGTGTAGTACCCCAAGGGTGTCCGCGTCCTATAACCTTCTACGAACTAGCCCTTATCATTATATGCCCATTTTATTTTCATAATTACATTATTTATTTCAATAATGGTTTTCGGATATGTTGTGTAGTACTCCGCGTTCTCACTGTGTGGTATTTCTAAGAGTACATTTGATTAGTAGCACAACATGTTGGTTGGGGTGTTCTCTACGACGTCCGCGTCCTATAGCCTTCTACGAACTAGCCCTTATCATTATCTGCCCCTTTCCCGCCATTTTATTTTCATTTTCTGCTAGCCCTTTCACTCATTATCTGCCCCTTCCCCGCCATTTTATTTTCATAATTACATTATTTATTTCAATAATGGTTTTGACCTACGGTGTTTTCGGATATGTTGTGTAGTACTCCGCGTTCTCACTGTGTGATATTTCTAAGAGTACATTTGATTAGTAGTACACAATGTTGGTTGGGGGTGTTCTCTACGACGTCCGCGTCGTAAAACCTTCTACGAACTAGCCTTTATCATTATCTGCCCCTTTCCCGCCATTTTATTTTCATTTTCTGCTAGCCCTTTCACTGATTATCTGCCCCTTCCCCGCCATTTTATTTTCATAATTACATTATTTTTTTCAATAATGGTTTTCACCTACGGTGTTTTCGGATATAGATTATGTTGTGTAGTACTCCAAGTAGTCTATCGCGTCCGCGTTCTCACGGTGGTATTTCTACTAAATAACCTAAGTTTGTGTATGATCTTAAAAGGTCTTTAAAATGTATATGTATTGACACCGCATTTAAAGCTCTTGCTTTAAATATTTGTATGGCCTTAAAAGGGCCGTTAAAATACGATGGTTGGCTTCAGGAAGAAAGCCAACCATCATCCTCTTCTGGTTGGTCGTGGAGTACAGGGTATGATGTGACGACTAGATGTTTCCAACAGTCGTACACAATCAACACCCCCGTACATTCTTTCCTTTCAGGACCCCTAGACAGCCCCACTAGAGAGTCCATGGGCATCTCTAGTAGGACTTTTCTCTGTTGTTCGTTGTAGGTTTGTCCGCCTAACCTCCGAAATTCTTGGTTGTTGTTGACGAACAAACCTACAGTGTCTTGAATCACATCCCACAACCAGACAGACTTCACACTTGGGTAATAAGTTGTCAGCAACTGGTCCGCCATATCAACACCTCCCATTAATTTGTTATACATGAAAACTGTTTTTAGAACATCATGTTCAACACCTCTTGAATTTGCATAATTTCCGAAACTGAAAGATTGATTGATTGATTTTTTTGTGTTTTAACGCCACTTTCAGCAATATCTTGGACTTATACAATTGTTTTATGGATTTCTCTGGAAAAAAAATAGTTCTGATATATTACACAAATGGTGGTGTACGATATTGGATTCATTCAAATTATTTACCATTCCTCAATAAAAACAAAAACGGTTTGTATATATTGAGAGTTTGGTTTCTTACTCCAACATATACCCACCATCCACCCTAGAAATCTTAAGGTTATTACAAAACTTATCCAACAAGTCCAAGGTACAAATGATATTTTCTTCATGCAAATTTATTACAAAATGTACTCGAATCTTTTCAAATAGCTGGAGAACACAATATATTTTAGAGCAATGGGAATTCTTTGAAATAAATTTAAATCACAGGAGAATTTTAAAACTTAACTATGTTGGGAATATCATTGAGTGAGTTGTGTAAGTGAGTGAGTAAGAAATGAAGAAAAGTAAGTTGAATAGTGAAAAGATTTGGAACATACAGAAGAACAGTAAGTTGAATAGTGAAAAGATCGGGGAAATATGGAAGAAAGGTAAGTTGAATAGTGAAAAGATATGAAAAATATGGAAGAAACCCAAGTTGAATAGTGAAAAGTTTTGGAAAATACAGAAGAAAATTGTGAAAAGATATGAAAAATACGGAAGAAAAGTAGGTTGAATAGTGAAATGATTTGGAAAATACAGAAGAAAATTGTGAAAAGATATGAAAAATATGGAAGAAAGGTAGGTTGAATAGTGAAATGATATGGAAGAAAAGTAAGTTGAATAGTGAAAAGATATGGAAAATATGGAAGAAACCCAAGTCGAATAGTGGAAAGATTTGGGAAATACGGAAGAAAGGCAAGTTGAATAGTGAAATGATATGGAAAATATGGAAGAAAATTGTGAGATGATATGGACAATATGGAAGAAAATAATGAAAAGATAGGGAAAATAATGAAAAGATAGGGAAAATATGGAAAATATGGAAGAAAAGTAAATTGAATAGTGAAATGCTTTGGAAATTATGAAAGAAAGATAAGTTGAATAGTGAAATGATATGAAAAACACGGAAGAAAAGTAAGTTGAAATGTGAAAAGAGATGGAAAATACAGAGGAAAAGTAAGTTGAATAGTGAAAAGATAGGGAACATGGGTGGTGGTGGAGGTGGTGGTGGTGGTGGCAAACTGTTGTAAGAAATGTAATTATTGAAATAAATAATGTAATTATGAAAATAAAATGGCGGGGAAAGGGGCAGATAACCAGTGAAAGGGCTAGCTCGTAGAAAATAATAAGGTTATAGAACGCGGATAATGAAAATAAAATGGCGGGGAAGGGGCAAATAACCAGTAAAAGGGCTAGTTCGTAGAAAATAATAAGGTTATAGGACGCGGATAATGAAAATAAAATGCTCGCAGGTGAATATGGTCATGGTCCGTCAAAAAGACAAAATGCCAATGACGATTCTGTCACCGTATATATTGTTCGGACGCGGACGTATTACAAGTCTGTTTGGTTCAATTCTTACAATCTTTGAAATAAATAATGTAATTATGAAAATAAAATGGCGGGGAGATAACCAACGAAAAATGATAATAGGACGCGGACATCCAAGAGAGGTGGTGGTGGTGGCAAACTTTTGTAAGAAATGTAATCATTGAAATAAATAATGTAATTATGAAAATAAAATGGCGGGAAAGGGGCAGTTTCATATGGTTATAATATGTATATTATTTAATATGGGAGCGAAGCTCCCATAGCCAGAATATCACTAGGTCAACAGGGGTTAGGACCCACTACGAAGTTAGGCGAGCGCCAATGGCGCGAGAATTAGAACTAAGAACAAGTTTCTGGGTGAGGATCTATTCTTAACAGTTAATTCTATACTATCAATGAGGAAGATCGATTGACGTCACCCAGCTTGCTTATGACGTCACTGAGAGGTTTGAAAGTACCATTGATCGATAGATAAATGAAAGGGCTACAAGTTACGAAAAAGGTACGAAGTGACGAAAAAGGTACGAAAAGGTTACAAAGAGATTACGAAATAAATTACCAAGGTACGAAAAAGGTACGAAGTTACAAAAAATGTACGAAGTTACGAAAAGGTACGAAATGGTTACAAAGATGGTACGAAATTACGAAAAAGGTATAAAGTTACGAAGAAGGTACGAAAGGGTTACGAAGAGGTTACGAAATAAGTTACAAAGTTACGAAAAGATACGAAGTTACGAAATAAGCTACGAAAGGCCTTGGTTGCGAAGTTACCAAGTTACGAGATAGTAACGCCACCTATCGGGATAATTTGTTATGACGTATTGTGATGCAATATATGAAAATAAAAGGGGCAGAAAACCAGGGCTAGTTCCAGTAACCATGCTAAATATAGGACGCGGAAGTCTTAGAGAACACCCCAAGAACACTTCTGAAGGGGTCACGTGATCTTCGGTCACTACAGGTGTTGCACAATTTCCGGTTGTGCATGCGCACACCCAAGGGAACCCCGAAGGGATCAAGTGACCTTCGGTCACTACAGGTGTTGCACAATTTCCGGTTGTGCATGCGCACACCCAAGGGAACCCCGAAGGGATAAAGTGACTTTCGGTCACATCCGGTAGCCATGTTACTACTACTAAGAAAAAAACGCGGGGAAAAAGCCGGGCATGCGCAGAACATACTTCCGGACAGGGCATCTTCCGGTCACGTGACTTTGTCACTTCCAGTCAAAATGCCCCACTAGGGCGGATATTGCGCAACTTCCGGACAGGGCACGTGACTGACGTTACTTCCGGTCACGTCACTTCTGGTCACGTGACTTCCGCTTGCTCCCCATTGCTCCCCCGCAAATTTCCGTGCCCATATACTACTTACATTGCAGCAAAAAAACACAAACAAAATAAAAATAAAAAAAAACAATTAAAAAAAACAAAGCAAAGCAAAACAAACAAACAAACAAAACAAGCGAATAATATCACAGTCAAGAGTATCCTATATATCAATTGAATGTAGTCGGACCAAGGACGAAATTGAAATCAACGATTCGGAATGGCTTTTTTATGAAATGACACAGCTTATTAATTTGTACAATGGACTTGTAGTCCTTGCTACATACAGGTTATCAATATATATATATATATATGTGAACTATTCAATGAAGCACCAATAGTAAACTGATAGAGACTCTTAAATCACAGGCTGGAAATCAAACTGGTGCAGTGCAAATAACCAATTTATTTTATTTACATATAAAATTATTACAGCTGATTGGAAAACAATTCGTGTTCAACCGGTTGACGAAAGAATTGTTATACTAATGAAAAACAAAATGAGATGTATATGAAACGTTGATGTAATTATGCGTATGAAAATTACTAATTCAGGAAAAAGAAGAGACTGAGGCTATATTATAAGTACACGATAATAACATGGGCACTTACAGAACATAAGCAACAAAATATATATCAGAATCACAGGCACTTGTTTCTGGTAATTTTTTTTTACCTAGATACTATATATATACTACAAGGTATGTAACCGTTCATTTGTAAAAAATCTAGGTCATCGCGATTTTCGCGTTTTTTCAACTCGACGGACGCCAGCATGGCCTACATCATCTGAAACTACGATAATTTATCTACAAAATGATGTATAAAACACCTACCTTTGCTGAACCTCAACAATGCAACAGACCTTTTTCCACGGGTCAGTTATCAGCTTTCATCATCCAGTTGGTCACCTGGCAAGTTCAGAACCGATCTCCTCAAGCAGGAAAACGAGAAAATTGACAGTTTGTAGATTTATCGAGACTTCAATTTACTTCTGACGAATCGGAATTTATCCCCGATTACATTTAGACTCCCATGATGAAAAAATATTGAAAATTTAACTTGCATCTTTGTCAAGAACAACTTAGAAATGCACGAGTGTCACAATTTTCGTCATGTTTTTCGTGGGACGATTGATTTTGCGAGAGTTACACTTCATATACAAGAATAAACTATGCATGTTTCTAATCGTGAAACCATTCGCCACAGCATAGCATTCTCTGATTTTGCAATATTCGAGCAGTAAAAAAGAAAATTTCAATTTTTGACATGTACATACCTTGCGAAGCGTCTTCTTGAACTCTCCTCCACCAAAACCGGAAGTTATCCTCACGAATTTCTTTGCAGAACCAACTGTTCTGCTTGTGCCGATTACCAGCCGTGATATTACATGTATATATAAAACGTTTTAATGATGAATCTGACTCTTTCTACGATTTTTTTTTTAATTTGGATTGTGGATTTTGGAACTTTTCCGACAGTGTGGGATTTTTCTTTTTCATTTTAGTCAAACATTTATTATGAGTATTTACTTTCTTAGTTCCGTGTTGTGATGTCCGTTACGATTTCCACATAAAACAATGTTCGGTTCGTCTTTTCCTCCAGTTGTAAATCCAGCTAGCATACGACCACGACGTCCCCTAAAAAAGAAAAAGAGAAGGGAGTAGTTGCGTCTGGTAATGCTGTTTGCCATTGTGGCTCGAATTGTTGTGGTTGGAGAAATTGTTGACACTTGCCGTTCAACATTTGTTTTCCATTTCCTGTGTGAATGAATGTTTTAACCTATTGAGTGTCCTCTAGGACAATAACACAATTCAGCTGAAGTTTTAAAGTTCATAGTTTGCATGTAAACAAATTTAAAATATCAAATATCCTATTTATAAGAAGGCTATATTTGCAACAGTGTCATTTTTTAATGCCTTGGAGCAATCCGATTTTACAATAATATCGTTATTTTCTTTTATTGCTCGTTTGTGGAAGTCCCTGAAGTCATTTTTGATATTTAAGCTAATCAAGACAACAAGCCTAAAAGTATGTCATTTTGTTTTCATTCAAGAAGATAGATATTGATTTAATCATTTCAATAACATTTTTAGTAATCTGCAAACGAAATTCGCTGAATTTCAGCTAGTTTTATTCATTCTTTAAAATCTAATCTTTCAAAAGTCATTCATTCATACATTTTAATAAGCGAGTGATTGTTACTTAACGCCAAAATGAGCAATTTACCAGCAATACCATGGTGAGAACAAGCTACATACGATGATATGATTGATGATGATGATGTTCTTTTTGTACTAGACCAACGCGTTTAGTTGGATATTTTTATCATTAGTGCAAGCTTACTGCAACAACAGTCGACATGTAGACATGTCGCTACACTCGTGCATTCCGAGACAACCAGTCTTTGCTTATACTCCGTAATACCACGTGCTTAGACGAGAAGCAGCATATACCAATTTTATATTTGTTGATTTGACCATACTGGGGCTTGCACAAACGATCTTCGGCACTCGCTTAAAGATGCTCGATGATGTATGAAAAGAGCTTGAAGATATCAAAGGGGTAATCAGAATTCGTAAACCGAAGAAGGACAGACAACACAATGGCCACAAGAAAAAGGACAAAATGACAAACAACAATCTGCAAAACATACACATAAAACTAAAGATCGAGTAACACGAACCCCACTTAAAAACAGTGGGTGAACTCATGTGTTCAGGAAGGGTAATCAGTTCCTGCTCCACTAGTGACACCCGTCGTGTTAATCTAGTTACAAACCCGGTGATAAGTAATGAATCAGGAAAGGACCGGGAAATGTTTACGACAAGTGGAACATATCCGTGGTAATTTTAAATAACAAACGAAAATGTAGCTATTAATTTAAAAAACAGACCTAAGCCTAAGAGGACAACTGATCGTAGCCATTGGCTGTTGGCAATCCTCGTTAAACAAATAAAGAATTAAATAAAAGAAAAAACAATTAAAAAAAACGTAAATGTTGCTATTAATTTAAAAAACATACCTAAGCCACTCGTGAGACAATCATGGCACGCGCATACCTTTATCACTTCATTATCACTTATTGTAAGACTCAACAAAGACGTTCATTATCTGAATAGAGACCATTCACCCATTTTCTCCCCATGTGGCGTCGCTGTACCAACGGTGGTTAGGAAAACGTTTGTTTTCCGATAAACGCTTGTAACCAATGTAATCAAATGACAATAGCATTACCTACGCGGTGTCCTTGATCTGAAGCGTTGCGTAATAAGACGGTAGGCACGGCCTATATAGAGGACGGAAGTGAACATAATAGATTTTAATTTGATATTTCCAATACTTGTTTTTCTAGTTTATTTCACAGTGACCGGTAAGAATCATAGGGCATAATGCCTGCAATGGCAATGTAAAATTGCATGTACGTGGTTTTTTTTTACTTCATTTGGTGTCTAATGACGTAAAATTGCACACGAGTTTTTTTTTGCTTCATTTGTTGTCTAATGACATAAAATTGCACATGAGTTTTCAGACTAAATTGAACCCGATTGAAAATTGTACACGTATTTTTTTTCACACTGTATAGGGTCTAACCATGTAAATTTGCGTACTCGCTTTTGCTTCAAAAACAATGCAAAAAGAGTTTTAAGATCCCCAAGCCCAAGGGAAGGCAATACAATGGCCAAAAGAAAAAGGACAATCACTGATCTACAAAACACTACACAGAAAACTATCATTTCCCCCACAGCGATATATTTTTTCACAGGAAACAAAAATCAGATTTTTATTTTTTGGACATAAAAAAAAATCAGTAATTTCCATTCAAATTTTTATCATAAATTTCTCGTTGAGAACTGTAGGGCTGGATTAATGATATTTTTGCATCTTTCGTGTCAATTTATTTTGTTTCTTTAAAATTTCACCACATAATTAATATATTTTTTTTTCAGAAAAAAGCATCCTAAAAGTTAAATGGTCATCCCTTTAATGACATGAATGTGTGTCTCGACCGCGTCCATGCAGCTTCGTATAATACGAACCGCAGCGGTGGCGTAATGGTTAGAGTGCTCGCCTCGAGTGCGGTAGATCGTGGGTTCGAGCCCCGGTCGGGTCATATCAAAGACTATGCAAATTGATATTTTTGCTTCTCAGGTAAGCACGCAGCATTAAGGAAAAAGAGCAAAGACTCGGAATCAGGATAATGTGTCCGAGTGGGGCGACATGTCTATCCGCGGACTGTTGTTTTAGTGAGCTAGCATTATAAAAATCCAACTCAGTGTGTTGATCTAGTACAAAGCGGACCTCATCATCATCTCATTGAAAATTAATTTGTTCTCGCCATGATATAGCTGAAAAATTGCTGAATTGACGTTAAACAACAACAATCACTCGTATAATACGTGTCCGGATTTCAAGAACATTATGCAAGAAAATTCAACAGTTTAATTATTGCTTCTGATTCGCGGATTTGTCCCGATAAGATTGATTCCTTAAAAGGTAAACCTTCAAAGAGATAAGTTGCATGTTAATGCTTGGTGCTTTAACCATTCATATGCTTTTCTTCTATCATCATATGTAGCACTATCATGTAATTTAATCAACACCGCCCAAATATATTTTCAGAGGCGGATTTAGAGGGGGCGTGCGGGGCGTGCGCCCCCCCCCCCCCCTAAAATTCGCAAAGCATATGCTATGCAACGTTAATTAAGCAGTTCAACAAACAACTCTTTCATGAATGGTCAGTAGTTCAAAGATTATTCCATTCTGATTGGTTCCGAGGTACCAGACATCAACTATTTTCTCACGCTAATTAAGCATTATTTCTTCAGTCAATTTTACAACTATAAGAAAAACAAATCTTTACAGATCAAAGCATTTAGTAAACTTAATTCCTGATACTGATGTTCTTTCAACATCAGTATCATTCATAACCAGATACAAATTGATGAATTACACGCAGAAGACATCTTCATGTATTTTGGAATTCCCCGTACACATTTACAATATGTTAACATTAATGCTGCAAGAAACGATTCTGATCATCTAATTTAGTTACGTTAGCTAATCAGAAATCAACAACAAGTTGATGTATTGACAATTTTCGCTTTTGTTTGTCTAAGCAAGAACGGTCGAATCATACGTTTTCAATGAATGAATCAAACGACGAAAAGAAAAACTCCATCCGGACGGGAAGTATTAACTAGAACCACCCGAAAGGACAAGCGCCGAAAGTACAGACCAATTAGTGAAATGAGGAATGCTTTAAAACTAAACCAATAGTTCTTTGAAAGGTTAAAATATCATGATTGATCAGTCATGAGTTGAACAATTCGCATCACGGTTGTTCAAAAAAAGTTTTACTTTAGGTTCTTATAATCTGACAAAACATACTGTTAACAATTATCCGACAAAATTAAGACTCAAAGTCAAGTTTTTTTGGTCTGATAAAAATGGTGTGGTTGGTTCAAAATTGTCGTTCAAATAAATGTATGCAATTCCTCAAACCCCCAGAGCTTCCGGGGGGCTAAGCCCCCCTGGGCCTCCTACCAGGGCTCTACCCTCTACCCGCTGGGGACCTAAAAGCGGTCCCCAGACACCTCGCCTACTCACGCCCCCCTAACCACAAATCCTGGATCCGCCCCTGATTTTGTATTTAGTATAGAGGTTGTTAAATAGCTTGTATTACCGTTGAAATGAAACAGTACACTTCTTGTTTCGTGACGGCCAGTTTTATACGGCCCGTTTTATTGGTGGAGGAAACCAGAGTTCCCTGAAAAAACCACCGCATATAGAAATCGCATTAGTATTATTACCAATCAATAATAGTCAAGCGACTGTTGATGAAAAATAAAATCCACACATGACTGTTGATGAAAATAAAATGTACACATGACTGTTCATGAAAAAAAAATCAACATTATCTATAATACGACCCAGGTATTCACGTTTGAATTTTATTTATCAAAATCTTCAGAATGTTTGATGCCTTTATTTGAATGGCTTAAGATAAAGCTGAAATCGTAAAATTTTTAATTTTGCTTTTTTCAATTTTCGCAAAATTAGAGCCCACGCGAACAGTTTGACTAAAAAACGCCAAATTAGTACCCCTTCGAAAATAACCACTTCAATAGTAGATTAATAAATGTAGATATTTATGTTTGAGACAGAATATGTTTTTAACATCATGTATGTAATTGTTGTTTACGGCAATTTTTCAGCTATACTCACGACGGGAACAAGTTAATTTTCAATGAGATGAAGATGAGGTCCCAACACGCTTAGTTGTTTTGGTTTTTTTATAATATATATATATATATTATATATATATATCTAATATATATCTTAAAAATGATATAGGGGTGCATATTTTTTTATTAATAAAGTTATATGTCTTAAAGACAAGCCAATGTGGTTGGAATCCGGAACAGAACAGTACATAAAATTCGCCAAGAATAATTAATGTACGTGAAATTGATCGAAATTATTTGATTCTAACCATTAATAAACGATTATTTACCATGAAAGTAGAAAATCACGATACAACAAAACTAGGAAACCAACACGAAAATCTTTTAAAAAGGGAAATACAAAGAATGTGAACAAATATCAAACTTTGTTTAACAACGTACGTACACGTGTACTATAGTTTCCTCATTCAACAGTTATATTGTACGTATGCTATGCGTATTTACTAATTACAAAATTATTGAAAATATTGATTTTTGCTCATGGAGAACATAAGAAAAAATTAATTAGAATGTATTCAATTTTATTTTATAATCGCATTCACAGTTAGTAACAGGTGCCCGTGACGCAGATATGATTGCAACGTTGTCCTTGTCTTATTTCAACGTAATGAAGTGATCACTTTAGTAATTTAGTAACATGTCAGAAGATGGTTACAACTTATGATGCATTTGTTGTTAACTTGAGGAATATTGTTATACAAATAAAAAATAATTATTGTTGGATAATTAGATAGAAATTGTGTTTGAAATATTAGTTTACATAGATTACAAACGTCTAAGCGATAATAAAACGCTCCGCTAACCACCGTTGGTACTCGAGCGACACCTGTTGAGTAAATTTGGGTGAATGGTCTCCATTGAAGCGGTTGCCACAACTCATAGCTATGAGTCGGTCGGTTGAAAAATTCAAGGTTGCTGACTGACAATCTTTATCTTGTCGAGGGTGGTACCCAGGGGAATTTCGTGATATGTAAATAGGACATGGTTTCTCCGCTTCGGGATACCAACGGCCGGACGAAAGATGTATGTTCACGTGACTTCCGGTGACGTCCTTTCCGATGACGTCACTTTCGGTAGCACACCTTTCCCAAATTATGATGGCCTGTAGATCCTCAAAACAGTCGAAGTACTGATCAAACCCCTAACATACGGCTGCCGCAATACTCACAGAGTAATGATGAAGAACCCTATTATATTTTGAAAACCAATAATCCGTTTTGTTTTGTTTTGGGAACCTCTATACTGTAATGTATTTTATGTAATATAGTCACTGCTATTGTTGTCTGTGTCACGTAAACAGGATCCACACATGTAATACTATAAACATTTTAATTGGACACCAGTTATTTAATGATTTTATTTTTATAAATGATGGGAAATGTTTTACTACATAGTATCAGATAGAAATGGTGAAATGTATCAACGATCGTACAGTGTTTATCAACCGTAGACGTTCACTGGTGGATGATCAGCAATTGGTCAAATTTATCAATATATTTCAGCCTGGTAGTAGATTGGTAAGACAATTCATATTTAATCTTCAGCTCTTGTAGAGGAGCTAACACCATCTCATTGGGCAACATTGTATTAATGTGGTTGCTTTGAGAAGCTATAACATGCTGTAGTATTGATAGTAAAATATATTCTGGGCCGAAAATGAAAATTTAGGAAAATAATAAAACTTGTAAAAAATAGATTGTGACGAAAATGATTTTTTATATTTTTTTTATGAAAGGACGGGAAAATGATACGCGGAAAATGACGTCACGTACGCGGAAAATGACGTCACGCACGCGGAAAACAAGTAACGTTGCAAGTTATATTCGTTTTACAGAGTTGTAATATGTTTATATAGATTTCACTGTTCTGAGAGTAAACACCACAATATCATAGTCATGGCGTATGAAGTTAGGATTTTAATCATTCTTTTATATTTCCAGAATTAGCAAAACAGAATTAATCTTGGGAAATCAGCAAACATGGAGAGGAGAACATTTGATTTGAAAGAATCATTAGAAACAATGAAAAAAAGGTATGGAACATATGGAAGGAAAGAAAGTTGAATAGTGACAAGATTTGGAAAGTATGGAAGAAAAATCAGTTGAATAGTGAAATGATATGGAAAATATGGAAGAAAAGTAAGTTGAAAAGTGAAATGATATGAAAAATATGGAAGAAAGCCAAGTTGAATAGTGAAAAAATATGGAAAATATGGAAGAAAGCCAAGTTGAATAGTGAAAAGATATGGAAAATACAGAAGAAACCAAAGTTGAATTGTGAAATGATATGGAAAATATGGAAGAAAGGTAAGTTGAAATGTGAAATGATATGGAAAATATGGAAGAAAGGCAAGTCAAATAGGCAAAAGATTTGGAAAATACAGAAGAAAATTGTGAAAAGATATGAAAAATATGGAAAATATGGAAGAAAAGCATTTTTGTTTCTTTTACAAAACAATTAATACTGCCTGTAATTTATTTAAGTTTACATTATGCCCTACAGTAAGGGGGAATAACTCTGTATCTGAAGGGATAAATCTGTAATAGGGGGGCATAACTCTTTATGTGGGGAATAAGTTACACCTCTGTATGTGCAAGGATAATATTAAAGTAGGGGAAATAACTCTTTATGTGGAGGTTTAACACTGCAGTAGGGGACATAACTCTTTATGTGGAGGAATAAAATACAACTCTGTATGTGCAAGGATAATACTACAGTAGGGGTACATAATCCTGTGTGTGGAGGTTTAACACTGCAGTAGGGGACATAACTATTCATGTGGAGGAATAAGTTACAACTCTGTATGTGAACATATACCTGTGCAGAAAGAGAAATACTATATAATACGTATCAAGAAATGGCTATTTGGAAATCGATTGTTACACTTATATACAGAGAGTTACTTGCCCTTGGCAGGAAAATAGATATATTTAAACTTATATACAGATATTTGCTTGCCTTTGGCAGGTAAACTATACTAAAAGCCTGTTCAGGAAGTAAGTTTTCTTACTGCTCTAAAAATAGAACACTGTGTTAGGCTGTCATGTAAAATAAATTTGATTGTGGAAATCTGAAACTCATCAAGATAGGAAAATGACTAGCAAAAATTTAGTAAAATCTATAATTCTCATAAAAATGTAGATAGATAGGTAGGTAGGTATATGTCTTTGTAAATAAAAGATTAGGTTGATGGTGTTTAATGCCACATTCAACAATATTACAGTTATATCATGGCAGTTTGTACATAAAGGAGATATCATAACTGTTAATGCTTGTTTCTGATAACTGGAAAACATTGCCCAATACTCTTTTCAAATAGCTGGAGAACACAATATACTTTAGAGCAATAGGAATTCTTTGAAATAAATTTAAATCACAGGAGAATTTTAAAACTTAATTATGTGGGAATATCATTGAGTGAGTTGTGTAAGTGAGTGAGTAAGAAACGAAGAAAAGTAAGTTGAATAGTGAAAAGATTTGGAAAATACAGAAGAAAAGTAAGTTGAATAGTGAAAAGATCGAGAAAATATGGAAGAAAGGTAAGTTGAATAGTGAAAAGATATGAAAAATATGGAAGAAACCCAAGTTGAATTGTGAAATGATATGAAAAATAAGGAACAAACCCAAGTTTAATAGTGATAAGATTTGGAAAATACAGAAGAAAATTGTGAAATGATAGGAAAAATATGGAAGAAACCCAAGTTGAAGAGTGAAAAGTTTGGAAAATACAGAAGAAATTGTGAAAAGATATGAAAAATATGGAAGAAAAGTAGATTGAATAGTGAAATGAAATGCAAAATATGGAAGAAAATTGTAAAATGATATGGAAAATATGGAAGAAAATAGTGAAAAGATAGGGAAAATATGGAAAATATGGAAGAAAAGTAAATTGAATAGTGAAATGCTTAGGAAATTATGAAAGAAAGATAAGTTGAATAGTGAAATGATATGGAAAACACGGAAGAAAAGTAAGTTGAAATGTGAAAAGAGATGGAAAATACAGAGAAAAGGTAAGTTGAATAGTAAAAAGATAGGGAAAATGGGTGGTGGCAAACTGTTGTAAGAAATGTATTTATTGAAATAAATAATGTAATTATGAAAATAAAATGGCGGAGGAAGGGGCAGATAACCAGTGAAAGGGCTAGTTCGTAGAAAATAATAAGGTTATAGGACGCGGATAATGAGAATAAAATGGCGGGGAAGGGGCAGATAACCAGTAAAAGGGCTAGTTCGTAGAAAATAATAAGGTTATAGGACGCATATTATTTAATATGGGAGCGAAAACCATAGCCGGAAGATCACTAGGCCAACAGGAGTAAGGGTCCAATACGAAGCTAGGCGAGCTCCAATGGCGCGAGAGTTCGTACTAAAAGCAAGTGTCTAAGTGAGGTCTATTCTTAACAGTTAATTCTAATACTATCAATGAGGAAGATCGATTGACGTTACCCAGCTTCCTTATGACTTCACTGGGAGGTTTGACAGTACCATAGATCGATAGATAAATGAAAGGGCTACAAGTTACGAAAAAGGTACGAAGTTACAAAAAAGGTACGAAGTTACAAAAAGGTACGAAGTTACGAAAAAGATACGAAAAGGTATGAAGTTACAAAAAAGGTACGAAGTTACGAAAAAGGTACGAAGTTAAGAAAAAAGGTACGAAGTTACAAAAAAGGTACGATGTTACGAAAAAGGTACGAAAATGCTACGAAATAAGTTACGAAAGGCCTTGGTTATGAAGTTACCAAGTTACGAGATAGTAACGCCACCTATCGGGATAATTTATTATGACGTATAGTGATGCATTATGGGGAAATGCCTCGGGCGACGTTGGGGTCAAGTGACCTTCGGTCACAGGTAGCCATCTTTGGCAAATGAAATATTTACGGTACTCGAAAAAAAAATCTTTTGTTAAATTTCAAACCAGTAACGCGTATTTGAAAAAAAAAACGTTCAGCTGACAAAAAGTTGAAAAACAATAAAAAACGAACTGTCCCAAATTTATCTACATCCAATGGAATAAACGTAGAAATAGGGTAGGGAGACTACATTTCGTGCATGACGTCACGTTATTTTGTCGTTCATTCACCAACGTCAGGCTAGTATGTTTTTTCTTCCGTAAATGGCCGTTCGTCTTTACTCGTTGTGACATCCAATCAGAACGCCTCTAACAAGAAAAGAAATCGTTTAAATATATACCTTAATGTCACATTTCAGTCGGAGAGCAGACTCGATAATGGCGTCGTTTCAATTAATTTGTCACGTACATTTTTTACCGGAATCGGACACGTTTTAGAATACATCGAACAAGTGTTGAAAATTCACTCGTTTTAATCGTTGCGAGCGTCAAATATAACCGAAGAAGAGAGAAAAACATAGAAAATTGTTTCTTTCATATAAATTTGAGGCCCGGTGCTTGAACTTCTTGTAACAAAGGAGTAATGCAGAAATTAAAACGACACGGAAATGGCGGAAGTTGTTTCAAAAAACACGAAAAATTAAAAATTAAAATATTTGCCGAAAGGGTGATGGAAAATCATATATATAGTTCCATAGATTTCTATATTAGTATTTCAAAGAAACATTTTCTGTAATTAAACATACAATAGAACTTTTTTCTGTCAGATGGATCGTGTCACATTTTGGTTGGATTCAAGGGAGGTAACTAGAATCGTCACATACTCCGTAATTTTTAACGTTCTATTTATAGAACGAGTGTAAGTAAATGCATGTTTTCTCAATAAAACAAATATTATTTTGTATTACAAATGTTGAAATTAGTCAGAATAATTGTTTATTATATCTACAGCTATTAAATTGATCAAATATAATTTAACAGATGAGTTCAAATTTGAGATTTTATGGAACCACAACAGTATTAAGTAAGGAGCAATTATATTACTGTAAAAGTAATCCTGGTAAGCTGACTTTTCGGTCGAAATACATGTAAAGTTGTTCCATGAAGGTATAACAAAACAAGAATCAACTGTAATGGTCTACTAAATTTATCGAATGAACTTGAGAAAAAAAACCAGTCATATTTTCATATCATATGCAATGGTAAATCTTGGAATATTAAAAATTACTTTCAACTGTTTTTTAACATATAAGGCTATTCAAACACGTCCACCGGTTTTATTGGTGGATTCACCATACAAATCATGCATAGCGCCCCCTAGCAACCCACCACGAGCATGTTGATGTCAATGTACTTGATACAAGTGATACTTTTTTCAATGTAAATGACCTTATAAAAGACAAATGAAAGAAAATGATGATAATGAAAAAAATATAAAATTTTATCACATGCATAGTACATCCTCGTAATGACTCTTGAGCAGAACTCGTGTTATATTTTATAGATGTTTCTTTATAAAAAGGGGCGAGGGGTGTAATGTTTTTAACCTTTATTTTTTAAACAAAAGCAGATCATACTGTACTAAGATCCATTATTTGATAACTTTTTACAAAATAAAATTCACAAAAACTTCAACTAAATTTTTTTATTCAAAATAATAAAACATGTGAATAATAGGAGAAAACCGGATGGGGCTCTAATTTAAAATTCTAACTGAATATGCTGATGCCATTACCATAGAAAATTTGCATACACAAATGTATCAGAATTTAAAATTAACTTTATTCTTTCTAGAAGATCCTTTCCCTTAAATTAAATGGTCTTTCTTTGACTGTATATACTTTTGTCACAAAAGCAACATTCTAGTTGGGGTTTGAAATTTCTATATTTCTTGTAGTGATCAATAGAGAAAAAAATTATTAGATGTACATGCTTCGTTGTTATTCTGATCTAGCTAAATCTGAAAGCATGACTGGAATAAGTGAACATTAACTGATGTCGAATGGTCACCATTTTTTTCACACATGTTGCAAAAAGCATACAAGTTTTTTACTACAGTCATTATTTTCTGCATTAGCCGCAGTATGGAGTGTAAATTCACATGGGTCAAATGACACATTACCATAGCTGTCAAAGTTTGCTGTTGTTAAATTTAAATCATTTGTTTCAAATGCACAGCTTGTATCTATGGCTGTATCATATTTTCTTTTGCTTGATGTTGCTTCTGTATCGTGGGACATTTCGAGTGATTTTCTAAATCAAGCCTCACACATTCTACAAATACAGTCATCATCTTTGAATGCATATGCATTTTTGACAAAAGTATAAAACAGTGGTTGAATTCGTCCCTGTGAGAGGTGCCAGTAGCGCTTAGTCACATCTTCTCGTTTACAGTTTATGCAAGGGCTTGGTGGACTGGCTTCATGCACCCTGCAGGGCTTTCAAAATTTTTCAAATGTACCAGTACTTCACTATTTACAGGCAGTACTTTTTCTTAAAAATTGAAAGTTTTTCATGAATATCTTATACAGTATGTGGCCAAAAGTATTGCCACATGTAAAAAAAAATCCCTATATAATCAACCAAAACCATATTTTTTCAAAAAATTATTGTGAAATCATTTCTGGATAGATTTTAACCAATTTTACACCAAAACATTCAGAATTGTTTATATTTTGACTGTTTATTTGCTCATTATGTTTATATGAGTGGTTTTTATTTGTACATAATTTAAATATAACAAATAAAAATTGACTTTGATTTTCCTATATATTTCAACTAAAAATAAATCCTAAAAATTAACAATCCTGTTTAAATTATCTACAAATAAAAACCACTCAGTCATATAAACACACTGAGCAAATAAACATGCTGTACAACATTCTTTGAAATTAGGAGGTACCAATTACCATTTTAAGTGGGTACCTGGTACCGTCCCTTACTAAAACTAAAAGGCCTGCACCCGTTGACAGTTTGACTTTGGTGGCATATTTCAGAAAAGGGGAGGGGGTGCATATAATCAAGTTCGGGTTGTAGTTGTGAACCCACGAGATTGACAGAATGGGATAAATGCATCGAATTTCTAGACAATTTGCATTGTACATCAAAACAGTGTGTTTTACCTCACAAACCTACCGTTATTCCATTGTTTACATGTGTAAATATTGATTGTACGAGCAAAATGGGAGGAGCAAATTGTTCAACCTTGACTCTGTTTGGGTGACGTTGGAATATGGACTATTTTTCTTAAACTGTTACGAGTGATGTAAATTCCCTTTTACCCGATGAAGTGTAGATATTATTCTGTCCAAGGAACCAGTTTTTTAATTTTTCCCTCCACGGGAACTTTATTCTGTCAGATGCAAAAAGTGTAAACATACGCGACAAAAAAAAATTACGATTTTCCGAGGTAAAGAAAAAACCCATTATTTTTACATTCATCGCAGACCGATTTTATACCAGACTGAAAATCATGACTATTAATAAATATAAATGTGATTTTTAATCATATTTCAATCATTTTCATTGGTTTAATAGAAGAAAAACGTAGTTTTCCAAGTACGTATAATTGTTTGGGTTTGTGAAGCGCCATCTAGCGGAAAATATTTACGATTATCTCCCTTGGATTTTTAAAATATTCCACGGACCGGAAAATTAGAATTTTTGCGAGTCTGCTCTTCAACTGATTGGTTTTTTTCCAAATACAGACTCCAACCGTATTAAATATATTTGTGTCTTTTATTTTCATTTTTTCGTATTTCTAGATGTCCTTTTCCGTACCTTTGACGTCATTCTTCAATGACGTCAAAATATGTGTCGCGTCATATTTCATGTATGGGGTGTCTCATGAAGGAAAATACTGTACTTTCAATAAAATATTAATGAGAAAAGCTCAAATATCAGTAGAAAGCTACTTAGTTTATTAGTCGGTGTCACAAAAGTCAATTTTATGTGATGTGTATTTCATAACGCTCAATGATATTGATCTGATAATTTATGCAAATTAGTTACTGATCAATGGCGGGCGTCTCTAGGAGTTCGCGATAGTGAAAGTTGTTGGTTTACGGAAGAAATAGGTACTTACATGCGTTGTTGGGAAAGCCTGGGTGATCTTCCTCTCATGATAGACATTTTTGTGTCTTTTCGCTCGTTTCGCTGCGCTGCACTCGCGAAAAGACATAAAATTTCTATCACTCGTGGAAGATCACCCGGTCTTTCCCAAGAACGTATGTAAGAACCTATTAGTCTCACATTCCAATGATATGACGTCATGACTAAGTAATTTGGCAGAGAACGTCTCGTGCAACGTTGTGACGTCATGTTTACAGTGACGTCATCGATGAATGCGGTTTTACACAAAGCTTATAAATAGGACGTTGGCACCCGAGGGGTGGTTTGAAAAGCCTAAACATAGGCTCTTTAGAAAAATAAGACTTTTTGGACATGCAAGGGTTAAATAAGTGATTCATTAATATATACATGTCACAATACAAGTATTTCAAATCTGGTATAATTAATAGATCCTCACAATAGATACAACAAAAAACTAACCGCAAGTAATTACAAATCGACCATGGAATTTATCGATTTTATTTTGGTTAATTGTTGTCTTATTTTAAACATTAAAAGTGTAAAAATATAAAAAAAAACATTTTGCAGGTGGAAATTTTCAAATGTACTCTTAGCAAAGTAGACGTACTACACAACCTATATAGGCACTATATGAAAATAAAAGGGGCAGATAACCAGGGCTAGTTCCAGTAACCATGCTAAATATAGGACGCAGGGTTTCCTATGGTTACAGGACGCGGACGTCCTAGAGAACACCCCATGGATATTTCCAAAGGGGTCACATGACCGTCGGTCACTACGGGTGTTGCGCAACTTCCGGTTGCGCATGCGCACACCCAAGAGAACCCCGAAGGGGGGACAAGTGACCTTAGGTCACATCCGGTAGCCATGTTACTACTACTAAGAAAAAAAACGCGGGGGAAAAAACGGGACATGCGCCGAACATGCTTCCGGTCATGGCCCCTTCCGGACAGGGCCTCTTCCGGCCACGTGACTTTGTCACTTCCGGTCAAAAGTTCCCACTAGGGAGGATATTGCGCAACTTCCGGTTGCGTATGCGCAGAACATACTTCCGGACAGGGCACGTGACTGACGTCACTTCCGGTTGCTCCCCATTGCTCCCCCGCAAATGTGGCTTGAGCTGTACCCATATACTACTCATGCAGGTACGCGAAGTGAGGGTTTGATTGACGGCTGCGATTTAGTGTTTCTGGCCAAATCAAAGGATGGTGATTATCACCAGGAGATGAATAGTTTTGTCTTTCTTGAGTGGTTTGAAAATCAATTGATGCCTGCTCTGAAAAATCCTAGCTTGGTTGTGTTAGATAATGCAAGTTATCACAATGTTAAAACAGAAGATACGGTGTGCCCAAATATTAGTAAGAAAAAAGCTGTTCTCCAAAACTATCTTACGCAACAAAACATTCCCTTTTCTACTACTGATACCAAAAAAGTATTATATGAACAAATAAAACGAAAAAAGACCCCAGTAGTTTATAAAACAGATAAAATTACATATTTACACGGACATCAAGTAATAAGAACCCCCTTTTGACACTGTGAACTTAACCCGATAGAATTAATATGGGCGCAAGTCAAAGGTTTCGTGGCTAAAAACAATACCACCTTCCGATTAAAAGATGCTAAAGAACTCACGTATGCTGCTTTCGGAAAAATTACAAAAGATGTGTGGACAAAAGCAGAAGAACATGTGGTCAAAATTGAAAAAGAATACTGCAAAGAAAACTGTATAGATAGAAGTGTCATAGAACCTATTATCATTGATTTTTGTGATGATGACTCGGATGACGACGCGGGTTAAAGTATAATCATATTAAGTATAATAGAAAACATGTAAAAATCGAATAAATGTCACGTTTAAGTCAATGCCGAAAATATTTGGAACATGTGTCTGCCAATTCATTAAAGTTTAAAAACAGTTGTAACTGTTGAAACTATCTGGGGTCAGATGAATTTATTAAATTATATATTGATTATGACACATAAATAATACACAAAACAACTTGACGCAAAAAAAAAGAAGAAGATAAAAGAGGGACAGTTTATAATCCAACCGAAAACCAAACACAAAACGGGCCTTATATTCATGAAAAGTCAAAACAAACAAAGACAAAGATCGAAACTTCGGATTCCTGTTTTGGATAAGCACTTCGAAGTGGAATAGGTTAAATATATATTTCCAAACTTTTACCAATGTTAAGTTGCAAGTTTGGTAAAATATGGCTCACAAAATGACAGTGATCAATGTCATGCTCTACCCCCCCCCCCCCCCCCCCTCCCCCTCCAAATCAACCCTCCAGTTGGTCTCTGAGGTTCTATAATATAAAAATGTACTAATTTTACGAGCATTTTTTTTTTTTAATTAGGAAGTTGCACAATCTCAAAATTCATTTTTCGTTCCGTTTTCTTACATGTATATAAATTCAAAATGTCATACAGAATCGAGCAAAATGACAATGATATATTCTTCATATCATATATGAAGACTTCATTTTTGTTCACTATTAAAGACAGAAGTGCTAAATATTTAGTGAAAAAAAAAAATAATGAAAAATGTCCCAGTCCAAGTAATTTTTACAGGTAAAGATCAATGAACTCAATAGTGCGTGTAGGAGATGGTGACGGGCTCTACGGAGAACAATGGAATCTTTCGGGTGATCGTCGAGTGTCTATTTCCCTCAGGGATTAAAACCCACGGCCACAGGCTGTTCTCTTTTATAGACTTATTCCATCCGTATTTCATCAAGCTTTGTCTAAATATACACCCAAAAATTCCTTTAAAATGCGATTTTTCTATATGAGCAGGGCCAAATCCGTTCAATTTCTGGTCTGCAAACTTCCAAATTAAATTATTGCCCTTGATTCTCTACACAACTCTCGTTTACACTTCTACTTTAAAATCTACAGTTTAAAAGATATTTCAAATTTTCGTTATTCTAATCAAAAAATTATGACTTTTAAGTAATGAACTAAATCACCTAGAACAAATTGATTAAAAAAAAAAAATGTAGATTTATCTCATTTATCTTGACAAATCTCTTAATTATCTTGAGCCTAAATGAAGGACTATATCAATGGTCTTTTTTAATTACTAACTTGATACAAACATTTTTTAAATTTTTTTATCTGTAGTCTGAGCAAGTGTAGATTAGGCATAGTCGTTAAATTTATTTTTTTCCACAGTAAGCAACAACACAATTAAGATTACATGTGATAGTTTTGTGTTTAGTAGAAAGAATCTTGTTAATTGACGAATGTACATTTTGTAAGCAAACAAAACACAAAAAACAAACAAAACAACAAACAAACAAACAAAACACAAAAAACAAACAAAACAACAAACAAACAAACAAAACACAAAAAACAAACAAAACAACAAACAAACAAACAAAACGAAAACAAAACAAATTAAAAATAAAAATTCCTACATAAAGTTAACACCTATTCTAGCTTGGTTACAAATTTGGTCTACAATCAATTTGTGAATTCCGTACTTCACACCGTGGGTATGTTTTCCAGTCCATTCTTTCCCCCAGGAAATTGTAATGTATAGGAATTTGTCGACCTTTGTATTCTTGTTACTTTTGGCGTGGCCATTGTGCTGTCTGCTCTTCGATTTTCGGCTCCTGATTACCCATTTGGTATGCCCAAGCTTTCTAAATAAAGTTATAGTTTTGGATTCAATACAAATCCATGTTATAAGTTATACACGTGTCATTGGTATAGCTAAATACCGACGAAAAAATGATAAAACGTGATGCATCCTCCGCAAGAAGTTTCGCTTGTGAATGATATAATGATTAGTGCATAAAATAGAATTTATTTTACATCACACTGGTCGGTGATATTGCCAATATTAAGCTAGAAGGGAAAGAAGTACATTATGCGACATTACAAGGTTGTCTGAAATACCTAATACACTTTATAGCAATATCAAAAGTGTTGAAATTTTTTTTCGTGCAGATTTGTACAGTATGCTGCCAAAAAATCTAGAAGTCGGACGATTCCATGTTAGCATGGAATTTATGAATCGATTAGTTGATTTTCAAAATTCGTCAAATGTTCATTGACATATATTTTTTAATGTAATGCTATAGTTTGTATTTTACTTTAACAGAAATTCTAGTTTTTTTTATACTTTTTAGGTAGCTTGACCTGGCTTAAAGATAAAATGGATGTTACCGAGGAACAGGACACATATTTTCAAGTAACAGTAACGTGACATGTAACTTCTTTGCATATCGAATAAGAAAGTTTATTAGCAATAAAACTTATATATGAAAGACTATTTCTGGTCTTTGCTAAATACTACTGTGCAGTTTATTGGCTAATGGATCGGAAAGATTTTTTTGAAAGCCATATATATATATATATGGGTCTGGTGATCGTGATCGTATATGGTAATTGGATTTTCAACTACCTGTGGCAATCAGTGCCTATCACCACTAATGTTATGAGTTCAAACTCCGTTCATAACGAGGTGTACTCGATACAACATTATGCTATAAAGTTTGTCAGTGACTTGCGACAGGTCGCTAGTTTTCTCTGGGTACTCCGGTTTCCGCCGCCAATAAAACTGACCGCCACGATATAGCTGAAGTATTGTTGAAAGTGGCGTTAAACACGATAAAACAAACCAAACCAAAATCATAAAGAGTAGCAGCTTAACAATAAAAAGACGGCGAACCTTTATCATTAACTTCTTAGATATATATTTGCTTTCCTCCATTTTTCATTAGCTTATGTTATTTATATTGATTTGTTATCAAATAATCAGGCTAATCTTTAATGATTTCTCCCATATATTATATTTATTCCCGTCAGAATTTGAAGACGTGCATTTCTTAGAATCATTTGTTTAGCTTCTTAAAATAGTAGTGTTTCGTTGCAGGAAGTCTTATAATAAAATAATATAAGATTTTATTAAACCAATTTTGGGCCCACAAGGGGCATATACAGATAACACATACAAGAAGAAAAACCCCAAAAATAAAAGTAATTACAACACAAATATTAACTATTCTATGCAGGGCTGATGGTGCAGTTGTAGAATATACTAGAATTACGATATTTATATATATATATATATGAAACTAGCTTAGCTCTGCCACTTTTCATTCAAGCGCCTGTACCAAACCAGGAAAGTGTACGGTCATGTATTTGTGTGTTAGGGGTATCGACTCTGCCTCTTTTTACGACACTGATATTTGATTTTGGAATTGTTCCCACATTGTGGTATTTTTAAATTTTCATTTTAGTATTGGCACATTTCTTTTTTGCTTGGTTTTATTTTCTGTGGGTATGAATAGAGAAATTCGGTTTTTATTTGCACTTTGTTTCCTCTTTTAACGATAGGTTAATAATAATGAAACCATCAGTACATGACTGATATTGGATTCAACTGGATAACTTAAAACTACAATATGACCAACACAATGCTTTGCTATCAACATGCGCCAACGTTGAATATCGGTGCAAAAAAATAAGCAATCATACTTCTCTTTCAGTGTCAAAACCTAGCGTTATTCCAGATACCTAATGCAATATGATAACACTAAAATCAGTCTCCTTTATACATGGTTAACATTAGTAATTTTGGCTATCCTGTTTAAGCACTTCGGTTATTTGCTTCCGATGACATTTAAATTATTTTGACTTTTCAATTTTTCTACTATGAACGTACTTGATGAACGTATTTCCAGTAACCCGTCGCGTGCACTAAATTAATTTCTATGTTGTTTATTACTGGCTTATAATTTCACCTGCTAGCTCTGACGAAAGTCATCAACTTGTTAAATCACAATACACGAATGACATATGAATATCCTTAGCAAAGTTTATTAAGAGTTTTTTTTTTTTATTATGATGACCAACTCCATATGGCATCATATAACATAATATCATGTGGGATTAATGTTTTAGTGTTTGCTCTTAATAAACTGTTCAGGTTATTGAACCACCACATATATTAGCTCTGTTTCTCAAATCGTACAGCTAAAACTTTAAATGACCGTCATATTACTCATAGATACTTTAATTAAGGCTGTAAATATAGAAATGTCATTACTACAAATTGAATACCAAATAAGATAGTGCGTGCGATGTTATTTGCAAATTATAAAACAGGAAATATTATTGTTTTTGTCTGAAAGCATGATATAGCAACGACTGAACAGCATGACACATGTCAACGTTTTTTTTTATTACATATTATACTGTGCACGTCAAATAATAAAATGAGAAACAACAAATACTACACCGTCAGACAACCCTACTAGCCAAATTACCTTGTCAAAACAACAAATACTACACCGTCAGACAACCCTACTAGCCAAATTACCTTGTCAAAACAACAAATACTGCCCCGTCAGACACCCTACTAGCCAAATTACCTTGTCAAAACAACAAATACTACACCGTCAGACAACCCTATTAGCCAAATTACCTTGTCAAAACAACAAATACTACACCGTCAGACAACCCTACTAGCCAAATTACCTTGTCAAAACAACAAATACTACACCGTCAGACAACCCTACTAGCCAAATTACCTTGTCAAATACTACACCGTCAGACAACCCTACTACCCAAATTACCTTGTCAAATAATACACCATCAGACAACCCCACTAGCCAAATTACCTTGTCAAATACTACACCATCAGACAATCCCACTAGCCAAATTACCTTGTCAAATACTACACCATCAGACAATCCCACTAGCCAAATTACCTTGTCAAATACTACACCGTCAGACAACCATACTAGCCAAATTACCTTGTCAAATACTACACCGTCAGACAACCCTACTAGCCAAATTATCTTGTCAAAACGTTGTGACAACGTAACTTTTTCGTTCTTACAACGTAAGGATATTACGTTTTAACTACGCCGATTTGTAGACTCCCCCTGGACGTAAATACCACGTTGTGGTACTACGTAGTAAAAACCCGTTCTACAACCAAACGGCAATCATGACCATGTAAGGACGTTTACACAACGTAACTACCAACCATCACAGGACCTTTATACGAGGTAACAACAACCAATTAAGGACGTTTACACAACATAACTACCAACCATCATATGACCTTCATACGACGTAACAACAACCACCGAAGGACCTTTACCCAATGTAACTACGACCACTTAAGTTCGAAAATTCAATCAAAAAATCATACAAAGAAGGGCAAAATTAATACCACTAACATACAAACTCATACATGGCAGGCTAATATCCTGGTTGCCTTAGTACACGCACTTCAATGAAAGGTGGCAGGTTAAACTATTTTTATGGGCAGAGATACATGTTCCCAATATAAGTAATATTGCAAATTAGAAAGAAAAATAAGAGGAAAAACACACACCAGTTGATCATAAAAGAAATAATAACAATGGTAAGAAAACTACGAACGCCCACACAAACCTAGAGCTTCGAAAAACAATAACTATTATAAGAAAACGTCTTTACAATGTTAACATACAAAATTAAATAATAGCAAAACAATATCGAGCAAAAATGAAAACAACCGACGTATGATTAGATATTACCAAATATAAGCAACATCATTAAAGACAATTGACGTCTGATTAGACATTAAACGTAAACAAGACTCAGATGGGCTTACTTCCGGTGTAAACAAATAACTCATCTTAGCTATTGAGAGGCTTTTGATTTTGATGATTTTGAATTGTTTGTTTTTGCTTTATTTACAACAATGATTGTCTGTTGACGTCATCAACTCTTCAGACTATCACTGAACTCACTAATGAAGACTTTTATTAGTTATATGCAATGTGTTTGTAAGTTCAGTGGTAAACAATAATTATGCTGTTACATCGATGATTTTGTACTTGTGGCATTGCGCAGTGTCAAGACCAGTGCAACTACCTTTCTTGTGAGAAATACATTTCAAATAAAAAAGAAATCGTATATATATATATATACGTCTGAAAATTAAACCAAACAGTGTTAGAATTAGATTTTAGAGCTGTCAATTTTTTGTTCTTCCCTCGACGGGATTTGAACTCACACCATTGATACACTGCAGCACCATTCGCCTAGGCTTACGTCCAGCGCCCTAGACCACTCGACCACATCCACTCCCTAAAAAAGGAGCTTCAATAATCGTAGTGTTACCTTTTCTCGTAAGGCAAATCTAGGGATAGACGTAAGACATGTGTATAAGCGTGTGTAGATGGTACATATATACTTAATATTATAATTTGACGGTAATCTAACTCAGCAATTTTATAGGATAATGAAGAATTCATTATACAGTCAAATGAAATAAAGTATATTATACAAACGTCTAGAAGCAAGTGACAACCATACAATATATATGTCCCACTGGATCTAAAAGTTACTAAGGATACTAGGTTAATACTAAATTTTAAATATACGTCTGAAAATTAAACCAAACAGTGTTAGAATTAGATTCTAGAGCTGTCAAATTTTTGTTCTTCCCTCGACGGGATTTGAACCCACACCATTGATACACTGCAGCACCATTCGCTTAGCCTTACGTCCAGCGCCCTAGACCACTCGACTACATCCGCTCCATATATATATACTCCAAATGCAGTTTAATCAGTGAGTACGTCAAACCAGGGGTCGTAGTAGTCGTGATCATATGATAGTTTGATTTACAAATACCTGTGCAATCAGTGCCTATCACCACTGGTGTTGTGAATTCGAATCCCACTCATGGCGAGGTGTACTCGATACAAAATTATATGATACAATTTTGTCAATGGCTTTCTTATGGTATTCTGGTTTCCTCCATCAAGAAAACTGACCGTCACGATATAGCTGACATATTGCTGAAAGTGGCGTTAAACACCATAACCCTAACCCAAATTGATGAAAAATGATATCAACTTTAACTGGGACCAGGATGTGGTAAAAAAACCCGACACTGATTATAAAGTAAATACATGTTAGATAAAACCGAAAGGGAAATCAAAAATAGATAATCCATAGCAACTGGCAACACTGGCAACACAAGACACAGGATGAAGATAAACGCACAAAAATAAAACGCAACACAGAAAACTAAAAAGTAGAGCAACACGGATCTCACCAACAACCGGGGTGAAACAAGGCGCTCGCGAAGGGCAAGCAGTTCCTGTCTCTTATCAAGACACTCGCCATGTTACTCATATAGTCAATATGTGTTGGACACCACTATACCCAAATCAACACAACTAACGTAAATAAGACATAAGCCCTTCTACAAACAACTGGAGGTAAAGCCGAACCGAATATCGGTTTTATGCGAACATCACAACACGGAACTCAGCACATAAAGGCATCTGATAGGACAAAATCTTATACATCACTATACACAAACATACACATAAACAACAATAAGACATGAGCACTCCTACAAACAAACTTGTGTTGATAAATATTTGCTATAGCAAAATTTGCTATAGGGACTAGATTATATTTTGCAACTTAGGAGAAATCATCTTCCATGTCGCGCTAATAATATATCATTATCTATGGTTAATTAAGAAATAAATCATGGAAACCAGAATGTGTTTTGAGTTTTAACATGGGTTGGCAGATATTAGTATTTTATCTTATGTCTAAGAGTACAAATACGGTAGTATACTTTGATTGGAAGATGGTAATTTATATTTACGTTTGCGGACAATGTCGCACACAATTTATGCAGACGATAATTCATTAACATGTACATTTACGACGGAAAAGTCAGTCAGATGCACCTTCGCATGTGCTAATGATATGATATATATATCTTTTTTATTTAGAACTACCCCTTTACAACGGGGGCGCCTACCACCAGGGTAGAAGTAGTGGCGCGTCTATATTATATAAAACAATTATGTACACCAAATTCATAGCATATAGTCTGTAAAACACAAAAGATTCTATTTAAAATATATGTCATTTAAGAGTTCACATCACATATGTACTAAGCATAAAATATTTCAAAATTTAAAAATGGATCAATAAATCATGTCTAAAATCGAAGCACGCCTTTAAAAAAAGTCATAAAAATATCCGGCATCACTGCTAAAAAGATAGCCGATGTCCCCAATTAAAAACTGGATCTTAGCAGCAGACAACAGTTCTGCAAAGGAAAAATTAAAACCGAGGCCTTCATAAGGCTCAGAATTGAATAAACTAGAGAACTTCAGACGGATTTCGTCGTAGACTGAACAGTCAAAAAAGACGTGCTCGAGGTCCTCGCCAACCTCAGCATTGTCATAAATCGCATACATCGGTTTGGGACATGTTCATTCTATACAAATACTTTTTTAGAGGAATGGTTTTCGTTCTAGCTAAAAGCTTCAATCTAGATGATCGAAAATCATAATCACATAAATAAGATTGTCTACCTATCTTAGGGACCGACCATTTAACTTGCAGGGGGGGGGGGGGGTGGGGAATTATGGTTTATTGTTTCGTTCAGAATTGTTTTTTCGGACAACACAAGAGTTAGAATATTTATTTTGTTTGTCGCGCTAAGCGCGAATTTTTTTTCCAGAATTTAACCTTAGGTTATATGACTATTTTGTTTTCCTCCACCAAAATCAGAATATTTTTTTCAGCAACATTGGGAATCAGAATATTTTTTTAGAAAAAAACCATAACCTCCCCCCCCCCCCCCCCTCCTTCAAGTTAAATGTTCGTTCCCTTAACAAAACAATTTTGATACAGGTCCAAACTGCTTTTTGTTTGCACTTCCAGCATCATTTTATTTCTCGTGTTTGTTCCAAACATCGAGTTCAGGGAGGCTTGACTCTGGCTTTCGAAACAAGAAACATCAGGAGCGACATCACGTATTATGTCTAGGTTCAGGGTATCGTAATCCCAAAATGTGTTATTATTGTTAATCATTTCGTTATATACCTGCTTACACAAACGATGATTTGGTAGTCGTAACAGACGTCTGTAGTATGAGATTCTTTGTCTATCGATAAAGACGGACAAAGGCTCCCATCCTAGTTCCAATAATATTGCAGCCTTTGGAATGTTAAGTTTTGTACGGAGAATAATTTTAGCTGCTTTGTATTGCCAACTATCCAGTGAGTCTTTACTGGCTTGGGACAGTGGCATCCAGACCGCGCATGCATGGATTAGCGAAGGTCTGATAACCGAGTTCCACAAAATATCCCCAAAATTTAATCGGTTGAAATCGCCGTGCTCCTCAAGCACACGAATCATATAGTTCAGTTGCTTATCAGCTTTTTCCTTGAGAAAATTACAAATGTGGAAATCTGATTTTAAGGTACGGTTTACAAAATAACCAAGATATTTGTATTCGTTTACCTCTTCAATTGACTCCAGAGTTGAGTTATTATTTATCCTCTTCCCCACAACCATGACTTTACATTTTTTCGAATTAAACTTTAGGTTCCATTTTTGGCAAATTGGTGCGAAATTTGCAAGAGAGTCTAAAGTTCTCTAGGAGATTCTGCCATTAAAACAATATCGTCCGCGAACAGGAGACAGTTAGTCAGATTTAATGATATATTTACACCGATATTTTTATCACTCAACATCTGAACAAGGTCGCTCATTAACACAGAGAAAAGGGTGGAATACAAAACACAACCCTGTTTAACACCATACTCTTGATCGAAATAATCGGACTCGTAATCATTAAATAGAACTTTATTCTTAACATTTCTATAAATTTCTTTTATTAAACGCCATGGTTTGCCTTGAATGCCGCTTTCCCAGAGTTTAGCAAGAAGTCCCTCCCGCCAAACTCTGTCAAAGGCCTTCGACAGATCAAGAAAAGCAATATACAAGGGTTTCTTCGAAGACTTTGCAAGGGAACTAATACCGTGTAGCGTGAATATATGGTCTTCTATCCGCCTATCTTTCCTAAAAGTGCCTTGTGATTCACCAAGTATATTGTTAGATTCAAGATGGTTAACAGTTGTGCTTTCCATGGTTTTTGAGAATATTTTATACACGTTAGAAGATAATGTTATTCCTCTATAATTATCAAGGTCATATGGAGAACCGGATTTGTGCAAGGGCCTTATAATACCGCTATGCCAATCGTCTGGTATAACCTCAATATCAGATATTGCCGTAAGCATATCTACAAGCGAACGGATCATTATATCTCCCCCGAATTTCAGAAAATCATTAGGTAGATTTAGCTTCATAAGTGTTTGAGATGGATTCCTTTGTAAATAAAATAGACAGCGTATTTTCGTCCATCCCCGCTAACACATCTTTTTCTTTCATAAAACTTAAAATGCGCTCTTTAAAATCAGACTCTACAGTAGAATCAACGCCAATAGAACTGAAGTGTTTGCCTAATGCATTATTTATCTCATCACGCTCTTCTAACATATGTGTTTACAAAGCGAAAGATAGACGTCATGTTAGAATCTATGATATCTTCTAGGTTCTCCCATAGACGACGACATTAATGTAAACCCAAAGCAAACTGTGAAAGCGGTTGTAAGATTAGGTCAATATATTTGTACTGTCTTGCATATGATTGGGTGGTTAAAGATAAACGAAAACTTATCTGAGACGACACCATAGTTGATGTAGTCAGATGGTAGTGTATCTGCATAGTATAATCAAACACACATTTAGTGTTAATTAGGGACCGACCATTTAACTTGAAAGGGAAGGGGGGGGGGGGGGGGGGGGGGGGCGGTTATGTTTTTTTGTTTCGTTCAGAAATTTGTTTTCGGACAACACAAGAGTTAAAATATTTTTTTTCCAGAATTTAACATTAGGTTATATGGCATACACTCTGAATCAGATTTTTTTTTTCCTCTACCAAAATCAGAATATTTTGTTCAGCAACATTGGGAATCAGAATATTTTTTTAGAAAAAAAACATAACCCCCCCTTCAAGTTAAATGGTCGTTCCTTAGCTCGTTTCCGTTACATTATACGTATTTGTATCGTCATTGTTTCACATCGGAATAGTCCCTTTATTGGAATAACCTGCCCATTATGTCCTCTACAAATACCCCTAATTATGTTGTAAAACCCTGTTTGGGTGTTTGTTTGTTCTATGGAGCCTCTGGTTGTTCGGTTTTTCTTTTATTTGTTGTTCACAGTTTACAAATCTAAGGTAACAATAAAATATAATGTTATAGTTTCTATGTGTCGACTTTCAATGTTAATCATGTAAGCGATACAATCTGTTAGATTGGGTTCTCTGGTTTTAATTACAAAGCATTTTATTTTCTCTCGATGCAACATTTACAAGGCTTCATTATTGCATCTATATTGAAGTTATGTTTAAAGCTACTTTAATTCAAATAAATACATGGTTGGTATATGTGCGGAGTCATAATTGAATGAATTTTATTTGAGATTGACAAATTACAGTTGACTCATATTGGGGATTTCATCTCGCCATTAACACATCGCATTATCCAAAGTGCATTATTGATCCTGTATATATGCATATTCTGCAAATTATTTTTGGATGTAAAATCTAAACAATATTGGAAGAGATCTCTAATCTTTATTTATTGCCCGTGACTTGCACGAGCTAACTGTAACTTACCGTACACGTGGGCGAGTGTAATTAATAGGAATACATTGAAGGAACCGTTAAATCAACTCATTAATACAAAGTCTTAATTAACTAAAGCCCTAGTGAATAAGTTTGCATTTTTCAATCTCATACTTTTACAATGTACTATGAAATGGGATTTTTTAATATTTTTTTTTAAATAACAAAAATTCTAAGATTTCTGCTACATTGGAATTTTCAAAATTTGGTTTTCAATCTTAATCTTTGGTATAACGCTAAAAGTAAATATTTCAGAATTGATCGGGGATGTATGGGTAATATATATTTTCAATGTACTACATGTACTCGATATTTGTGATGGTCCCCAATGTTAAACCACACCAACATGAAGCATTCCCCGGACACACCTCGAACTAAATCAACAAACAAACAAACAAACAAACAAAAAACTACACAAAACCAATCAAACAAAACAAAAATCAGGCAAAAATAACAACGATTTTCTGTATGCTGTAAGCTATAAGCCTACAACGCCTTGTATTCTGTTGACTTGATTCTTACGATGAAGCTGTGCATGCGCAATGCGATGTACGAGAAGTTGAGTTTCTGAACGGGTCTGAATATTTTCAAAGGCAGTTAAATGAATATAGTTATCCATCCTTTGGAAAATTTTACTTAAATCAATTTTAAATAATCTTTCGTAGTCACATATTTCAATTTTCAGATTTGTTGTGTACATTTTTTTCTAATTAGCTGATTTTGAAAGACAAAATGAAAACTAAAGAACTAAATATTTTTCTCTTGCATTTATAAAACAGATCAAATTTTAAACACGTACACCCACAACGATTATGTCAGATCGTTGAATAATTATGTATTTATTCCTGAAATTTTAATTCCTTTAATTCCTGAAATTTGTCATAGAACATTTTATATTAGAAAAGTTTTCTGTTAGAGATAAACATGTATATTTGTACTGGTCGACCATGTAACCAACCACACCAACAAGAGGCCCCGTGTTGCTCATATGTTTAGTTTTCTATGTTGTGTTATTAATATGAGACAGGCACAACCTGTTTGAAGGACGAAGTCCTATAATTTTAAGAGGGAGGCGTGAGAAGGGAATGTATTTTTTTTTCAAGTACTTTTTAAAGTTTTTTTTTAATTATTTGGCTGGACTTATCTCTCTTTGACTTATGGCTGTTCCGTTCATTTTACCTACGCCGCTCTTCCGCCGAGAATCTCGTAGAAAGAGATTTTTTAATTAGAATTTATTTCAAGTGTATTTCGATTTTGCATAGAGTAAATAATTAAAGAAATGGGAATTTTTCATTGAAATATATATTATTTGCGTTTCTAAATATCAATTGATCTATTTTTAAAACTTCCGATGAAAAGTTATTTGGCTATGAATAGATACATAGGAAAAATCGTACAGCCTACAGTTAAAAGGACTTCGTTCTTTATTATTATTTTTTATTTTATTTGTCTTCGTCCTGTGTCTTGTGTACCCAAATGTTGCCAGTGTCTCTGAATTGTGCATTCTTGATTGCCCTTCGGTTTTCTCTAACGTTTAGTTAGTAACAAGTGACAAGTAACAAGAAAGAGCACAATTGCTTAATAATGAAATAAGTGCACATTAAAGATGACACACTTTCATCATATATTTATTAATATTTTCACAGTATTTATTCAGTGTTGATAATCTTAGTTACACATTCTTATTACCATGATAACGATATTTATGAGTTGCTTTCTGAATATGATGTAATTTTCTCACGCCATCATGACAATTCTGTTCTCACATAGCATTACAAAACTTTTTTTTGTTTTTTTGTAAAGACACGAATTAATCTAAATTGATGCTAGCTCTGATTATAGTTTCATTCTTTTCATTTATTACCTGTATGTGAAGTTGTTATTTGAAAAAAAATATAATAAAAACATTTTACGTAAGTCTGAAGTGATGTCCTAGTAAAGGGACTGCTTGGATATTAAAAGACAAAACCAGTACAAACATAAGGTAAACCAGAACAACAGGGCGCAGAAAAAAAACCCACAAGATAAGGACCAGTTAGTCCAGCCGCTTAACATCTCATGCAACAATTACTTAATTAAAATTTAATTTAGGGCTATGTTTTTTCTGACCCCCCCCCCTTTTTTTCTATCGCCATATTTTAAAGTCTCAGTCTCAGACTGCAGTTTTCAACAAGAAATTTTTAAAAACATTAAAGACAAATTATCGATGTGTTTATTTCAGCAATAAAGGATATTTCTTTCGTGTGAAAAACATCTGGTTCAGGGGGAAACATAGCCCCCCCCCCTCAAGTGAACTGATCGGTTATGTAGCTCTCATTGATTTAATTCTCAGGTATGTAGAGAATACTGTGGAATCCATTTATTTCATGTCTTACATTGATGTTAGAATAATTATACAAATTCCTCCATTTATATATTCAAAAGAATGAATTAAGGAGGTTGTACATATAAATGAGAATTGTGAGAATTAAATGTGAGACCTAGTACAAAGAGAGAAATCATGTTCACAGAAGAGTTTAATATACATTTGTATGCATATATTATTTTGCAAATGTTGGTAGCAACTAGCTATGCTATTTTTTTTCCAAAACAACAGCTTCATCATCTTTCATTCTAGCATACACTAAAATTATATTAGGGCCCGGGTGACTCTATGAGTTAGGTAATTGGATTACCTAACAACTCATACAAGCCTATCACCAATACAGCGTGGGTTCGCGCCCGGCTTTGTAAATTACAAAAGAGGGTGCACTCGACTCGCAGCCGTGATAAAGTTTACAAGTTGCTTGCCCATGGTCGGTGGTTCTCTCCGGGTACTTCAGCTTCTTCCACCACTAAAACTGGTCGCCATGATATAGCTGAAATATTGCTGAAACTGGCGTTAAACATAAAAAATCAATCAATCAATCTAAAATTATAAATATAAATGAAATATCTATTACTTTTAATCAAACCCCACTATGACTATAGCCTTAGGGTTAACCCATTTACAAAGAACCATGGTCTTTGCTTGAAGATGACATGAACCGTTGTGTACAAAGGAGTAATTCATATCCCTCACTTAATATTCAGGTTCATGTCCCTATGTGCCAGGATGAAGTTTCTTGTTGACTGTTAATTTATTTTGATCTTGAGTGTACCTGTATTTAGAATTGTAAGGTCAACATCGTATATATGTGTTATGAATAATTCATTTTCCCCGTTCGAATAAGTACTTTTTAAAACTGGCATTGATATGTGCTGCAAACATTTAAAATGTTACAAGGGCCTGGGTGGCTCAATGAGTTAGATAGTTTGATTACCTACCAACTCATACAAATCTATCACCAATACGGCGTGGGTTCGCGCCCGGCTTTGTAAATTACAAAAAGGTGCACTCGACTCGCAGTCGCAAGTGATAAAGTTTACCAGTTGCTTACCTATGACCGGTGGTTGTCTCCGGGTACTCTGGCTTCTTCCACCACTAAAACTGGTCGCCATGATATAGCTGAAATATTGCTGAAAATGGAGTTAAAACACCAAACATCAATCAATCAGTTAAAATGTTACAAGATCAATACATAAGATTGTAACCAATATGGCAACACTTGTCAATATTACATGGCGTTCTTTGCCTATTCTTCGAGATAATCCATAAAAACCTGGCCGAATGTTACTGTTACCCCCTCATTCTTTTCCGTTGATTTTCAAATATTTTTTTTCATTCAGTGAATTAATCACAAAGCCAATGAAATCATTACAATACGACCGCACGACCCCGACCTCCTCCCCACCTTCTAGTTAAAGTATTACAGATGTACGACCGCACGACCCCGACCTCCTCATCACCTTCTAGGAAAAGTATTATAGATGTACGATCGCACGACCCCGACCTCCTCACCACCTTCTAGCAAAAGTATTACAGATGTACGACCGCACGACCCCGACCTCCTCGCCACCTTTTAGCAAAAGTATTACAGATGTACGACCGCACGATCCCGACCTCCTCACCACCTTCTAGTTAAAGTATTACAGATGTACGACCGCACGACCCCGACCTCCTCATCACCTTCTAGGAAAAGTATTATAGATGTACGATCGCACGACCCCGACCTCCTCACCACCTTCTAGCAAAAGTATTACAGATGTACGACCGCACGACCCCGACCCCCTCACCACCTTCTAGCAAAAGTATTACAGATGTACGACCGCACGACCCCGACCTCCTCGCCACCTTTTAGCAAAAGTATTACAGATGTACGACCGCACGACCCCGACCTCCTCACCACCTTCTAGCAAAAGTATTACAGATGTACGACCGCACGACCCCGACCTCCTCACCACCTTCTAGTAAAAGTATTACAGATGTACGACCGCACGACCCCGACCTCCTCACCACCATCTAGCAAATGTATTACAGATGTACGACCGCACGACCCCGACCTCCTCACCACCTTCTAGCAAAAGTATTACAGATATACGACCGCACGACCCCGACCTCCTCACCACCTTCTAGCAAAGGTATTACAGATGTACGACCACACGACCCCGACCTCCTCACCATCTTCTAGTAAAAGTATTACAGATGTACGACCGCACGACCCCGACCTCCTCACCACCATCTAGCAAAAGTATTACAGATGTACGACCGCACGACCCCGACCTCCTCACCACCTTCTAGTAAAAGTATTACAGATGTACGACCGCACGACCCCGACCTCCTCACCACCTTCTAGTAAAAGTATTACAGATGTGCGACCGCACGACCCCGACCTCCTCACCACCATCTAGCAAAAGTATTACAGATGTACGACCGCACGACCCCGACCTCCTCACCACCTTCTAGTAAAAGTATTACAGATGTACGACCGCACGACCCCGACCTCCTCACCACCATCTAGCAATAGTATCACAGATGTACGACCGCACGACCCCGACCTCCTCACCACCTTCTAGCAAAAGTATTACAGATGTACGACCACACGACACCGACCTCCTCACCACCTTCTAGTAAACGTATTACAGATGTACGACCGCACGACCCCGACCTCCTCACCACCATCTAGCAAAAGTATTACAGATGTACGACCGCACGACCCCGACCTCCTCACCACCTTCTAGTAAAAGTATTACAGATGTACGACCGCACGACCCCAATCTCCTCACCACCATCTAGCAATAGTATTACAGATGTACGACCGCACGACCCCGACCTCCTCACCACCTTCTAGTAAACGTATTACAGATGTACGACCGCACGACACCGACCTCCTCACCACCTTCAAGCAAAAGTATTACAGATGTACGACCGCACGACCCCGACCTCCTCACCACCTTCTAGTAAAAGTATTACAGATGCCATATATTGTAAAGCCCAATATATGTGTTTTTCTTTGTTTAACTTTTTTTTCTTACCACGTTGAGATTATGAATACTTTCCAAATGGCGGGTTCCTCCGCGAGCACATGAGTTCATCCCCGGTATTTTTTTTGGTGGGGTCCGTGTTGCTCACCTTTTTAGTTTCTTGTGTTGTTCTGTTATATGTCTTTACGTTCTTAGTTCCGTGTTGTGATGTCCGTTCCGATTTGCACATAAAAAATAATGATATTCGGATCGTCTTTACCTACAGTTGTTTGTAGGAGGGCTCATGTCTTATTTACGTTATTTGTGTTTGTTTGCGCATATTGTGTTGTGTTTTGTTTTGTTTTTCTCCGTCTTATGTACCCATGTTGCCAGTTTCTCTAGATTGGCCATTTTTGATTCTCCCTTCGGTATTCTCTAACGTTTATATATTAACATTTATCCATTGTGTTTTTTGTTTTGTTTGTCTTCGTCCTCCTGTGTCTTGCGTTTCCCAATGTTGCCAGTTTCTCTGGACTGTCAATTTTGTGGCTGTCCATTTTCGGTTTTCTCTGACGTTTATTTGCTAATAAACTATATATGAATAATATATCTGATTTGAGATAAGTACATTTTATTGTTTTAAATTTGATATTACAGCTGAGACAAATATGATTGAATAAAACATAAGTCGTTATAAATGACAATAAAATATTTATTATTATCCTCAGAATCAACTTTTTTCTATATTATTTGTTGGTTCTTTCTCAGACATATGAATAAAACGTATATTACAGTAAGGTTAAGACATTCTAATTGTCGTCACTTTCAACAATTTTTCAGCTGTATTGTGACTTCCAAACATATAGTGAGACTACAACGGCTTGAAAACAAAGGACCCTAGAAACCTCCAGCATTTTAGGTAGGTGTAGGGATATCAACAGAAGTAGGAATCAGAACATGAACTCACCTAGTTAGAGGTCAACCACTGTGTACTTTTCATTATACAGTTAAAATAAATATGACAAACAGCTTCTAAGGTTGTCATGATGATTTCCGTTTTGCCTTCAGATTATCAAAATATCTAGACAATATGTGGGTCGAACATTATTAGTAAGACAATATGTGGGTCGAGCATTATGAGTTACATATTCAGTTCAAATTGTCAAGATTATTGCTATTTGTTTACCAATGGAACGATATAGTCAAGCAGAAAGAAAGGTACAATGTACAAAGAAATATTGGTTACTGTAACGCAGAGCATTACAAATCTCCCTCAATCGAACAATACAAATACTAGTGGTATGAATGAAGAATAGTGTGAGAACATAGCAAGAAATAATTAGAGCCCAGTTTTTGACTCTATCATGCCTATAGTAGGGATTCTTTGTTATCTTACCCTACAATGTGCTACAATAAACTAGTAAGCAAAGCAAGAAAAAAATGGCTTCAATTGTCTGTCATCATCTACAACACCAGTAATGGAGATGTTAGAATACTATATTATTAGCATGAAATCAAATGCAAAAGATGTTTGTCATACACTATAGGATGTTGGTGACTTTTGTGAAAATGATTTATGCTGTAAATTCAAAAACGATTTCCATGGCAACGGCGGCCATTTTGAAATTTCTTTTTTTAAGCCTCAAAAGGTTGTTATTCAGTGTTTTTGCGGTTTCCATGGCAACGGCAGGCATTTTGAAATTTCCAAGCCTTAAAACCATTTATACACATGCCATACAACATTTCTATTAAGCTTCATCCAATTCCGAGCACTTTAAATTTTTCACGTTTATTGTGGCTACGGCGGCCATTCTGAAATTTCTAAGCCTCAAAATTATGCGTACACATGTCAGACAAAATTTCTGGAAAGCTTCATCCAATGGGGTTCACCTATCCCATTCCCGACAGATGGCGCATGTGTACTATCAGTTATTCGATTCCAAGATGGCGGACGGCGATCAGCGGTGGTCAGTGCCGAAGCTCGAATATGATCTATTACGCCGAAATGCATCGACAAACGATCGAAAAACTGACTTGATTGAAAGGTGCATATTACACCGAAACCCCAAGCATACGATTTATGTTCGTTACTTTTCAATATTATTGTATTTGTTGAATGTCCAAGTTGCCCAGACTGAAAATGATTAAAATTATGATGACGGATCAGTTTGAATGTGCTTTCGTGACAGGATTCAGAGACAAGACCAGGAGAATTGGTCATATTTATCCTATCCATTATAATTGAAAAAGAAGGTTTTGAAGTTGACTGCCTTTATAAAACCAGATGGGATTCATATCCAGGCATAGGTTAGGGGGAAAACATCATTTTTATTAAAAAAAATTGACCCAACTTTTTACACACCTTTTCTTTTTATTAAATATTCAAAAACAACACACTGAAAGCATCATATACATGTCATCATTCAGAATGTGAAAAAACGGGGCATATTTTCAATAGAAAAAAAATATGGGGCTTTCAATAGGGGTACCCTCATACGTTTTTTAAGAAACATTTTACATTTAAAAAAAGAAAAACATTAATTTTTTCACAATTTTCACAATTTTTTTTATCTTTGAAATATAAATACACAATCATGTGTAATTACCTCAATAAATATACTAATTTAAATGATGCTCATTACATTCGGTATGCATCTTTATGAAATTTGTACAAAAAATGTATTCCTTATTTGTCTGGTATATTTTCAAAACTGCAGCAATAAAAAAAAAGTCACTATGGTTTCAAAGCATACCCTTGTCCAAATATCCTTATACCCTTGGCTAAATGGACTATATATGCTTCCATACTAAAGTAATAAAAAAAATTCTTAAATTTAATGCCAAGAAGGGGGCCAAAAACTATTTTGCCCCCTCCCTCAATTTTTAAACGTAGGGAGGGCAATTGCCTCCAGCTCTTTCGCCCATGTAGTGGTATTAGTGAAGTTCGAACTACAGACTCATATGGAGCATCTGAGTTCATGTCAGTCCGGAATTTTAGTTGTTTGTGCATCTCAGTCTTCAGTTTTCTGGGTATTCGTAATTTTTTGTCAGCCATTAAATATTTGTCTTTTTGTCATGTTATGCTTGTATATTTATATCATATATTGTTATTAAAGTAATATATTGACCCTTTAAGTGTAACACTATCTAAGCGAAGGAGCTAGTCGCTACTAACAGTAGCTAGAGAAAAAAAAGGTTTCATGAATCACGAAAACATTAACAACTTTTTAATGAATATTATTACCTGATGTAATCAGTGTCAATGAATACACAATTTAAACATTTAAGTATCGTATGGTGAAGATTATAATACATGTACAACTGTAGTTAATAATATGTCTTAAATACAGTCCTTTGTACAAGATGCTTTTGAAGTACTTGTTTGAGTGGTTTATTTATCTGTATGTGTACTTTGTGTAACATTACAATCATTATGGCTTCTATAGTACAAGGTAGTACATTTCAATAAAGTTGAAAAGATGTCAGTTCAAATCTGACTGGAAGCTAATCTATGAGCTTTTTAATGTGTGTTTGATGATATTGACTGTATTAACTAACTTCAACTAAGCAACTTGGGCACAAGTCCCTTGCTTAATGAAAGTTTTGAAGGACTGCTCCTTTTTCAGTGTGATTTTTATACGACCACAGAAATTTTGTTGTGGTGGTATTATGTTATTGATCTGTAGACAAAATGATTTCCTATCTCATCGGTGATGTAATGGTTAGCATTCTCGCCTTGAGTGTGTTAGATCCATGGGATAGAGCCCCAGTCTGGTCAAACCAAAGACTATAAAATTGGTATTTGTTGCTTCTCTACTATTAAAGCAAGCAAGTAAGAACAAAAACTGGCCGGCTAGGAATCGGAATATTCATTAATGTGCCCGAGTGGAGTGACATGTCTTCCCACTCACTTGTTTTCTTTATTAGACACCAACAAATTTATTAGTGAAGGAGGGAGGGGGGCATGGGATTTTTTATGTCTGTCAGTAGAGAATCCAATTTTTTTTCAAGCATCAGGTAGATCAAAAATATGTTTTATACATACATGAGGTAAAATATACATGCATACGAAACCTAAAAACATAATTGTGTGTTTAGAGTTACCGGTAACCCTGTGAAAAAGGTTAGGTAAAGGTGACCAGGATTTTTTTGATTTTTTTTGCATTGGATATATTGGGCATGTAGATGCTCCAAGACTGTGCTTGTTGAGAAAAACTAATAAAATAGCTAGGATTATAGGCACTAAATTTTAGGTAGGGTCGAGTTAACCTAAACAAGCAATATTTTTTAGGGCTGAGGTGTTTTCAGGTCTACTTTAAAATTTGGACATAGTGGAAAATAAAAGATTTTTATTCTAAAAATATCCCCCCTCCCTCAGTAGTAAAATGGTTAGTGCTTTATGTCTTATTAAATATATTGAACACTATGCTTAGAGGAACCATTCCTTAAGTAAAAGTAATATAAACTTTTTATTCAGTCAACACTGGAAGACATCTAACATAATAATCCCGACACTCTGAGAAGCCGATGTCCTTGAAATGTCATTATGTGCTGAGCAAACCACGTCGTATTTCCCTGGCGTCCACGGACCTCTCGTCGCATGGTCAGTCTTCTTGATAGCTACCCTCATCTTGTTAAACACAGCATTTGTGGCATTTTACACGAATACATATACATTTTTTGTAAATCAATATCGTAGTTTACATTAGTTACGTTATTGATGCTAGCCGAGGAGTTCCGAAAGTAATAACTGATGGAACACATGCGCCACCTATTAGCGTAAAAATCGTAGGTGAACCCCATTCCGAACACTTTAATTAGTTTGTGTTTTTTTGTGGTATCCATGGCAACGGCGGCCATTTTGAAAATTCCGAAAGTAGTCTGCACATCTACTCATAGTGCTTAACATTCCTGTGAAGTTTGGATATCAATTCGCAACATCATAATCTACTTGGAAACCAAATTTCGCCCAAATCGGAGGATATTTGTATTTTGGCGGTCATTTTGGATTCAAAATGACCGCCATAGCAAACTGAAATGGTTGCAATATGGTACAGCATGTCTTACTCCCTGTAAATATCCATTTCCATTGAAATTTTAAATTTTTTTAATTCTTAACGATTTGTTTAATTTTTATATTGGCGGCCATTTTGAAAATTTTAAAAGCAAAGAGCACAACTTTGAGTGATGATCTATTTTTGTGTCAAGTTTCAAAAGGATCCGCTGTTTGGAGTGAATTTAACATTTTTTGCGCCTTGGTTACCATGGCAACGGCCGCCATTTTGATTTTTTTCAACCCATCAAAGGCTGCCACACACTACGGTGGATATTCCTACAAAGTTGCATGAAGTTTGATGAAAAGAATCCAAAAATTTTCTAAATCCCCTCTTTTTTGTTTCCATGGCAACTGCGGCAAAGTTTGTCCAACGGATTCCGATTTGTTTTACTTATCTCGTTCCACTAGATGTGGATGTTGTTCCTACCAAGTTTCATCAATTTCTGTTTGGCGAGTAACCTGCTATGATCATTTTTGTGTGTTTCATTTTTTTTAGCATTTTGGCCGTTTCCATGGTAACGGCAACCATTTTGAAGGAATCAACCCTTAAAGGCAAAATTTCACATTGCATATGATATTCGTACAAGGTTTCATAAAGTTTGATCAAGGCGTCTACGAGAAATGTGTCGGACAAACTTTTGGCGGAAGAAAGAGAGAAAGAAAAAGAATAATAATAAGAATAATAACAAGAAATGATATGATCTGAAGGATCATTAATGGCTCCCAATTCCAAAAACTATGACGGATATCAAGTCACAAGTACAAAATCTACTTGGAAACCAAATTTTCTCCAACTCGGGGGATTTTTGTATTTTTGCGGCCATAGCAAACCAAAATGGTCGCCATATGATGCAGCATGTCTTACTCCCTGTAAATATTCATTTCCATTGAAATCTTTTCATTTTTGAATTCTTAACAATTTATTTTGATTTTTTTAATTTTTATATTGGCAGCCATTTTGAAATGGTGGCCATTTTGTCCAACCGATTCAGATTGTTTTGGCTTATCTCTTTCCACTAGATGTGGATGTGACAAGAAACATTGCTGCCAAAATTTGTGAAGTTTGGAGTGAATTTAACATTTTTTGCACCTTGGTTACCATGGCAACGGCCGCCATTTTGAATTTGTTCAACCCCCCCAAGTATATGTTTTGTCATCAATTCATGCCCGCCGTGCAGTAATTTAACACTTTCACGTTTAAGTCTTTCACAAGAAAATGTAAGTTAGGTTTATATAGAGAGTATGCTATTAAAACGATGAGTTTGTCGAATGTCGATCTATATTATGACACCATATTTATAACGAAAAAAAACAAAATCAAACCATTTTCTTTATCAAGACATCAAATGTGCTACTGAAACAACAGTCCGCAGGTAGACATGTCACTCAGGCAAATTATCCTGATTCTGACAAAAACAAGTCTTTGATCTTACTCGTTAATGCTACATGCTTAGCGGAGAAGCAGCAAATATAAATTTCATAGTTTTTGGTTTGGCACGACCTGGACTCGAACCCACGAACTACCACACTCGAGGCGAGCACGCTAACCATTACACCCACAATGCGATTAATGTTAATACATGTACATGTATTCGGTTCTATAGCATTTTAGACTTTCGGGAACTTCTTAGCAGGGTCTACTCTACTGAAAAAGTACCCCAACCAAGATTTAAGAAATAAATCATTGAAACCAGAATGTGTTTTTAGTTTTAGCATGGATTGGCGGATATTAGTATTTTATCCCGAACCAGAGGAGAGGGATAACATTTACTAATATCCATCAACCCATGTTAAAACTCAAAACACATTCTGGCTTCCATGATTTATTTCGATTATGATACGTCTAAGAGTACAAATACGGTAGTATACTTTGATTGGAAGACGGTAATTTATATTTACCTTTGCGGAAAATGTCGCACACAATTTATGCTGCCAATGGAAAAGTCAGTCACATTCACCGGAGCATGTGCGAATGAGATTATACCATCGATAAATCGCTTGCTTGTCTACAAAGCGAAAGAAAGATGTCATGTTAGAATATGATACAACATCGCTTCGGGAATTTTCGGTACGGTAATATCAATTGATTGTTGATGGTAGTTTTGTGTCTAAACATGTTTCAAGTGTTAAGTGTAAGAATATTCCCCAACTGGCTTTTGAAATTAGAAAGTTGGTCATTGAACAGAAGAACAGTTTGATGATATCAAATAGGCAATTAGAAGCCGTATTTCAAAGAAGAACAGACAATACAATGGCCAAAAAGAAAAAAAGGACAAAGGACAAACAGTGATTCACGAAACAAAACAAAAAAACAACAACAAAAACAACAGAAAATAAAGATTGAGCAAAGTGAAGACCACTAAAACACTTGGAGAACAAACGTATTATCTTAGGTTAATTAATATATTTATACGATGCCTTGTGACAAACACACATACACACATTGGATGTCAAGACAAATTGTAGAGGGGGGGTGTTGAGGGTCATAATAAACAGTTTGTTTGGAGTGGTCGTTGGTGGCCCGTTGCATGGCAACAATTTTCGAACCTCTCCATTATATCTCCATATTGATTTCTTTGCAGCAGTCTATAGGCCCAGTCCATTGTCACATCTTTACATACAAGATGGTTCCTTATAAACTGGTTCCCTCGTTTGTAAACTGGTTCTCTCATTTGTAAGCTGGTTCTCTAGTTTGTAAACTGGTTCTCTCATTTGTACACTGGTTCTCTCGTTTGTAAACTGGTTCCCGTTATGCACATAACTCAAATCCCGCCCACGTGTTCAATCAACAACAAAAATTCTCCCATTTTTTCTATGTTATTTGATTATTGGAATCAATCTAAACTTGATGTTTTTTTTCTTTGTTTAATTGTTTGTTTTGCTGACCACAACGATCTCAACGTAAAACGCCAAGATATTACTGAAATGCTGCTAAAGTTGAAGTTAAACACCAATCAATCAATCTCCACATAAAACAATATTCGTACTGTCACTATTCAAATGTTGTCATTAGTAGAGCAGGATACTTTTAATAATGTCGAATCCATAAATCGATACATTGGCCAAATTCAAAAGGACAAAAAGTACAAACAATGATTTATAAAACACTACAAAGAAACCAACAGATTTAGCAACACAAACCCCACAATAAACCGGACGTGTGTTAGCAGTTCCTGCTCCACTGCTGACACCCACCGTGTTACTGTCACAAGACATGAATATCATCTGCTTTGAAAATCGTTTTGTAACTCTGTTTTCATCTGGAGGAAAATGGCGACCTGCTCAAATATATAAATGGCAGAACATTAATAAACCTATCAACTTACGTTCAGAATCCTGAAATAAATATTGAATAACTGAGATGTTATACAAGTACAGACAGCCGTAAACCTTAATAGAAAATACAATCAAACTGAAGATAGATCCAATACTAATTTAAATTGACAGGAACAAGGCGTTTTGACCTGTTAAGTCTTTCAATCACAAAGGAAACAAATAATAATGTTAAGCCTAGCTTCAACTTTAACATTTTATCAGTGGGATGGTTTTGAGAAATTAAATATTCGTGTCGTATAAAGTGCAACATTGTTTAACAACATTCTAAAAGTGCAGTTACATCAACATTATCAGTTATTCCTTCAAAATCACCCACTCTTGTGCTGAAATAGATTGTGTCTCATATTAATTAGCATTGTGATATATTTGTTTTCTTCTATTTATTATTCTTCACTATACTTTAAGGAAGGAAGGAAATATGAGTAGAAATGAAACAATCATTAGCTCTAATTAACTAGCAGGTCATTTCTGAAAAAAGGAATATAATGGAGGCTTAAAATAAGCAGCCAGCGCTGTTTCCAGGAGGTGTGGAGCCATTAGGTTATATTTTATATTTAGCAACATCCTATGTTTTTGTTTTTATCGTTGAATGATTCCAAATCGCTCATTTTTGAAAAAAGGAAAATAATAGAGGTTTAAAATAGACAGCGCTGTTTCGTGGAGGTGTGGAACCTCTTATGTTTTTATGGTTGAACGACTCCTAATCGGATATATTTAAGAACTGACGATTGCTTACTCTTTTTCCTTCCTTTAATTGTTGTAATAATGAAGAATTTTGATGTAATTAAATGTTAAAGATAGTATGTCGGAAACTCACAAAAAAAACATCTCTTTAAATAGTTGGTTCTCATCTTACAGTCACGATTTGGTTCATAATAAATAATTTGACTTGTACGAGTGTAAAATAACCCTAGCATGGAAAGTGGTTCCTATTTATTTCTAACAAAAACAACACTTAAACTGGTCAACCACGGTAATGATAATTAAAGGTGTGGATTGCATCACTAAATTCGAGGTCAGTCGTGATTGTATGGTAGCTACCTTTGCAATGAGTGTCTATCACTACAAAAATTGTGAATTCGAATTCTCTTCATGGCGATGTGTACTCGATACAACAGTATGTGATAAAGCTTGTAAGTGACTTGCGCCAGATAGGTGATTTTATCCGGTATCCCCACCAATGAAACTGACCGCCACGATATAACTGAAATATTGTTTACAGTGGCGTTAAACATTATAACCCTAGACATAACCATATAAGTTGAAAAAGATGTGAACGAGTGGATAAATAATTAATGGAGAGAGTTAGAGATTTCATATTTTATTTTGAAAAATTGAAAATACCATAATCAAACATTAAAATATTAATTCTCGATTTCTGGAATATCAGATTTCTTTTTACTTTGAACTTTGTAATCAAAAGTAAAAATATTTATTAAATATGTATATGCAGACAGATATACTATCAAGGCTTAAAATTATCGCAGTTCCACCGGAATTCATCCCACGTAATCTTCTAGGCTTAATTCCCCCTATATTGATTTATATCTGTGATGACATCTCCATTATACAGTGTTATTGCGGCGTCTCGTCCAATACGGTTTTCAATACAATACAGACTCGTACAATATCTTTCCATATTGTACATAACACTGTATAATGACCTATTTATTATACAGCTGAAATGATCAATACTATAACAACAATTTTATGCTTAACTTTTAATACAGTCTAAATAGAACAACTGCACAACAGTATTTCGTTAGGAAAATGTTCTGTATACAGATCTCGTAATCTCTAAAATGAATTAAAAACAGCAAAATAACTGATCAACAATTATTCTAAACAACTTTTCCCCCCTCAAACTGTTAAATACCGAACAAGTTAATGTGATTGCAGATTACAATTAAAAATAATTTACTAGCAGAAAAACCAACGAGTTACTTCCCTTACATAATGTACAATACGTAAAAAAAACGTATTGGACGTCTGGATACGGAAAAAATACGGCTTCCGTTTGTACAATACGGGAAAAATAATGTACGGTCACATGTCTTAAATGGGTGTTTTTGATTGGATTAAGATTATAGCTGTATAATAATAATAGGTTATTATACAGTGTTATGTACAATATGGAAATATATAGTACGAGTCTGTATTGTATTGAGGCGTCGAGTCCAATACGGGTTTTCAATGCAATACGGACGAGTACAATATATTTCCATATTGTACATAACACTGTATAATGACCTATTTATTATACAGCTGAAATGATCAATACTATAACAACTTTTAATACAGTCTAAATAGAACAACTGCACAACAGTATTTCGTTAGGAAAATGTTCTGTATCAATACAGATCTCGTAAACTCTAAAAATGTATTAAAAACAGCAAAATAACTGATCAACAATTATTCTAAACAACTTTCTTTTTTTTTCCTCAAACTGTTAAATATCGAAAAAAATCGTCATTTAACATTTTCTGGTACAATACGAAAAAAAATACGGATTTATTTCACTATGATTTCAGATATTGACTTGATTTTTGATATGAGAGTGCATAATCATAAGTAACAGATCAACTTTGAAATTCATTTGTTATTCTTATCCTATTACTGAGGGAATTAAAAAAGGGTGAAACATTTGCAAGCCTCCTTAATATTCACGGCGGGGACATTCGTGTCGTTCCGACACATCTAGTTTTTATGACTTCTGATTGTCCCGTAGGTATCTTCAAACGTTTTGACATTTTATTATTGTAATGCATCAAATGCGTATTTCTGAATTTAACTCCTACAGAGGTGTTCTCTCCCAAAAATACAAAACGTTGTGAACAGGTGTAAAAAAAAATTACAATCAACTACAATCAAACCAAGTTAAAGCTATCTATACGTTAGGGAGATAAACCTACAGGAAAACCCAGATTCGGCTATATATATCTCAGAGAATACACATACAGCTAAACCCAGCTATAGCTATCCATAGCTCACAGACTACACATATACAGCTTAATCCAGCTATGGATATCTTATCTCATAGACTACACATACAGCTTAATCCAGCTACGGCTATGCATATCTCAGAGAATAAAAATACAGCGAAATATAGCAACGACTAGATATATATACCGGAGAGAGATAATCATATGGCCAAACCTAGTAACTGTTATCTATATGCATACCCGAGGGAGAGAAATCTTCAGCCAAGCATAGTAATGTCGATCTATGCATACCCGAAGGAGATAAACATACAACCAAGCACAACGCCTATCTATTTATAGCCGAGGGGGATAAACATATATTGTTACAAACTTCTAGGAATAACATTGGTTTAAAGTGATCACGTGGAAACCGTGTATATTCAATACACGGTTAACCCGAATAATCCAGTCGTTATAATATGAGACAGGCACAACCTGTTTAAGGGCGAAGCCTACTTGATGATAATGACAATTAAGAGGGAGGATTTTTTAACACCTTTTCCATAGACGAAAACGTTAAAAAAAAAAAAAAAAAAAAAAAAAAAGGGGGGGGGGGGGTGTTTCTGGTCTCGATTATCAGAAAATTAAAAATGCAAAATCCAAATCACGATTAAAGGAAATTACGACAAAGATTGAAGATTGGAAATTAAAATTTGCCATTTTTGAGAATTTCACAAATCACGGTGAATCAATAAGAGACATAAATCGAGGGTCATGAGAATAAAAAAAAATACGACGGCAGAGGAAACTCGGATAACCCCAATCACAGATCATTTAAAAAAATGGTGACAGAGAGAAAAACAATTGCATGCGTGGCAGTGAAAAGGGGAGACGAAATTGCAATGCTTTTAGCCTTGCCATGGAAAATGTGTTAAAAGGCTTACCTGACAAAATCCGAGATCAGTTGTCCAGACATCATACACAAATGCACTTCAAATCAAATGAAATGTACACATTTTTGAATCACTTTCAAATTGCGAGATCATGGAGATGATCGATAGGTTTCCTGTATACATAAAAACGATGCAGAGCTGTTCTTCTATGTTTGACACCAGCTCACAAAGTTTTCAGAGACAGGATGACCAAGAAGTGCATGCAATTTCATGTTTCCTCTCCGAAGCAGACGAAATGCAATACATATGTGCACACTAGAAAATAACGTCATCCATGTACACTGTAAACGACCATTTCTCGTAGCCATGGTAGCACGCGATTTTGATATTATAATTTTCTTTTAAGTTTATTTCAATTGATATAATTTTCTTTTAAGTTTATTTCAATTGAGAAGAATTGAAATGGTTACAGATTTGCGAATTTCTTATTGAAATAATTTTTAATTTGCTTTTAAATACCACTTTGTTCTATAATTTCATGCTTCCGGTGATCAGATATTTGGCTATGAATACATTTTGTAGGAGTATGACTTATTACCAAAAATCGTATAGCCTACCGTTAAAAGGGCTCCGCCCTTTAATAAAGGACGAAGTCCTTATAACGGTAAGCTGTCCGATTTTTCCTTCTATATTGATAGCCAAATATCTATTCACCGGAAGTTTAAAAAATAGATCAATTGATAACGCAAAAGAAATATATTTCAATGAAAAATTCCCAATTCTTTAATTATTTACTCTATGCAAAATCGAAATAAACTTGAAATAAAATTCTAATAAAAAAATCTCTTTCTACGAAACTCCCGACGGAAGAACGGCGTACAGTAAACTGACGAGTTCTGTCCCCTGGCTCGTACCTCGGCTAAAGGAACAGATAAACACTAATCTGTCGGCATTGGAATTTCTACTTAGGTGACGTCATCACTATAAAATCCTTGATTTTTTTTTATCTTTAACTTATTTTAGCTTATACAAATGAGTAATTTAAAGGTAAAGAGATTATTTTTTTATAAAAATCATGAAATAAAATTAAAACGTTTTTGCATAAATATTGAACTTCCGGTGTAAACAAGCGGGAGAAATATTCAAACAGAGATGATCACTACATACCGGAAACGACTTTTCCCAGTATTTGTAACTAAAAATAGCTCTACCAATCAAAAAAGAGCTAAGTAAGAACCAATGAACGCCAACGACAAATTAGTCTTTCTCTGTCTCTATATCCATTAGATTGAGACAGGCAATTGTCAGTCTAGGCGTACAGTAGGTAAAATGAGCCATAACAAATCGGCTACAAAATTCATTTAAAATAAAAGATAATATCCTCACCGGACGCAATTACGAACGAAATAAAAAGTATGTCTCCTAATTGTTCCTTCAAAACATGAATTAAAAAAATGCTTTTATAAATAGATACCCCGCTAAATTACTCGTGTTTTGGGAGAAAATTATTCATGCGCAGTTGTTGAAAGTTGCAGACGACGGGTTTTCATATTTGTAAACAGAAAACGATCGACAATTGCACTTGGAATCTATCGCTAAAATTCATTGAGGTTCGCATATTTTGTTATCTTATGCCTGTAATTGAAAAGAATATGATCTCCTGGTTCTATGCATATGTAGAACACATTGAAATCAAAACAAAAACAGTCAATATAATACATTTTCCTTACCTTCCCAAAATGTCAAAATCCGTGATGTACCTTATTCATTGAAGAGTCCATGGAATTCCGAATGCAAACTGGCACACATTTATGGTATGAATAAAGGAAAGGTTTTTATTTCATATGTATTATATACAAATGGATATGTGAACGTAAATGAATGAATGCTCTTTCAATTTTAACAGTTGTCATTAAATAATTTACACTAGAAAGGTTATTATGATGTCGTTCGAAATTGTGTCCGGATCTAGGTCACAAAGTGACTAGAACGGCTTCATGAAAATCTGTTTAAAACCCGTAACAATGCATTGAATAATATATGGGCTATGATTCAAAAGGAATACTGGTGTTTAATCTGAAATATGAACATGCAATCAGCTTCATCAATTTGGTCAAATGTATTATCAAATGTCAATATCATCGAAATTGTTCGTAATTGCGTCCGGTGAGGCTAACGTGTACGGATCATCGTATTATTGAAATTTTAGGACTTCTTCCTTCAGACAGGTTGCATGTCTCATATTAAAGGGCGAAGTCCTTATAACGGTAGGCTGTCCGATTTTTCCTTCTATATTGATTGCCAAATATCTGTTCACCGGAAGTTTAAAAAAATAGATCAATTGATATTTAGAAACGCAAAAGAAATATATTTCAACGAAAAATTCCCAATTCTTTAATTATTTACTCTATGCAAAATCGAAATAAACTTGAAATAAAATTCTAATAAAAAAATCATAGCCAGAAATCATAGGTACTTTTGCTCATGAATATTCATTAGCCAAATCGCGTCATATATGACGTCAGCAAATAAACGTTGAACCAAATTCGGAAGACGCTGATCAATGAACGCTGATGAAAACTCGTATCTATTTTTGTTAATAATATTTTATCACAGTTTTGATCACATAAATAACTTCATAATTATTTGCGATCGTATCAAAATTAATTGTCATCATAGTTTCATTAGGAATCCGATGATGTGTGTAAAAGATAGAACATATATTTAATGCACTGCCCCTCACCCTTTTTCACGATGTAAATCAATATTAAACTGATGTGTCTATCATTTATATTAAACTGTAAATGAATAACTATACACGTCAATAAGAACGATTCATCTTGATGCTGAAGAACTTTATATATCAGCAGTATTGTTACCAATTGTATTATAGTTACTTGTTCTGTTGTTTTGTCGAAATAAAAAAATACCCTTGTGGAGCCTTTTTTTAATTGTTTATTTACATTTACAATGGAATGCGGTGCTTACTCAAATAATGCTATGTCTAGCAGAAGCAGTTTTACGAAATAGTAGATTTTTTGCGTGAACCCTATTGAACCTCTACTAGAAAGGTAAAACAACTTGTGAAACCCTCTTTTAAATTATCGTGGAAACCTTTAATTTTTCAGCAAAATATTTATCGAAGAAAGATTCATCAACAATGTTACCGGAACTGACCGATTTTGTCCCGGCATCTAGAATGGGGATTGTAAGAAAAGTGCTTTTAGGTCTTAAAATCCGTGCAGGATGCATTTTTTCACTTCTTCTCAATGCTTTTGAAAATTTGAAACTGGGTGGGAACCTTGGGTTTTCATGGTACAGCTGTAATATTTTGAGATACTGTTCAAACCGGAGCATAGTTTGATTTTATATCCATAGCCAGAAATGATGGGTACTTTGCTCATTTGCATATCTAAGATGGCGACGCCGGGATGTCTGCAATTTTCATATGATCTATGTAGACGATATCATTCATAATTGCATGTGTGTCATTTTCTGAACTTGAAAATGATACATTGAATCAAGCTGAATTAAATGAAATAAAAATTAATGAAAACAATGAAATATTCGAGGTTCCTGGACTAAATGAAAATCAGAGGCGACGAACCCTTTTTTGGCCTTAAGAGTCTATGTAAAAATGTCTGAAATACATGAAACTGGTGGCGTGTGACACAAAATTTAACAATGAATGACATTTGGCGACATATTTTCTGAAATTAATTTAGATTCCTCAATAATATATGTAATTATATTAACTAACCTTATATTTCTAGCTTCTAAGCTCGGGGTTCCCACATTAAATATAATGTGATCATTTTTGCATGATCGCGATATTAAAGACATTTCTAAAATCGCTACAAAACAAAAATATTTGAATTTTGACAGAAGAAAAACTTTGCGGAAATAAACAATAACTTTTAATTTTCGAATCATTTTGACGGACACATTGAATTTCCGTACAATAGGCTATTTTTTGACAAATCTAATAAACGATCCATCAAGCTTGAAACTGCAGTCACGTGATCAAAATCTAATTTAAATATGATGAATATTTATGAGGAAAGGTCCCTCAATTTCTGGATATGCCCGGAAAATTGTCCGGCCCATGCTAACAGAAAGTTTCCCGTTCAACTAGGTGTTAAAATCCAAATTCTCTTTGAGCCGCCATTTTGAATATGCAAATGAGCAAATCACCTATCATTTCTGGTTATGTCTCTTTCTACGAAACTCTCGACGGAAGAGCGGTGTAGGTAATATCAACGGAACAGTCATAACAAATCGGCTACAAAATTCATTCAAAATAAAGGATAATAACGTGTACGGATCATCGTATTATTGAAATATTAGGACTTCGTCCTTCAAACAGGTTGCCTGTCTCATATTATTCGAGTTAATACACGGTCAGTAGATTTTTAATACACGGTTATCTCTCCTTTTTTTCTTTCAAAACAAAGATGACGTTGAACAACGAGACGCCGGCGCGTTTCACCCTGACAACTGACGTTGAGATTATGAAACGTATTAAAAAAAAAATATATTACAATAAAAAAATAATTTACCCGAGTAAGTTTGTCCCCAAATGTTGGTTCAATGACCAATGTAACATTCCACAAGTCACCAAATATTGTTATTATACCTCATGAATATTAATAAGGATATACTCGCTTTTTATCCTGCAATCAGTACATTTGCTGTACAAATATGCTATACGAATAAATTTTTGCTTTATTCGTACTAGACGAATAAACTTTTCAGCCTACGAATAAACTTTTCAGCCTGCGAATAAACTTTCCTGGTACCCTGTAGCTATGTACAGCGGAGGGGGAAGACAAGTATGAAACTGGTACTAATGTAACGCGGACCACGAAGAAGACACCCTTGACAACATTTATGAAAGGCGAGGAATGACGCTTGTTTCTGTCCTTTTTGTTTAAGTTTTCCGACTTTTTTGACATTGCAGGATAAACACAATATACATACATTGTCGCTAAATATAAAATTCATTTGTACTCGCTGCGAAACAGGCCTGAAACAGGCCTGAAAAGCTCGCCAAAGGCTCGCTATTCTGCCTGTTTCTAAAGCTCGTACAAATAAATTTTATATTTACCGACAATGTACGTATATTGTATATCTATTGGTTACGCTTTGTCATGTGATTTTATTTTATTTTCCACGGCATATCCACTAAATCTTCCAAAGAAGTCATTATTTATCACGTGATCTTATGTATGTTCTTGACCAACTAATTGACATTTAAAACACATCACACAATGTGCATAGCACAACAAAACCAAATATTACATGACAGCGTGCACTTTGTCTTTTGTTTTTATCATGATCATATTCTATTTCTATTATCTGAATGAGAATTACAGTAGATTTTTAATACAATTTTGCACTGCTCATGGCTAAATCTACATTTATTTGTTTCAGGAGATGCAAAATGTCCTGTGCTATCATTGGAAAAGTACATGTCCAAACTTAATGGTAATAATGATAGTTTCTGGCAGCGACCAAGAGATAATGTTACAGTGAACGATAACATTTGGTACCGAAATTCCGCTGTTGGTCACAACACACTTGGAAAATTCATGAAAACTATTTCAGTTGATGCAGGACTGTCCCAGTTATATACCAACCACTACATAAGAGCAAGCTGTATAACCGTACTAGATGATGGTGGCGTGGAAGTCCGACATATAATGAACGTCAGCGGACACAAGTCTGAGACCTCTATAAAAAGTTACTCTAGAAACGTCAGTGAAAGTAAAAAACATGAAATGTGTACTGTGCTGCATAGTGTTTTAAATCCTATGTCTGAAAATCTGCAGCCTCTGGAAGAAAAACATGTGACGGAAAATATTGTAAACCCTATGCCTGAAAATCTGCTGCTTTTATCCAAAGCATCTATCACAGACAATCTTGTTTTTGAAACTGATCAAGTTCAAGAAGTCAGCGAGGCTGAATTTTTAAGTGATATTTTAGATCAGCCTGATACCATGCATATGGCCCCGGTTATGGCCATTAGCATTGTCAATAATCTGGTCCACGCTTCTGTTCGTCCAGTGAGCACCAAATTTAATGGACGGTACTTTAACAATATTCATCAAGTCCATATTCATAATCACAATTAACAGACATGGTTTTTTCAAATTCTAAATAAACTGTGCGGAATTGTGTTGTTTGATCACATTACAGTGGTGTTCGAGTTTTTGTTATTTGTTAAAAGTTTGTTGTTATTCAACTAAATGATCTGAACATGCTTAATGTTTCAATTTATACTTAGTGCCTTATCTAGTTTATTTCGGTATAATAAAACAATTGATTACTACTTAAGAAGTAAATACCAGGATATGAGGACCTCTCGACTTGTCACTCTCGGTCAGGTCAGGTGACCTTGAGTGCCAAGTCTCGAGGTCTGGTATTGACTTCTTAGGGTGGCCGAGGTCAGGTCAGGTCACCGAGAGTGACAAGTCGAGAGGTCCTCATATCCTGGTATTGACTTCTTAGGGAGTAATTACCGGTAATTGTAAAATTACATATTTATTAGTTTTGATGCAGTTCCATTTAAATCCCTCATTCAAAGGTAATCAGTAAGATATATTCGTTAAACAGTGTACTAGTGACTTAATACGATATATTCGGGGTCAGTAAATTTCATATGGGGCGAGAGCGAATTCCCATATGAAATTTACTGACCCCGAATATATCGTATTAGGTCACTAGCACACTGTGTAACTTATAATATCCAAAGCTACAGGGAGAGGGAGATAAAACAGTTGGAACCAGGAAATTGGTAAAACATTGTTATGCAGTTGATTGGCAAGGCTTAGCCAGATGTCTTTAAATTATTCATTAAAAACAAGAGAGGATCACGTTTGTGATAAACCAGATGAGACAGGAGCGAAATTTAAAATCAATTTAAAAAAAATATCGTGACATATTGCACCTGTCTCAGCAGATATACATCATGCTTGTTATATTCATTAATGGTATCAGAGAATAACTTCTGTTAATGAGTAAATAATTTTCTGATGACACGTAATTCAGATATTCTATCAAAACTGTTGATCAATTAAAACCAGTTATCAGTCACGATTTACACGAACTAATTTCCTGGTAAAGCTAATGGCTAATATCATTAATTTAATGCTTAAAAACTCAAAATATGTAATGGAGAATACACTTCAACTCTAGATTCCAAAAAAAATAATCAACGAGACAAATTGGAGTGTATTCTCTTACATAATACATTTCCATGTGCAAAAAAGTGTTTTCATAATATATTTTTACCCTTTTAATATTCAGAAAGCTAAATAAGCCACGATTAACAAAAAATAAACAATAATTTTTTATCGACATTCGTGCTTTCGATTCTCGTTTATATTTAGATATTTCAAGATCTTTCAAGTGTACCAAATGTTCACTTATGGTCTATCTGATTTGTTATTACTTGTGGTCGGTTCGTTAGTTGTTTTTATATTGCTAGAATACATCCTAAAAGTTCACGTACTAGTCAGTTCTGAACATAAATTATGCCAGATCTGAAATACCTTGGTATATATTGATCAATTGCTTTTTTAAACAAATTGTTGATATTTAAAAAAAAAAATTAAGATTACTATCAAGAGTCATATATACTAATTATAGAGTTTAGTAGTGTGGTCACCGTAGCCGAGTGGTTAGATGGAAGTTTAGAAAGTCAGCAGTGGTTTGATACTCGAAAGTCCCAAAATATGCATATCACGTTTTTAAGCCTAAAACAGTAAAAGGTTAAAGTTCATATATTCAAGAACAAAAGAATAAACTGTAGATTCTTAAAAATAATCCACTGTCCGAACAATAGTGTGACGTCAGAGAAATGTATTATGATTTGTTCTAATACTGGTCACATAGATAACTTTAAATATTCTTTTAATGGCAAAATTATTCCTATATCTACAAGTCATAAACATCTAGGAGTTATCTTTTCCTGAAATAGGAAATGAAATAAACATTTTTAAAATATTATAGCAAATATTACTACACATTTAAGCTTATTACGGAAATTAAATTTCAGTTTGAAGACTTATCTTGGGGGAAAGTGCATTTTTGAATATGGATTTGAAGTCGGGTATAATAAGCATAATATTAGCTTCTCAAACAAAGTAGAACCCCCCCTCCCTCAATTAAATGCCGACAGAGTGACGGTATCGCCTAAAACTTCAATTGTGTGTTTTAATATAAAAGATAGAGGAACTCCTAATTAGTTACATTTATTGAACAAAAAGGCGAGTGTATCATCAGATATTTTGGTAGGCCATGTTACGAGTTCGCAGAACGAATCAAAATATCTGATGGTGCACGAGTAACTTTGTTCAATAAAGGACTTGTATCTTGCGACGTCAATCAAAGTTTTTTTAATTCTGCTGTTTGAGTGAGAGTATGTAAGCTTTATGATGATATCTTGTATATTTTGTTATCGAAGATATTGTATGATGTGACGTCATCTAGCTCCACCTCCTCTCTGGGTATCATGAGATATTGTACGGCTGTTGACAATAGAAAAGACGAGAAAGAATGATACAACTTGCGTTACCTTGTGTCTCGAACTATGTAGGGTACTACTACAGTGCAAATATTCTCCGCGCGGTTACGATCACATAATAGTTCCTTCATAGGCTTTCTGTAGCGAACACTTCATTTATCAAGAGGGAGAGAGGATCGGGATCTCACGTTTAGGCTGTTGTTCGCTTTGTTGATATTGGATCAATTGTTGGTCATCACTTTAAACTATGCTTTCATAATTTATTCCATCTACAGTAAATGAATGGGATAAACTAAAAAAAATCAACCGGAAAATATAAACATTATTCAAATCCAATAACGTTCTTAGTCCAAACTATTATGGCCATAGAATATTAAACGCCATTTTGACACAGCAGATGTACAGCTTCCTTCCTGAACTATGACCTTTACAAATAAACAGATTTTCGCACAGAGTGTTGAAGTTTGTTGCAACGTCAAAAGATATGAATTGTTTTTATTTGTTTGCGTGTACCAAGTAATCTGAAATAAGACCAAATATATTTCTCAGCATAAGTAACATGACCCAACTGATCAATGCTTTAACTTCCTACAAGAGGAAACGTGACTTTAATGTACATAGACAATTGCTTTATTTTGTATTGTACATAATTTTCTTAAAAAGATTTAAACGATTTCTTTTTTAACAACATAATGCTATTAATTATTTTGCACTCGCCTGTTGACACGTAACTCTTTGTACGCACTAAATTTGATATCTACGTTTTTATTAGATGCTCAAGGAAGCAAAATTCCTCACGTTCCTTGTTTTCCATTTGATCTCCTACCAAAGGATAGTAAGACATTATTTAACGCCCACGTTTTCTTTATGAAGCAATGAAAAAAATTTCATTTCATGTTAAAACCAACAAGGAAATTAATCTATAAGACATTTCGTGCTACGTGTACTTAGATATGACTAATTACCAACTGAGGATTGTCAAGAGCGTTGTTTTTTCTATTGTAATCTGTTTTAATCGTTTAATTGTATTATACTAACATTAGAAACGCATCCAATAAAACACATGTTTCCTTCTTTGTTCTACTGTGTGTTTATTATCAGCTTATGCCAGGGTTGACATTTTAGTCACCTTTTGGAAAATACTGGATTGACAGTATCATGTTACTAATAGGGGAGAATTGGGACCATAGAAGTAGCTTAACCGCGCCACTTTTTATTGAAGTGCAGGTACCATGACAGGAAAGTCATGACCGTATCACTTCACTAAGAGAAGAGAATTAGTACCATAAAACTAGCTTAAACCCGCCACTTTTCATTGAAGTGTCTGTACCATGACAGGAAAGTGAGCGGCCATGTATATATGTTCGGAGTATCATTTTTGCCTCCGTTTTTATGATTTTGTAATTAGATTTTAGAACTGTTGTGACTGTGTGGTGTTTTTAGCTTTTCATTTTAATCTGTTGTATACATTAATTGTATCTTTCCTTCTTTCTTGTACATATTCAACAAAGGTAATTACAATTGTATAACTATATAGAAGAAGACGTCGAAGCTTTCACAAGATTATCCTTATATCATTGATGGGTTGGTTTGGTTTATGGTGTATAGCGCCACTTTCAACACTATCTCAGTTATATCGTGGTGGTCAGTTTTATTGGTGGAGGAAACTGGAGTACCCGGAGAATATCATCGACCTATCGCAAGTCACTGACAAACGTCTTATATCATTGAAAAAAAATGATTATAGACTATTGTTAATAGTAGACATACACATAATTATTATTTAAAAAGGAGCAACATCCGGAATGTATCCCGTGTAATTGCAATAATTCACTACACGTGACTTATTCGAGTGAGCTCTACAAACATTCCGCAACGTCAATTAATTATAACTGATTTATTAACAGATATCGATTCAATTTTGAGAATCTTTAATGGATTTTTTTTTTATATCTATATACAAAATAAAATAGAAATAGGCAACATCCTTTCTGGATTTAAGATTTTATCCTTTTAATCTTTCTTTTATTCATGTAAGAAGATGTTTGAAGATACCAAAGGGGTAATCAGAATCCGTATATCGAAGAAGAACAGACGGCACAATGGCCAAAAGAAAAAGGACAAAAGGACAAACAATGATCTACAAAACATACACATAAAACTAAAGATCGATTAACACGAACCCCAGTGAAAACCGGGGGTGAATTCAGGTACCACTAGTGGCACCCATCGTATTAATCTAGTTACAAACCCGGCGATAAGTCCAAACACAAATTTCTCTTTTTATCTTACGATTTTCTAGTTATAGAAATTATTCGTCATAATTTGTTCTTGCCACGATATTGCTTAAATACTTCTAGAGTTGCATTAATCACCAAATAATCAATATTTACTCCGAGTTGAAATTCAAACAGGAGCACACAGTCGTCCCTTATTAACAAGGCTAGTGTATTTACAAGGCATTTACATTTCTGCTTTTGACTAACCAGTCGTCATCAGATTTACAGATTTGTTTATGTTAAAATAGCTTGTGAATTGCTTTGGCCAACGTAGTCTTCTCGCAGTTTATAACATAATGGAATTCATCCCCTATTTCATCTTCCCTGCACAAATTACTTTTCCTGTTTCTATTTTCTACTGGAAATATGTGACTATTGGTTCTAACTTTGCTTATTCGATTATATCCTTAGATTCAATAATTTATAATTCTTTTAATGCATATCGATTTCGTGCCTCTTGATTGGACAAGAGCACTGTCATATGTTTCTCTTTGATTCGTTCATAGCTCGATGAACTTTTGCGTTTTTGATCCGTTCATAACTCGATGAACTTTTTTGGTATAACCAACATAAACAATATGGCGGCCGCCGACGGATAACTACGATAGTGTCCGATTGAAAGCAAGCCTAAAATCAGTTTAATGTTTAATAATCAAAAGAGGGAAAAGATTCACATTGAAGAATGCCTGTGTAAACGGTGCCGATGCACTCACAAACTTTGCATAAACGTCATTCGGACATTTATTCAGTTTATGATTGCATCTGAACCGCTTACACATACATGAACTCTGAAAAGAACCGTTTAATCCGATAGAAGATAGTTTTTTTCGTTTCCAGATTGTGTATAAGCAGTCTGTAACATAAAGGTTGTTAAGACTTTTTAAATTCTGAATGCCAGTGTGGTCTACACTGAACATTAATACTCAACAGTGTTACTTTAACTAACCAGTTTATAAAGCTAGCGTGTTCCAGACATAAGAAAAGTTTGAAGATAACAAAGTGGTGACCAAAAGATAACAAAGTGGTGACCAAAAGTGGTAATAGGAAGAAGTACAGACACTGCCATGATCAAAATAAAAAATGACAAAAATGCAAACGATGGTCGGAAAAACACTGCACTGAGAACAACAAATGAGCAACACGAACCCAGTAAAACACAGGGGGTGAAGTCAAGTTCTGGTCCGGAAGGGCAGGCATGTCCTGCTTCATTAGTGACATCCGTCGTGTTACTCTTGTTAAAAGCCCGGTGATAACTCATAATCATATAATATATTTTGTATGTGAGATCATCATTATAAGTTTATGTTACTAACAGTATGTACGAATACTAAGACACTAAGATACTACACATTCGATTATAGACCGATATCCCTTATAATATGCTTGATAGAATAATGGAACACTTTTGCTATTTGTTTTCAATCAAATCTAATCAAATACATGTACGCTAATCTACGAATAACTGTTGTGAAAAGAAAGTTTAAACAGTAATGGTCAACAATTTCACCAATATCAACAAAACGAACAACCGCCTCTCACCTTCACTCACTGAACACAAAAACCTCACGACGTATGTCGTTGAAAATACAGGTCCTGGCTTGGGACAAGTACACAAATGTGACAGGGTTAAATCGTGTAGGATTTCTCCAAAAGGCGATTGGAAATGTACACTGAATGAACTTGAAATGACAGACATTAGTTGTCTTCTATGTGACTTCTCTAAATCACCTGACAAATATTTCCACAATAAATGATTACATAAAATGGAATCGTAGGGGGTGGGAGCTAAAATGGATTGATTCCTACTGAAGAAATCGACAGAAAATAGAATGTAATTAAATAGTTATCCGCACTACTAGCCATTGCCTCAGCTAAAATGGAATGATTCCTACTTAAGAAATCGACAGAAAATAGAATTTAATTAAACAGTCATCCTCATAACTGTCCATTGCTTCAGTTGGATTTCATCCTGGTTCAGTGTCCGCTCGCTAAAGTTTATTATCTATATAATTATATATGTGACATTGCTGAATGACGCTTTTACAAAGTAAATTATTTTTTTCACTAGAGGTGATTTACTAATCAGTTACCAGTATGTTATTAATTATGATATGAACGAACTGAAGGAAGTGTCATAGAAATGGTTAGTGTCATTTAATCTGATAAAACTGAAAGTCTGTAGCAGTCCATAAAAAAGTACCAGATTTGTATTTAACATTAAACAGTCACAGATAAAGTTATTACTGTTACGAATTGTCACAAACATCTGGGAGTGGCTTTCATCTGGGATTCTTATAAATGAAATCATCATGTTGAAAAAATATTAGATCAAGTGCTTCTAGACACTTTAATATTCTGAAATACAAACTTTGTGACTAAAATTTTATGAAAATTACATGTATATACATATTAAGCCATATTTTCGAATATACCTGCGAAGTTTGGAAGTATTGGGGTGTGGAGAATGCAAACATGTTTGAATAGCTACAGCTAAAAGTCGCTAATAGTCACATGCCTCCCTATTCTGCTTATCCTTCCGGAGCACATGAGTTCACCCCGGTTTTTAGTGGGGTTCGTGTTGCTCGATCTTTAGTTTTATATGTATGTTTTGTTGATTGTTGTTTGTCCTTTTGTACTTTTTCTTTTGGCCATTGTGCTGTCTGTCCTTCTTCGATTAAGGATTCTGATTAACCTTTTGGTATCTTCAAATTGTTCTTTGTAAGTTAAAAAATTGTATATAATGAAATTGGCTTTTATTCCTCTTTTCATTCGATATAGATATTGTTTTTCTTTATTGATTGTTGCATACGCAAGCTTCATGTATCAGTGCAACAGAACATGCGTATCATATCAATTTCCCCAAAATCTCAAACTGCATAGCCCTATAGAAGTACTGGAATCACAATTTTATAAAATAAATCTAATAGGCTTTTATTTGAGTGACAGTACATTCTTCAGTAATAATGCTAGATTGAAATACAATACTAAATGATTAAAGTGACATTATCTGCCAAAATCGTAAATGTTTGTTACCCATAAAAACTATCAGATATGATTGATGCCTTAATAAAACGTGTTTCTGTAACTTATAAATGTTATGTAATGTACGCGCATCGGGGAAAAAGGTGCAACTGCTCGTGTTTTGAGATCGATCAAGAAATGGACGGCCATCTTATTAATTATCGGCATTGTTTACGGAGTTTGCCGAATCGTCATTAAATCAGTACAGCAATGCACTTATTTCTTATTTTCTGTGAATTTACTTTTAGTTGGTGTTAATTACGGACAAAGAACCATGCAAGTTTGCAGTTAATAAGCGACAAAATACAAATTATTCGTTTTTACCTGTCACTAATTTTAGTAAGGTCAGTTGCATACGAAGAAAGCGAGGTCAAATTATTTGCTTGCAAGGAAATAATAAATCGATGGTAATTTTCGTTCTCAAAAGGCGAAAAGTGGTACGATAAGCTGTTTAATGTGAAATATTTACCTTTATTTCATCATTTTAAAGCTATTTACCAATTTCCAAAACATACAATTTTTTGGGTCACAATCGTAGCTAATGTCGCTTTAAAATAAAAGCAGAAATCAATTTGTCACATAATTTCCAAATAAAAACTAATTTAATAACATATCTGTACCGCGTGTCTTATTATTTGTCACAGCTTTAATAGCATTAAACATTAGTACAACATTCATCTAAATTTCTTAAAGACCTCTTTTTATGCGTGAAAATTTTAACTGACTTTCTTCAATATCTTGATGAATCAATTACAAATACTTTAATCTTTTGTGAAAACAATTAATCGTGCTAACAAATCGAGAAAATGTGATAGTTTTCAACTTGTGGTAGAAATCAATTTCCGTTTATCATAGCTTCTTATAAATCTTTGAATATTGTTCAGATATCGTTTGCAATTTTGAAGAACACTAACAAATTGTAAATCGCTGGACATGATTAACCTGCCCTTTCAGTAAGGTGATCTACAAATGCGCATAACTGGACATTATTAGCCTGTCCATTCAGTAATTATTTTAACCTACAATTTTACAATTAATGACATGGACATGATTTATTAATACAAATACAAAAATCTCACCCAGACACTCGTCTAGAATATCCTTCATCTGGTACGCCAAAAGGCAAACAATTGGAAAACAAAATATCACTAAAGACTTGAAGAGCAAGAAAACGTAAGGACCTAAGAAGAATAACCAACCAATCTGTCAAGCTTACATATGCTTGCAGGGGTGCAATGAACAAATCGTAACAAATTTCTCTATTATTTAGGAACTGTAAATTTCTAAAATAAATATACCTAATATACCGTATTAGTGCCGACTTCTGGGAGAATGATACATGATACTAATAGTCCACCTGCAGAGGTACCAACACAGTGATAATAAAAATAATAATAAAAAAAACCCAAGATATTAAATTTAATGCACATGATGCGTTCTTGGATGAAATTTCATTAACTGTAGGTAAGATTAAAGTCAAAAGATTGCAACGACAAATAATTTCAACGTATTTGGAAGCAAGCTAACCAATATGCATAAATACTATAAGATAGCCCAAATCGGCAACAATTACATATGCTTTACTTGGATGAACCTTAGTTTTGATAATAATTGTATTATTCAGGAACTGTAAATTTCATTAATGGATTTCATTGTTCTTATAGTTAGTTGACCTATAGTTGTACAATACTGAAAATGATTATCCGGTACTTTCAGTAAATTGACTCAAAAACGGATAATAATTTTAAGGGGAACCTATCATTTTATTGCTATTGTTGTTCTATTATCAATTCTGCTTAAAGATTGAAAAAAAGCTTTCCTTTGAGTTTTCTTTTGTGTGGGATTGTTTATTTTTCATTGATAATATATCTCACAGCAGTATATAAAAAATGTTTATAAGGAATAATCAAGGTATCTGAGTCAATCTGTGTCTTTGTATTGAATACCAAATAAGTGTAATAACAAAATTACCGAACACCGAGCAATCTTCTAAAGGGAAAGACAAAACTCACAAGTCAACAAACAGACAAAATCAGTCAACAACCGGAAAACTGGGAAAACCGCAATGACCCTGACTTGGTACAGGCATTTCCAAAGAAATGGTGGGTTGAATCAGATTTTACGGTGCCAAACCTCCCGCTTTCATTACGGTTAAAAGTTTCCGGTTGTCACTATAACAGCATTTTTAACAATACTGGGACAAATTAGGTATAATAGTAGTCAACGCAGTACTTTGTGAAAATCCATCGTTTATTATCGTCTATGCAGAACGGTTTAACTAAACGGTCATCTTCTTACACAATTTGATTTCAAATGAGATGTTAAATGACGTCATGTCTAAACCACGATTACTTAATCCTTATCTTTATACATTTTCCATATTTACTTTATGAAAATCCATCGTTTATTATCGTCTCTGCAGAGACAGAATATTTTTCGACAAGATCTTGGTATCGGAATATAAACTTTTTAAGAGATCGAATAAGGCGAATCTTTTTTTAGCCCTGGTCCAGTAGCCTGTTTCTCAGATAAAGATGACGTTTCAAGAAATCAGAATAATTGCTAACGGCCCTTGCATAACGAATCAATTGCGAGATGTAAACATCATATGCAGGAGAAGCTGGTATATTGCTGCACATATTTGGAAAATTTATGATTTTAAAATTGAAGTCATCCCGTTTATCATAAATTTTAGTACTGAGTTGACCACTGTCGTCAAATTCGAGGTATAAGTCCAAAAATGATGTGGACGAAGCTGTATCTGTGGTCTCTTTAATTTCCAGCTCTGGAGGATATATCAATGGAAGAAATTCTGCAAATTTAGGATTATTGATAGATAAAACGTCATCAATATACCTGTATGTGAAATTAAAGGCTCTAGCTTCATGAATCTTCTTATCTTTTACAAGATTTTGAAGAAACTCCGACTCATATGAGTATAAAAATAAATCGGCTAGAAGAGGGGCACAATTCGTACCCATTGGTATGCCGACGACCTGATGAAACAGTGCCCCTCCAAAGGAGACACATATGTTATCGATGAGGTACTCCAGCATACTGATCACTTGTTCCTCGGAGTAGCATGTTTTACCTTTTTGAACTTTGCTTGAAAAATATGTGGAATTGTAGCCTAATACAATAAATTTTGAGCCATCGTTTCTATGACTGAAAGCTTTGTGAATGGTTTCTTTTAAGCGGGTTTTTAATTTGTCATGCGGTAGGGTGGTATACAGAGTTGAAAAATCAAAAGTTTTGATGGAGGATACGTGAGAGAAAGATTTTGATTTAAGGTTATTCAAAAGATCTTTAGAGTTTTTCAAAATCCACATGTGATTTATGCCACTACGCGAGTAAACAGTTTCACAATATTTCTGTTGTCCCTCTTTTACTGCAGACAGAATCTTTGTCAGGTGAATAGACAATTCTTTCGTCGAACCAAGGGGGTGTTGTTTGATCTACTCTCTATCAAATTTCAGTTTAAACAGAGATGTCATTTAATTATTACATTCAAGCAGGAAGATGTTTGTTCAAATAACAAAGTTATATATATATATATGTACATGTATTTAAGGAATATTTGAAATTTTGGAACAGGCTATACGATATAACTTGGCTTGGGGCAGTTTACGCTTAATAAACCGCGAAGCTGTTTATGAAAAACGTAAACTGTTCCAAACCAGGTTATGCAAGTATAACCTGTTCAAAAACTTCAAATATTCCTTATAATTAAATTTGCACAATAAAATTTAATGATTCCTCGATTTTATTTACGATTATTTCATGTGACTATTTGAATTTGTCGTTGGCGAATGAATATGTTATCAAGTACGTGTGTGTATAACTAAAATTGTCTCCAGGCGGATCAACCAATCAGATTGCAGTATTCAAATCAAATTAAATTATATTGTATAAATAACAATATGCTTTATCTACCTAAGCATATTTTTTACTTACCAAACAAATAATTTTTTGTGACAGTACACTAACCTTTGTATGTAATTTCATGTCGTCCCTGTTGACCGCTCCCTTTCCTCTATTGTATATAGTTTTTTATGAATTATTGACCTTTTCTCGTTCTGAATGTAGTTGAAATACTACTCGCTTGACGTCAAACAATAATCAATCAATCAATGCAATATAAATCTATTAAATACCACATCTGGCTTCTGTTTAACAAAGTTCAGGATTGACAAACAAAATCTCTAAACCGATTATACATGACAGGACAATGATTTCATGATTACCTTGATGGCACTCCTTTTGAAACCGCATGTCATTACGTCGCATCTCTTAGTCACATGCCTTGAATCTCCAAAAATCTTAAAATCTTGTAGAATAGTAACTTATAATGTGTGATTGTATTTGTATATATAGTCAAACCCGCTTATGCGGTCACCTCTATTAAGCAGTCACCTGTATTAAAAGGTCATCGTTTTCTTATCCTGTGATTATAATTTCATATGAAATGAACCTCTCTTAAGAGATCACCTGTCCTAAAAGACCACTTTTTCCATGTTCTTTAAATCGATGTTTTTATAATGTAAATTTATGAAAACACAAAAGTTTGCTGAATATTTTTTTTTCTTAATTATCATCTCAACGCGAACTCCCTTAAATAAGATAAAATCTACTAAGATCAGACTGTGATGTCAGCAGGTACATTAAAACAACAGTTATTGAAAATATTTTATCTGAATGCAGTTTTTTTTAACCCTCTAGCAAACTGAGAACGAGCTTCCTGTGTACAATATAATATACCTCTATAATACCTTACAGACAAAGCTACACTTCGTTAAAGCATCGTATTTCACTTACATGGATCGTCAAATTATTGATTAATTCCGCTTTCATCGATTGAGAGCTTAAGAAACATACATGACACCCACGTTATTTATTAAGAGAAAAATGAAGGTTTAAAAAATATTTTGTATTTGTCTTTTTAATGAGTTTATTCTTTAAGTTTAGTCTATGCTATATTGTTACATAATTCAAAATGTTCATTTCGCTTCCCAGTGTATGTTTCTAAGCATAGAACTGTCACTATTGTCCATAATATGTGCTTTCTGCATTTAACTCAAAAGGTTCATTTCATGTCGCAATGTATTTTTTTCTTCTTCAATCATAGAAATGAACTGTCACTATTGTTCATACGTGCTTTACTCTGTATTGATTTTGGTTTTGTTTCATGTAAATTATTTCGTTTCTCATTTACAATTGCAATTTTTAATGTCGTTGTTGTTGATGTGAATTCTAAATGAAATAAGACCTTGCTGCTGTGATTTTGTCTTAGTGGGATTAAAAGTCGAGACAAACGGATTTTCCATACAATTCTTTATATTCGGTATTACAATCTAAATAAAATAATAAACAGATTGTGACATATCTTGGCATGGGTATATCCTTAGATTAAATCACTCTTTGTTATCTACAATGTTTATCATTCAATAATGTAACGTTTGTCTAAATTAGAAAAAATACAATCAATTCTTGTATAAATTATGTAATCTTTTGATGTAAATACGACCAGGGTTTGTTACGGTTATAGATATTCAGCAACAAAAGGCCGTGGCATTTCGATTTCCATTTTTTGTACGTAAAGAATTTGATATAAATGGATAAGCTGCAAGTTACGAAATTCCTTAGGGGCGTTATACTAACATCAACGAATTCTATTTATGTCCTTTTTATAGCAACACACTGCGTTTGAAATTAAGCAGAATATTCTCAGTTTAAAGGGACTACAACAAATTGAGCCGTTAAGAATTATCTTGTGATTTTTATGCTATAAATATCAAGATATATTATGGTTATGTCTGGTTTATGGCGTTTAGCACCACTTACAACAATTTTTTTTGTTATATCGCGGTCAGTTTATTGTTGGAAGAAACTGGAGTACCCAGCGAAAACCACTGACAAACCTTATCACATAATGCTGATTGCACAGGTAGTTGTAAATCCAACTACCATGCGATCACGACCACGACGGCCCCTTATTATGCTTAGGCATGTAGTATGTTCTGAAATATAGCATGTAGGAGATAGAGACCCCTTTTTTGCAACTAATTCTGTATTGTAGTTTGGAGGTTCAGATATCTCGACTTGTTTGCTAAACTGGGTCAATGATTTTTAGTGAGAATATATTTGTCACCTTTTCTGATTTGCACTAATGGGTCCAATATATCTGATTGGTTTCCTTCCATTGATGCAATTACATATAACTGTAAAGCGTTTTGTTTTTTGTTGGCTTCCTGATTTAAATTGCATACCGTATCTGGCATGTCTTTACACAGAGCAATATATCTGGCATGTCTTTACACAGAGCAATATATCTGGCATGTCTTTACACAGAGCAATATATCTGGCATGTCTTTACACAGAGCAATATATCTGGCATGTCTTTACACAGAGCAATATATCTGGCATGTCTTTCCACAGAGCAATATATCTGGCATGTCTTTACACAGAGCAATATATCTGGCATGTCTTTACACAGAGCAATATATCTCACATCGTACTATGTCATGATCTTTAAATCGTTATTATCGTAGTCGTGGTCGTATGATAGTTGGTTTTATAAAACCGCCACGATATAACTGAAATATTGTTGAAAGTGGCGTTAAACACCATAAACTAACAAACTAATTGGATTTATAACTGCCTAACTGTTTCCTCCACCAATAAAATTGACCGTTAAAGTAGCGTTAAACACACTAACCCTAAATCGTTATTGACGCCTGCCAATTTCCCTAATTCTGTTTTAGATATCATGAGAACTTTAAATCATGCATAGCTTTTACTGGGAGTGAGCCCAATACCTAAAGTAATTTTGGGGTGTTTTACAGGATCCAACAATTTGTTCCGCAAATAAATAAAAGTTGAGATTTAGAATTCAATCATTGCTTTACGAATGGGCTGCAAAGTTGTAGTCCACGTTCACTGGGCACTTCATATTTTCACCATGCTATTCATTTTGCTCTAATTCATGTATATCCTTTGCTCACATTCAATATTTCCTACAGAACATCCTTCTAAATAACAGAAAACAGATTTCGGAGACTGAGTTCTCAAGTTGTTCACTTCGGACAGCTTACAGACAAGAGAAACGACTTCGTCAACACATATTTCAAACTTTCCCCATGTTCTCTGCGTGTGACTACAAAAAAGAGTCATCAAGCATAATATGATATTGGCCCCTGCATAATAAAAGTCACTTGTTTTCATATACGCTGTCATTTATGTATATGATTCACTTGTCTATATCTTGTAACATCTGTTTCTCACTAGGAGATGCAAAATGTTGTCTATAACGTGCAAGCATCGTATGGGATACGAAGAGTTTGAAGATACCAAAGGGGATTATCAGAATGTGTAAATCGAAGAAGGACAGACAACACAATGGCCAAAAAGAAAAAGGACATACAACGATCTAAAGATCGAGCAACACGAACCTCACTAAAAACTAGGGATGAGTGCAGGTGCTCCGGGAGGGTAAGCAGTTCCTGCTACACTATTGGCGTCAAGCGATTTGTGTATTTGAATGGTTCCACACAACAGGCGTGCATCACTTCCTGATAAATTATACCCCACATCAGGTTCCCTTATGGGTTCATTGATTAATATTGAGGAAAATTGTTAAGGCTTTGATATCTTTCTCGTTACAAATCACACATTATTCTTATTAGTTAATTTTAGAGTTATGAAGGCGTCACTAAGTGCTTCAATTTGTCAAAAGGAAACATTTCAGTCATTGTCTTATAAATAAATCCTGCTCACCAATTCGGATAATCCACACTAATATATTCAAAGCTATATATATATTACAAACATCTTAAAATAAAGAGGACAAACATTGAAATGATGGTTTTATCTGAGGAAGCTTAAAAGACGTGCTGTCATATTACTCAGACAATTGAAGGTAGTTGTTGATCACCCTATTCCGTTTCGCGTAGTAAGTAGATCAATTGCAATAATCCTACATATAATTTTTTTTATGGATACAATCTTATGATGCAGGAAACACAATAATCACTATAAGTATCATAATACTTTAATATTTTATGTAGGAAGTATTGACATCGTATTTCTGGAATAACCTTCATCACGTACGTTTATTGTCAAAAGATTGAAAAGCTAAATAATCTAAAATTCTTTGGGAGCAAGAAAACCAAAGCACATAAACAGGATAGCCAAAGTCAGCTAAAACTTTCCTGCCATAACCTTCATCAGGTACGTTCATAGCAAACAGATTGGGAAGGCAAATAATTTCAAATTCTTTGGGAGCAAGATAACTAAAGCACACAAACAGGATAGCCAAACTTAGCTAAATTTACCTATGACTAAGGGAGACTTAGTTTTAATGATAATTTTAGTATTTAAGATTTGTAGAACATAACATAATTAAGATGGACTTGTTTTCAAGATACTGTAACTGTGCGCGCATTTAAAGAAAATTTAGATAAAACTGTTGTCGTTAAATGGTAATGCGAATTTAGAGAACTAACATCCACAGACAGCAGATCTTATCAAAATTACGCGTTTAAATGACCATACGAATATTGAAATGAAATATCCACGGACGACAAGTCATTTCACTTAAAGCAGATGTCTAGGCCCATAAAACCACAGGCGCTCGTGGCACGGACTTACCACCCCCCTTTTTTCTAACTTTCTGTTTACAAATTTATTTTCAGTAAAATTTCTTTATTTCTTTATTATTTCATCTCCTTTTCCTTATTTTAACTTGTTCGTGTCAATATTCATGCAATCTTATGTCAACATCAAATTGCATGTGTCGACCCTATATAGATACTAATAATCCACAAGGCATGCAACTCGGCAGGTTTAAAAATCGTTCCCCTGCTCGCTTCGAGTACATTTCTTGCACATTATTTCCATTATGTCATTCAAACTAGGACATGTATCCATTCCTAAAAGACGCATCTTTTTGCCCCTGTTTTAGTTTTGTGCATGCGATAGCTCAGTTCTCCAGAATTTTAAGATTTTCACACATTTATTGCCAAATTTTTCGTATAAGGACCCACGACTGACGGAAGTGACGTACCACTGCATTAACTTCAACGTTAGGGTCAGAAAAGTTCCATATTTAAAATTTTGGAACTTTTCTGACCCTATCGTATGCGCCCTGCTACAAACAACTAGAGGTAAAGACGAACCGAACACCGTTTTATGCGGAAATCGTAACGGACATCACAACACGGAACTCAGAACGTAAAGACACATAATAGGACAACACAAAAAATTAAAAAGATGAGCAACACGGACCCCACTAAAAAACGGTGGTGAACTCAGGTGCTCGCGAAGGATAAGCAGTACCTGCTTCTTATAAGACACCCGCCGTGTTACTCATATATACAATATCTAATATAAACTGTTACGCAATTTAATTGGAAAATACAGTTAGATTCTTTACTGCAGCAAAATTTGATAATACATGTATATAGCAGTTATAAATAAAAGGGGAAAAAAAACATCTTCAAAATATTTACTTACAATGTACTTTCAATTGTTGACATTCTATACAAAGAAAGCTTCCATTTAGTATAAATTGGTAACGATTTCAGTATATTTTATCAATAAACTAGAAACTCAATTTGGATCTGCTTACATGATTTCAATATTGTGGAATTCAATCTGAAATTCACTTTTTTGACAACGTGTTACAATAATAAACATTGAGGTTATTTAGATCTGAGATATGAATGAATTTGATATTATTAAAGAATAGATGGGGAAATCATATTTTTTAGAAAGGGAAAATGTAAACAAATTCCCCAAAAGTACATTTTATCCAGCTAATTCGTGAACCAAATGTCTAAAACAGTCAACAGAAGAGGCAAAACACGATTTCTTGTACTCATTGTCTTAAAATTCATTACTGACGGGTACTGTAATTTTTTCTTAAATTGCTTTCTTTCAATACCAAATAGAAAATGTAAATCCAACCACTAAGGTGTTCTCGATACAACATTATGTGAAAAGTTTGTCAGTGACTTGCGACAGGGGTCGGTGGTTTTCTCCGGGTACTCCGGTTTCCTTCCACAAATAAACTGACAGCCATGATATAGCTGAAATAGTGTGGCTTTAAGCATCATAACCCTAACCCAAACGTAAATCCAACAAATGGTACTAGTTTCCAGAAAAGTAGTACCGATTACCCTCGTGACAATAAAGGATGCGATTTTTTATGTAAGATGGATGCTTTTCCCATGTATAATGAATTCTAAAATACGTTCGTCGTTGATTCTATAAACAATGATAAAATTCATGATATATTTTACTTCGCACATGCGTACTGCTGGAGCAATCGTGAAAATACTTGATGAGTGATTTCTTTTATTTATACATATGCTAGCGTCGTGGCGTGGTGCATACAAATATTGAACAAATTAGTTTTGTTTCTATGCATATATTACTTTTTCCGGAGTAAAACACCAAAGAAGCTTTCAATTTTGTAAATTGTCAACTTCCGGTGACGGTGTTTTCAAGGAACCCTGGTAAGATTGACACTTGTTGATTACTGATTATTTTTTCGATTTTTTAGCATTTAACTTGCTTTGGTTTTGTAGCTAAATTTTTTCAGTCTATTCGTTTTTTGCATAATGCCAAGGATTGTGTAAGAAAGACATAATAGATTTTAAATTAATAAATAAAAAAGATCAAACAAGTAACCAAATGAAAACAGGAAAATATAACAAGCATACCAAACTAAGCAACATTGACCTCCATCAAACACCGGGCGAAAACTGAAGCTAAGCATTTCATGCTCCACTTGTGGCACTCGTTGCGTTGTTCTATGTAACAGTCAATGTTCATTAAATGTCTTAAGTGAAGAGAAAGGAACGAAAAGAGATCATGACAGTGCAAAGAAAGTCATTTAAGAGATAGACATTTCTTATCGGTCTACCAATTCATGATTTCAACGCTACATATTTCCTAATTGAAGACAACAATGTAATTCTCATGAACCCCAGTGTGAGCAGTTTGCTCGTCAGTAGCAATCCACTATCTAGACAAGCCAAGGGTTCCACTAGTATAACATGAACTGCCTGCCTTTGGAAGTACCTGAGTACACCCCGGGTTTTTGGTTGGATCTGTGTTGCTCATTTTTTAGTCTTTTGCATAGGGTATTGTGGACCGCTTTTGGTCATTCTTCTGTCGGCAATTGTATTGTCTGTCCTTCGATTTATAGGTTCTGATCTTCAAATATTTCTTATTTTCCAGAAAATCCAGATATGCTGCATGAGTCCTGAAATATTTTACCGGGGTTCGTGTTACTCGATCTTTAGTTTTATGTGTATGTTTTGTAGATAATTGTTTGTCCTTTTGTACTTTTTCTTTTGGTCATTGTGTTGTCTGTCCTTCTTCGATATACGGATTCTGATTGCCCCTTTGGTATATTCAAGCTCTTCTTACAAACTGCGAATAAACTTCTCTGTATGCAAATGCCGCTAGAATGATTTTGTTTGTATCAATTTAAGTAAAATGTTAATATTGTGTAAAATCTATACCAGTAACTTTTCACAATAAATTGTCTACGAAGCTTAAAACAACAATAAAAACACTGTTTAATATTCCGTTTCTATATATTGTTCATTTGTTTTCAAATTGATGTTTGAATGAACGTCAAACCTCCACGCAGTAAGTAAAAAAACGTTAACTGTCAACAAATAATCAACGTACAGGTGAAGGTCGAGCATCTAGCTGCTGAACACAACACAAATTTAATTTTGTTTCTATAACTAGATGAAAGCATTGAACTGTCTGGAACGGGAAAATTCACATGGCGCTTGATATCACAATGCCAACTGTCATCAGCTGTGTTGTCAGTTGTAATGATAATTGCTATTAGTGTAAGATTACAGAACTAATTTCAATCTTCAAGATTATATATATTACCTACTGACTAACTACATGGTCTCGTTGTGAAATAGCATCAGTAATTTAGATGCGATTCGGTTGTCATACTTCGGTTGACCCTCTTAAGTTTTCTGTGTAATGCTTTGTAGATCATTGTTTGTTCTTTTGTCTTGCCAATGTATTGTCTTGCCAATGTATTGTCTTGCCAATGTATTGTCTCGCCCGTCTAGTTACGGCTTCTGGTTATCCTATTGGCATCTTCTAACTTTTATTATCATTAGCATTAAGACACATAAAAAAAACCAGAGCCCTTCATGAAACTGTATTTTTAGAATGAATATTACCTGGTTTCACATGTTAATCACTGTTTGGTACACTGGCAGTCGATGAAGGCTATTAGACATATGTTATGTATATAAGTAAAACATTTCTATCGAACCAACTTTAATTTTGATCATTAATGCACAGTCTTTGCGGTCTCTAAAGATTGTGTATCTCACATTTATTAAATGTACTATGATAAACAATGTCCTTTAGTGGCAACCACAATAGCTTTACCAACGTCTACGATACCGAATAAAAAACATAAACGTTGCAAGTGATCATGCAATGATCACACATATAATACTATAGCTTGGGTGCTGCCAGTTAAATTGCTTCCATAAATAATAATGTTGTTTACATATTTTCCATATACCCAACAGAACATTACAAAAAAGTGTACAAGAAAATGAATAACAAATAATACCACACTGTCGGTACACAATTTCCAATCAAAAGAGGCAAATTCGATACTTCACACACACACACACGCACGCACGCACGCACGCACGCACGCAGACAGGCAGGCAGCAGGAGCAGGTAGGCAGGCAGGCAGGCGCACGCACGCACGCACGCACGCACGCACACACACACACACACACACACACACACACACACACACACACACACACACACATAGCGTTATTGTAAAGTTTGCCGAGTCCTTGTCTTGAACTTTACACAGTAAAATACCCACACTCACATACTGCGCTATTGTAAAGAACGCCGAGTCCTTATCTTGATCTTTACACAGTAAAATACTCACATATAGCGTTATTGTAAAGAACGCCGAGTCCTTATCTTGATCTTTACACAGTAAAATACTCACATATAGCGTTATTGTAATGAAAGCCGAGTCCTTATCTTGAACTTTACACAGTAAAATACCCACACTCATATATAGCGCTATTGTAAAGAACGCCGAGTCCTTATCTTGAACTTTACACAATAAAATACCCACACTCATATATAGCGCTATTGTAAAGAACGCCGAGTCCTTATCTTGAACTTTACACAGTAAAATACCCACACTCACATATAGCGCTATTGTAAAGAACGTCGAGTCCTTATCTTGAACTTTACACAGTAAAATACCCACACTCACATATAGTGCTATTGTAAAGAACGTCGAGTCCTTATCTTAAACTCTACACAGTAAAATACCCACACTCACATATAGCGTTATTGTAAAGAACGCAGAGTCCTTATCTTCAACTTTACACAGTAAAATACCCACACTCACATATAGCGTTATTGTAAAGAACGCCGAGTCCTTATCTTGAACTTTACACAGTAAAATACCCACACTCATATATAGCGCTATTGTAAAGAACGCAGAGTCCTTATCTTGAATTTTACACAGTAAAATACCCACACTCACATATAGCGTTATTGTAAAGAACGCAGAGTCCTTATCTTGAACTTTACACAGTAAAATACCCATACTAATATATAGCGCTATTGTAAAGAACGCCAAGTCCTTATCTTGAACTTTACACAGTAAAATGCCCACACTCACATATAGCGCTATTGTAAAGAACGCCGAGTCCTTATCTTGAACTTTACACAGTAAAATACCCACACTCACATATAGCGTTATTGTAAAGAACGCAGAGTCCTTATCTTCAACTTTACACAGTAAAATACCCACACTCACATATAGCGTTATTGTAAAGAACGCCGAGTCCTTATCTTCAACTTTACACAGTAAAATACCCACACTCACATATAGCGTTATTGCAAAGAACGCAGAGTCCTTATCTTCAACTTTACACAGTAAAATACCCACACTCACATATAGCGTTATTGTAAAGAACGCAGAGTCCTTATCTTGAACTTTACACAGTAAAATACCCACACTCACATATAGCGCTATTGTAAAGAACGCCGAGTCCTTATCTTCAACTTTACACAGTAAAATACCCACACTCACATATAGCGTTATTGCAAAGACCGGAGAGTCCTTATCTTGAACTTTACACAGTAAAATACCCACACTCACATATAGCGTTATTGTAAAGAACGCAGAGTCCTTATCTTGAACTTTACACAGTAAAATACCCACACTCATATATAGCGTTATTGTAAAGAACGCCGAGTCCTTATCTTGAACTTTACACAGTAAAATACCCACACTCACATATAGCGTTATTGTAAAGTACGCAGAGTCCTTATCTTCAACTTTACACAGTAAAATACCCACACTCACATATAGCGTTATTGTAAAGAACACCGAGTCCTTATCTTCAACTTTACACAGTAAAATACCCACACTCACATATAGCGTTATTGCAAAGAACGCAGAGTCCTTATCTTCAACTTTACACAGTAAAATACCCACACTCACATATAGCGTTATTGTAAAGAACGCAGAGTCCTTATCTTGAACTTTACACAGTAAAATACCCACACTCATATATAGCGTTATTGTAAAGAACGCCGAGTCCTTATCTTGAACTTTACACAGTAAAATACCCACACTCATATATAGCGCTATTGTAAAGAACGCAGAGTCCTTATCTTGAATTTTACACAGTAAAATACCCACACTCACATATAGCGTTATTGTAAAGAACGCCGAGTCCTTATCTTGAACTTTACACAGTAAAATACCCACACTAATATATAGCGCTATCGTAAAGAACGCCAAGTCCTTATCTTGAACTTTACACAGTAAAATACCCACACTCACATATAGCGCTATTGTAAAGAACGCCGAGTCCTTATCTTGAACTTTACACAGTAAAATACCCACACTCACATATAGCGTTATTGTAAAGAACGCAGAGTCCTTATCTTCAACTTTACACAGTAAAATACCCACACTCACATATAGCGTTATTGTAAAGAACGCCGAGTCCTTATCTTCAACTTTACATAGTAAAATACCCACACTCACATATAGCGTTATTGCAAAGAACGCAGAGTCCTTATCTTCAACTTTACACAGTAAAATACCCACACTCACATATAGCGTTATTGTAAAGAACGCAGAGTCCTTATCTTGAACTTTACACAGTAAAATACCCACACTCATATATAGCGTTATTGTAAAGAACGCCGAGTCCTTATCTTGAACTTTACACAGTAAAATACCCACACTCACATATAGCGTTATTGTAAAGAACGCAGAGTCCTTATCTTCAACTTTACACAGTAAAATACCCACACTCACATATAGCGTTATTGCAAAGACCGGAGAGTCCTTATCTTCAACTTTACACAGTAAAATACCCACACTCACATATAGCGTTATTGTAAAGAACGCAGAGTCCTTATCTTGAACTTTACACAGTAAAATACCCACACTCATATATAGCGTTATTGTAAAGAACGCCGAGTCCTTATCTTGAACTTTACACAGTAAAATACCCACACTCACATATAGCGCTATTGTAAAGAACGCAGAGTCCTTATCTTGAACTTTACACAGTAAAATACCCACACTCACATATAGCGTTATTGCAAAGAACGCCGAGTCCTTATCTTCAACTTTACACAGTAAAATACCCACACTCACATATAGCGTTATTGTAAAGAACGCAGAGTCCTTATCTTGAACTTTACACAGTAAAATACCCACACTCACATATAGCGCTATTGTAAAGAACGCCGAGTCCTTATCTTGAACTTTACACAGTAAAATACCCACACTCACATATAGCGTTATTGCAAAGACCGGAGAGTCCTTATCTTGAACTTTACACAGTAAAATACCCACACTCACATATAGCGTTATTGTAAAGAACGCAGAGTCCTTATCTTGAACTTTACACAGTAAAATACCCACACTCATATATAGCGTTATTGTAAAGAACGCCGAGTCCTTATCTTGAACTTTACACAGTAAAATACCCACACTCACATATAGCGTTATTGTAAAGAACGCAGAGTCCTTATCTTCAACTTTACACAGTAAAATACCCACACTCACATATAGCGTTATTGTAAAGAACGCCGAGTCCTTATCTTCAACTTTACACAGTAAAATACCCACACTCACATATAGCGTTATTGCAAAGAACGCAGAGTCCTTATCTTCAACTTTACACAGTAAAATACCCACACTCACATATAGCGTTATTGTAAAGAACGCAGAGTCCTTATCTTGAACTTTACACAGTAAAATACCCACACTCATATATAGCGTTATTGTAAAGAACGCCGAGTCCTTATCTTGAACTTTACACAGTAAAATACCCACACTCACATATAGCGCTATTGTAAAGAACGCCGAGTCCTTATCTTGAACTTTACACAGTAAAATACCCACACTCATATATAGCGTTATTGTAAAGAACGCCGAGTCCTTATCTTGAACTTTACACAGTAAAATACCCACACTCACATATAGCGCTATTGTAAAGAACGCCGAGTCCTTATCTTCAACTTTACACAGTAAAATACCCACACTCACATATAGCGTTATTGCAAAGACCGGAGAGTCCTTATCTTCAACTTTACACAGTAAAATACCCACACTCACATATAGCGTTATTGTAAAGAACGCAGAGTCCTTATCTTGAACTTTACACAGTAAAATACCCACACTCATATATAGCGTTATTGTAAAGAACGCCGAGTCCTTATCTTGAACTTTACACAGTAAAATACCCACACTCACATATAGCGCTATTGTAAAGAACGCAGAGTCCTTATCTTGAACTTTACACAGTAAAATACCCACACTCACATATAGCGTTATTGCAAAGAACGCCGAGTCCTTATCTTCAACTTTACACAGTAAAATACCCACACTCACATATAGCGTTATTGTAAAGAACGCAGAGTCCTTATCTTGAACTTTACACAGTAAAATACCCACACTCATATATAGCGTTATTGTAAAGAACGCCGAGTCCTTATCTTGAACTTTACACAGTAAAATACCCACACTCACATATAGCGCTATTGTAAAGAACGCAGAGTCCTTATCTTGAACTTTACACAGTAAAATACCCACACTCACATATAGCGTTATTGCAAAGAACGCCGAGTCCTTATCTTCAACTTTACACAGTAAAATACCCACACTCACATATAGCGTTATTGTAAAGAACGCAGAGTCCTTATCTTGAACTTTACACAGTAAAATACCCACACTCATATATAGCGCTATAGTAAAGAACGCCGAGTCCTTAACTTGAACTTTACACAGTAAAATACCCACACTCACATATAGCGCTATTGTAAAGAACGCAGAGTCCTTATCTTGAACTTTACACAGTAAAATACCCACACTCACATATAGCGTTATTGTAAAGAACGCAGAGTCCTTATCTTGAACTTTACACAGTAAAATACCCACACTCACATATAGCGTTATTGTAAAGAACGCAGAGTCTTTATCTTCAACTTTACACAGTAAAATACCCACACTCACATATAGCGTTATTGTAAAGAACGCCGAGTCCTTATCTTCAACTTTACACAGTAAAATACCCACACTCACATATAGCGTTATTGTAAAGAACGCCGAGTCCTTATCTTCAACTTTACACAGTAAAATACCCACACTCACATATAGCGTTATTGTAAAGAACGCCGAGTCCTTATCTTGAACTTTACACAGTAAAATACCCACACTCACATATAGCGTTATTGTAAAGAACGCAGAGTCCTTATCTTCAACTTTACACAGTAAAATACCCACACTCACATATAGCGTTATTGTAAAGAACGCAGAGTCCTTATCTTCAACTTTACACAGTAAAATACCCACACTCATATATAGCGTTATTGTAAAGAACGCAGAGTCCTTATCTTGAACTTTACACAGTAAAATACCCACACTCACATATAGCGTTATTGTAAAGAACGCCGAGTCCTTATCTTGAACTTTACACTTACCTTATTTAATCTCCGTAACACTGAAGTTTTCAGATGTATAATATTATTTCTTCCATAAAAGAGAGCAAATGACCTTAGTCATCAGTTAAATATTAGATAGTACACAAGGCCATCAGAAGATATAATAGGAAACAATAGTAATTGTTCATCCAAAATATAATTACCAACACCATATCTCGTCATCTGTATCTATAATCTCGTCCTTCAATTAACATGGAATCAGTTCTGTAATTTTCTTAAATATTTTGTAGCGACTGTTTCGTGGTATTATACTAGTCAATTAAACGGCCACCTGCATTCCAATCGCCACAGCTACAAAATTGACAAAGGACCATCCCATAGACTATATTGTTATTTCATGCTCTCTGTGTTAGTTTTTCAATTGTTACAAAAATGTTCACGGATCATCCAAAAAACATTTCTGACTTTGACAGGATACGTTACTCTTATGTTTTAAACTATTTTGAAGACTGATTCATTTCTGCAAAATCGTTAATTCAATTAAAATTCAAAATCATTTAAGGTTGGTAAGCATAATAAATCAATCTGAAAATTGAAATAATCTGCCTCGTTAGCAGTACATTGATATTAAAGTGAACCTTCCTAACCTCACAAGATATTCCTTATCAGTTTTATTTTGCTCTTAGACCTTTGCCATTCATTCGTTTCGTGGAGATACTTTACACAGTCTCGCTTTAAAGTAGGCAATGCATACGTAACATGTGTACATTAAGCTTATTACAAAACATATCGCGTGTTTCTGATTCTTGGTGGGAATCTTTAGTTTTGATAGACGCTGATTATATTGTGTATTGCTAATAAATACATTATAAAGCTATATCAAGGCGAGACGAAGTTACAGTCCGCGCCTAGACATGTCGCTCCTCTCGGACACATTATCCTGACTCCGAGAAAATCAGTTTATGTTCTTCCTCTTTAATGTATACTTAGTGGAGTAGCAGCGAATACCAATGTAATAGTGTTTGGTTGACTCGATCAGGGCTCGATCCAACTATCTACCACACTCGAGGAGCTCGATCAGGGCTCGATCCTACTATCTACCGCACTCGAGGAGCTCGATCAGGGCTCGATCCTACTATCTACCGCACTCGAGGAGCTCGATCAGGGCTCGATCCATCTACCGCACTCGAGGAGAGCACGCTAACCGATACACTACCAATGGGGTTGGTTACATAGGTAGATGCAAATATAAGTATCATCGTGTGATCATGAGTACATCCCCGTTATACCTGGTGTAAATCAACTAATCAATTAATAAATAACGAATATATATTTTCATTGTGTCTATATGGACTGATCTTACATTCCTTCTATAACATAATATACAATATAATCATCTCCGGTGTCTCCAATCTGATAATCTTCAATGTTTTTCTGTGTCCTTACTACTGTATTGTTCCTAGCAGCTTGCGAGTACAAACCATTTTCTTCGGGTGAATAATGCAATAGCACGGACTATGCAAACATTGACTACACCATTGTTGGAATGAAGCCGTCGGAATAATCTTCCGTACATTGCGACATCTACTTCACATGTATCTCGTATAGGAGTAAACAATTTATGTTCACAGTAAATGTAGTTCATATATAGGGTTAGGGCTATGGTGTTTAACGCAACTTTCAATCATATTTCAGCTATATCGTGGCGGTCAGGTTTATTCGTAGAAAAACCGGAGTACCCGGAGAAAACTACCGACCTGCCGCAAGCCACTGACAAACCTTATCATATAATGTCGTATTGAGTACACCTCGCCATGAACGGGACTCCAACTCCCAACGTTAGTTGTGATAGACACTGATTGCATAGGTAGTTGTAAATCCAACTACCATACGATTACGACCACGACGGCTCCCTAGTTCATATATAGATATCTACATAAAATTAAAAAGGTAAAATACCAATTTAATTTTAATATTGCAAAACAAAACAAAATCACAACCTGGATATAGACAAAACAACACAATAGAGAAAACAACACAATAGACAAAACAACACAATAGAGAAAACACCACAATAGAGAAAACAACACAATAGAGAAAACAACACAATAGAGAAAACAACACAATAGAGAAAACAACACAATAGACAAAACAACACAATAGACAAAACAACACAATAGAGAAAACAACACAATAGAGAAAACAACACAATAGACAAACAACACAATAGAGAAAACAACACAATAGAGAAAACACCACAATAGAGAAAACAACACAATAGAGAAAACAACACAATAGAGAAAACAACACAATAGACAAAACAACACAATAGAGAAAACAACACAATAGACAAAACAACACAATAGAGAAAACAGTATATAACAACAAAGGAGCAGGAAAAAAACAAACGCCTACAGATGACAGCGGGAGCCTATACCATATACTTAAATATATTAATATATAAGTTCAATAAACTATAATTAGACTGACCAAATAATTAATTAGCATTAGTTTTACTTTACTTGGCTGGAGGTCGGTCATCAGTTACATAAATTGTTTAGTTCAACCCGTGGTCAGGCGGCATCAGTTTTCTACATGTGATATATATTTATATTCTATCTACTCTGTTTACATAAAAACGCTATACGCTTTAATTTTCCAATCATGAAAACTTTATTTTAGATTTTTCAATTAAAACAAATCTAAATAGTTTATACGGACTGTAGGTACATCATATATTTATATACACCAGAATAAATATACCGTGTTGGATCAAAGAAGCAACAACACAAATCTATATTATTCTATTAATTTATAATACATTCAGTATCAGAAATAACATTGTTATATTAGACATAAAAATCGTTCTCGAAATGATTTGGATGTAAATGTACAATTGAGACTATCGGACATTAGGTTTAGTTTTGATTTATGGTGGTTAAGAATGCCACTTTCAACAATATTTCAGTTATATCGTGGCGGTGAGTTTTATTGGTGATGGTAACCGGAGTGCCCGGAAAACACCACATACTTGCCGCAAGTCACTGACAAACTTTATCACATACTGTTGTATCGTCTGAGCGGGATTCGAACTCACAACGTTAGTGATGATATATCGACCATTACACTTAGATACAAATTAGAGTAAAGAAACAGTGCTTTTATTGCTGTTCTATATTTTTAACTGTCACAATTAGGTATTCGACAATGAGCATAGCCCATACACTAAACATTAATGTGAAACGGGCCCAAGCCTGTAGTTGAGCAAGACAGGTACTCTTTACTTCTGCCACAAAACGCTATGTATTGTCATTTTGATGTTCATATATGCACGGTACTAATCATGTTCTGATGTAATTATTATACGAAAACCAATTGTCTTATGTGCTTCGTATGCTACCCTTAGAGAGCATCCAGTTGTTGGTGGGGGTCCGTGGTACTCATCGTTTAAGTTTCCAGTGTTGTGTTGTTGTGTGTTTTGTTTGTCTTCGTCCTGTGTCTTGTGTACCCAATGATTCCAGTGTAGCTGGATTGTCTTTTTTGATTGCCCCTTCGGTTTTCTCTAACGTTTATTTACTAAGTATTATTTTCTTTTAAAATAGACATTTTCGCCATAAACAGTAAATCAAATGATTTCTTTAAAAACAAAGAAGAAAAATACAACTTCAAAGAGGAGATTTGATTCTAGAGAAATTATGATTTTTGCAACTGTTGGTTATTACAAAGTCATATATTCTGGACGTTTTAGCTTTCTAGCCTTCGGTATAAGCACCATATAATATATATATTGCTTCGTTTACCACCTCTTACAATGTAGTACTTTCACTTATTTGGGTGGATTAGATTACGTGTGTTTAACGTCCTTTTCAACAACATTTAAGGCATATCCTACAGGTCAGTTTTATTTGTAGAGGAAACCGGACGAAACCAACTAACTACCAGGGAAAAAAAATGAAAAAAAATATAATGTTGCATCGAATACACGTTGCACGGAGACCGAATTAACATGTTTACTTACTCCCAACTCCTTTTGTCTATGAGTGTACCCGATGAATGTTATTCTTCTAGAAACGTGTCGTGTGCACTAAATTAAATATCTACATTTGTGTTACTAACACTGGGTCGAAACCTCTAATGGTGGACTATTACTTCCATTGGGTATCATCCGCACTCTCATGGCTTATTGGAGATAATTTTGTTAAAAATTTACAGTTCCTAATTAATGTAATGTATGAATTCTCCTTCAGTCATGGATAACCTTAGCATATGTTTTGCTATCTTGGTGATGCCCTTTGGTCTACTTTCTCCCAAAGTCTCTTAAAATTTTCAAACTTTTGAATATGACCATACTTGATATAGATTATTCCAGAAACGTTGACAATAAATTATATATCTACGTTTTTATCGGTAAAAAAAATCCGCTGATTTAATATTTAATTATAAATCCAAATATTATACAATCACAGCCATTACGGTTCCTTTGTAATTTGATCTGTGTACAGTTTGTATATATGAATTGTAATAATAGTAATAGCCTACATCCAATACCATGATAAGTATGTCTATATATAATGTATATCAAATAAAGAAACTAGTCCTGATATATGTGTGTTATAATAATGCCCAATGGCATGTAGCACAAAAACGTATATCTAAATAAAAACTGTGGATTCATTTTATGTATGAACCAAACAAAAATTTTCTCTATTCTGTGTTCTCTACGCAATAAGGACGCAGACACAGTGAAGCTTGTCTAAACCGAACCCATATTAAACTGGAATCTTGCATAAGTCAAACTTTAAATATAGACCTAATTTCAGACATCTTTGTTAATTCTACCTGTACAAGCTGATCACTTATCTATTCCAAAATCAAAAGTTTGCCCCTAGTAGATATAGACAGGTATCAATATATCTAACAAAAACATACATATCAATGGTAGTCCGCAAGATGCAAGACGCATTTCTGGAATTACCTTCATTAGGTACGCTTGAAATCCCAATATTGGAAAGCCAAATAATTTAAAGTTTTGGGAGCAATGCAACCAAAGGGTCTAAACAGAAAAAGCCAAAATCTGCTAAGGCCACCTATACCTGAGGGAGGAGAACCTTAGTTTTAATAATAATTACATAATTTAAGAAGTGTAAATTTCGATACAAGATATATCTAATAAGCCATGTCAGGGCCGAAACACTGACTAATGGGCGGATGATACCTTCGGATAGTTCACCAGCAGAATTTAGGATACTTTTAATTAATTTATTGTTTGTGAACTTTTTCTGGTCATAAATATAGAAATATTTGACGTTAACCAACAATCAATTAATCTACAAGATCCAAAAAGGAAGATGACTGAATGTGACTAAAATGTGACTGAACTTTACATGTAGAAAAAATATAAATGTTCTAAATTCAGACCATTTGTAATATCAATATCAAATAGTTTGCTTAGAGCAATCAAAAAAAATAAACATTATATTAATAATTGTAAGTGATGCTGATAATCATGAAATATTTCTCTATTATATAGCATGTATTTAAAATGAAGACACCCGAGCTGATATATGTGTTATCATAAATCCCAATGGCATTTAGCAAGTAATAAATAAATAAATAGATATGTAAATCCTGTGGATAAATTTTATCTTTGCACCAACATTTATCTTTTCTGTGTTACAAATGGAAATATCAGAAATTATTGTACACAATGGGTTACGGATTATTTCGGGGTAGACATTGAAAAGTAGACAGTACAGAAAGAAGCATGGGTGTTCTCGAAACGTCGACCATTATGATTAAGCTTCTTTTTTTCTCATTTTGTGCAAGCGCTTATTTATATTCACCTTATTTGCAAGAAATATTATCCAATAGATCTCTGGGAGTACTGAAATAGGATCCAGTTTCTAATTCACCTCTGCAGTGTAAAATCCCCCCACAAACCAGGGTCATGGTTGTTCGCTAGTTAAGTGGAACGGAACTATGCACAAATTGACCTTAGGACGGAAATGAATTCATTACAGTGACTCATTGTGATCAGTTTTCGAACCACACTATTCACCTTGTATTATGTGACAATCTAAGTTTTCGTCCATGGACCCTTCCCAACGTTACCTTTGAATGCAACAGATTTATTCTTTGTAGACTTTTTCTCGTCATCGGGATTAGGGTTAAGATTATGGTGTTTAATGTCACTTTCAACAATATTTCAGTTATATCGGGACGGTCAGTTTTATTGGTGGAGGAATCTGAGGTACCCGGAGAAAACCACCGACCTGCCGCAAGCCACTGACGTACTTTATCAAATAATGTGTTATCGAGTACACCTCGCCTGGGCGGGATTCGAGGTCACAACGTTAGTGGTGATAAGAACTGATTGCACAGGTAGTTGTAGATCCAACTACCATACGATCACAACCACGACGGCCCCCTGAACTATTTGGCGTTAAAGACGAATCAATCAATCGATCCACAAGATAAAAAATGCAGATGACGTACAAAAGTCTGAATGAACTTTACATGAAGGAAAAACACTAATATTGAACTAAATTCAGACTGTTCTCAATATCAATATCAAATATTTTGCTAAGGGCAATCTATATACATTTTGTACATTATATCAAGAATTATGAATGGTTCTAGTAATTATGATTTAATATTTCTCTATTTTCCCATAGGAAAACACAAGATAAAGTAATCATGGGCAAGTATATAACTGACATATCTTTAAGCTATTGGATAAAAAAAAGACACATTTCTAATAACAAAGAACAATGCACAGAAATCATAGATATTTAGGAGATAACTGTATTGTATTCAATAAAACATTTTAGTCCGCCGTGTTTTCCGGAAATTCACGGAGTGAACGTACGAACATTGACGGAAAGGCATGTAATAACATTCCGGAAACAGTTAATAAACTTGCTTTATCAGCCCGCTTGGGCCATTCTTGTGACACTGGGTGAAATAATCATGATTCCTCTTATTATTCTAAACAAAACTCAAAGTTTTACCCGAGAGTAAATTTTAGCTATATTATCTACAAGTATACGTGTTTATTACTTCCTATTCTCCATTCATAATATATCACAATATTCATGGTAAGTCATAGCTAATTAGTAAATGTGGTTGACGAATATTGCACTGATCACTTAATGTCACACAGGTTTTTAGTAGAGTTCGTGTTGCTCGATCTCTAGTTCGTTGTTTGTCCTTTTGTCCTTTTTCTTTTGACCATTGTATTGTCTGTCCTTCTTCGATTTGCATCTTTTGATAATCCCTTTGATATCTTTAAACTTTTTTTCACAATGCAGCCTTATATCATGATTTTCAAGCAGTGAATGTTTTGAAAGTTTAATTTTTTTTATATCATTTTAATGTTTACACATACGTTTCAGTGCAACAAAGAATAACAGAAGAAACAAACACAAACTTGCAGGTATTATTATACATGTACTTCAACTATTGTCGTACATAATATCAAACGGACTCAATAAGCTAGGTAGTTGGATTACCTAACAACTCATACAAGCCTATCACCAATATGGCGTGGGTTCGCGCCCGGCTTTGTAAATTACAAAAAGGGTGCATTCGACTCGCAGCCGCAAGAGATAAAGTTTACTAGTTGCTTGCCCATGGTCGGTGGTTCTCTCTGGATACTCCGGTTTCCACCACTAAAACTGGTCGCCATGATATATCTGAAATATTGCTGAAAGTGGCGTTAAGCACCAACAATTAATCAATCAATATTATCAAACGCTCTTAATACAGGACTGAGAATAAGTTAATTATTAGACTGGTATAATATAGGGAAATTATCTGTAGAGGTATGGTACTTTGACCACTAATTGAATATATTGTATATCAATGAGTTGTATACTTGATAAATTCACATACAAATGTTTAAATTTGGTGTATACTCCGCTGATGGGTTAGGGATTAGGTTTTTGGTGTTTAACCCCACTTTCAACAATACTGCAGTTATATCGTGGCAGTCAGTTTTATTAGTGGAGTAAACCAGAAATGCGTCGTGCGCACTAAATTAGATATCTACATTTATATTTGAATAATATTACGGTACATGTAAACACAGCAAGGCTGCACTAGATTGAAGCTTAATTGATTCACAACATATTGACCAACAGAAAGTAGTTCAATATTTACTGCGATTCTCATAAATGTGGAATATTTTTGTAATGAGCGTTCCTTTCTTATTACGAGAACGTAGACGATATTGTAGCTGGCGTAATATTTTCAAAAATAAAATTTTCCTCTCATTCGACGAAGAAATGCTTTAATCGATTTTTACAAACAGAATCGATGAATTAAACGTGACAAATATCGATATCGAAACACATATACACTAGTGTTTCTTTTTAGCAAGTTCTTTTTTTGCCACATTTCATTGACAAGTGTAATTAACATTTGTTTTGTTGGCCGCGGATATTTATCAACCCAGTGGTAGTAATAAAAACGTAGATGTCTAGTTTAGTGTGAACGGCGCGTGTTTTAAATAACATTCATCATGTACGCTCACAGGCAAAAGATTGGAACGAGAAATAATTTAAGGCAAGAAAACCGAATGATCTAAACGAGACAGATTATTGATAATCTCGTATATATCTCTCGTGTTCATTTACATGTATATCCTTTCTTTCTTTTAGCAGAACTAGATCCCATATCTATACCACGGGTTACTCGAGGAAGCGGAACAACATATTGTTGTTATATTTCTATGCTAAAGCATTTACAATTTCAAAAATCAAACGTAACCTACATTGATCAAGTTAATGTACGACATTCCAAAATTGTTAATATCAACAATACATTATGTTTTGATATGTAGTGATTTGACATCCGACATGGCTTATTAAATATATTTGTAAATCCATCCAGTAGTCAGTGAGGGATTCGGTACTGACATAGTTTATAAGATATTGTTTTAATTGTTCCTAGATAATGCATTTATTAATAAATCTAAAGCCCCCCCCCCCTCCCCCAGGCATGGGTCATCTTAGCCGATGCTTTGGCTATCTAACTTAGGCCCTCTCCAAAGATTTTTTAAATCATTTGGTCTTCCAATCTTTCTACTTTGCGTGTACCTGACACTAATGTTATCCAAGAAACAGGTTTTGCACACTGCTTAATATATATATATATAGATATCTATATTTGCTTATCATTAATGATTACTGTTGTCTGTCTTGAAATGAATTCATTACACAATAATGATCTCTATCAAGGCACGTGTATCGCCCAATGGTTCGAGGGAATATCATTAATATAATGAGTACGTTTTATTGTATTAAGTTTCTAAACAAAAATCAGCTTAATCCGGTTTTTTTTATTTATCACAGGAATATAAAAAAAATGTATATATGCATCATTTTAGTGTAGGCTTGTATTCATTTCAGTTTGTGTGATAAACTTGGCATTCAATTTACGCTGGTAGATGACATTTAAAAGAAATTAAAACACTAGTTTAAGATGGCATTGTACTGTCTTTCATATTTCCCGATGAAACGAGGTCAGTTATCTGTGCACACATGTTCTGCTATGCAAATGTTAGAATATTTTATTTGTCGTTTTAATGATTGATTGATGGATGGATGGAGGGAGGGAGGGAGGGGGATTGATTGATTGACTGACTGATTGATTGATTGATTGATTGATTGATTGATTGATTGATTGATTGATTGATTGATTGATTGGTTGATTGATTGATTGATTGATTGATTGATTGATTGATTGATTGATTGATTGATTGATTGATTGATTGATTGATTGATTGATTGATTGATTGATTGATTGATTGATTGATTGATTGCTTGCTTGCTTGCTTGCTTGCTTGCTTGCTTGCTTGATTGATTGATTGATTGATTGATTGATTGATTGATTGATTGATTGATTGATTGATTGATTGATTGATTGATTGATTGATTGATTGATTGATTGATTGATTGATTGATTGATTGATTGATTGATTGATTGATTGATTGATTGATTGATTGATTGATTGATTGATTGATTGAGAAAATGCATTTAACAATATGACGATGCTTGTTTTAGCAATATATTCATTAAAACAGTATTAAGAAATCCGTTTAAATCATATTCGTGCCAATTTACGTTGGAAACGAAAACTAAGTAATGTCCAGGGTGTAAAAAAAATTGCACTACAACCAACGCTTTAGTTTAGTGTTTAAGCTTATTTTATTTGCTTCAAAAAATGAAAAACAACAAAATACCACACTGTCAGAACAATTCCAATATATATAAATAGGATTAGACATAAGTAAAGTCATACTTATGAAGTCTTCTTATGCTATTAATACAATTTGCTAAGAAAATTACAAAGGCAAAATAAGGAGAATAAAAAGATAAAAAAATAATGGTGTTAATGGTTTCTGTTGATGATGTGGATGTATTCTAAAAATAAATAAAATTATACAATTCTAAAAACTGAACGTTTCAGACACTTTGATGATTTAAAAAATAACCTTAAAAAGGCCTCCTTCTGTGCTTCGAGAATACATTAATTACCACAATTTAATAGTTTCAAGTCTAAGGTACAGTCATTATGAAGCCAATTAAGATCGTTAAATAAGATACGCCTAATATTAGAATAATTCGGACATTCAAAAAAGAAATGAACTCCTCTATTTGCACCACATCGACAAGAAGAGTTTGTCACAGTGCTTACTCTGAAATCTCTAATCCAACCACCTAGAGACACTAGATACTCTAATCCAACCACCTAGAAACACTAGATACTCTAATCCAACCACCTAGAAACACTAGATATAATGTTGTCTATGTGAAGATTTCATTTAGCATGACCAACGCTACAATTCATCATGACCTCTGATGTGAAACCACTAAGCAGATGTTCAGAAGCTGAATGTGCTACACATTTGTTGATGATCATTCATGTTTGTTAAATGGTTACCTAAGTTCACCCCTGGTTATTAGTGGGGTTCATGTTACTTGATCTTCAGTTTTATGTGTATGTTTTGTAGATCGTTGTTTGTCCTTTTGTCCTTTTTCTTTTGGCCATTGTGTTGTCTGTCCTTCAATATACGGATTTTGATTACCCCGTTGGTATCTTCAAACTCTTCTCTATTCTACATTTTCTTCTATCACATTGCCTAGCACACAAAAATAGATATGACAAATTATATTTTTAAAGTACAAACATTATCAACGAAGCCATGTCTTTGACAGACCTAATAATCTCAAATACCACGTGCTGCTATAGTCAGTGTCCTTGGCGTTTGCTGACAACAACTGGTGTGATTCCAAATGTGGCATACATCGGCACCGGCCAGTGATATCTAATTAATTAGCTTTTGTCGATTGGTATACAAATGTACTACTATTTTAAACGATATGTGTGTCTGAATGATTGAATGAACTTTATTCTCATCAACTAATTTTACAGACATAAAGAGATGATCTACATACAAAGGCAAATGCGCTAAATTGGATCACTGGCCTTCGCGTGAATTTACATAAAATTTTTTAAGATAACCACATTTGAAGAAATGAAAAGAGTATTGAAATTATATATGGTGCTATATCTACAACAGTATTCAGGTAAGCAATACTTCTTTCATATTTATAAAAAATACAACTCGTACTATATTAGTATCCGTTGCCTATATATATGGAGTCGCAAAGGTGGCATATTCCTGTCTGAATTGACAATCGGTTACAAAAAACATGACTAATATTTGTAGACAGAACATCATTACAGTTTTCAAATTAAATTTCTGTTTGAAAAATTACTGTAACTCAAATGTTTAGGTGATGCTTAAATTTTTGACAAGTATAAGTGTCGAAACTAGTCTTCGAGGGTTTGTTCAATACGTTTAGATACCCATTTATCAGTTCCCTATGCAATCAGTGCCTATCACCACTAAAGTCAGTTCGAACCACGCTCATTATTAGATGTACTCGATACGACATCGAGCTATTTGTCAACGAAATTCAAATAAGATTAAGGATTACACATGACTGAACCACGTGTGAACGCAAACTAATTTCATTTCCGATAATTATGATATATACAAAATAGTATGCGATTTAATTCTAGCATGTGTGTGAACAGGGAATAAATTATATCATGAAACCGGATTCCGTTCACATTTTTTCGGTTTATATGGGTATTCCGAAATTGGTGATAGTTTGAATTCCGATTTTAACAACATTCGATGTATACGCATTTCCGGTCTAAAAATGACAGAGCGGTGATTGTTTTCGTCTGAAGACGCAACTTCGGTCTTAATAGTCATTTCGAGGAAATGAGGAAGTATTGCATATTTATATGCAAGAGATATCACAATATCTGGAACTATCAAAAGGGATTTAAAAAATATTTAATAAATGTGAACGTAGATTACACACATCAGATATACTTATTCAGAAGGGGAAAACCGGCATCAATGTTAACAATGTACATACGTAAGATACAATTTACTCTTAAATGCATTTATAATTATACACGAGAGTAAAATTAGAAAGATTACCGTTTGCATAACACGCAAAAACATGCAAGCTGAAAACACAAATAAGCAAAAGAAACTACAATAGAGCGTTCATTAACCTGAACCATTATTCTGTCAAATCAAATTAAATCAGATTTGAATCTAGTAAGATGTAATCATTACATTTCAAATTGATATTACAAATATTTGTCCTGCAGAATTAAAAAATACAATTGATGGATAGATCACATTGGAATTCTATAAGGCAGAATTATACGTAATTTATTTCTCAAATTAACTTTTGACATTCGATTATTATTTTATTATCTTTTTTTTTTTCTTAATTAATTCATGAGCGTGGGAAGCTAAGATAAGTGTTGGCCACTCGATCCTTCTTTTGTTTTTCTATTCAAGGTTGTACGAATTAGTTTTGTGACAAAAAGAAAACACACACAAAAAAAACCCAACAACAAGTGAATGTTGCGTATTTAATTATTATGGCATTTAGTTTACAAGGATGAACTGTAAATATATCAAGCGAAAATAAATTTATTATTTCTCGCCTTCTTTTCGGAGAGTACGTAAAGTATAATAACTTCACATTTCGCAGGTTTTGTCGTTTTGCCATTAATTATGAAGACGTAATTGGAACTACAATGTACATGTAATTATAAGATGTAGGACACTCGATTTTTGCCAGACATAAATCACACTTCATTGTTGTGAACTGAAACTTAATCTAGATCTGTATAGGGTTCATTCAAGGAAAAATGTTGGCATAGGTTGAATAGGTTAATTGTTATATAAACATGACTGGTGTTGTTTAATTAGTGTAAAGTCGGGGGAAATATCAATGTACTCCAAGTCAACAATTAACTTTTTAATATGGAAGATAATAAACTAAGTAGGAAGTAAAGATATATGTTATTACCGGTATCATATTTATCCCAGGATTTATGAAAATAATAAAAATAATTCAGTACATTATAAGCACATATCTTTTGATATCATACTTTATGAAATAAGTCAAATTTTGAATTAAGGTTTTAAGAAAATTTTTATTAGCGGAATTATCATGGAATATTTAGAATTTAGACTTTTTAGAAAGATTTTTTATTTATATTATTCTCAAATTTAAGATTTTCACCTTTTTAATTTACACAATTATTCATATCTTCTAAGTAGAAATTTTATATATAAATTGCTTGTTTAATTTTAACAGACTTTTTCTAATATTATTTTTAGATTCTTTTTCCAGTTTACAATTTTTTTTAAATAATTATTCATTTCTTTTCAATTTAGATTTTTTTAGTATAAATTGTTACAAAACAAAAAAATTAATTTTAACAGACTTATTCTAATATTTATTTTTTTAGATTTTTGTCCAATTTACATTCTTTTTTTCTTAATAATTATTCATATCTTTTTAAGTTTAGATTTAAAAATTATTTTTTTTGCAATAATTACAATCACTATTTTTTTTACATACAATTTTTATTTACAATTTTTTTTTTGGTCATATATCTTTTATATTTTTTGGGGTTAATTTCAATATTTTAATATTTCACTTTTGAGACCTGCATTTCCAATTTACTTACCTGTAATTATCATTAATTGTTATATATATACCTTTAGGAATATGTTTGGTGGCGTTCCTTGAATATGATATTTCAAAATGTTGGCATAGTACGTTGGGGTCGTCGTGGTCGTGATCGTATGTTAGTTGGATTTACAACTACCTATGCAATCAGTGCCTACCACCACTAACGTTGTGAGTTCGAATTTTGCTAAGGCGAGGTGTACTCGATACAGCATTATGTGATAAAGTTTGTTAGTGACTTTCGACAGGTCGGTGGTTTTATCCAGGTAATCCGGTTTCCTCCACCAATAAAACTGACCGCCACGATATAACTGAAATATTGTTGAAAGTGCCGTTAAACGCCATAACATCTTCTGTATTGTACATTCTTTTATCAAAGCCAACGATGAACTATATCTTTACATGACCGTGTACGTTCAATTGATAATGCATAATAATTGCATTGCCCCAGGTCAATTTTTGTTCTTTTCAATATTGATTATAAAACAACAAAAGAATTTTTGATTGATATTAACAATTACAAGAATTTAATAATCAAAATCGTGTCATTTCCATTTGACTTCGGGGTAACATTATCTTTGGACATATGCTATAGTCGGTGCTTCGGTACTGACATGGTTTGTTTGATATACTCATTATTAAAATTTACAGTTGTTAAGAGAAAAACAATAAATACCACATCGTAGACTCGGAGACAAATTATTATTAAAGCCAATATACTCCTCTTTCAGGTATGATATACACTAGTTAATTGTGGTTTTCCTGTTTAGACCCTTAGGTTTTCTTGCCCTCCAAAGACTTTTAAATTATTTACCTGTTAAATCTTTTAACTTTTAGCTTACCCGATGAAGGTTATCCTAGAAACGCGTCGTACTCACTTGTCCTTTTTCTTTTGGCCATTGTGTTGTCATCTTCAAACAACTAGTGTTCCAGGAACATAACAAATATGATATATTTTGAATGCCGTCAGTTGAAGAAAAAAAAAAGGGAATTAGTTCTATGGAATGATAAGCTGAATTAAGAGTTTTAGAATATAATTAAATTTAATGTGCTATATTATACCATTTTTGATTTGTAATCTATTTCTATGTGTTTGTATGTGTATAAACAAAGACATTTGCTGCAAAACATTTTTCCTAGCGAAAAAAATATACCTAAAATTAGATGTGTGTTGTATTTATGTCGATACACTTACGTTAATTAGAGACAAAAATAAGATTTGCTTTCAATTTTATCCATACTGTTGACAGCCATTATCATTCTCTTCAAAATCATTATCACCTACATATGACAACCTCCTTAGTAGTTCAGGTATGGCATTAAAAAATTATATTGCACATTTATAAATTTTCGAAAGTCTTTCGATACTGTCTGGCGAATAGGTCTTTGGAAAAAATTACAAAATTATGGTATCAAAGGAAAGTGTTTCTGAATAATTTACAATATGTATGACAATATTAAGTCTTTTATTATGCATAATAATGAAAAGTCTGATTTTTTTGCTTGTATGCAAGAGATGCGCCAAAGGGATTATTATCCTCATTTTTGTTTTCTATTTTCTTAAACGATTTAGAAGATTATTTTGAAGAACTAAGCGCCTTACATCTTGGTAGTATCACAGAAAAGATACAAAACACACTTCATATCTTTATTCAAATTTTTGTTTTACTATATGCTGATGACACCGTTATTTTTTTCTGAATCTTTAGAGGGTATGCAAAAAGCCTTAGATATTTTTCAAGAATATTGTAATTAATGAAAATTATCAGTAAACTCATCAAAAACTAAAGTACCGTAAATGTTTTTAGTAAAAGAAAAGGTAGGCAAAATTATGTTGTTCAACTAAATGGCGCAGAGTTAGAAATTGTTGATTCTCTCACATACCTTGGTATAGTTTTTAAATATAACAGAAATTTTTTTGATGCGAGAAAGAAATTAGTAGAACAATCACAAAAGTCATTGTTCGCTATCTACAAGAAAATACGAAACCAAAATATACCGATCGATGTTCAGCTGAAATTGCTCGACTCTTTAGTTGAGCCTATATTACTCTATGGATCTGAGGTTTGGGGTTATGAGAATCTTGAGATTTTAGAACGAGTACACCTGCAATTCTGCAAACGAATACTGAATCTAAGATTGTCTACTCCAAACTTTATGGTCTATGGAGAGTTAGGCCGCCACCCTTTGAATATATGAGTGCAGCTGAGAATGATTTCCTTCTGGTGTAAGCCTATACAGAATGAGAACAAGCTTAGTGGTATTCGTTATAAATTGATGTTTAATCTACAAATGAATGCTGATTATGATTTCAGATGGATTTTTCATATAAGATCTGTCTTTGACAGAACAGGTCTCAGATATATATTTAGTAACCAAATTCAGATTAAATTTTGTAACCTGAAGCCTTTATTATTTGAGCGTCTTCGAGATCAATTTATTCAGGTATAGTTTTCCGATATTAAAAACTCGTCTAGAGTTCAATTCTATGCGACATTCAAAACAGAATTTTACTATGAAAACTATTTGTCTAGATTATCTTAGTTTGGAAGAAAACAGATACCAAAACGCAGGACATCTAATTGTAAGATGCCAATAGAAACGGGAAGGTGGCAGAACATTTCTAGAGAGGACAGAATTTGTCATTTGTGTAGAGACGGAAATGGTGATGAATATCACTACCTCTTCCTCTGCAAAAATGAAGCTGTTTTTTAAATAAGACAAAAAAATATACCAAGGTATTATCATCTAAATCCTAATATAAACAAAATGGGTGGCATGTTGTCACTGTGTAATGTAAAACTGTTAAGTAATATAGCTGTTTTTGTGAACAAACTGAATAAGTTATTGTAATTTCAATTTTCTTATTATGCTCTTCTGCCTGTTTACTTGCTCATTCTTTTATTTATATTTGTATATGTGTTGATGTATGACCTCATGTAGCACATGTTTGTGTCTGAGTGTACCAATAAAATCTTGGTAAATCATTATACAGGTAATATGTGTTTTGTTATTGTTTTAAATGCATATTTATATCATGTACCTGGTTTCTATAACTTGGACAAGACACGTCATCTGTTTGATTTCATTTTTATTTGAAACTTCTGGCTTGCCACAACTTGGAAATTTCCTCTGTAATAACTATATATTAAAACGCGTTGTCAAAGTTTAAAAACAATTGTATTTATTTAAGAAGTATAATTCGCATGACCTTACATGATTATGCCTAATTTTAACCAATTCTACAAAAACAAAATCTTAGCTCACCCAGAATGGGGTTATCCTGCGTATTCAACATCCGTGTTCAGTGAAGCACATTCTCTTCGAAATATTTCGGTGGTGTAATGGTTAGCGTGCTCGCCTCGAGTGCGATAGATCGTGGTTTCGAGCTTGATCGGGTCAAATCAGAGACTATAAAATTTGTGTGTGTTGCCTCTCCGCTAAGCACACAGAAAGGACAATGGATGGTTTGGCTCGGAATCAGGAGAACGTGTCCGAGTGTGGCGACATGTCTATCCGCGGAGTGTTGTCTCTACTACAATTTGTTGTGATATTTTTCCATTACAACTTCTAATAGCCCCTTAATATTTGTGGGCTATGATGAGGGTAAATTGTTTTTAAACGCCGCTTTCAACAATATTTCAGTTATAGCATGGTGCTTACTTTTTTAGTTGAAGAATACTGAGTGTACGGGAAAAAAAACTATGACTAACTTTATCACATAAGGCTTATATAGCACAATCTTCATAGTAAAGCAAACGCAGATATTCAATTTAGCGCCTACATGATACGTCTCTGGAAAAATCCTCATCAGAGAGGAAATATTTAGTGTAAATAACTGTGATAGTGTGTGTGTCTTTTTGACCGGAGTGAATCTGTACAGGTTTCCATTGTTTCCTTTTATCTGAATTGCCGTTAGAGGTCCCATTCAATATGGTATTTGGGATTCCATTAAACGGTTGAACCCCGACACATTTTAGTGTCTATCCAAAGAAAAGCTTGAAGGTACCAAAGGGTACAAAAGGGACCGTCGTGGTCGTGATCGTATGGTAGTTGGGTTTACATACCAATGCAATCAGTGCCAATCACCACTATGTGTCTGTGTTCGAATCCCGCTCAGACGAGGTGTATTCGACACAACATTATGTGATAAAGTTTGTCAGTAACTTGCGACAAGTCGGGGGTTTTCTCTGGGTACTCCCGTTTCCTCCACCAATAAAGACTGACTGCCACGATTTAGCTTAAATATTGTAAACGCGTAAAACGCCATAACCATAACCAAGGGGGTACTGAAGCTGTAAATCGAAGGACAGACAATACAATGGCAAAGGGACAAAAGGACAAGCAATGATTTACAAAACATTACCGGTACACAGAAAACTGAAGATTGAGCAACACTAAAAATACCTTATAATGTTTCTACCCTATAGCATATATACCTTATAACGTATATACCTTAAAACGTCTATACCTTATACTATCTCTACCTTGTAACATCTCTGCCTTATAACGTCTTTACCTTATAATGTCTATAGATACCTTATAACGTCTATGCCTTATAACGTCTCTACCTTATAACGTCTATACCTTATCACGTTTCTACCTTATAACGTCTTTACCTTATCACGTCTCTACCTTATAACGTCTTTACCTTATCACGTCTCTACCTTATAACATCTCTACCTTATAACGTCTCTACCTTATAACGTCTCTACCTTATAACGTTTCTACCTTATAACGTCTTTACCTTATCACGTCTCTACCTTATAACATCTCTACCTTATCACGTCTCTACCTTATAACGTCTTTACCTTATCACGTCTCTACCTTATAACATCTCTACCTTATCACGTCTCTACCATATAACGTCTTTACCTTATCACGTCTCTACCTTATAACGTCTATAGATACCTTATAACGTCTATGCCTTATAACGTCTCTACCTTATAACGTCTATACCTTATCACGTTTCTACCTTATAACGTCTTTACCTTATCACGTCTCTACCTTATAATGTCTATAGATACCTTATAACGTCTATGCCTTATAACGTCTCTACCTTATAACGTCTATACCTTATCACGTTTCTACCTTATAACGTCTTTACCTTATCACGTCTCTACCTTATAACGTCTTTACCTTATCACGTCTCTACCTTATAACGTCTCTACCTTATAACGTCTCTACCTTATAACGTCTCTACCTTATAACGTTTCTACCTTATAACGTCTTTACCTTATCACGTCTCTACCTTATAACATCTCTACCTTATCACGTCTCTACCTTATAGCGTCTTTACCTTATCACGTCTCTACCTTATAACATCTCTACCTTATCACGTCTCTACCTTATAACGTCTTTACCTTATCACGTCTCTACCTTATAACGTCTTTAACTTATCACGTCTCTACCTTATAACGTCAATACCTTATCACGTTTCTACCTTATAACATCTCTACCTTATAACGTCTATACCTTATAACGTCTCTACCTTATCACGTTTCTACCTTATAACATCTTTACCTTATAACGTCTATACCTTATAACGTCTCTACCTTACAACGTCTCTACCTTATAACGTCTTTACCTTACAACGTCTCTACCTTATAACGTTTCTACCTTATAACGTCTATACCTTATAACGTCTCTACCTTATAACGTCTCTACCTTATAACGTCTTTACCTTATCACGTCTCTACTTTATAACGTTTCTACCTTATCACGTCTCTACCTTATAACGTCTCCACCTTATAACGTCTCTACCTTACAACGTTTCTACCTTATAACGTCTTTACCTTATCACGTCTCTACCTTATCACGTCTCTACCTTATAACGTCTCTACCTTATAACGTCTATACCTTATAACGTCTATACCTTATCACGTTTCTACCTTATAACATCTCTACCTTATATCGTCTATACCTTACAACGTCTCTACCTTATGACGTCTATACCTTACAACGTCTCTACCTTATAACGTTTCTACCTTATAACGTCTTTACCTTATAACGTCTTTACCTTACAACGTCTCTACCTTATAACGTTTCTACCTTATAACGTCTATACCTTATAACTTCTCTACCTTATAACGTCTCTACCTTATAACGTCTTTACCTTATCACGTCTCTACTTTATAACGTTTCTACCTTATCACGTCTCTACCTTATAACGTCTCTACCTTACAACGTTTCTACCTTATAACGTCTTTACCTTATCACGTCTCTACCTTATAACGTCTCTACCTTATAACGTCTCTACCTTATAACGTCTATACCTTATAACGTCTATACCTTATCACGTTTCTACCTTATAACATCTCTACCTTATATCGTCTATACCTTACAACGTCTCTACCTTATGACGTCTATACCTTACAACGTCTCTACCTTATAACGTTCCTACCTTATAACGTCTTTACCTTATCACCTCTCTACCTTGTCACGTCTCTACCTTATAACGTTTATACCTTATAACGTCTCTACCTTTTCACGTCTATACCTTATAACGTCTCTACCTTATAACGTCTATACCTTATCACGTTTCTACCTTATAACGTCTCTACCTTATAACGTCTTTACCTTATAACGTCTCTACCTTATAACGTATATACCTTATGACATATATGCCTTATAGCGTCTCTACCTTATAACGTCTATACCTTATAATATCTCTACCTTGTAACATTTCTACCTTATAACGTCTTTACCTTATAATGTCTATAGATGACTTATAACGTCTCTACCTTATAACGTCTCTACCTTATAGCGTCTCCACCTTATATCGTCTATACCTTATAACGTCTCCACCTTATAACGTCCATGCCTTATAGCATCTCTACCCTTATCACGTCTCTACCTTATAACATCTCTACTTTATACCGTCTATACCTTACAACGTCTCTACCTTATAACGTCTATACCTTATAACGTCTCTAACTTTCAACGTCCATGCCTTATCACGCTTCTATCTTTTTACGTCTTTACCTTATCACGTCTGAACCTTATAACGTCTCTACCTTATAACGTATATACCTTATGACGTCTATGCCTTATAGCGTCTCTACCTTATAACGTCTATACCTTATAATATCTCTACCTTGTAACATCTCTACCTTATAACATCTTTACCTTATAATGTCTATAGATACCTTATAGCGTCTCTACCTGATAACGTCTCTACCTTATAACGTCTCCACCTTATATCGTCTATACCTTATAACGTCTCCACCTTATAACGTCCATGCCTTATAGCATCTCTACCTTATATCGTCTCTACCTTATAACGTATCTACCTTATAACGTTTCTACCTTATAACGTCTATGCCTTATAACGTCTATACCTTATAATGTCTTTACCTTATAACGTCTCTACCTTATAACGTCTCTACCTTATAACGTCGCCACCTTATATCGTCTATACCTTATAACGTCTCCACCTTATAACGTTTCTACCTTATAACGTCTTTACCTTATAACGTCTATCCCTTATAACGTCTATGACTTATAACGTCTATGCCTTATAACGTCTATACCTTATAGCGTATATAGATATAGAATAAAGGGCATTTTATTTTCGATACAGTCTTTATCAGGACCATTATCTGACGAACCCGACAGGGTGAGCCAGATGTTGGTCCTGATAAAGACAGTATCGAAAACAAATAGCCCTTTATTTTGTTTATCGGTAATTTACATACAAAAATCATTAAAACGTTGGAAAAAAGATTTTTTTGCAGATACAGAAAATATTTTGGGTCTAAACTCTATTTATTTCCATGCAAAAACTATTATTTTTGGGGACTACTTTTTAGCGTATTTTTGGTTTGTGAAGCGTCATTCATTCAAAACCGCACGCGCTTCATTTTCAGTTGAACTATGAATGTGACGTCATTTTCACAGTTCCTCAAATTTGTGCATATTTTGTGGATAACCCGCATAATTTGGAAATTGATTCATTTAAAATTGCAGTAAGTGAACATATATTATTATATTTTAAGAATTCAAACAGTTTTTTCTGTGTACACATGATAATGTGCAGCACACGTTTTGTCATGACTCGTAAATACTTTTGTTTTCGACAGGTAAACATTCCACATACTTCCATCGGATATGTGTATTCATTCACATTTTAAGATAAAATCATCATCACATGCCGTGAGAAACATAATACATCAAATAATGGTCTAGGCGTAAAAAAGATTGTCATTTTCCTGGTTACTGTGGATAGTACTTTGTTTATTTTGAGTCTTAGTACATTTTTAGTAGCTGGTGTATATGGCAAATAGAACATCAAGACATCTAGATTTTTTTAGTTGATCATCTTAAAATAGTTCATGTTGCATGTATTTTTGTAGATTTTCGTATATCAGACGATTTCCTCGTGGAAATCTCGCCAAGATGTAATGTAATTAATAGGAATTTACCGTGGAAACAAAGTGAATTATATTGATTTATCTTTTCTTCAAATTTAATTGAATATTTTATTGCAAACAACCGCATTTTACAATTTACTTCCCGAAACAGCGTGACATTGTTTTCATTAGCGACGACCGACATTGACCTAGCATGATTGCGTCACAGTACATATCCTTCCGCGTTGGTCAGCGCATGTCAAATGATGAACTAACCCAATACATTTCTTATAGGGTTTAGTACGTCGACCCTAGCTTTATCTATCGGCACACTTCAGAGGAATGCGGCACAAATTACCGATACATACCTTATAGCGTCTCTACTTTATAACGTCTATTCCTTATAACGTCTATACCTTATAACGTATATACCTTAAAACATCTCTACCTTATAACGTCTCTCCCTTATAACGTCTCTCCCTTATAACGTATATACCTTATAACGTCTTCACCTTATAACGTCTCTACCTTAAAACGTCTCTACCTTATAACGTCTCTACCTTATAACGTCTTCACCTTATAACGTCTTTACCTTAAAACGTCTCTACCTTATAACGTCTCTACCTTATAGCGTCTATTCCTTATAACATCTATACCTTATAACGTCTATACCTTATAACGTCTATACCTTATAACGTCTATAGATACCTTGAAACGTCTCTACCTTATAACGTCTATTCCTTATAACGTCTATACCTTATAACGTATATACCTTATAACATCTCTACCTCATAACTTATCATCCTTCCCTCCCGCTATATCTACCTGCTGACTCCATAAGCAAAACTCGTATCAAAGTTCGCGTGAGCTGAGCTGGACTTATCAACAGTGAGCAGGAGTTATCTCCTAATTCTCCCAACATTTAAAAGATAATTCCTGTGAAGATGACAAAAATAAATAAAATTCAGCAACACCATTAGCTAGTTAACATTTAATTTCTTAAACATATATCAAATTAGGAACTGTCGTGTCAGCAATATCAACAAACATCGTCCTACAAAAATGTACTTGTCACAATTCTTGATAACCTCTGCTGAGACGTCATAATTTTTACGTGACCTTTATGTTTTCTAAAACGGAACGGCATTGGAAAACAAAACAGATGAATTGCCGACTTTGATGCTTGTAATAAAACAAACCAATGAATATCACCATTAAAGGAAAAATTCAACAATCTTAACATTTATTTAAAGCTGTAAAAGTAATTGGTATATTTGCAAACTACTTATGAACTATGTTTTGGGGAAGCGTATTTTGAATATTTTGAATGATGTGTTTTTCCCGCGAAAATACAAATATAGATGTATTCGTGTTTATGTTTGATTTAAGGATGATAAACATGTCATCTGAATGTGAATATGATAGATACTGAAAAACATTAGCCTGCTCGACAGAATATGAAGTTTGTGACTCGTTCGCTTTGCTCACTCGCCACCAAACTTCATATTCTGGCTCGGCAGGCTGATATTTTCGGCGTCAATCAATTCACATCCAAATAACATATACGTCTCTACTTTATAACGTCTCTACCTTATAACGTATTTACCTTATAACATCTATACCTTATAACGTCTCTACTTTATAACGTTTCTACCTTATAACGTCTATACCTTATAGCGTCTTTACCTTATAACGTCTCTACCTTATAACGTCTATACCTTATAACGTCTTTACCTTATAACGTCTATACCTTATAACGTCTATACCTTATAGCGTATCTACCTTATAACGTCTTTACCCTATAACGTCTATGCCTTATAACGTCTCTACCTTATAACGTCTTTACCTTATAACGTCTATTCCTTATAGCGTCTCTACCTTATAACGTCTCTACCTTATAACGTCTCTACCTTATAACGTCTTTACTTTATAACGTCTCTACCTTATAGCGTCTATGCCTTATAGCGTCTCTACCTTATAACGTTTCTACCTTATAACGTCTCTACCTTATAACGTCTTTACTTTATAACGTCTCTACCTTATAACGTCTTTACCTTATAACGTCTATACCTTATAACGTCTTCACCTTATAACGTCTCTACTTTATAACGTCTCTACCTTATAACGTCTTTTCCTTATAACGTCTTTTCCTTATAACGTCTCTACCTTATAGCGTCTTTACTTTATAACGTCTCTACCTTATAACGTCTATTCCTTATTACGTCTCTACTTTATAAAGTTTATACCTTATAACGTGTCTACCTGATAGCGTCTTTACCTTTTAACGTCTATACCTTTTAACGTCTTTACCTTGTAACGTGTCTACCTTATAACGTCTTTACCTTATATGCGAGCGTCAGCGAGCTCTTTATGGTATAAAGTGTGTACTTTGGATTTTTTGACAAACATGGCTGTACATACTGACGAATAAAAAAAAATCGACGCTTTGTAAACACGTTCCGTGTAATACACTAACACACTCAACTAATGAAGATCTTCTTAACATAAAGCGCAAAGGTGATCCTGAAGTCTCGTACCCTCTCTCGTACGTCCGATACCACTGAAACCCGGAACCCGTGTGTAATAAGTCATTTTGTTAGCTTGTTTTACTTATATTGATATTTTTTAATTTATTAATTCTTTTCTGACATACTGACAAGAATTTTTGTTTCTACGCGGAAGTTAACTGAGATTTCGTAAGGAACGACAGCTCGATTGAATGAGACTAGATTCGGCCCTAAAAAAAGTCGTCCCCAATATATCTCGGCCCAAAAAATCTCGACACTTTTGATGCACTGGATGAGCGTGAAATTGCCAGATAATTTTCAGATGCACGAGCATTCATGGCCGTGCCGATTTCATATTAACGTCTTTACCTTATAACGTCTATAGATACCTTATAACGTCTCTACCTTATAACGTCTATACCTCATAACGTCTTTACCTAGCCCAATACGACAGTTCGGAGTTAGGGGAAGAGTTATGTCCCGTGTCTAGCTCTTTGCCGTTAAGAGTACATAAGGTGTACATCCGGGTCTCATTTTCGGACACTTCTTTAAGATGGCTGCCGCCCTTTGTTACAAATAGCTGTCATTATCAGCAGAGAAAAAACTTTCCCTTTTATACCTTACTGGGTAGTGGTTGCGTGTTAATTTCATATTCTATGTTATCACTGATCATTGCCTGGCTAGGTTAGGATTATTCATCAGAAGCTGATACTGCAGATAAAGAAACTTTGCTATATTGTGCAGTATCGCCGCATCGGATGTAATGACAATGTTCAAATTTAGGTACCGTAGATGATACTGAACATTTCAGGTATAAAATTACCTGCTTTATGAAAAAAAAATTGAGCAGATTATATTTAATGAAAATAATTGACATTTTATGATTTTAGTTGTCACATTAAAAGAAGCATACTTCTTTTTTTTACGAAGGTATTTTCCCTGTATCAAGGTTAGATTTACAGTAACATAATATACAGACAAACCAATTATTATTTGTCATATTGGAAAGAATACATAAATAGCTGTGGGTATTATTTTTTTAATATTTTCCTGCATCAATATTCAATTCAAAGGAACATAATACAGAGAAAACCCGCCATTTTGAATAAACGTCCAACGGCGAGAAATATATATAGTACTATTTTACCTCCTTCACAAAAGACTTTCTAACTCCGAACTCCCGTATTGGGCATATAATAATATTCAATCAATCTCATAACGTTTCTACCTTATAACGTCTATACCTTATAACATCTCTACCTTATAACGTCTATACCTTACAACGTCTCTACCTTATAACGTATTTACTTTATAACATCTATACCTTATAACGTCTCTACCTTATAGCGTCTTTACCTAGCCCAATTAGGCATATACTAATATTCAATCAATCTTGATCAATTGTAAGGCATTACTAAATTCATTACTTACCAAGTGTATGAATTTAACAGACATCTGTTTCTATTCAATACCTGCTAATATGCGTTTGATCCATTGTTCAACAGAATACAACAAATATATTAACGTTCAATTTATCCATTATTTAATATACCTACGTTTTCCGTTTTAATAATTTATATTTTTAGATGGGTTTTGAAATGCACTAAAGTTAATTGTGTAGAAAATTATTGTACTTTGTTCAATGTGCATAAAAACATGATACAATAATATAATGATTCTATCTCTAGTCATTTTAAACATGAACATGGTATTTGATAATTTACCTTATTCTGTAAAACATTTAAGTTTAATAACACAGCAGATTATACCACATGTTTACAACATTTACGTTTAATAACACTGCAGATTATACCACATGTTTACAACATTTAAGTTTAATTACACTGCAGATTATACCACATGTTTACAACATTTACGTTTAATAACACAGCAGATTATTCCACATGTTTACAACATTTAAGTTTAATAACACTGCAGATTATACCACATGTTTACAACATTTAAGTTTAATAACACAGCAGATTATACCACATGTTTACAACATTTACGTTTAATAACACAGCAGATTATACCACATGTTTACAACATTTAAGTTTAATAACACTGCAGATTATACCACATGCTTACAACATTTAAGTTTAATTACACTGCAGATTATACCACATGTTTACAACATTTAAGCTTAATAACACAGCAGATTATACCACATGTTTACAACATTTAAGTTTAATAACACAACAGATTATACCACATGTTTACAACATTTAAGTTTAATAACACAGCAGATTATACCACATGTTTACAACATTTACGTTTAATAACACAGCAGATTATACCACATGTTTACAACATATACGTTTAATAACACAGCAGATTATACCACATGTTTACAACATTTACGTTTAATAACACAGCAGATTATACCACATGTTTACAACATTTAAGTTTAATTACACTGCAGATTATACCACATGTTTACAACATTTAAGTTTAATAACACTGCAGATTATACCACATGTTTACAACATTTAAGTTTAATAACACTGCAGATTATACCACATGTTTAAAACATTTACGTTTAATAACACTGCAGATTATACCACATGTTTACAACATTTAAGCTTAATAACACTGCAGATTATACCACATGTTTACAACATTTAAGTTTAATAACACTGCAGATTATACCACATGTTTACAACATTTAAGTTTAATAACACTGCAGATTATACCACATGTTTACAACATTTAAGTTTAATAACACTGCAGATTATACCACATCTTTACAACATTGACGTTTAATAACACAGCAGATTATACCACATGTTTACAACATTTACGTTTAATAACACTGCAGATTATACCACATGTTTACAACATTTAAGTTTAATAACACTGCAGATTATACCACATCTTTACAACATTTACGTTTAATAACACTGCAGATTATACCACATGTTTACAACATTTAAGTTTAATAACACTGCAGATTATACCACATGTTTACAACATTTACGTTTAATAACACAGCAGATTATACCACATGTTTACAACATTTAAGTTTAATAACACTGCAGATTATACCACATGCTTACAACATTTAAGTTTAATAACACAGCAGATTATACCACATGTTTACAACATTTACGTTTAATAACACAGCAGATTATACCACATGTTTACAACATTTACGTTTAATAACACTGCAGATTATACCACATGTTTACAACATTTAAGTTTAATAACACTGCAGATTATACCACATGTTTACAACATTTAAGTTTAATAACACTGCAGATTATACCACATGTTTACAACATTTAAGTTTAATAACACAGCAGATTATACCACATGTTTACAACATTTACGTTTAATAACACAGCAGATTATACCACATGTTTACAACATTTACGTTTAATAACACAGCAGATTATACCACATGTTTACAACATTTACGTTTAATAACACTGCAGATTATACCACATGTTTACAACATTTAAGTTTAATTACACTGCAGATTATACCACATGTTTACAACATTTAAGTTTAATAACACAGCAGATTATACCACATGTCTACAACATTTACGTTTAATAACACAGCAGATTATACCACATGTTTACAACATTTAAGTTTAATAACACAGCAGATTATACCACATGTTTACAACATTTAAGTTTAATAACACAGCAGATTATACCACATGTTTACAACATTTACGTTTAATAACACAGCAGATTATACCACATGTTTACAACATTTAAGTTTAATAACACTGCAGATTATACCACATGTTTACAACATTTAAGTTTAATAACACAGCAGATTATACCACATGTTTACAACATTTAAGTTTAATAACACTGCAGATTATACCACATGTTTACAATATTTAAGTTTAATAACACTGCAGATTATACCACATGTTTACAACATTTAAGTTTAATAACACAGCAGATTATACCACATGTTTACAACATTTACGTTTAATAACACAGCAGATTATACCACATGTTTACAACATTTAAGTTTAATAACACTGCAGATTATACCACATGTTTACAACATTTAAGTTTAATAACACAGCAGATTATACCACATGTCTACAACATTTACGTTTAATAACACAGCAGATTATACCACATGTTTACAACATTTAAGTTTAATAACACAGCAGATTATACCACATGTTTACAACATTTAAGCTTAATAACACTGCAGATTATACCACATGTTTACAACATTTACGTTTAATAACACAGCAGATTATACCACATGTTTACAACATTTAAGTTTAATAACACTGCAGATTATACCACATGTTTACAACATTTAAGTTTAATAACACAGCAGATTATACCACATGTTTACAACATTTAAGTTTAATAGCACTGCAGATTATACCACATGTTTACAACATTTAAGTTTAATAACACTGCAGATTATACCACATGTTTACAACATTTAAGTTTAATAACACAGCAGATTATACCACATGTTTACAACATTTACGTTTAATAACACAGCAGATTATACCACATGTTTACAACATTTAAGTTTAATAACACTGCAGATTATACCACATGCTTACAACATTTAAGTTTAATAACACTGCAGATTATACCACATGTTTACAACATTTACGTTTAATAACACAGCAGATTATACCACATGTTTACAACATTTAAGTTTAATAACACTGCAGATTATACCACATGTTTACAACATTTAAGTTTAATAACACTGCAGATTATACCACATGTTTACAACATTTACGTTTAATAACACAGCAGATTATACCACATGTTTACAACATTTAAGTTTAATAACACTGCAGATTATACCACATGTTTACAACATTTAAGTTTAATAACACTGCAGATTATACCACATGTTTACAACATTTAAGTTTAATAACACAGCAGATTATACCACATGTTTACAACATTTAAGTTTAATAACACTGCAGATTATACCACATGTTTACAACATTTAAGTTTAATAACACTGCAGATTATACCACATGTTTACAATATTTGGCATTTTATTTTTGTTTTGTCATTTGTCTCATTAACTATAACTGTATCAATGTTTGGTATAATTAACTTTTTTTTATTATTATTAAATAAAGGATACATGTATCTCGGAGGTTTGTTGGTATTGATTGAAGGGTTAATTTGAACTTTATATCTTGGATTAAACAGTTGGGAATAAAAACGCCCGCTGAATTATCGATTTTTCTTCTAATTGCATCTTAAACATCGTGTTCAGAATATATAAACGAATTCAAAGTGAATGTGCCGCTTAATCGGACCACGGAAGTGTGAAACTATCGATAATATTGTTATAAGATAGTGACCAGAGCAGCCGTGTAACTACACTGGAACATCTGCGACAATATTCCTAGTTTGTTTTGTCTTCGATGATTGTATATGATATGATAGAACTGATTGAAAGATAAGGTAATAGCTGGAAGCAGAATTAAATATTCAGTTACTTTTCATTGAGTTGTAGTAAATAATCATAACGGAAATGGAAACGTCTTTACGATTCAGATTCAATCGATTGTTGTCAGATCATTCAAACGTTTAAAAAAAAATAAGTTTTAAAAAGATGTGCAATTTTCAACGTAAAACGTGTCTCTGCATTTTTATAATATGTGTTTTGGGAGCTGGAGTACTTTGTAAAAGTTCGGCTGTGTGTGGAAAAATATGTTCTTGTCGACGTGTGGATTCGTCGACAGATGATATCATTGTTCAATGTCGCAACCCAAATGTTTTAACTGATATACCCGACTTAAAAGATGAAAAGAAGATGCTACGAGTAAAAGAATTGTAAGTTGTTATTTTGTTTCTTGTTTTTTTTTTTCTTCTCCACTTTACATTTACACAATAAGTACATTTTAAAATTTGTATATTTAGTTTTGTTTATTTATAATTAAAGTGTTTTTTTTTTTTTATTTGAAAATATCTATTATTTATTTATTTAAAACACGTCAAAAAATCATTAATTGTTATTATTATTATTGCAGAACCTTTCTTTAAAAAATATTTCACTGAAATATTACGATTTTCCAATTGAAGGAAAAAAATCCTGTTTTATTGTTTCATAAGATAAACATTTCCAAATGTTCCTATTAAAAAAATGATTTTTTGGGGGGGTGGGGGGGGGGGGGGGGGGGGGTTCTTGTTGGGTTTCTCTTATTTTATTATTTCTAAGCATCTTCAACATTAATGATCGATTAGTGGCAAACGTCTGAAGTGTTAATTTCAACATTCCTTGAGCTTAGGTTGTGTCATATCTGAAGTGTTTTCTGAAAATATATATGATTTTCATGAATCAATCATATTTTTCTTGTATGATATATGAGTTGCTTGAAGAGGAAGTTCTTAAAAGAAAATAGTTTCATTCCTATTTAGATTGTTTTATTTGGAAAACGATTCAGTCTTAAAACTCTGATCATTACTTCTTCGATAGCAATATTCTAAGCTCTTGATATTGGTACATTTTATTGTTTTGTATTATACGACACTTGTCATTCCACACAAAACAAAATTGTGTCGAGTTATTTTATTTTTCCCCTTTAAAATAGCATATTGTCTTAATTAAAAAGATTTGCTCAGGATTTCTATGTTATGGTATTTTAGAAAATTAACTTTCGTTTTATATATTTGACCTCCGCTTGTGATTAAGTTATCCTGTACCTCAGATAATAGTATGGTAAAACAGCAGATGGGGGTGTGGCTGGTAGCTTTCAACCAAGTGATGTCAAGCTTATGCATTAGCTGCTACGGATGCATGTATCACTGAAAACCATTTTTGAACCCTTGATATTAGCCATTTTCAAAAATATATTCAGTAGACGTCACCTATATGTAATCAACTCCATCCAGTTTTCCATGCATTAATTTCATTAAGCTTTTCAGATTGTTTCCAAGCATATATAAGATATGTACCCGACATTATTAAACTGACTTGAAAACTTTCATTGAATTTTGCACTTGATGACCTTCTTATCCATGTCACATTTTAGAAACTGCTTACCCATCCGGAGCACACGAGTTAATCCCCGGTTTTCAGTTGGGTTGGTGTTGCTCGATCTTTAATTTTCTGGGCAATATGTTGTAGATCGTTGTTTGTACTTTTGGCATTTTCTGTTAGCCATTTTATTGTCTGTCCTTTGATTTACGGCTTCTGATTACCACTTTGGTATCTTCCAACTCTTCTTTACCTATTTGCAACCGGACCATTTCCATTCTTAGATTAGTTTCATAGGTTTCCAAACGGAGTTTGCCTTTGTTAAAAATAAAGTAATGGTTGTTTCTTTATCTTTCTTCTCTGTTGTAATCAAGTTGACTTTAGGAGAAACAGCAATATTTCAAACTTTCTTGAAAAGATACGGATGTAACTGAGCATGAGAGACTATCCAGGTTTAGAGACAAATCATAGTAATAGAGCAGTGCTTTTATTGCTTTTCTACATGTACAATCGAATAAATTGACAATACGAATTGAGTTATAAAAGTACTAGTAGTTACACTTCCTCGAGAAAGACGGGTTAAGGCATATATGTCTAACCGTGGATGGTTTGGTTATAGAAAATAACCAGTTATTATGATGCTAATCGGCTAACTGACTTAATTCCTTGAATTTCATATAGTCAAAATTCATGCTTTTTAACTTGATAATGCTGTATACCTCGTCAATCTTACCCTCTGTTTATGAATATAAATTTTCGGTATCAAATAAAAAGAAGCCAGTTTTGCATATCTGTTGCTGATCATATGGGTTTTAAGGCGGTTTTCGTGGTTTTAACGCGTTCAATTTAGGTCGACCTGTTTTAACATGAGGACAGGAACAACGAAATGATCTCTTCATTACGATGTATTTAATCATTGTAAGTTGTCCTTAAATTCAGTTATTTCTAAAAAAAAAAAAAAAAAAAAAAAAGAAAAAAAAAAATTGCGGTACTTTTCCTCCTAATTATACATTATATTTAAATTTTATTTTGATCACGTGACTGCATTTTCAATCTGGATGGCTTGTTCATTAGATTTGTCAAATAATTGCATATAATACGAAAATTAAATATGCTGTGAACGATCTGATGATGAAAAGTAATTTCTGACTGACTTCAGCGAATTATTTCTTCTGCCAAAATTAAAACAATTGTGTTGCTTTGTTACTATTTGATATTTAATACATTCTTTGAGAGTCGAAATCTTGCAAAAATTATAATTGTGGGAATTTCGAGTTTAGAAATTATCAAGTTCATTATTGAAGTTTGTAAATCTATTTCCATCTATTGTCCAGGGGCCATGTTAATGAAAGTATCCTAAGATATGTCCTAAGACATGTCTTATGACATATTTTAGGACACTGATAGGACTATCCTAGGACATGCCTGAGATTGTATATCAAAGCTTTTTGTCTTAGCACTATCTTCGCTTAGGATGTCCTAGACATAATCGTAAATATGAATACGAGCTGATTTGTGTAAGGAAAGAATAATATAAATATAAATGGTACAAACATAAATGTGTTACGCAAAAGTTCACATAAAAAATAAAATAATAAGATTAAATTTTATTTTATTTATATATTACAGTGATTTAATTGTGATTTTTAGATAAGAAATGTATATAAACCTAATAAAATCTTATAATAATTTAATGAAATAATATCAATGAAAGTGATGGTAAATTTTAATCAATGCGTGTAGTTTACATTAATTTTTTAGCCAAGTAAGCTGTTTTCAAGATGTCAACGTGTCACATCATCAGTTATTCAAAAGGGTTAAAGGATAAAAACGTGCAGATTTTGTTTGTCCATTATTTTGTACGTAATTGTTCGTGTAATATATTCTGTACTTCTGTACCAAAATGAGCAGAAAAAGAAGCCCGAATTTTTCAGAGTCCGAACTACAGACGCTGTTAACAGAGGTAGAAAAGCACAAAGCATTATTATTTAGCAAGCTGTCAAACGTCGTCACAAACAGTGCCAAGAAAAGGGCTTGGGATACCATTTGTTCCAGAATAAATGCCGCCAATACAAGCACCCATAAACGCACAGTAGAAGAAATCATAACGCTATCCTAACTTAGGATTATCGTAAAACCTCTTAGGACACCTATCTTGGTGTCCTAACTTTAGGATAAATTTTAGGACATATAGCAATTTAGGACACTTTCATTAACCCGACTTGGGACTAAGATATGTCATAAGACCATCCTAAGACACGTCTTAGCTCTAAGACACCTTTGTTAACACGGCCCCAGGAATCCAAATTTGTTCCGGCAAGTGCGTTGCCAATTGTTATTTATTTTTAAATTGTGTGTCAAACTCCATCAGTTTCTTGTATTTCAGACATTTTTACATAGACTACATATCTGCCAAGTAACCCGTTTTCGTCGGGTCACACCCGGAAATCGAGCTTGTCACCCTTATTTCCATGAACACCCGTCGGGACACGGATTTCACTACGATGACCCGGAATCACCCGGAATTGGTCCAGATATTAGAAATATTTATTTATTTATTCGGAAAATACCGGGATTTTACCTATCGAAAGGACAACAATCCGAATGGTCAACTACAATCAACAACACTTATATACCTTCGAGGCAAGTAATTAGCGATGATTGGGTCTTTTACAATAAAGTTTTAATCCCCTTGTGGAAAGTTTGAGTTGTTTTAACAATAAAAAAGTTAAATCATTTCTGCAAAATGTCTACTAGAAGGAAGAGGTCCTTATCAGGGCCTGCTTGTTCTTCACCCGCTAAGCGAAAGAAATACTTATGCAAATATCAAAAAGCTTGGGAAACAGAAATTAGTTGGCTCAGTCATGGTGATCGTAGCGTAAATGATGCATATTGCATTCTTTGTAAATCACATTTATCTATCGGATCCGGTGCAAAGAATGACCTGACAAGGCATGCAAAGTCACAAAACCATATGCAGCTGGAGATGGTTCAAAGGAAATCAAAATCAATGTCTTTGTTTGTAACAACGCCAAACAATTCTTTGAAGAGTAATATTGAACAGTTTTGGGGGGAAATGGGGAAACTTGATGACATTTTTTCTGGAACAAAAAGATTTGGTGTTCTTTCAAAACTTGCAAAAACTTTATTAGTATTACCAAACAGTAATGCTGATTCTGAAAGAGCCTTTTCAATCATTAAGAAGATACACACTGAATTCAGATCAGATTTGAACAATGACACCATATGTGGGTTACTGAGTTGTAAATTCAATCAAAATCAATGTTGTTATGAATATCAACCATCTCATGATCTGCTTCTGTTCTAAAATCTGCAAAGAGTGCAACTAGTGATTATAACCAGAGCTTAGAGTCTATCACATAGTGTATTGATACAGCTGTTTATTTGTACATACATATGATCATTAATAATACATATTAAACTAAATATGATATCATACGATTTACAATAATTATGGCCGAAAATGTCGTTACGCGTTATGACCCTCATTTTCATTTAGGAATGAGGGTCATGACCCTGATTTGGTGTTTCAGAGGTTGGCAGGTATGAGACTATGATGTTTAGTATACGGGCTTGCCGCCTCGTATTTTCGTTTTGTCCATGAACTTCGAATAGACCACGGTGTCATTTAATTTAATTTGGATAGATGCAATGAATCGTTTTCACTTCCGGTAATTAATATGCATGTAAAAATATCTGCTATCTACATCATATGAACAATTACAGATATTTCGGTATCGCCAACTTTGATATGCAAATTAGCATATTGTACCTCATTTCCGGTAATGTCGTACACCAACAAATTAAATTTGCTACCATATCAATCTTTATGTTGTTCATAGATACATCTCTCAATATAAAGCTGTTTTGAAACACGTCCAGTTAAACTAACATTACACCAGTTTTGGGTGAAGAAAATTTTTCCCTGAAAATTCAATTTGGAATACGGCAGTACCTTTACTAAGCTATTCATGCATGTTTCAAGTCGAAATATGTTCCCAACAACTAGAAGTCTACAAATCCGTGTGCATGTTTATCATCATCGCCATTGTTGTGGAGACTGATTAACTTTCGGTTCTTTTGTTCCGATGATTGGCGATCATGACCTCGTGAAGAAAAGTTTTGGTCCGATGATTGCCGATCATGACCTCGTGAAGAAAAGATAAACAATCATGGATGCTGAGGTAAGCACGCACACATTCCTGACAATGATTATTGAGGAATCTGTCTGTTCTATGTCGTGTGAACCAATTTGTTTTTGCAATTATTCTTATGTGGTACACACGGATTTTTTTTTGGATTATTTTTCATCAACTGAACATTGCGCATGAGGATAATCTCCCCGAAAGAGTTCAAATATTGTGTCACGAGCATATCATTTGCATTACTGTACTGGAAAACAGAATTATCTGCTGTCAAATATTTTGCGATTTGCTCTTAAAATCTGCTTTTGAGCGGATTTTTAATGTTATGCAGTTGATTTTAGCTAAAATTAAGTGACATATTAAGTGAAAATATCTAATTAAAAAATTCCACGATATTTGCCTTTCATATTACTTTAAATAAAGCGACACTTCACCTTTAACATGTGTACTCTTGCTGTCATTATTTATAACGTTATTATAGCGTGTGTCTAACTCGCGTAGTCCTTGATCCGAGTTCATATTTATCACTGACTCTATTTTGTTTGAATTATTCCATCAGTTCATATACAGCTGTAGGCTGCAATAGAGAGAATATTTTTGTAAAAAGCATTCTAAGGAATCGGCAATGGAAATTATATTTGGCATAGATTGTCCTTGTGAAATGGATATAAAATTCTTGCACAAATAAATACTCCAGGTTCTATGGATTCCGTATGCTTGAATTAGTAAAAAATGTTAAACAACTGAATGATGGCTTTATTGCACTATTGCTGTTAACAATTCTTTGAAGGTACAGCTTTTTCACGGTCCCTTTTAGTTAATATTGAAGGATTGGGGGAGGCCTTTCAATAAACCGGTCAGATTTTAACAAAAGGAAATGATTTGATTTTGTTGTTTTAACGCCACTTTCAGCAATATTTCAGCTATTTCATGGCGACCAGTTTTAGTGGTGGAGGAAGCCGGAGTACCCGGAGAGAACCATCGGCCATGTACAAGCAACTGGTAAACTTTATCACTTGCGGTTGCGAGTCGAGTGCACCCTTTTTTGTAATTTGCAAAGCCGGGTGCGAACCCACGCCGTATTGGTGATAGGCTTGTATGAGTTGTTAGGTAATGCAACTACCTAACTCATTAAAAAATGAAAGATTGGGGGAGGCCTTTCAATAAACAGTTCCCAATTTAACAAAAGGAAATGTGATGGATGATCATTGTGATGTGTTTATTTAAAATTGCGCAAATGAAGTCCCCATGAAGTATGAGCTCCATGCGAGAGTCCACTAAAGATTTACTGCAAGAAAATAACATTAACAACAACAGGCGATGGGCAGATAACAGTATTTTGAACGAAGCATACTTATGAAATACAGATTTAGTCCGGTACAAATGAATATCTCGAGGTCTATAGGATGCAACCCCTTGTTCCATAGAACGACATCATGTAATGGAGTTGAACAAATCTGCACAAATTAAGACCCCGTGTCAATAGAATCCGAGCCATTGTGACCGAAAGATTAAAATATGTAGTCATGGGGAATTTTTCAAAATTCTTCTTAAGAATCAGGAATGGAAATCCAATTATACTTTGCTCGTTGGTTCGAAGAAGCATTGCACTATGACGATCATATTTTGTTCTAGTGAATGTATCAATGTCTATTGAGGATCAAGTCCTGAGACATTTAAACTTAATAATGGTACGATATAGTATAAGTCAATCAATCCTCTTTTACAAGAACAATGACAGAGGCTCGTGGCAGCTGCTAATTTATTTAATTAATAGATCAATGACTGACGAATTACTTAGGTGACCTTATCCAATTTTGGCTTTTATTTTTAGGCATTTTGGTTTTCTTTCTCCCAAAGATTTTTCAAAAGTTAGTTGGCTTTCAACTATTTTGACTTTCAGCATACCTGATGAACGTTATTCCAGAAACGCGTCGAGCGCACTAATTTTGATATCTAGGTTTTTATTATGAATTTTGTCTTTTGTTTATCGTAATTTTATTTATTTATCTATATTTATTTTGTGTTATGTCTTTTCCTTGTTGCTTATCTGTTTTTTCCCCTTTAATTCGACTTATCACCGGGTTTGTAACTAGATTAACACGACGGGTGTCACTAGTGGAGCAGGAACTGCTAACCCTTCCGGAGCACCTGAGTTCACCCCCGGTTTTTAGTGGGGTTCGTGTTACTCGATCTTTAGTTTTATATGTATGTTTTGTTGATCGTTGTTTGTCCTTTTGTACTATTTCTTTTGGTCATTGTGTTGTGTGTCCTTCTTCGATATACGGATTCTGATTACCCCTTTGGTATCTTCAAACTCTTCTTAAACATACGAACACGTATAACCAATACCGTTAGGTATCTTCAAACTCTTCTTACGTGAAGTTCCCTTAATATTATGTTTAAAAGGATAATTGACTAATCACACAAATTAGGAACATTGTAATTGAGTTAATATAATGTTTCAGTAAATATTGTATCAATGTTACGTATTTTATATATAACATGACAATAATTGATTACAATAGAAACATCTGTCACATGTTTTACAATATTGCGTGAAGCAATTGGATCAATTATTGAAGTTATGCATCTTGGCATCTTGTATTTATTAATTAAATTATATTAAGAACTATCAATAACAAATATCGGATCACTCATCCCTTTATAATAAATAAGGGCCTGTTGTAAAATTAAATTGAAATTAAATTAAATATGCTGAACAATCTCGTCTCAAAGTACGCATATATTTAAACTAGTGAGCGATCTACAAATAAGATCTCGAGCAGAATTACGTTGATAAATTATAATATATTTGACATATTAGAACATATAGACGTGCTGACAGGTCGAGTATTATATGACGTCGGTCGAGTTGATTAAAATAAATCTAATTAATATATGAACACCCTGTTAAAAATTACTCTGTCACTTGCATAGAAATAATGAAATATGGTATTGACATTTCAATTGCGATTTAAAGTTGACCCTCGTTTCGCTATTTATGTCTTCCGATAGCCATATCCAATATTTAAATGATGGTTAAGAAAGGCCATCGACTCTTTTATTGAACCAATAGTATACACATTTCACTTTCTGCGTCACGAAGATTAAATATATTATGCGAAACGTTCAAGAATAGGACTCGGCGTTCATTACAACACTGCTCATCTAGGTTCTATTTGAGCAGGAAAATTACATTTTGACTGGAACATATACAATACTTGTGCACTGTCGAAGCATATAGGTAATATGTGTATGAGGCTTAAAAACGGGGGAAAAGGCGAGGCTTCGCCGAGCCTTTTCCCGCGTTTTGCGACGAATACACATATTCACATATATGCTTCGACAGTGCACATGTATTGTATTTATCCTGCAATTTTAAATTGTAAATAAACGTTTACTGGACGATGATAAAAGTATTTGAAATAAATTTGTGTATGTATTTGAAAACAATATCCCCCGATGTACCCCGTTTTACATTTGTATGTTCTATTTATAACTGACCAATATCAAAGAAAATATTGGGCAGGCTATATTGGTCGGTAAATGCTGTCATTGCAGGATAAATTGTTATATATGGTTACTGACCGAAATATAGCTTTTCTGGTACCCCTATCATATGTTACCTGTTGAGCTTTGGAGATCTAGTTGTAAATCCAGTTCATTTCTTGTTGACAGAAATGTCAAAAGGGGTAATCAAGGGATAATTATATAGCTTTATCATTTAATTCAAAATATAAATGTCAATGGATTAATGTGATTTTTCTGCAGGATAAGCATAATAATAATGCAGTGTCTTAAAATATAAAGTCTATTTGTATTCAACGCAAAACTTGGGAAAGGTTTGTGAACCTCGACTTTATCCCAGTTTTTAAGCCTCATACACATAAATCATATATTTTTTAAGTAACTGTACTAATATTGTCAATATATGTGACGATTTTCATTTTACTATATGTGGAAGACACTTTCATGACCGCATCATTTCACTAAGAAGAGAGGATTGGGCTCATAAAATTAACTTGACCCCGCCACTTTTATTTAGGTGCCTGTACCAAGCCAGAAAATTGAGCGGTCATATATATTTGTGTTAGGGGTATCAATTGTTCCGCTGTTTCTACGATTTTTCTATTAGATTTAGGAATTGTTTCGACAGAGTCGTATTATTTTGTTTTTCATTTTATAGACGAAATTCTAACTTAAGTGTAACGAAGAATACAAGATCATACACTCGTTAATTAATAATGAAGTAGGTCATGAAAATGAAGGTCACATTTGTTCTTATTTTTATTGTTATGTAAAAAAATGTGCCAGATTCTTTTCAACGCATTATGTTTTCTTTCTGTGTTCTAATGTTATTTTCTGAGTGCTTGCGACTGGTAATTAGACAAACCCTCTAGAGATTATTTTCTGGACAAATCTTTCTAATGTGAAATTATTATTGCTTCTTTTGCTATTACGATTATATCATTTAAAGAAATTAAACATCAACCAAACCAGGAATGAATTCTCACGAGGAATGTCAAAGTAGTTCAAATACAATGATGGATTGATGACATCGTGCGGGAAAAACATTGTCTATGTCTGTTGACTAATATGTAAATTTTTCACGAGTAGAAAAGTAGTACTTTTTTTCCGCTGTGGGTACAACCCCTCCGAAATCGGTGAATGGAAATGGCGCGTGGCGAATCAAATGCACAACTCATCCCTAGTACAGAACGCAAGTGAGTGTCTCATGTTCCGAGAATGCTACGCCCCAAGTACATAAAACAGTTGTAGCAACCTTAATGGCAACATGTTACATTGTATAAGGAGTTGGTGTTGGTGGGCGGTTGTGAGGCAACATTTTCCTACTCTGTCCACTCAACTCCAATATTCAATGTGACAATAGAAACATCTGATCTGTTTTTTAATCTTCTTTTGTGAACAGTAAGGTAATCTAAATGCAGCCTCGCTATGAAGTTAATTGTCGGATTACACCTCTTTCATCTCCATATCAATAAGATGTCACCGGTAATTTGTGAAAATCTCTTGATATTCTAGTTACGGAAGTACTACTTTCAAACTTTCATATAAATTCAGATTTTTTGGCAAAGAGTCGAAAAAAAAAACTGTTTTCCCATTTGAACTTAATGTCTTCAAGGGGATATTTCATGTTCTTCTTACCATTGACTTGTTTGTGGTCTTCTGGTTCATTTTTCCACACTTCTATAATAAATTTAAAAAAAACTTAGATATCTAATTTAGTGTGCATGGCACATTTCTAGAATAACCTGCATCTAGAACACTCAAAATCAAAAGATTGCAAAGCCAAATAATTAATAATGTTTTGTGAAGGAGATAACGATATGTCCTCATTACCCTATCGTTGTTTTATGGAAGCACATGATCCGTTTAAGATCAAGCGTACTCTTCATTTTGTAATAACATTTGGTTTGATTGGTTCATTTGAATGTATGGCAGGTTACATAACAATTTCACCTGTAAATTAATTTGTCATATATTTCCCATCAATCAGTTGACACAGTATCATGGGTTCATCTAATTTTATTCAGTAATTTCCCGACGTCACGATTCTCTGATTTTAATAACTTCCTGGTTTGCTCACATAATTTAACAATAATTGAAAAATATGTCTGGTCAAGTATGTTTGTCATAATATATCCGTCTGATTAATATCCGCAACATAATCTACGTCCTCCCAATAGTAAATCGGTCAAAACAACTATTTATTGTTACTATATAGTTCAGGTTCTATAGGGTCCAATATCTGGAGAGGGCTCGGGTGGCTCAATGAGTTAGGTAGTTGGATTACCCAACAACTCATACAAGACTATCATCAATACGGCGTGGGCTCGCGCCCGGCTTTGTAAATTGCAAAAAGGGTGCACTCGACTCGCAACTGCAAATGATCAAGTTTACCAGTTGCTTGCCCATGGTCAGTGGTTCTCTCCGATTACTCCGGCTTCTTCCACCGCTAAAACTGGTAGCCATGATATAGATGAAATATTGCTGAAAGTGGCGTTAAACACCAAAAATCAAACAATCAACCAATATCTGGATATCCACAACAAAAGTTTACATAGGCTGACATGTTAAGCATGTTAGAAATTATCTTCTTTAGAACCAATAATGGATATGAAGTTGAAATTGACATGATTCATCATTTATATGAACAAAAGTTATCCCCAGAGGCAATAGGGTACAATCCATGTGACGATAACATTTTAAAACACATTACAACAGAGGAATAAGCTAAAACACCGAATGAGAAACCGGTGACATTCATGTATATGACATGAAACATAGTTATGATACGAAGTTGAAAAGGAGCCGTCGTGGCCGTGATCGTATAATAATTGGATTTACAACTACATGTGCAATCAGTGTCTATCACCACTAAAGTAATGAGTTCGAACCCTGTTCATGGTGAGTTGTACTCGATATAACATTATGTGATAAAGTTTGTCAGTGACTTGCGGGCAGGTCGGTAGTTTTCTCCTGGTACTCTAGTTTTCTCCACCAATAAAACTGACCGCCACGATATAACTGAAGTATTGTTGAAAGTGGCGTTAAACACTATGCACCACACCGAAGTTGAACAACCCTTGTTAATATGATTTATTGTTTGTTTGGCCTCATGGTACTAGGAACCGAAATATAATATTTATATCTCATATCTTATGTTTATTGGTAATAAATTAAAGCAAATGCAGAGTGTCTCATGCAGAGGAGTATAGGTCTAAAATAGAAGTAGATCTGAAGAAAGAAGTTAACTGAACTATTATAGGTGAATATACTAATAAAAGGAATTAATCTTATAATATACTTTATACTTTTGCAAAAATAAATCATATAATTATATCAAAGTCTGAAACTGTAGGCATTTAATCTGGTTTTTCTAAAGTCGTCGAATTAAGGTGTGAATCAAGTAAACAAACAGGTTTATAATACATGTGAGATTATGCCTTCTACTATGCTTAATTGTACGTAGTATGTGGCATTTTGCACGAAAACTTGTGTTTTGAAAATTGTAAAATATATACCTCATGGACCCGACGCACTTATCACAATCTGCGTGAACAAAATAACACCATTGAAACACAAGAATCCATTGCAAATAGAAAACGACAGGAAACTCAGACTACTGGTTTAATGCGTGTTTTATATTTTGGTTTTTCGAACAATGAATTGTGTATGAAGTAAAAGACTATACAAAAACGACTTTGAGACCAAAACCTGCGGTCAAAAAACTTTCTAGTACGAGTTTTGCACTCGTACATTGTACTTCAATATCATCCAATCATAAAGCTATGTTAGTTGGATCCACTGTTGTGATTGGTCGTTTGTCGGGTATGCGTACAGACAATGTACTCGAATGTTAAGTGACCGTATAACCATTTAAATGAAGATAAGATTAAAGTTTAAGGTATACAGCAGTGTACAAAATATGCGACTGCAAATGAAATAATACACGAACTCCATTTTTGGCAGTGCGTGTCGCTCATGTTTATCACAGCTTTGACCTTAAAGTTGCTGTCGTAAGATATACGTAATTTTTAACACTTCAATATCATATGACCCTAGTTGATAGATTAATACTCTTGTATGTATATCAAGCACTGATGATTATTTGTATAATACACAAATATGTAAATATTCAAAATTTTGACTAATCTTTCTTTAAAATAGGCTGTAATATAGAAACTATAGAATCGGGGATGTAAAAGCAGTTGTAATTTGTATGAAACAGCAATGTGGTATGAAGATTCAATTTTGTACCAATATATGACACCTTGTTAGCATATGATACGATATGCATTATTTCATTTAATCCTTTTACCATGCGAGCGCTGCACAGTAGAATCTTGTGAGCATCTAATTGTTACAGCCACCTCAGTACCAATATTATAAATTCTAACATGACGTCCTTCTTTCGTTTTGTAACCAAACGACCGATTTATCGATTGGGTATAATCTCATTAGCACATGCACCGGTGCATGTGACTGACTTTCCCGTCGTAAATGCACATGTTGATGAATTATCGTCTGCTCGAATTTGGCAGCATACATTGTGTGCGACATTGTCCGCAAGCGTAAATATAAATTACTGTCTTCCAATCATAGTATACTACCGTATTTGTACTCTTAGACATATCAGAATCGAAATAATTCATGGAAGCCAGAATGGCCTTTGGCTCGGGATAAAATACTAATATCCGCCAACCCATGTTAAAACTCAAAGCACATTCTGGCTTCCATTATTTATTTCTTAAATAGAACATATGCAAAATTCTTCTCATAGAAATATACAAAGGCTTTTAAAAACAAGCCATTAAGGTACAGTCACTGTGATGATGTAACATTAATTACAAAATCAATAATTCCCACGAGAATCGTGTACATCTAGTAGTCTGAAAGTTTGTAAAGTAGAGCAGAACGTTTACTGGAATTTAGATGTAATTGTAAATGAATTAGAAAGTAGAGAGAACTTGGAAGCTTGCTATTTTAAGCGATAGGATGACCATACTTATAAAACCTGATACAATGTATGAAAGGGAACGTTTGGTGGAAAATGTATGAAAAATGACATGGGTATTGTGTTGGATATCGCAATTTGGTACCTACCAACTTTCCAATTAATTGATTACTTAAGGGGTTCGTGTTACTCGATCTTTAGTTTTATGTGTAGTGTTTTGTAGATCGTTCTTTGTCCTTTTGACCATCGTGTTTTCTGTCCTTCGATTTACGTATTCTGGTTACCCCTCTGGTATCTTCAAATTCTTCTTACATATTATGGGACAGATCATGCATTCTTTGTTGAAAGAAATATGAAAGTGCTGAAATAATTATCACTTGGTGTTAACAGTTACAACACACGCATTTACTAAAACTACCAATATGTATGTTGCGCCATCCATTGATCGAGCCATACGTCATCCACACTCGCCACAAACTGACATTTGAATCCTTCATTATGATTTTGTTCTCCAAAATATAATTATAAGAATGATATATGTATTATATTCTCTATTCTGATTGCCAGTATAGTGTTCCATACATACTTTTTTCGTGCGTTGGCATAACGAAGTCGAGTGGGTTTTAGAATGTGGGTTTAAATAGTGTAACTGACATTTCATTGAAATTTGTCTTCCTTTCCATTCTCATCAGTTGATTACAGTGCATATAAATGCTATAATTTATTTTGATTTATTCATATTCATGAAACTTAGACAAACACTATCTTGATTTTTTTTTAAACGTCCAAGTACATTCTGTCAAGCAGTTGATACATTTTGTACTATTAAGGCGAAGTTCTCAACAAAATAACTTGATCGCAGACTGCTATGCCAATTGCCGTTATTGATAAATAAGTTTCGAAATTTCTCAAAGCCGTGTGATTAATTGTCATCGACAATTACTTCTAGGAATTAACAACATCTTGAGTGCAACACTTTAAATAATTGCGAACAGATCGTCAGCTTATACAAACATAAATGAGATGTGACCATACAACGAACAAATATATATTATTATAGAGATTAAAACCTGTTCGATTGAACACGTTTTGCCAAGGTAAATTACTTCTGTGATATTATACGTTATCGATCCTGAAAGGTCGGATGCGGCACTGTGGAGGACAGTTGCACCTACTAAGCGATGAGGCGCTAGCCCGCTGAACCGTTTAAAAGCTATAACTGTCATCCAAAAGCGCTATATCCGACTTTTCAGGACTTATAGTATTTTTATCTAAACGTTCTAACATACAAAAACACATGTCCTTATTATAAGTAAAGCATAACTAAGGTAACAGTTTGCTTGGTCATGGGGTCGTATATATGTCGAAACACGTAATTTTAATTTTCTGCAGTGTGTCAATTTCAGGTTTATATATACATTTCTCCTTTAGTAATAACTACTTAAAGATCGTGTAACGGTTTGGCTTTTAAAGGTAACTGACAGCGATTTTGATTATGTGTGTAGTATGGTTGCGCGAACTAATTATATTTATTTCAACTTTTCTTAAATTTAATAATAAAACAAAGAATCAACATTTAGACATTTTGTCGTCTGCTGTTAATTTGTGGAAGCAGACGATCGTTATGGACTTTGCAAACGATGTGTATGAAATAAAGAATTATAACGTAATTCATACACTGGTAGCCAATCAAAATTATGTATTCTGAAGCCATTGATTATTGGAAGGCAGCTGTTAGTCAATCAACATTCTTATTTCCACGAGAACGTCAGATAATTGTTTTTGACGAAGTGCAGGTCTGATAGTAATTGACTAAATAACATAATCTTATAGGTTGAACAAAATAACAAATGTCTAACTGTATGTGTTTGTCAAGTTAGTACCTGTAATTAAAGAAGAAACTGGACACACACAGTCTATAGTAGTTTGATGTTCTCCTAAGCTAAATTATCTGTTCACAGAAAATAATTTGTCAATTGTATTTACTATTGCTGTAGATGCTTGTCTAGTCTGATTTTAATGTCCATGGTATCAACTGTGTGTCTCTGATGATCTTAATTTCCTGACAGTACACCAAAAAGTAACTAAATAGTATTCGTACGATGTTGACAGGGACAGAGGTTTGTCGTTTCAACTTTTTGCATTTTACTTTTTAATTATTGTACCCGGTATGGTTATCACAAAAAGCCAATTCCTTACGTTCCATCTATTTCTCATATCATTAAATTTAAACTTTTCCGGTTAGATATGATTATGCTTTATTGATAATTTCATATGCAAAAAACAACCTATTTTTTTTAAATAAACAATTGATAAATTCTAATATATATTTTTTTACTTTTTTCTTGTTTTTGTAATCGAAGATTAAACGACGTGGAAGGAATTACACCAAGACCTGTCGGAAGTACGTCATAACACTTAGTAGCCCTTAGTGTGGTTGTTTTTTTCAGTATTATGTGAAAACAGTGGGAATTTAAACTATTCCTTGTTAGCAAGTATGATATACCGTTTAAACATGTTCATTAGAGTACAGTCAAACCTGTCCAAGCGGTCACCTCTATTAAAAGGTCATATGTAATAAAATGTCACATTTTTCTTGTCCTAACTTAGAAAATTTCAGATAAATTGAACCTATTTTAAGAGGTCACCTGTCCAAAGATGACTTCTTAATACAGGTTTGACTTGAAATCGATTTCATCATTTTATCTGATAATTACACTTACAAGAGGAATTACCTCCCTAAAAATAAAAGATATAGTTGGGGAGCTGGTACTATACACTGACAATAACCAGCTATTCTCTAGATATCAAATTTCCGACATGTGGCAATGTCAATTTAACTTATGAACAAAATTGTATTATATTTAAACATGTTTTTGATTATAATAAATGTTCAAAAAGATTCCTTATCGTATAACTGGAATTGAATTGGGCGAACATGCACATCATATGAATCCATCTTAATTTTATTTTTCCTTCTGTTTGTGAATATTTATCATCGATTCATTATTATTGCTATATATAGTAATTGCATGCCTTTTATGTACTTCTTTAATGTAACAAATTGTAATATGGAGAAGACTTCATAAGTTTGCTTGACTTGTGTCTATTTTTAACTTGTGTCCATTTTGTCTATTTATTTGGCAAATAAAATATGTTCAAGCTAAAATAAGCGTGACGTGTATTATAAAATACATAATGAAATGTAAAAACTTTTATAATTGGTGAATAAAATATCGCTTCTTAGTCGATATTTTAATGACTCTGTTACTGTTCTTTGTAAATTACTATTTAGCAATTTATTGGGTAATAATACATATATTTGTATTAGCTTATAGCACTTTAGTGGAGTTCGTCTTATTCATTTTCTCTAATGTCTTTAAGTTTTTAACTTCGTGTGTGATGTTCGCTGCCATTTCCTCATAATCAGTTCGTCTTTACTCCATTAGTTTGGTAGATCATGCATGCTTTAGTTCTGTTATTTGTATTTACTATGCTGGAATTCAGCTCGATTTCCTTTTAACTGTAACACGTCAGATGCCAATAGTGGAGGAGGACCTTCTTACACACGAGTTCATCTACGGATATTAGTGGAGTTTGTGTTGCTCAAACAGTAATTGTATGTGGATCATTGTTTGTCTTTCCTTCTGTTTTTTTCACCCAGTGCATTGTTTGTCCTTTGGGTTGAATTACGGCTTCTGATTTCTACTTTGGTATTGTCAATCTTTTCTTATTTGTTACAAGAAACACATTTATAAGTTTTGCATGATTTACCGACACACACAACAAATTACTGGAACGAAATTACGAAAATTGATGAAACAGATTGTTATTTGATTTATTTTAAATGTTTATAAAGCGAGGTATTAAAATTAAGCTATTTTAAACTACAGTAGTCTTTTTATTTGATTTACACAATAATTTTACCAAGTGTAATCGGGTGAAAATGTGAGATTCTGTTGACTGTCATATTGAAATGAGTTGACAAGATGCAAAACAAATGACCAGAGAGCGTGAAATTCACTGGCACGTCAAAACAAAATCTGATAGGATATTGATGTATTCAATAAATTGTAAATTTGCGTCTATATTGTACGGAAAGCGAGAGGTATCTTCAGACTTCAGACTTGAGTGCTATTGTTATATAAGCGCTATTATTCAGCCATTGAAAACACTGCATTTTATTTAGACCGGTATTGCTACATTTGTAAGATGGAGTTGTCCACAGAGGAAAGAAATAGTCTTATAAAAGACTATTTTACCAAAGGATTAACTCAGAAAGAAATCTGGAATATATTGATGTGTCGTAATCATATAGTGAGCCTTGTTCATTTGAAACGCCTGGGCCCGGTTGTTCAACTTGTAGTTAAATTTCAACCAATGGTTAAAAATGAAAACCTATGATTAAAATTTAACCAAGCACGCAATGCGTTGTTCAACTTATGGCTAAATTTAACTACTGGTTAAAGCATGGTTAAACTGATTAATATTTAACCACGGTATAGGGACTCTGTTAAAATATTTAACCATTGGTTATCAATTCAAAATGGCTGCCAGGCGTGTTCTTTCTATGATGCCTCCCGTACAAAACAGGAAACCCAGAGTGTTTCGGGCAATTGAGCTCCGTGCAAATTTGCTTGAAATAGAAATTTCTGAGGTGGATGGCATTTCCAATGAAATTAAATTTCTATTACCATTTACATTGTTCAAAACAGTGTATTACATTTGCGCGCATTACCATTACATTTACGCGGAAAAATCCTACATTTGTGCGCATAAGACCATTACATTTGCACTTATTTTTTCAAGGTAAATACAGGTAAATCAAGGTAAATTCATATGAAAATAGTGAAATTACTTACGAATTTTCAATTAGTTTTTTTCTTCAAATTTACTCTAAGAACAATGTTTATAAAGTAGTATTGCACCCCTTCCGTTAGTCGACCCCTTCCCTCTATTTGTTTCATATAATTTAAAATCGTTAGCGATCGCGGGTTTACAGGGATGTTTCTTGTGTTTCAAGTTATGATAAATCGATATATCCATCGCTGTTTATGGTGAGAGAAATTGCATGTATTTCCTATGAATAGTCGGGGCATAGGCGGCGGAAGCGGGGGCAGTTTTTGTTGTTGCTTTTCTGGGTTTTTTGGAAAAATTTACCGGTATCAATTTTTTTTCATGATACTTGCCCCTCACTCGAAATTTGAGTCAGTGTAATTAGTCAAATAGTACGGAAACGACGAATTACTGGGACGTGGAATAAATGTCCATGAGACAACCTTCCAGAAAAGACCCAAATAAAAAATCTCAAATAGGGAACGCCTAGCAGTCTACAACAACGAACATATGCCCACACTACACGGCGATATGGCCACAGACTAGACAAAAGCTAAGTAGAGTAAATTAACAACAGACCGAAAAATGCGAAGTAAAAGACCCCTTTCAAGAAAAAAACCATAGTGAATATTAAGGACTTTTACAAAGGCTCTTTGCATAGGAAAGGCACATATGAATGTGACGGGGTTAAAATAGTCATATCATCCCCCCCTTTTTAGTAACAATGTCAAAAATCAATATCGACAAAAAATCTAAGTAAATCAGAAAATACGCTGGTCGTACAATTGCGTTGGAAAAACAAAATTATAAAACTTCAAAAATAGCATGAGGTACCTCTATGACATCATGGACATTCCTCATCAATTGCCGGAATTGGAGAAATTGGATAATTTACATATGAGACACCAACCAATCATTTCATACTGAAAAGGGGGTTATATTTTTTCTTAATTGCTATTCATGAAAAACTTTGTGCATGTTAATTGAAATAAAAAGAAATTCACACATTAAAATCAGAGAGAAAAACAGACTTTTGACATACATCCATGGACCCAATTTTAATGAGATGTTGGAAACTAAAGAAAATATTCTACGGCTAACTTACATAATGAAAATTAACAGTCCTTGAGATTGTAAGACAATAAAAAGATTTAATTAAAAGTAGTTTAATGAGTTATAAGAAGTTATCGTCACCTATATAACACACCCTTGCACTAAACACGTCTTATTAACATTTCTTTTAATGTTATTAAGCAACTAAGACGAGGTCCATATACTCTTCCGTACTAACTTGTACAAAATACTTTTAATATTGGACAAATAACCTTAGACAATGACATGTAAGTTATATTCCTCAAGTAAGATTTCACTTTTTTTCTCTTTTTTTTAATAACTGTATTGCTTTTTGTCCTGAGAAGGGGGAATTGAGTCAACCATATTCATTTTGTTATTTATCTGCTGCTAGGATAAAACAAGGAATTGTGGGATACATTGGTCTTGGTTAAATATTAAACCTGCAGTTATTGGTTTGTTTAATTTTATCCAAATGGTTATTTAACCAAGTGGTTAAATGAAGTTGAAAAACTCATTTTTAACCCTTGGTTTACTAACCCATGGTTAAATCTTAAATCAATGGTTAAATATAACCATATGGTTAATTTACCAACAAGTTGAACAACCGGGCCCTGATGAAGAGCATGAATTTAAGGAAACGACACTTTGACACTCCTATCATAGATGTTGTGGAAGTGTGAAGTCCGAAGTCTGAAGTCTGAAGATACCTCTCGCTTTCCGTAATATTGGGAAGGAAATAGGAAAATTAAAAGTTTATATCTCATGTAGGATCTGTATATATTGCAAAGAATTAATTATGCTATCTCAAAACTGTGGAAATCAAATATACGACACCAAATATGTATGAAAGTAACACATTATTAGTTATTCTTGTACTAAAAATATATATATCATGTTTGTATCTTTGACTGATTCCTGATTGAATCTATTTTTATCAGAATTAAATATATTGTGATGCAAATTAATGGTAACGTATGTCACAATTATATTAATGATAACGTATGTCACAATTATATTAATGATAACGTATGCCACAATTATATTAATGATAACGTATGTCACAATTATATTAATGGTAGCGTATGTCACAATTATATTAATGGTATCGTATGTCACAATTATATTAATGATAATGTATGTCACAATTATATTAATGGGAACGTATGTCACAATTATATTAATGATAACGTATGTCTCACAATTATATTAATGGTAACGTATGTCACAATTATATTAATGATAATGTATGTCACAATTATATTAATGATAAGTATGTCATAATTATATTAATGATAACGTATGTCACAATTATATTAATGATAACGTATGTCACAATTATATTAATGGTAGCGTATGTCACCATTATATTAATGGTAACGTATGTCACCATTATATCAATGGTAGCGTATGTCACAATTATATTAATGATAACGTATGTCACAATTATATTAATTGAACTGTTATGTTGTGATAATCTGATTGTTTTGTCAGTTCTGCTATTTCATTTTTATTTTATTTCAGTCGGGGTATGTTAGGGGTATCGATTTTGTCTGTTTCTACGATTTTGTTATTTGATTTAACAATTGTTCCGACATTTTTATTTCATGCTACGATTATTTTTTTTTTTTTTTGCAATTCGTTCCGATTTTATTATAATGGCGTACATGATCATTTTTATAGGTTCAGTAAACCGAACATAAATAATGGAATCTGCATTTTCGTGTATTTGAAAGTCATTATATATCATTTCCTCACCAATCGTGGGCCTACAAGGGCATACATGTATATACACGAATAACACTTTTTGATTGACAGATTAACAAATGGATGTACACGAACTATAAATAATCTAATACCATATACAGTATTATAGACGAATAACATAAGTAACAATAAGTTTGCAGTACAAAATATAGTGTTTTGCTGCAAAAAGAGCCAGGTGACGGTATTTAAAATCGTTAAATAAAACGTTTAGTCTATTTGGTTTATTTGCTCTCACAGATGTTTTAATCATTTTTGGCTTTCCAATCTTTTGACTGTGAGCGTACCTGATGAACTTTATTTCAGAAACGCGTCGTGTGCACTAAAGTAGATATCTACGTTTTCATTATCCCTGGTACAGAATAATAAATAACTAGTTTTAATAGAAACATCTCATATTCGATGAAATATGCTTATAATGTTGGGGTTTTTTTAACTTACAAACGTTCTACTAGGTTGTATTCGGGTAACTATACTGTAGACGGCACAAAGGGACGATGCAAGCAGATATTCTAAATTAACCTTATCAGTCAGTATTGAATTACAGTGAATCCTGTGTAAACTGAACCCTGAATAAAGCGAAATCCTTCATAAACCGAACTTTAAATAAAGTTTTAATGTAGGAAATCTTTGTTAATTTAACCTGCATAAACTGATGAATACCTGTCTATTCCGAACACAAAAGTTAGTCCCAAGAATGTTTGGTTTAGACAGATTTCACTGTATATAACACCATGTATTCAATGTGCCCTTCGTAGAGCAAGAAACCACAACTAACCACACGACTAAGCGTTTGTGTGATGATTAATAAGGGTAATAACAAAATTACCGAACTCCGAACAATCTTACCAAGTGAAAGTCAAAACTCATAATTATATAAACAGACAAAATCAGTCAACAACCGGAAAACTGTGAAAATCGTAATGACCCTGACTTGGTACAGGCATTTCTAAAGAAATGGTGGGTTGAATCAGATTTTAAAGCGCCAAACCTCCCGCTCTCATTACGTTTCAAAGGTTCCGGCTGTCACTATAACAGTATTTAAATACAGGAACAAAATAGGTAAAATAGTTGTCAAAGCAGTACCATATTCGGTGACGTAAATGTCAAAATTATTTTTACGTCACACATTGATAAAAAAATATCCTTGACATTTTTCTTGACTTCTTTATCTTTATACATTTTCACTATATGAAAATGCATCGCTTATAATCGTTTCTGCAGAGACGGAATATATTTCGACAAGATCTTGGTATCGGAATATAAACTTTTTAAGAGATCGAATAAGATAGATAAATCTCAATATAACATTGAAAAAATACAGATAACAGATGACACAAAAAAGTATCAAAAATAGAATTTAGGATTTAAGATTATATTTGTCAATGTTGGTTTGGTTGTTTATATTACTTATAACTTTGTTATGTTTCCTGGGCTTCGTCTGAAAAATCATAGATTTACGTCTGCAATTATTCCAAAATGATTCAATTATTCTAATTTACAACAACAACAATTAACATACTTAAGTTGCAGACATAAATGACCATAAAAGATCGATTTGCGTTCGTGGGAGATGTCCTGACAGATAAGCAAACCGTTTACCGGATCATCCAATCGAATTCACCGTTTAACTAGATTATTGCCGATCATGATTTACGTAATTGTCTTGAATCTAGAATAGTAATTTACTTTCGAATGTCTGCGTTGGGTGTTCAGGAAATAAATAGAATTATACACTTATGTTACTTTCATATTCCGGAAATTGTGTATTGTTATTGCTGAGAGAGTTCAAAAGTTTAATAGAATGAAGTGAGCGTTAACCTGCTGTATTTATAAAACCTCTTATTATTGACATGATTGGATATGACCAGAGGCTATCGAGAGCAACTTTCCATATATTGATGACTTTGTTGTTTTATATGATATATAACATGTGTGTTTGTTTGCATACAGTGGTGTTCAACACACATTGTGTTGTGTTTTTGTTTTGCTAGAAACCATATCGATGGTGTAATGGTTAGCATGCTCGCCTCGAGTGCGGTAAATCGTGGGTTCGAGCCCCGATTGGGTAAAACCAAAGACTCTAAAATTGGTACTTGTCGCTTCTCCGCTTAGCACACAGCATTAACCAGAAAGGGCAAATATTGGTTGGCTCGGAATCAGGATAATGTGTCCTAGTTGGGCGACATGTCTATCCGCGGACTGTTGTTCCAGTGAGCTTGCACTATAAAAATCCAACTAAGCCTATTAGTCTGATACAAAGCGGACCTCATCATCATCTCATTGAAAATTAACTTGTTCTCGCCATGATATAGCTGAAAATTTGCCGAGTTGGCGTTAAGCAACAATCACTCACTCACTTCGTCCTCGTCTTGTGTACCCAATGCTGCCAGTTTCTCTGGATTGTTCATGTTTGATTGCCCTTTCGGTATTCTCTAACGTTTAATTCTCGACAGTTACGTGTACTTTTGTTTATATTCAGGGATTCGTCTGTAGGTTAGGGCTAGCTTTCGGTGTTTAACGCCACTTTCAACAATATTTCAGCTATAGTGTAGCGGTCTGTATTATTGATGGAGGAAACCAGAGTACCCAGAGAAAACCATCGACCTGCCGCAAGTCACTGACAAATTGTATCACATAATGTTGTGAGCGGGAAACGAACTCACAACGTCAGTGGTGATAGACACTGATTGCATAGATAGTTGTAAATCCAACTACCATACGATCACGACCACGATGGCACCCTCTTGCGATATGTCGGTGGTTTTCTGAGTACTCCAGTTTCCTTCATTAAAAAGTGCCCGCCTCGATATAACTCAAATGGTGTTTAAGTAGTTTTAAACACTACTCAGGAATCAGGATATGCCTACCTGTTGACAATTGTTTAAAAGAGACTAGTTCCGCGTGTTGTACAAAGTCCATGTCGTCATCTTCTCAAAACGTAACTTTTTTCTTGCAATGATAAATGCAAAAGAAAATATCCCTTGATGTTAAACACATATCACTGACACGTTAAGTTATATCATGTTTTAGACCCAAAATGAACGGCCACCCAGATAACAGATATCTAGATGACCAAGGTTATATATTATACATGTACCTATATAATAGCTTGTAGCTATGCAAGAAAGAAAAATTAGTTCAAAGGTGATGGAAATAGAAAAATAGAAAAAAATCGTGATTAGCGCTAGTGATATTAATATATTGAGTAGAATCAGTATGATCTTTTATAATTAGTAGAAACCTTGTGATATTTGATACAATGTCACTATGCTATCTCTCTCTCTTTCAACTAATGCATTGTATTATTTCATGGAGCTAATTTCAGTTATTTTCCCAATTATTCGTTTTAATTAGGAGTTCAAAGGTTCGGTAGAGCATATATAAATAGCAATGTGAATGGCTTGAATGGATTTCCGATGTGCAAATATCACGATCAATCAAAACAAAAGTGAAGCAAAACACAAAAATCGAGAATTTCTTTAAACATACTTTATTGTCATACCATACAAAACAAGAAAAATGGGTAAGACACAAGTTGCAAACTTATGAAGTCTTCTCCGGAATCGAGAACTACAACAAGGTGATTAGAAAAAAGGACAGCTCGCCCTCTTACTGTATATACAACATCAGTCACGTATTGCATAGTGACAATATTTAAATTCCATCTGCAATAATTTCATTTCATGAATGTCTACTGTTCTCGTGCAGCTGTAATGAGATCGATTGTATTTTGTTGATCTTATCGCGACCTGTGCAAATAAACGTTAGAGAAAGCTGGTGGGGAAATCAATAATTGACAATCCAGAGACGCTTGCAACATTGGGCACACAAGATACAACACAAAGACAAACAAAGCAAAAATCACAACACAACACAAAAAATTAAAAAGATTAGACTCGAATAGCAACCAAGCCGTTCGTGGAGGGTAAGCCGTTGGTGTTTCTGGCGATACACCCTCCATGTTACACACATTTTTATAGTCAAGTCCGATACAAGATGTGTCGGTGATAAAGGAAAGAAATAATCTACGTAAAAAGGGAAAAAAATCCATTGTCACTTGAGATATGGATATTTCGTACGGGTCAACTAGATCGCGATGAGGACCCTAGTTTTGTCTGTAGCGATGCTTGTATTGTGTTCTTATGCAACTACAGTGAGCGCGATTGTATTGTGTAAATGGTATTGGGACATGTGCAGTAATCATATTTGAGTTCAATTCTTTCCCTAGACGAGATGCACGTGTACTTGATACAACTGTGGGTGATACGGTTAATGCCTTGCCTCGATTCCTTCGTTTCCTCCACCAATGAAATTGGTCATCACGATAATACTGAAACGTTGTTGAAAGTGGCGTTAAGCACCTATAATCTTACAAAGCAACTGACAGAGACGGTATGACTAACTAAATGTATGCTATCTTACTTATAAAATGACAGGATGGGTATCACTAGCAGAGCAGGAACTGCTTATCCTTCCGAGGCACATCAGTTCACCCCGGTATTTTGCGGGGTTCATGTTGTTCATACTCTAGTTTCTTGTCTAGTGTTTTGTACATCATTGTTTGTCTATTTGCTCTTTTTCTTTTGATCATTGTATTATCTGTCCTTCATCGAATTATGGCTTCTGATTACCTATAATAGGGCTTTCAACCTTTTCTATAACGTCTTATCAGCTGTAAAATTGCTAGAAGGACAGCTGCATAGGATGCAATGTAAATATGAAACAGTCACTTGCTTATCTTAGGAATGTTTGCATTACACAGACGTACTTTTGTTGTATATTTTATTACTAGCATTGTGTCGCCATACAATATGTCTTAGAAGTGTAGTATATTATTTTATAATGCCATTTATAATTTGCATTGTTTACATAGTGGTGAATTGTCTATACAGTTTCTTAACCTTGAATGAAATATATTTATCCATTTAACTAGTTCACTTCACCCTTATTTGTCGAACAGTTCAATAGTTCAGTAGTTCAAGACGTCATTAACAATGCTGTGTTTATTGATTATTAATCATTAAAGAGTTCACAATCATCATATAATAAAAATAAATTCTTATAAAAATTTCCATGGAGATTTCTCCTTTTAGTAGACAGATGGTTCTTATATTTACACCAAGTATATTTGGATGCAAGGCGCATGGTTTTTTCTTGGTCTAACAGTGATAATTAATATCACTTGAGTTAAGCTGATGACGCTTTATAATTTCAAAACGGTAATTTAACAGTTGTTATCAACAGCTCTACTGATGAGCAAGTTCTTTGCTGTAGTTTTTAGTGACCCCTATAAACACACAATTTCCTGACTCCTTCCATTATATCCTTATTTTCAGATCATTTAATTTCACTTTCCGTAATATAGATAATGTCATTAAGTAGTTCTACGTTTGGTGATTATGTTGATCATATCTCTCTCATTGAAAAAAAAGATACCACAAATACATCGAGGTCTGCTTATACTTTGACACACCTACTTAAAATGGGCAATGCTGGTCGGTTAAGAACGAAACGTTACCTCAAATGGGTTGATGTAAATGTTCTCATTGTGATCTTTCCATTTATATGTAGCATTATTCCAGTAACACTTGCATATTGTCTATATATCTCTCAGTTTATCCGATATTCCAGAGCTTGTGGTTGCTATCACGATTTCCGATGACTAATCATAGGGTTTGTAACAATTTAAGAGTAACACGACGCGTATCACTAGTGGAACAAATACTGCTTACACTTCGAAGCACCTGAGTGCACCCCAGGTTTCTTTGTGCTGTTCATGTGGCTCAATCTTTAGTTTTTTGTGTAGTGTTTTGTAGATCATTGTTTATCCGTTTCTGCTGGTCGTGGCGTTGTCTGTCCATCTCCGATTTACTGCTTCTAAGTGCCCATTTGATATCTTCAAGCTTCTCTTCCTGTGGTAATTTAAATTTCCACTTCGGAGTGCTACCTTGTCACCTACATAGGTTATTGCTTGTTACCTTTGCTTATAGAATATATCTGAAATACTGTTCACTTGACGTTAGACAACAATCAATCAATCATATAACATTATTGAAATTCTTGAGCGAAACGAAAGATAAGCATAGTAAATATTCAAAAACTCCTGAAATTCGTCGTCCTTGTAAGGAAAGTTTAAAGATAGCAATAGGGTATTTAGAAGTCGTAAACATCGTAAATCAAAGGAGGACAGACAATAAATGGCCAAAAGAAAACGGACAAACAATGATGCACAAAATACTTCACAGAAAACTAAAGATAGAGCAACACGAACCCCATTTAAAACCGGGAGTGAAGTTTTGTGCTCCGGAAGGGTAGGTAGTTCCTGTTCCACATGTGACACCCATCATACACTCGCTGTGCGCTGTGTCTGTAATAGAGAGTTGATATGATTGATACACCATCGTGTGTTTCAGATGGTAAATTGACAGTGTCATCATGTTTAGCCTTTAGATACGTGTAAGACATATGTTTGTTACTCCTGGTATTAAGATGAATAAGCACGCACATATATGTCACCATACTACATTGTATACTTGTGTCGTAGTCTTATAAATGTCGTTATTTTACAGGATTAAATTAGAAGGAAGCAACAAACTAATACCGAGTGTTTTATTGATTATCTGAACCGATGATTTCTTGAAATTATAGCGTTATTGTAGATTAACATACGGATCATGATTCATGAGGTAATTACACCCACACAAATTTGAAAGAAATCTCAAATTGTATTCATTATTTCGTGTGATGTTTTTTTTACATAATCACATTCCATTGTACTATAAAGAAAATGTATATACAGAACACATGACAGGAAAGTTAGATTAAAATATTATATTGTAATATTTCTGGAAATAATGATAGTTTTTAGTTATCCCAAATGATTTTGTCCTTCTTTGTGTTCATCGCTTCACTCTGGTATTATACATTGTATAAGTCCACTTAATCAGAAGCATCTAATTCGACATATCTGTATGTCATATCTTTTATCCACCCCTGTAACCTAGCTTAGATATGTAAATATGTAAATATTCGTGTTTTCTTTTGATTTTTATCTAATACAGTAATATTTCATTCTTTTTCATCATACAGTTATATACAATGGAAGAAATGAACTTCTGGGTTTTTTCTGCATATAATGAAAATTAATCGTGCAACTGTGTTGAATTATTATATCTCAGTGTTGAAAGGAAAAATAGAAATAACAATCGCATAAATACATGTATCTGTGTCAGTAATGCTTCTTTTAAATTACCGGCATAGCGACAAAGAAATGAATGCAGATCAGAAAAGATGTCCGCAGAAGCGGGAAATATAAGAAAAACATACAATGCAATGGCTAACTGGGACAAAAAGGCAACTGTAAAACACATAAAACTAAATATTGAGTAATTTGTACCCACAATTACCGAGGTGAACTCAGTTCTTGCTCCTCTAATGTCACCCGTCGTATTACTCTTGTTAACAAGCCGTTGAGGCATAAACTTGTTGGCATCAAAATTTTGAATAAAAAAATAGTAATATAATATGAAATTAAAAGTGTTTGTTTTAATTTCTATAACACATTACTTGTACGGATTGATTGATTGATTGATTGATTGATTGATTGATTGATTGATTGATTGATTGATTGATTGATTGATTGATTGATTGATTGATTGATTGATTGATTGAGAAATTTCAAGTCAGCAGTATTTCAACTATGCTATATTCATGCCCAGAAAATTATTTGCAAGTGTTACATCTATCACGTAAAAATGTGGCAATGAGCCAACCTTTTGATTGCCACAAGGGAAATAGGGGATTTGTGTCTTACTTTATTGACAAATGTCTTTAAAGAAATTTCATATTTATTGTATACTTAGTTGCAGTCTGAAAACAATGACCAAGCATCACAATGTCATATAACGATACATCTGTCATGTTGAACTTCCCAGCCTGCAATTATTGAAAATTTATGATACGCAGACTATTTTGTACTGATATATACAGTTTGTGTATATTATCATTATCTTGCGAAATGAACAGCTTGCATTACAAAACTATCTGATTTTCTTCTGGTAGAGTAAATGTCAGAAAGTCAGAATGTAAGCTAATTCCGTCATAATAGATGTTATAGCACTATATTAATCACCATGGAATTGTATCTATCTAATTAAAGGATATTATATTGACACCTGCTGGCTGATATTTTTTCCTAACTCTTTTAACTTGAAATGCTTGCAGCAAAAAAACTGTTTGATAATTCCATTGATTTCTCAACATTCTGAGAACATACAGGTTTTATTCATTTTAATAATGACGTCTATCGTCATAAAATCATATTACAAACCTGTTTCTCTTGTTCATAGACATCCATATCGTTCCTTAATAACTGAAAACACTCCTTATATTGTAATAAAAACGTAGATATTTAATTTAGTGCGCACGCCTAAAGAGGATAGTCAAACTCGGATAAGGTCACGTATGCCTGAGAGGGGATAACCTTACTTCTGCTTAGATCAATCAATACGCAATACTGCCTTCATACAAGAGAGTTCACCTCGTACATCAAAAGTTGTCAACCCGAAGGCTGGTTGTTTTCCCCGAGGGCTTTAGCACGAAGAAAAACAACATCTCGAGAGATGACAACTTGAAGTTCACCTCATATGAAGACAATAACTGTTTTATTATACCAAAACTCCTCTAAGATGTTTAGAATTTGGAATGTTTTGTTTTGTAGATAAGGGTAATAACAAAATTACCGAACTCCGAACAATCTTACAAAGGGAAAGTCAAAACTCATAAGTATATAAACAGACAAAATCAGTCAATAACCGGCCAAGCGCCAAGCCTCCCCCTTTCATTACGGCTCAAAGTTTCCGGCTGTCACTATAACAGTATTCATAACAATACTTGAACAAAACAGGTAAAACAGTTGTCAAAGCAGCGCCAAACTCAGTGAAGTAAATGTCAAAGACACTTTTACGTCACACATTGATAAAAAAATATTTTTGACATTTTTGTTGACACCTTATCTTTATACATTTTCACTATATGAAAATTTATCGTTTATAATCTTTTCTGCAGAGACGGAATATATTTCGACAAAATCTTGGTATCGGAATATAAACTTTTTAAGACAACGAATAAATAATATCTTGTGTAGTAAATACAATTACAGAACCGGACTGACAAAAATATGGACTTTTAACACACTTCCAGTTGTCAGGTGTTGCGCAAATTCCATGCCAAGTCCCATGTTTAAAATATTGATGAAAAGACAAATAATCTCTATAATATGGTATCAATTCGGATAAAGGAATATTGCTTTTCTAAGAATGGAAATATAACATCTTAGAAATCAGTCATAGCATGTATCATGACACTAGGAATTTAATTTCTCTCGTAGTCTGTTCAAGGTATGAATATCAAGATCAATCGTATCTGAAATGTCCATTTATTTTGATACATTATGCTTATATTAAGAATGTTAAGTTTGAAGATACCAAAGAGGTAAATAAAAGGACACACAATTCAATGGACAAAAGAAAGAGAACAAAAAAGACAATAAAATCTACGCAAACGCTAAAAAATACCGAGGACGAACTAATATGCTTTGAATATGTAAGCTGTTCTTGTTCCACTAGTGGCACCCGTCGTGATAGAGATAAAGTAAATAACAAATTACGTTCAAGACACTATTGAATTAATCGAGCCCAATTTCGGTTTTCAAGATCATCATATCGTACTCTACAAGCTTTTGTTTTCGTTTCGTTTCTTTTTCAAATCTATAAGCTATAATCCGAAAAGAGTACATCATATAGAAAAGGATGCACTCCATAATTACTAGACAATTATATTGGGAGGATCGTCTTAAGATTTGTAATTTGAAATCTTTTTCAACTTGTAATAAAGCTTTAATTTTTTTGCATCAAGTAAATTTTGCTTCGTCATCAGTTTTTCTATCTGTCCTTGGTTTTAGTGTTGTGTTTTTGTTATGGGTCTATATTTATCAGGCGATTTCTCGACAGTCTATTAATTTAATTATCCTTTTAGTCGATTTGACATATGGCCGTAAGCAATATTAGAGAATCATCCTAAGGATAAGACAGCGATGTCATTTTGAAATATCTTCATGGTATATCTAACCCTGTTTGACATATAAGAAACAGGAACTGCTTACCTTTCGAGAGCACCTATGTTCACCCCCAGTTTTTGTGGAGTCCGTGTTGCTCATCTTTTTTTAGTTTTCTGTGTTCTGTTGTGTTATTGTGTTTTGTTTGTCTTCGTCCTGTGTCGTGTGTGCCCACTGTTGTCAGTCTCTCCAGATTCTCCATTCTTGATTGCCCCTGTGTCGTGTGTGCCCACTGTTGTCAGTCTCTCTAGATTCTCCATTCTTGATTGCCCCTGTGTCTTGTGTGCCCACTGTTGTCAGTCTCTCTAGATTGTCCATTCTGGATTGCCCCTGTGTCTTGTGTGACCAATGTTGTCAGTCTCTCTAGATTGTCCATTCTTGATTGCACCTGTGTCGTGTGCGCCCAATGTTGTCAGTCTCTCTAGATTGTCCATTCTGGATTGCCCCTGTGTCTTGTGTGACCAATGTTGTCAGTCTCTCTAGATTGTCCATTCTTGATTGCACCTGTGTCGTGTGTGCCCAATGTTGTCAGTCTCTCTAGATTGTCCATTCTTGATCGCCCCTGTGTCTTGTGTGACCAATGTTGTCAGTCTCTCTAGATTCTCCATTCTTGATTGCCCCTGTGTCTTGTGTGACCAATGTTGTCAGTCTCTCTAGATTGTCCATTCTTGATTGCCCCTGTGTCTTGTGTGACCAATGTTGTCAGTCTCTCTAGATTGTCCATTCTTGATTGCCCCTGTGTCTTGTGTGACCAATGTTGTCAGTCTCTCTAGATTGTCCATTCTTGATTGCCCCTGTGTCTTGTGTGACCAATGTTGTCAGTCTCTCTAGATTGTCCATTCTTGATTGCCCCTGTGTCGTGTGTGCCCAATGTTGTCAGTCTCTCTAGATTGTCCATTCTTGATCGCCCCTGTGTCTTGTGTGACCAATGTTGTCAGTCTCTCTAGATTGTCCATTCTTGATTGCCCCTGTGTCTTGTGTGACCAATGTTGTCAGTCTCTCTAGATTGTCCATTCTTGATTGCCCCTGTGTCTTGTGTGACCAATGTTGTCAGTCTCTCTAGATTGTCCATTCTTGATTGCCCCTGTGTCTTGTGTGACCAATGTTGTCAGTCTCTCTAGATTGTCCATTCTTGATTGCCCCTGTGTCTTGTGTGACCAATGTTGTCAGTCTCTCTAGATTGTCCATTCTTGATTGCCGCTGTGTCTTATGTGACCAATGTTGTCAGTCTCTCTAGATTGTCCATTCTTGATTACCCCTGTGTCTTGTGTGACCAATTTTGTCAGTCTCTATAGATTGTCCATTCTTGATTGCCCCTTCGGATTTCTCTAACGTTGATTACAGTTCGGTGTTCTGAGGTCCGTTACGGTTTCTGCGTCCAGTTGTTTGTAGGAGTGCTCGTGTCTTATTTACGTTACTTTATTTCTGTTTGTTTGTGTATGGTGGTGTCCAACACATATTGGTTTTCTCTAATGTACATTTACATTACAACAATGTATACCAAGTATCCAAGGTATGTTCATTCAATTTTTAAGTTCCTATTTTTTACAATTTTGAAGGTGCTTTAAAACTAACATTTTTATTACAGATACATAGAAGATCAAGCTAATTTAACAGCTCTGACAAGTCGATCTCTACTGCATTACAGACACTTGGAAACTTTGTAAGTACTTGACATTCCACTATAGGTCTAATTAACAAGTATGTTCTTCATTACCCCTTTGGTATCTTCAAACTCTTCTTGAAAATATTTTTGAAAAAACACGTTGCTGACTGACTATGTGAAATTACAGAAAATTTATGGATTTTTTTTACTTCTTCTTTTTGGGTACATTTTGATCAATTGTAAACTAAAATGTTTGCTAAAGTGTCGTAACGAAAAAGAGTTACACTGTTCGGATTCAAGATGCACACTGAAAATTGAGAAACGTTTGAAATACCAACGGGGTAATAAGAAGCGGTAATTCGGAGAAAGACAGGTATTACAATGGCAAAAAAGGACAACAAAACAAATAATGAAGATGATAGTGTAATCCCATTATAAAGGTAAAGATTTTATTGCCCTCATTTGTTTTTCTTGGCATTTTTCCATTTTAATGTTTTACAATTATAGCCATTTCTAATCAAAGAAAGAAATAAGCATCTAAGTATCCATAAAGTAACAACCGTTTGTATATATACGTGTGCCTCCTTGTGAAACATACATTATTTGCCAAAAGTGTAGCTCCGCCGATGCTTTAGACCATAATGATAAATAGAAAAATTCAATTGAATTCTAGTTGCCAAAAGTGTAGCTCCGCCGATGTCTTAGACCATAATGATAAATAAAATTCAATTGAATTCTAGTGCCGCTTTTTTACGATTATATAGTTATTTCTAAAATGAATAAAAATAAAAATCAGTTTCTGACACCGGAATTTTTTTTTTATTTCACATACATTTTTGCAAATTGTCATGACGTAAAGATTACAACTCTATTGTTTTCGTTATAGACGTCATTATTGACCTGCTTTCACTTAAGTGAGATAATTTATTATTTTGTTATTTACACATTTGTAATCGTATTGTAGTTGGAATTTATAACTATCTATGCAATCAGTGTCTATCACAACTAATGCTTAGACGAGGTATACTCAATACAACATTATGTGATAAAGTTTGTCAGTGATATGCGACAGGTCGGTGGCCTACTCTGGGTACTCCGGTTTCCTCCACCCATAAAAGTGACCGCCACGGTATAGCTGAAATATTATTGAAAGTGGTGTTAAACACTATAACCCTAACCCTACACATTTGTAATAAATCATGCAACAGACAGAGCCCTTAACATACTGATTTTTCGGACTGTGTAAAACCGACCAATGATTTTGTCAGCTAACCGATTTAATTAGTCTGTGATCTTTAGGCAAGTAAAAGGGTCCCATTTATGCACAGTTCAATGAAAATAAGATACTTCCCTCAATAACATGTTCACAATTTTAAGGTTGTGACTAGTTACTATAAAATTATCCTCTGATTTTTTACAAGATTCCAAAATGAATGTATTAATCCTGCAATTTGTACAGTTGCTGTACAATAATGTATTCGTCTAGTTTACAAAGACTAACTCCTGGTACTTGATTCATGCATAACAAGCTGAAACAATAACGCTCGTTTCTACTATTTTCAGTTGAACTTACAGTTGTTTTGGAATTTTTAACATTGCAGATTAAATACCGGTACATTATCAGTTCATTATTGGTAAAAAATAAAATTCACTTTGGGAAACAAGGCAGAAAAACTTACCAAATGAACTGTTTTCTACCTGTTTCTAAATGTAGTACTAATAATTTTTATATTTTCCGACCGACCATGTGCGTAACAATATTATATATATTTCACCTAATAGAGTCTCCCGATGGTGTTATCAGAAGGTAAATCAAGTACGTTTGGTAATTACATGTCTACCATTATCAGTCATATAAATACCAGGAGTATTAGCACAGAATCCTACACACTGTCCTAGTTAATATAGAATGTTGTTCAAAACATGTGGACGAAGTTAGTGCTTGGGTACGGTACAGTTGCCGTGGTCACGCGTGTCGTGAAATCGCAAGAATGTATTGACATGTATACCGGCGAAATGTCGAAATCAATATTTTTCACATTGTAAAATCAATCAATCTGTCATTTACTAGCAATCAAAACGAAATTGTATTTCGTACATTGCAAAATCCACCTGTCAAATTATTATTGGCTTGCTTACTTGAATCATGCCCGGAATCTGCTGAATTTGTTTATTTCTCCTTAGACTATATTCCAGCACAAGTAAGACCACAATAGTGTTGTCTCTCATTTCCTTTATCGCTACGAGTTATTGTCATTTTCGGTAGGAGTATTGAGTATTGTCTATTATTTTGTGCCATTTATGTCATTACGACATTTAATGTTTTGTGGATCGTTGTTTGTCCTTTTGTCCTTTTTCTTTTGGCCATTGTGTTGTCAGACCTTCTTCGAAATACGAAGTTTGATTACCCTTTGGTGTCTTCAAGCTCTTCGTAAAGGCGTAAAAATGACATATAGACATGTACGAGAATCGACTCGATTCCTTACTACATTAACAGATATGTTCCGCCATTTAATTACAATTTAGACCATTGAACATTTCAAACGAGAAACACAAACAATTATATTCTGTATTCTGATCTTCCTTTGTTCGACAATCTATTCTGATTTATTTCAGAAATATGTGTTGGTCAATGAATAACGGAATCGTGGTTGTGAGAGCAACATAAACTATTCTTATCGCAAATATTTAGATTCCTTTCAAATTATTCTATTGGTTGGTTATAGTGTGTTCCAGAACTTTACTAGTAATATATATTTTGCTTAAGTATTGATACAATGAAATTTGTCTAAATTTATCCTCCTAGAGACCAGCTTTATGTTCGGAATAGACAGGTATTCGGTTTATAAAGGTTAAAAATCAACAAAGATGTCTATATTAGGATTTCATTTAATGTTCAATCTATTTATGTGTGAAAAAAATATAATACTTTTTGTGTCAGTTTAAAGTGTATATTTATATATATATGTTGTAGATCCATAATCAACTCTGGCCTGCAAGTCATTTCTGCTGATGCTCTCAAAAGAAATAAAGATCTTAGAATTTTGTGAGTATCATTGTTATATTATTTAACTATTTTTGCATAATTGTACGTTTTTTAGGATGTTGCGTCTATTTTTTTTCTGTAATAAATGCTCTTTACGTCAAATAGTAGTTTTGAAGGAGAATGCTTTACCTTTTTTTAAGTATAAACACTTGTAAAATTAAAAATGGGAATTCTAATAATATAGTATATTATCTACACGAAGTGGTGAAGAAAATGTAGATGTGTTAGTAAGCTGTTATACAAATCTTAAAAACGTTTATGATTCTATAGTAGACCCTGCCTAGTTTGGACAACTAACAATATACCTTTATATTCTCCCACTAGACATGCAGGCCTAAAACACACTTTATTACGTCCAATGTTTTCCAAGAAAGACTGCAAGCAACTTTAAGAAAAGAGGAAGAAAGAAAGAGATAACAATAACGAAATAGATCAAGAGACTTACAATCTTCAAGTTCTTCTTTAATCTGATTTCCCCTTTGGTGTCTTCAAACTTTTCTCTTTGAACAAAAGAAAAGATTATATTTGCTAACGAGTACAATTGCGGTAAAATGAAATATAAACTTGATCTTTGTTTTTTTCTTGAAATAAAGGTCATTTGTAATATAGATTTTTGAAAAAGTTCAAAGGTTATTATGAACTCAGATTATACAGTATGAATGATACATTATTCTGATATCTGATTTTGGAGCAAACTTTATTTAGCTATTGTAATTAGCTTTAAATGATAGTAATAAGGTTATTGGAGTTCAATGTTAATCATATCCTACATTCAGTGTAGTGGGAAAGGGAACCTGGCAAAAATCACCGATATATACAATTCATATTACATACGGGTTCTATTGAATACACCTCTTTACTGGTAGGAGTCGAAATCACAAATCGTTGTGGTCATACATATTGCATGTTTTTCTGTGAAGTGTTTGTAGATCATTGTTTGTTTTATTGTCCTTTTTTCTCTCTTGGCCATTGCATTGGCTATCCTTTCGATTTACGGCTTCTGATTGCTCCCTTTCGTATCTTGTTTCCTGTCTAGAATATTATTTCTGGCCATATGATTAGCCATATTATATATACTTGCTGAAGATCATTAACTAGATCCAGGACACGATTTCCATATCATAAGGAATGGATGTAGATCATATGTCTCACATTATTTTACGGAATATTTGAAATTGTTGAACAGGTTATATTTCAAATATTCCTTATAATTTAATTTTTACAGCAAAATTTAATGATTCCTCGATTTTAATTACGATTATTTCATGTGACTATTTGAATTTGTCGTTGGCGGATGAACACGTTGGTGAGGTCACAATACCAACCCAGGTTATCGAGTATAACCAAAATTTTCTCCAGGCGGATTAGCCAATCAGATTGAAATATTCAAATCAAATTAAATTATATATACTTGCTGAAGATCATTAACTAGATCCAGGACATGACTGCTATATCATAAGGAGTGGGTAGATCATATGTCTCACATTATTAGTTAATATAATTAAATAACAGTCGTCTCTAAGGGATACATTTCCCTTATATATGTATATACTAATTATTTGTGTTCCAATTATCTGGGGTACGCTTACATTAACTTCCTGTTAATATGGAAATATATTCTACGTGAGGGGAGACGTGCTGTAAATAGTGTTATTAAGAGCACAACCTTTGGGTAATTGGTATGTAGGTTAATGAAAACTAATTTAATTCTGGTAGAATATTAGTCACTGAGGGTATCATCCGTCTAGTAGTCAGTGATTGTGCTCGGCACTGACATGGTTTATTAAATATATTCATTATTGAAATTGGCAGTTCCTAAATCATGTAATCATTATTAAAACTAAGGTACTCCTCCCACCGACATAGGTGACCTTAGCTAAAGCATGTAATCATTATTAAAACTAAGGTACTCCTCCCTCCGACATAGGTGACCTTAGCTAAAGCATGTAATCATTATTAAAACTAAGGTACTCCTCCCTCCGACATAGGTGACCTTAGCTAAAGCATGTAATCATTATTAAAACTAAGGTACTCCTCCCTCCGACATAGGTGACCTTAGCTAAAGCATGTAATCATTATTAAAACTAAGGTACTCCTCCCTCCGACATAGGTGACCTTAGCTAAAGCATGTAATCATTATTAAAACTAAGGTACTCCTCCCTCCGACAGAGGTGACCTTAGCTAAAGCATGTAATCATTATTAAAACTAAGGTACTCCTCCCTCCGACAGAGGTGACCTTAGCTAAAGCATGTAATCATTATTAAAACTAAGGTACTCCTCCCTCCGACATAGGTGACCTTAGCTAAAGCATGTAATCATTATTAAAACTAAGGTACTCCTCCCTCCGACATAGGTGACCTTAGCTAAAGCATGTAATCATTATTAAAACTAAGGTACTCCTCCCTCAGACATAGGTGACCTTAGCTAAAGCATGTAATCATTATTAAAACTAAGGTACTCCTCCCTCCGACATAGGTGACCTTAGCTAAAGCATGTAATCATTATTAAAACTAAGGTACTCCTCCCTCAGACATAGGTGACCTTAGTTAAAGCATGTAATCATTATTAAAACTAAGGTACTCCTCCCTCCGACATAGTTGACCTTAGCTAAAGCATGTAATCATTATTAAAACTAAGGTATTCCTCCCTCCGACATAGGTGACCTTAGCTAAAGCATGTAATCATTATTAAAACTAAGGTACTCCTCCCTCCGACATAGGTGACCTTAGCTAAAGCATGTAATCATTATTAAAACTAAGGTACTCCTCCCTCCGACATAGGTGACCTTAGCTAAAGCATGTAATCATTATTAAAACTAAGGTACTCCTCCCGCAGATATAGGTGACCTTAGCTAAAGCATGTAATCATTATTAAAACTAAGGCATTCCTCCCTCCGACATAGGTGACCTTAGCTAAAGCATGTAATCATTATTAAAACTAAGGTACTCCTCCCTCCGACATAGGTGACCTTAGCTAAAGCATGTAATCATTATTAAAACTAAGGTACTCCTCCCTCAGACATAGGTGACCTTAGCTAAAGCATGTAATCATTATTAAAACTAAGGTACTCCTCCCTCCGACATAGGTGACCTTAGCTAAAGCATGTAATCATTATTAAAACTAAGGTACTCCTCCCTCCGACATAGGTGACCTTAGCTAAAGCATGTAATCATTATTAAAACTAAGGTACTCCTCCCTCCGACATAGGTGACCTTAGCTAAAGCATGTAATCATTATTAAAACTAAGGTATTCCTCCCTCCGACATAGGTGACCTTAGCTAAAGCATGTAATCATTATTAAAACTAAGGTACTCCTCCCTCAGACATAGGTGACCTTAGTTAAAGCATGTAATCATTATTAAAACTAAGGTACTCCTCCCTCCGACATAGGTGACCTTAGCTAAAGCATGTAATCATTATTAAAACTAAGGTACTCCTCCCTCCGACATAGGTGACCTGAGCTAAAGCATGTAATCATTATTAAAACTAAGGTACTCCTCCCTCCGACATAGGTGACCTTAGCTAAAGCATGTAATCATTATTAAAACTAAGGTACTCCTCCCTCCGACATAGGTGACCTTAGCTAAAGCATGTAATCATTATTAAAACTAAGGTACTCCTCCCTCCGACATAGGTGACCTTAGCTAAAGCATGTAATCATTATTAAAACTAAGGTACTCCTCCCTCCGACATAGGTGACCTTAGCTAAAGCATGTAATCATTATTAAAACTAAGGTACTCCTCCCTCCGACAGAGGTGACCTTAGCTAAAGCATGTAATCATTATTAAAACTAAGGTACTCCTCCCTCCGACAGAGGTGACCTTAGCTAAAGCATGTAATCATTATTAAAACTAAGGTACTCCTCCCTCCGACATAGGTGACCTTAGCTAAAGCATGTAATCATTATTAAAACTAAGGTACTCCTCCCTCCGACATAGGTGACCTTAGCTAAAGCATGTAATCATTATTAAAACTAAGGTACTCCTCCCTCAGACATAGGTGACCTTAGCTAAAGCATGTAATCATTATTAAAACTAAGGTACTCCTCCCTCCGACATAGGTGACCTTAGCTAAAGCATGTAATCATTATTAAAACTAAGTTACTCCTCCCTCCGACATAGGTGACCTTAGTTAAAGCATGTAATCATTATTAAAACTAAGGTACTCCTCCCTCCGACATAGTTGACCTTAGCTAAAGCATGTAATCATTATTAAAACTAAGGTACTCCTCCCTCCGACATAGGTGACCTTAGCTAAAGCATGTAATCATTATTAAAACTAAGGTACTCCTCCCTCCGACATAGGTGACCTTAGCTAAAGCATGTAATCATTATTAAAACTAAGGTACTCCTCCCGCAGATATAGGTGACCTTAGCTAAAGCATGTAATCATTATTAAAACTAAGGCATTCCTCCCTCCGACATAGGTGACCTTAGCTAAAGCATGTAATCATTATTAAAACTAAGGTACTCCTCCCTCCGACATAGGTGACCTTAGCTAAAGCATGTAATCATTATTAAAACTAAGGTACTCCTCCCTCAGACATAGGTGACCTTAGCTAAAGCATGTAATCATTATTAAAACTAAGGTACTCCTCCCTCCGACATAGGTGACCTTAGCTAAAGCATGTAATCATTATTAAAACTAAGGTACTCCTCCCTCCGACATAGGTGACCTTAGCTAAAGCATGTAATCATTATTAAAACTAAGGTACTCCTCCCTCCGACATAGGTGACCTTAGCTAAAGCATGTAATCATTATTAAAACTAAGGTACTCCTCCCTCCGACATAGGTGACCTTAGCTAAAGCATGTAATCATTATTAAAACTAAGGTATTCCTCCCTCCGACATAGGTGACCTTAGCTAAAGCATGTAATCATTATTAAAACTAAGGTACTCCTCCCTCAGACATAGGTGACCTTAGCTAAAGCATGTAATCATTATTAAAACTAAGGTACTCCTCCCTCCGACATAGGTGACCTTAGCTAAAGCATGTAATCATTATTAAAACTAAGGTACTCCTCCCTCCGACATAGGTGACCTGAGCTAAAGCATGTAATCATTATTAAAACTAAGGTACTCCTCCCTCCGACATAGGTGACCTTAGCTAAAGCATGTAATCATTATTAAAACTAAGGTACTCCTCCCTCCGACATAGGTGACCTTAGCTAAAGCATGTAATCATTATTAAAACTAAGGTATTCCTCCCTCCGACATAGGTGACCTTAGCTAAAGCATGTAATCATTATTAAAACTAAGGTACTCCTCCCTCCGACATAGGTGACCTTAGCTAAAGCATGTAATCATTATTAAAACTAAGGTACTCCTCCCGCAGACATAGGTGACCATAGCTAAAGCATGTAATCATTATTAAAACTAAGGTACTCCTCCCTCCGACATAGTTGACCTTAGCTAAAGCATGTAATCATTATTACATCTAAGGTAATCCTCCCTCCGACATAGGTGACCTTAGCTAAAGCATGTAATCATTATTAAAACTAAGGTACTCCTCCCTCCGACATAGGTGACCTTAGCTAAAGCATGTAATCATTATTAAAACTAAGGTACTCCTACCTCCGACATAGGTGACCTTAGCTAAAGCATGTAATCATTATTAAAACTAAGGTACTCCTCCCTCCGACATAGGTGACCTTAGCTAAAGCATGTAATCATTATTAAAACTAAGGTACTCCTCCCTCCGACATAGGTGACCTTAGCTAAAGCATGTAATCATTATTAAAACTAAGGTACTCCTCCCTCAGACAGAGGTGACCTTAGCTAAAGCATGTAATCATTATTAAAACTAAGGTACTCCTCCCTCCGACATAGGTGACCTTAGCTAAAGCATGTAATCATTATTAAAACTAAGGTACTCCTCCCTCCGACATAGGTGACCTTAGCTAAAGCATGTAATCATTATTAAAACTAAGGTACTCCTCCCTCCGACATAGGTGACCTGAGCTAAAGCATGTAATCATTATTAAAACTAAGGTACTCCTCCCTCCGACATAGGTGACCTGAGCTAAAGCATGTAATCATTATTAAAACTAAGGTACTCCTCCCTCAGCCATAGGTGACCTTAGCTAAAGTATGTAATCATTATTAAAACTAAGGTACTCCTCCCTCCGACATAGGTGACCTGAGCTAAAGCATGTAATCATTATTAAAACTAAGGTACTCCTCCCTCAGACATAGGTGACCTTAGCTAAAGCATGTAATCATTATTAAAACTAAGGTACTCCTCCCTCCGACATAGGTGACCTTAGCTAAAGCATGTAATCATTATTAAAACTAAGGTACTCCTCCCTCCGACATAGGTGACCTTAGCTAAAGCATATAATCATTATTAAAACTAAGGTACTCCTCCCTCAGACATAGGTGACCTTAGCTAAAGCATGTAATCATTATTAAAACTAAGGTACTCCTCCCTCAGACATAGGTGACCTTAGCTAAAGCATGTAATCATTATTAAAACTAAGGTACTCCTCCCGCAGACATAGGTGACCTTAGCTAAAGCATGTAATCATTATTAAAACTAAGGTACTCCTCCCTCCGACATAGGTGACCTTAGCTAAAGCATGTAATCATTATTAAAACTAAGGTATTCCCCCCTCCGACATAGGTGACCTTAGCTAAAGCATGTAATCATTATTAAAACTAAGGTATTCCTCCCTCCGACATAGGTGACCTTAGCTAAAGCATGTAATCATTATTAAAACTAAGGTACTCCTCCCTCAGACATAGGTGACCTTAGCTAAAGCATGTAATCATTATTAAAACTAAGGTACTCCTCCCTCCGACATAGGTGACCTTAGCTAAAGCATGTAATCATTATTAAAACTAAGGTACTCCTCCCTCAGACAGAGGTGACCTTAGCTAAAGCATGTAATCATTATTAAAACTAAGGTACTCCTCCCTCCGACATAGGTGACCTTAGCTAAAGCATGTAATCATTATTAAAACTAAGGTACTCCTCCCTCCGACATAGGTGACCTTAGCTAAAGCATGTAATCATTATTAAAACTAAGGTACTCCTCCCTCAGACATAGGTGACCTTAGCTAAAGCATGTAATCATTATTAAAACTAAGGTACTCCTCCCTCCGACATAGGTGACCTGAGCTAAAGCATGTAATCATTATTAAAACTAAGGTACTCCTCCCTCCGACATAGGTGACCTGAGCTAAAGCATGTAATCATTATTAAAACTAAGGTACTCCTCCCTCAGACATAGGTGACCTTAGCTAAAGCATGTAATCATTATTAAAACTAAGGTACTCCTCCCTCCGACATAGGTGACCTGAGCTAAAGCATGTAATCATTATTAAAACTAAGGTACTCCTCCCTCAGACATAGGTGACCTTAGCTAAAGCATGTAATCATTATTAAAACTAAGGTACTCCTCCCTCCGACATAGGTGACCTTAGTTAAAGCATGTAATCATTATTAAAACTAAGGTACTCCTCCCTCCGACATAGGTGACCTTAGTTAAAGCATGTAATCATTATTAAAACTAAGGTACTCCTCCCTCAGACAGAGGTGACCTTAGCTAAAGCATGTAATCATTATTAAAACTAAGGTACTCCTCCCTCCGACATAGGTGACCTTAGTTAAAGCATGTAATCATTATTAAAACTAAGGTACTCCTCCCTCAGACATAGGTGACCTTAGCTAAAGCATGTAATCATTATTAAAACTAAGGTACTCCTCCCTCAGACATAGGTGACCTTAGCTAAAGCATGTAATCATTATTAACACTAAGGTACTCCTCCCTCCGACATAGGTGACCTTAGCTAAAGCATGTAATCATTATTAAAACTAAGGTACTCCTCCCTCCGACATAGGTGACCTTAGTTAAAGCATGTAATCATTATTAAAACTAAGGTACTCCTCCCTCCGACATAGTTGACCTTAGCTAAAGCATGTAATCATTATTAAAACTAAGGTACTCCTCCCTCCGACATAGGTGACCTTAGCTAAAGCATGTAATCATTATTAAAACTAAGGTACTCCTCCCTCCGACATAGGTGACCTTAGCTAAAGCATGTAATCATTATTAAAACTAAGGTACTCCTCCCTCCGACATAGGTGACCTTAGCTAAAGCATGTAATCATTATTAAAACTAAGGTACTCCTCCCGCAGATATAGGTGACCTTAGCTAAAGCATGTAATCATTATTAAAACTAAGGTATTCCTCCCTCCGACATAGGTGACCTTAGCTAAAGCATGTAATCATTATTAAAACTAAGGTACTCCTCCCTCAGACATAGGTGACCTTAGCTAAAGCATGTAATCATTATTAAAACTAAGGTACTCCTCCCTCCGACATAGGTGACCTTAGCTAAAGCATGTAATCATTATTAAAACTAAGGTACTCCTCCCTCCGACATAGGTGACCTTAGCTAAAGCATGTAATCATTATTAAAACTAAGGTACTCCTCCCTCAGACATAGGTGACCTTAGCTAAAGCATGTAATCATTATTAAAACTAAGGTTCTCCTCCCTCCGACATAGGTGACCTTAGCTAAAGCATGTAATCATTATTAAAACTAAGGTACTCCTCCCTCCGACATAGGTGACCTTAGCTAAAGCATGTAATCATTATTAAAACTAAGGTACTCCTCCCTCAGACAGAGGTGACCTTAGCTAAAGCATTTAATCATTATTAAAACTAAGGTACTCCTCCCGCAGACAGAGGTGACCTTAGCTAAAGCATGTAATCATTATTAAAACTAAGGTACTCCTCCCTCAGACAGAGGTGACCTTTGCTAAAGCATGTAATCATTATTAAAACTAAGGTACTCCTCCCTCCGACATAGGTGACCTTAGCTAAAGCATGTAATCATTATTAAAACTAAGGTACTCCTCCCTCAGACATAGGTGACCTTAGCTAAAGCATGTAATCATTATTAAAACTAAGGTACTCCTCCCTCCGACATAGGTGACCTTAGCTAAAGCATGTAATCATTATTACACCTAAGGTACTCCTCCCTCCGACATAGGTGACCTTAGCTAAAGCATGTAATCATTATTAAAACTAAGGTACTCCTCCCTCAGACATAGGTGACCTTAGCTAAAGCATGTAATCATTATTAAAACTAAGGTACTCCTCCCTCCGACATAGGTGACCTTAGCTAAAGCATGTAATCATTATTAAAACTAAGGTACTCCTCCCTCCGACATAGGTGACCTTAGCTAAAGCATGTAATCATTATTACACCTAAGGTACTCCTCCCTCCGACATAGGTGACCTTAGCTAAAGCATGTAATCATTATTAAAACTAAGGTACTCCTCCCTCAGACATAGGTGACCTTAGCTAAAGCATGTAATCATTATTAAAACTAAGGTACTCCTCCCTCCGACATAGGTGACCTTAGCTAAAGCATGTAATCATTATTAAAACTAAGGTACTCCTCCCTCCGACATAGGTGACCTTAGTTAAAGCATGTAATCATTATTAAAACTAAGGTACTCCTCCCTCCGACATAGTTGACCTTAGCTAAAGCATGTAATCATTATTAAAACTAAGGTACTCCTCCCTCCGACATAGGTGACCTTAGCTAAAGCATGTAATCATTATTAAAACTAAGGTACTCCTCCCTCCGACATAGGTGACCTTAGCTAAAGCATGTAATCATTATTAAAACTAAGGTACTCCTCCCTTCGATATAGGTGACCTTAGCTAAAGCATGTAATCATTATTAAAACTAAGGTACTCCTCCCGCAGATATAGGTGACCTTAGCTAAAGCATGTAATCATTATTAAAACTAAGGTACTCCTCCCGCAGATATAGGTGACCTTAGCTAAAGCATGTAATCATTATTAAAACTAAGGTATTCCTCCCTCCGACATAGGTGACCTTAGCTAAAGCATGTAATCATTATTAAAACTAAGGTACTCCTCCCTCAGACATAGGTGACCTTAGCTAAAGCATGTAATCATTATTAAAACTAAGGTACTCCTCCCTCCGACATAGGTGACCTTAGCTAAAGCATGTAATCATTATTAAAACTAAGGTACTCCTCCCTCCGACATAGGTGACCTTAGCTAAAGCATGTAATCATTATTAAAACTAAGGTACTCCTCCCTCAGACAGAGGTGACCTTAGCTAAAGCATGTAATCATTATTAAAACTAAGGTTCTCCTCCCTCCGACATAGGTGACCTTAGCTAAAGCATGTAATCATTATTAAAACTAAGGTACTCCTCCCTCAGACAGAGGTGACCTTAGCTAAAGCATGTAATCATTATTAAAACTAAGGTACTCCTCCCTCAGACAGAGGTGACCTTAGCTAAAGCATGTAATCATTATTAAAACTAAGGTACTCCTCCCGCAGACAGAGGTGACCTTAGCTAAAGCATGTAATCATTATTAAAACTAAGGTACTCCTCCCTCAGACAGAGGTGACCTTTGCTAAAGCATGTAATCGTTATTAAAACTAAGGTACTCCTCCCTCCGACATAGGTGACCTTAGCTAAAGCATGTAATCATTATTAAAACTAAGGTACTCCTCCCTCAGACGATAGGTGACCTTAGCTAAAGCATGTAATCATTATTAAAACTAAGGTACTCCTCCCTCCGACATAGGTGACCTTAGCTAAAGCATGTAATCATTATTACACTTAAGGTACTCCTCCCTCCGACATAGGTGACCTTAGCTAAAGCATGTAATCATTATTAAAACTAAGGTACTCCTCCCTCAGACATAGGTGACCTTAGCTAAAGCATGTAATCATTATTAAAACTAAGGTACTCCTCCCTCCGACATAGGTGACCTTAGCTAAAGCATGTAATCATTATTAAAACTAAGGTACTCCTCCCTCAGACAGAGGTGACCTTAGCTAAAGCATGTAATCATTATTAAAACTAAGGTACTCCTCCCGCAGACAGAGGTGACCTTAGCTAAAGCATGTAATCATTATTAAAACTAAGGTACTCCTCCCTCAGACAGAGGTGACCTTTGCTAAAGCATGTAATCGTTATTAATACTAAGGTACTCCTCCCTCCGACATAGGTGACCTTAGCTAAAGCATGTAATCATTATTAAAACTAAGGTACTCCTCCCTCAGACATAGGTGACCTTAGCTAAAGCATGTAATCATTATTAAAACTAAGGTACTCCTCCCTCCGACATAGGTGACCTTAGCTAAAGCATGTAATCATTATTACACTTAAGGTACTCCTCCCTCCGACATAGGTGACCTTAGCTAAAGCATGTAATCATTATTAAAACTAAGGTACTCCTCCCTCAGACATAGGTGACCTTAGCTAAAGCATGTAATCATTATTAAAACTAAGGTACTCCTCCCTCCGACATAGGTGACCTTAGCTAAAGCATGTAATCATTATTAAAACTAAGGTACTCCTCCCTCAGACATAGGTGACCTTAGCTAAAGCATGTAATCATTGTTACACCTAAGGCACTCCTCCCTCCGACATAGGTGACCTTAGCTAAAGCATGCAATCATTATTAAAACTAAGGTACTCCTCCCTCCGACATAGGTGACCTGAGCTAAAGCATGTAATCATTATTAAAACTAAGGTACTCCTCCCTCCGACATAGGTGACCTTAGCTAAAGCATGTAATCATTATTAAAACTAAGGTACTCCTCCCTCAGACATAGGTGACCTTAGCTAAAGCATGTAATCATTATTAAAACTAAGGTACTCCTCCCTCCGACATAGGTGACCTTAACTAAAGCATGTAATCATTATTAAAACTAAGGTACTCCTCCCTCAGACAGAGGTGACCTTAGCTAAAGCATGTAATCATTATTAAAACTAAGGTATTCCTCCCTCAGACATAGGTGACCTTAGCTAAAGCATGTAATCATTATTAAAACTAAGGTACTCCTCCCTCAGACATAGGTGACCTTAGCTAAAGCATGTAATCATTATTAAAACTAAGGTACTCCTCCCTCCGACATAGGTGACCTTAGCTAAAGCATGTAATCATTATTAAAACTAAGGTACTCCTCCCTCCGACATAGGTGACCTTAGCTAAAGCATGTAATCATTATTAAAACTAAGGTACTCCTCCCTCAGACATAGGTGACCTTAGCTAAAGCATGTAATCATTGTTACACCTAAGGTACTCCTCCCTCTGACATAGGTGACCTTAGCTAAAGCATGTAATCATTATTAAAACTAAGGTACTCCTCCCTCCGACATAGGTGACCTGAGCTAAAGCATGTAATCATTATTAAAACTAAGGTACTCCTCCCTCCGACATAGGTGACCTTAGCTAAAGCATGTAATCATTATTAAAACTAAGGTACTCCTCCCTCAGACATAGGTGACCTTAGCTAAAGCATGTAATCATTATTAAAACTAAGGTACTCCTCCCTCCGACATAGGTGACCTTAACTAAAGCATGTAATCATTATTAAAACTAAGGTACTCCTCCCTCAGACAGAAGTGACCTTAGCTAAAGCATGTAATCATTATTAAAACTAAGGTACTCCTCCCTCAGACATAGGTGACCTTAGCTAAAGCATGTAATCATTATTAAAACTAAGGTACTCCTCCCTCAGACATAGGTGACCTTAGCTAAAGCATGTAATCATTATTAAAACTAAGGTACTCCTCCCTCCGACATAGGTGACCTTAGCTAAAGCATGTAATCATTATTAAAACTAAGGTACTCCTCCCTCCGACATAGGTGACCTTAGCTAAAGCATGTAATCATTATTAAAACTAAGGTACTCCTCCCTCCGACATAGGTGACCTTAGCTAAAGCATGTAATCATTATTAAAACTAAGGTACTCCTCCCTCCGACATAGGTGACCTTAGCTAAAGCATGTAATCATTATTAAAACTAAGGTACTCCTCCCTCCGACATAGGTGACCTTAGCTAAAGCATGTAATCATTATTAAAACTAAGGTACTCCTCCCTCAGACATAGGTGACCTTAGCTAAAGCATGTAATCATTATTACACCTAAGGTACTCCTCCCTCCGACATAGGTGACCTTAGCTAAAGCATGTAATCATTATTAAAACTAGGGTACTCCTCCCTCAGACATAGGTGACCTTAGCTAAAGCATGTAATCATTATTAAAACTAAGGTACTCCCCCCTCCAACATAGGTGACCTTAGCTAAAGCATGTAATCATTATTAAAACTAAGGTACTCCTCCCTCAGACAGAGGTGACCATAGCTAAAGCATGTAATCATTATTAAAACTAAGGTACTCCTCCCTCAGACAGAGGTGACCTTAGCTAAAGCATGTAATCATTATTAAAACTAAGGTACTCCTCCCTCCGACATAGGTGACCTTAGCTAAAGCATGTAATCATTATTAAAACTAAGGTACTCCTCCCTCCGACATAGGTGACCTTAGCTAAAGCATGTAATCATTATTAAAACTAAGGTACTCCTCCCTCCGACATAGGTGACCTTAGCTAAAGCATGTAATCATTATTAAAACTAAGGTACTCCTCCCTCCGACATAGGTGACCTTAGCTAAAGCATGTAATCATTATTAAAACTAAGGTACTCCTCCCTCAGACATAGGTGACCTTAGCTAAAGCATGTAATCATTATTAAAACTAAGGTACTCCTCCCTCAGACATAGGTGACCTTAGCTAAAGCATGTAATCATTATTAAAACTAAGGTACTCCTCCCTCCGACATAGGTGACCTTAACTAAAGCATGTAATCATTATTAAAACTAAGGTACTCCTCCCTCAGACAGAGGTGACCTTAGCTAAAGCATGTAATCATTATTAAAACTAAGGTACTCCTCCCTCAGACATAGGTGACCTTAGCTAAAGCATGTAATCATTATTAAAACTAAGGTACTCCTCCCTCAGACATAGGTGACCTTAGCTAAAGCATGTAATCATTATTAAAACTAAGGTACTCCTCCCTCCGACATAGGTGACCTTAGCTAAAGCATGTAATCATTATTAAAACTAAGGTACTCCTCCCTCCGACATAGGTGACCTTAGCTAAAGCATGTAATCATTATTAAAACTAAGGTACTCCTCCCTCCGACATAGGTGACCTTAGCTAAAGCATGTAATCATTATTAAAACTAAGGTACTCCTCCCTCCGACATAGGTGACCTTAGCTAAAGCATGTAATCATTATTAAAACTAAGGTACTCCTCCCTCCGACATAGGTGACCTTAGCTAAAGCATGTAATCATTATTAAAACTAAGGTACTCCTCCCTCAGACATAGGTGACCTTAGCTAAAGCATGTAATCATTATTACACCTAAGGTACTCCTCCCTCCGACATAGGTGACCTTAGCTAAAGCATGTAATCATTATTAAAACTAGGGTACTCCTCCCTCAGACATAGGTGACCTTAGCTAAAGCATGTAATCATTATTAAAACTAAGGTACTCCTCCCTCCAACATAGGTGACCTTAGCTAAAGCATGTAATCATTATTAAAACTAAGGTACTCCTCCCTCAGACAGAGGTGACCATAGCTAAAGCATGTAATCATTATTAAAACTAAGGTACTCCTCCCTCAGACAGAGGTGACCTTAGCTAAAGCATGTAATCATTATTAAAACTAAGGTACTCCTCCCTCCGACATAGGTGACCTTAGCTAAAGCATGTAATCATTATTAAAACTAAGGTACTCCTCCCTCCGACATAGGTGACCTTAGCTAAAGCATGTAATCATTATTAAAACTAAGGTACTCCTCCCTCCGACATAGGTGACCTTAGCTAAAGCATGTAATCATTATTAAAACTAAGGTACTCCTCCCTCCGACATAGGTGACCTTAGCTAAAGCATGTAATCATTATTAAAACTAAGGTACTCCTCCCTCCGACATAGGTGACCTTAGCTAAAGCATGTAATCATTATTAAAACTAAGGTACTCCTCCCTCCGACATAGGTGACCTTAGCTAAAGCATGTAATCATTATTACACCTAAGGTACTCCTCCCTCCGACATAGGTGACCTTAGCTAAAGCATGTAATCATTATTAAAACTAAGGTACTCCTCCCTCCGACATAGGTGACCTTAGCTAAAGCATGTAATCATTATTAAAACTAAGTTACTCCTCCCTCAGACATAGGTGACCTTAGCTAAAGCATGTAATCATTATTAAAACTAAGGTACTCCTCCCTCAGACAGAGGTGACCTTAGCTAAAGCATGTAATCATTATTAAAACTAAGGTACTCCTCCCTCCGACATAGGTGACCTTAGCTAAAGCATGTAATCATTATTAAAACTAAGGTACTCCTCCCTCAGACAGAGTGACCTTAGCTAAAGCATGTAATCATTATTAAAACTAAGGTACTCCTCCCTCAGACAGAAATGACCTTAGCTAAAGCATGTAATCATTATTAAAACTAAGGTACTCCTCCCTCAGACAGAGATGACCTTAGCTAAAGCATGTAATCATTATTAAAACTAAGGTACTCCTCCCTCAGACAGAGGTGACCTTAGCTAAAGCATGTAATCATTATTAAAACTAAGGTACTCCTCCCTCAGACAGAGGTGACCTGAGCTAAAGCATGTAATCATTATTAAAACTAAGGTACTCCTCCCGCAGACAGAGGTGACCTTAGCTAAAGCATGTAATCATTATTAAAACTAAGGTACTCCTCCCTCAGACATAGGTGACCTTAGCTAAAGCATGTAATCATTATTAAAACTAAGGTACTCCTCCCTCCGACATAGGTGACCTTAGCTAAAGCATGTAATCATTATTAAAACTAAGGTACTCCTCCCTCAGACAAAGGTGACCTGAGCCGATTATGGCTATTCTGTTTAGGCACTTCGGTTTTCTTGTTCCCAAAGATTTTGAAATTATTTTGCTTTCAAAATTTTGGCTTTGAACGTCACCTGATGGAGGTTTTTCTGAACGTACCTGATGGAGGTTTTTCCAATAACGCACCGTACGCACTAAATTTGATATCTACGTTTTTATTAGACTATATGACCTGATACGAAAGATATATAGAATAATTTATACTGCATGTTAAGACGATTAAACAGTCGGTCTCTGTGCTAGGCGGGGTGATTAAATTCTAGCACTACTCACATGGTTTCGCGACCCGAAGCCCAGTTCAATTGTTGAGATTTGAGACAGCTTCCTATGATCAGAATACTCCACGATCAGTTTATTGTATCTGTCCAACCCTTCCGCCTCAACTTGAAACTATGTCCACACATAAATGTTGACAGAGTAGCGATGATGGCTTACAGTGTTAACCTACAGAGCTTCCCAGCACGTCCTATTGTGGAGGAAAGGGGATGTTTTCTAGATGGGTATTTCTAGGTCATAATACAGACACCCCGATCGTGGACCATAGTGGATACCGTGCCACGCAGCTTGCATATGGAAAATATTAGGTGTCTTGTAGCCGCTACAACTTTATTTGATCTGTTTTTCGTCTCTTCCCAACTCTCTATTTTTTCCAGTGGCAGTCAAAAGTACGTGTGTGGTTGTTCCACTCCTCCCTTATTATATACAATATTTAAATATATTGTTGAATTTGTTTTCTCCATGAATATGCATGAAACATTAGGCACAGTACGTAAGACATCAGACAATCAATCAATCACACATTGTGATGACATGGTGTACACAAACATTGCTACTCTGTTGACGTTTCATTATTCGCTTACTTCATCCAGTTCGTTCCTAATTTGTTGTCTCAGTTTTATGAACAGTAAATCAGTTTTGAGCAATTAATTGTTTTTTTATGCTTTATGACTGGAAAGGGAACAATTTCCCAGTTTCCAGCACACATTGTACAGCGTTTACCCTTTTATCATTAATCATTAATCTTAGAATTATTCCACTAGGACCTACTTGTTTGTTGTATAGAATTATTCCATCAGGACCTACTTGTTTGTTGCATAGAATTATTCCATCAGGACCTACTTGTTTGTTGCATATTGCACAATCTCAAATAAATTATTTACGTGTTTGATTTATTGATAATACTCAAGAGAATGTCTTAGAATAATTATACAATCATTTTGCTTTTTGACGAAGTGTTATATTTATTGCCGTATGGAGACCGAACATTCATCTCGCTGTTTTTGCTAACACACAGTTTTAATTTTAGGCTTATGGTGTTTAATGCCACTTTCAACACTATTTCAGTTATATTGTGGCGGGCAGTTTTATTGATAGAAGAAACCGAGGTACCTGGAGAAAACCACCGACCTACCGTTAGTCACTGACCATAGAGTCGGATGGGAGTCTGAATATTGTGTCCTGATAGGTGTCTATTATATACATATCATAAATATCATATTTTTTGCACTGGTACTATGTTAGTAAAATTAAATAGGATATAAAGACATGAAGTTTTAAAATGAAAAACAAAAATACCACACTGTCGGAACAGTTCCAACAACCAATAGAAAAACACCATACTGTCGGAACAGTTCCAACAACCAATAGAAAAATACTACACTGTCGGAACAGTTCCAACAACCAATAGAAAAATACTACACTGCCGGAACAGTTCCAACAACCAATAGAAAAATACCACACTGTCGGAACAGTTCCAACAACCAATAGAAAAATACCACATTGTCGGAACAGTTCCAACAACCAATAGAAAAATGCCACACTGTCGGAACAAATGTTTTACACAAACCCTCACATATAATCGAGCGAAACTGCAATGTGTCTTATTCCTACCATGAAAACCTATATATAATATATATAATTAAGAAAATAACCAAGAGTCTGTCACCAGCTATTTACGTTATGAGAATAATATTCGGGAGACATATAACTAAACGCAGAATATGAGAGTTCAATCCATAGATAGTCTGATACACGAAAATGGCTACCCAATTTGTCTTCAACTTCCCGTTTCAGTATTATAAAACAGTAAATCAGACTTGATAAACTAATTTTATCATAGTTTACAATGGAAAGGGAACACATTTCCATATAACAATGACAGTTTGTCGGGCATGTTGAGAAGCTTTTGTACTTGATCATTTATCATTTGTCTTGGGAAGCATTCCATTTGTTTGTGAAAATATTGCGTAACTACAAATATGATAAAATAACCCATTCATGTGTTAGATTTGTTAAATACAATTCTCTAGGGATCTATTTTTTCAAATAATTGTCAAGTTATTTTGTTTTTTGCCGAAGTTATATAATTGCAAATTGTCGTATGGAGACTTAGTTTTGATCTCGTTGTTTCTGCTAGCACGCAATTCTATAACGAGGCAGGCGAAAAACGGGTTGGTGTCATAATATTGTGTCCTGGTAGCTGACGTATTTATTATCAACTCACCTCTTCGTAGGATGTGTGAGCTCTTGCCAATTTAGGATCACCTGGTATATGTTGTCCGGTGTCCGCTCGTCAATAAACTTTTTGAAAAAAAAATATTTTCCGCTTAACCACTGGATTAACTTAAACCAAGCTTTGTCTGAATCATTATTAGGGTATTTGCTTTCAATATTGTTTCCGGTGATCCCATCAATCTTCAACCAACATGGCAAGGGCCCGGGTGGCTTATTGGGTTAGGTAGTTGGATTACCTAACAACTCATACAAGCCTATCATCAATACGGCGTGGGTTCGCGCCCGGTTTTGTGAATTACAAGAAGGGTGCACTCGACTCGCAGTCACAAGTGATAAAGTTTACCAGTTGCTTGTCCATGGTCGGTGGTTCTCTCCGGGTACTCCGGCTTCTTCCACCACTAAAACGGGTCGCCATGGTATAGCTGAAATATTGCCGAAAGTGGCGTTAAACACAATAAATCAAATCATTAAATCAACCAACATGGCCATTGTAGCTGTAAATAGAACGAATGTTTCTTCGACCAAATTTTAAATCTACAGCTTATTACGACGAAGACAACAACTGCTAGAGGCTATGTCAAAGGAGAATACTGTGAAATACATTCTTCTCTGAAACCAGTGATTTATTTGAAATCAAACTGCCTAGAATATTCCATGGGTAGTCTTCTAGACTATACCATACAGGTTAATGCGGCAGCTTCCGGTGAAATGAAAGAAAATTTTTCCCAATAAATGCTTTCCATCCTTCTTTGGTTACAATACAATATATAATGTTGTGTTGAGATAGAATACATGTATTACTGAGACTCTTTGGAGTCTATTTTAAGTTCCGTTTATGTTTTCAAATAATGCCACGGTCTTCAATTGTCATTTATGTTAAACTCTACCATCCAGTAAATATCACCATCAATCGTTGTCATATCTCTTAATAGTGCTAAACTAAACTTTGTTTTGCGGAACATGAGAGAGACTGCTTGAACGAGACTAATATAACATTTCTCTATAGTTATTGAAATAAAAATGTATAACAATTTTTATCAATGTTACATTGATGTCATTTGTCTTATTTATTCACCTTGCAGCGTGTTTTTGATTTAGAAACATGATATTTGCTCTATAATTGTTTTTTGTCGGAGGAAACGCCCAGTAATCATCGTCGTGTTTATTGTTTATCTGCTTCCATGATTGGTAGATTTTTACTTAGCGTTCAGCGGCAATTTTTTTTTTTTGCATATTAAGGACGAGAACAATTTTAACAAAATATAATAAACATTATTCAAAAATGATTTGGGATGGATTTGGCGCGGTAATCAGTGTTCGCATGATAAACCTAGTATTTTGGTTCTTTTCGTGAATATATAGTTTGTCATACAAAACTATCTGACTGGAAATTGCGGTTTCCGCAAGAGATACTCGGGACTCGAAGCCGCGTATTCAGCAAAATACAAAGATTTAGGACCAGAAACCACAGTTTTCACTTGAAAAACATTTATTTCAACTGTCGTAGAACATTGTCAGTCTCTTTGATCGAATCATATTTGTGATTGTTCAAATGATGGACTGATTTGCCCTCTTTTTTTTGTGATTTTTGTTCTCCTTTGTCATCACTATTTATTTTTCCTCTTTCTAATTGTAGAAATGTAAATACTGTGTTTCAACATAAATAATTTGTAATATTGCTTAGATTAAGACGAGTCTTTGTCTTGAATCCCTTCCAATAATATATTAATAGTCACAGACTACTATAATTAGTTAGGAATTGAACATTTTATTAGCTTGATAAAATCTTATTACTTATAATGTATCATGTTAATTTTGATCTAGTACTTCTTACGAACAACGACCGACTTCAATACGCAGTACATTAATATGAAACTATGGTCTACTTGCATGTAAATAAAGAGGAATGTGGAGCCAATCAAATGCACACACACACACGCACACACACACACACACACACACCTCCATTAAGCGTGGATGGAAATGATCGCATGGGGCTTCAGAGAATATGTCGCTCCTAACACTCGAAGCAACTGCTAATGAGCTAGTTTACTGAGGTGGACCTTCGGTTTCCTGCACCCATAAAACTGACCTCCTAGATATAACGGAAATATTGTTGAAATTGGCGTTAAATACCATAACCCTAACCCAAAAACGAATAATACTCACTATTTAATCTATGCAACCAATGTTCATGTTCGGTAGAAACTTTCAGACTTAGTACAAACCTGATTTATGTCGAGTTTTGAAGCAATGCATCAATACAAGCATTACTATCAATAAGGAACTAAAATTCAATCTTCGAGTACTTAATATTCAATTTATAGCATGACAAAATTGCATAATTGTTACATGCAACCTGTAATACACTACGCAAGTAAAATAGCACAGATCAAAATATTTTCACAGCAAAATATTGAAATATCAATGATGATTCAATTATTTTGCGAATCAAATTTACACTTGATTAATGACTAATATAATATAAGCCTTCCCTAATGACAAACAATAGTTTTATGTTACTGGTAGCATAATTAAATAATATTCCTGTTCATTAAACATGCAATATTCTTAACACCAAGCTGTATAATATTTAAATTTCTGAAAATATGCGTCATTATTAATTAATTATAATATTTAGTAGTACAATTCCCATATGACAAATATGACCAACTGTTTACTATTTCAGTGAGATAAATCAATATTTAGATTTTGGTAGGATGAATGTCTTAGCATAGATATGTCAATTTTAGATTGTGTGAAATGTGTGAAAAACAAAAAAAAACATTATCAACAGATTATTATTGATAACAATGTCAAACGAACACGTTGCCACAATCTCACACACCGACCACGTTGCCATAATTTCACAAACCTACAACGTTGCTGCTACAATATTACACAGTGCCAACGTTTCAGCTACATTGTCACACATGGATAACGGTGTTGCTACAATTACACACATCGACACCGTTGCTGCTACATTGTCACACATGGATAACGTTGTTGGTACATTGTCACACATGGATAACGTTGTTGCTACATTGTCACACATGGATAACGTTGTTGCTACATTGTCACACATGGATAACGTTGTTACTACATTGCCACACATGGATAACGTTGTTGCTACATTGTCACACATGGATAACGTTGTTGCTACATGGTCACACATGGATAACGTTGTTGCTACATTGTCACACATGCATAACGTTGCTGTCACATTGTCACACATAGATAACGTTGTTGCTACATTGTCACACGTGCATAACGTTGCTGTCACATTGTCACACATAGATAACGTTGTTGCTACATTGTCACACATGGATAACGTTGTAGCTACAATTACACACATCGACAACGCTGTTGCTACATTGTCACCCATATGCAACGTTGTTGCTACATTTACACCCATATATAACGTTGTTGCTACATTTACACACATATATAACGTTGTTGCTACATTTACACACATATATAACGTTGTTGCTACATTTACACACATCGACAACGCTGTTGCTACATTGTCACCCATAGATAAGGTTGTTGCTACATTTACACACATAGATAACGTTGTTGCTACATTGTCACCCTTATATAACGTTGTTGCTACATTTACACACATCGACAACGTTGTTGTTACATTGTCACCCATATATAACGTTGTTGCTACATTTACACACATATATAACGTTGTTGCTACCTTTACACACATCGACAACGTTGTTGCTACATTATCACCCATATATAACGTTGTTGCTACATTGTCACACATAGATAACGTTGTTTCTACATTTACACACATATATAACGTTGTTGCTACATTTACACACATCGACAATGTTGTTGCTACATTGTCACCCATATATAACGTTGTTGCTACATTGTCACACATATATAACGTTGTTGTTACATTTACACACATATATAACGTTGTTGCTACATTTACACACATCGACAACGTTGTTGCTACATTTACACACATCGACAACGTTGTTGCTACATTGTCACCCATATATAACGTTGTTGCTACATTGTCACACATAGATAACGTTGTTGCTACATTGTCACACATAGATAACGTTGGTGCTACATTTACACACATAGATAAGGTTGTTGCTACATTTACACCCATAGATAACGTTGTTGCTACATTTACACACATATATAACGTTGTTGCTACATTTACACACATCGACAACGTTGTTGTTACATTGTCACCCATATATAACGTTGTTGCTACATTTACACACATATATAACGTTGTTGCTACCTTTACACACATCGACAACGTTGTTGCTACATTGTCACCCATATATAATGTTGTTGCTACATTGTCACACATAGATAACGTTGTTGCTACATTTACACACATATATAACGTTGTTGCTACATTTACACACATCGACAATGTTGTTGCTACATTGTCACCCATATATAACGTTGTTGCTACATAGTCACACATAGATAACGTTGTTGTTACATTTACACACATATATAACGTTGTTGCTACATTTACACACATCGACAACGTTGTTGCTACATTTACACACATCGACAACGTTGTTGCTACATTGTCACCCATATATAACGTTGTTGCTACATTGTCACACATAGATAACGTTGTTGCTACATTGTCACACATAGATAACGTTGGTGCTACATTTACACACATAGATAAGGTTGTTGCTACATTTACACACATCGGCAACGTTGTTGCTACATTTACACACATCGACAACGTTGTTGCTACATTGTCACCCATATATAACGTTGTTGCTACATTGTCACACATAGATAACGTTGTTGCTACATTGTCACACATAGATAACGTTGGTGCTACATTTACACACATAGATAACGTTGTTGTTACATTTACACACATCGATAAGGTTGTTGTTACATTTACACACATATATAACGTTGTTGCTACATTGTCACCCATGGATAACGTTGTTGCTACATTTATACACATAGATAAGGTTGTTATTACATTTACACACATAGATAAGGTTGGTGCTACATTTACACACATAGATAAGGTTGTTGCTACATTTACACCCATAGATAACGTTGTTGCTACATTTACACACATATATAACGTTGTTGCTACATTGTCACACATAGATAACGTTGTTGTTACATTTACACACATAGATAACGTTGTTGCTACATTGTCACCCATGGATAACGTTGTTGCTACATTTACACATATAGATAAGGTTGCTGCTACATTTACACACATAGATAACGTTGTTGTTACATTTACACACATATATAACGTTGTTACTACATTTACACACATCGACAACGTTGTTGCTACATTGTCACCCATATATAACGTTGTTGCTACATTTACACACGTATATAACGTTGTTGCTAAATTGTCACACATAGATAAGGTTGTTGCTACATTTACACCCGTAGATAACGTTGTTGCTACATTTACACACATATATAACGTTGTTGCTCCATTTACACACATATAACGTTGTTGCTCCATTTACACACATCGACAGCGTTGTTGGTACATTGTCACACATATATAACGTTGTTGCTACATTGTCACACATAGATAACGTTGCTGCTACATTGTCACACATCGATAACGTTGCTGCTACATTGTCACACATCGATATCGTTGCTGCTACATTGTCACCCATAGATAACGTTGATGCTATATTTACACACATAGATGACGTTGTTGTTGCAATTACACACATCGATAACGTTGCTGCTACATTGTCACACATGTATAAGGTTGTTGCTACATTTACACCCATAGATAACGTTGTTGCTACATCTACACACATATATAACGTTGTTGCTACATTGTCACACATAGATAACGTTGTTGCTACATTTACACACATAGATAACGTTGTTGCTACATTGTCACCCATGGATAACGTTGTTGCTACATTGTCATCCATGGATAACGTTGTTGCTACATTGTCACACATCGATAACGTTGCTGCTACATTGTCACACATCGATATCGTTGCTGCTACATTGTCACCCATAGATAACGTTGGTGCTATATTTACACACATAGATGACGTTGTTGTTGCAATTACACACATCGATAACGTTGCTGCTACATTGTCACACATCGATAACGTTGCTGCTACATTGTCACACATCGATAACGTTGCTGCTACATTGTCACACATCGATATCGTTGCTGCTACATTGTCACCCATAGATAACGTTGATGCTATATTTACACACATAGATGCCGTTGTTGTTGCAATTACACACATAGATAACGTTGTTGCTACATTTACACATATATAACGTTGTTGCAACATTGTCATACATCAATAACGTTGCTGCTACATTGTCACACATAGACAATGTTGTTGCTACATTGTCACCCATATATAACGTTGTTGCTACATTGTCACACATAGATAACGTTTTTGCTACATTGTCACACATAGATAACGTTGGTGCTACATTTACACACATAGATAACGTTGTTGTTACATTTACACACATCGATAAGGTTGTTGTTACATTTACACACATATATAACGTTGTTGCTACATTGTCACCCATGGATAACGTTGTTGCTACATTTATACACATAGATAAGGTTGTTATTACATTTACACACATAGATAAGGTTGGTGCTACATTTACACACATAGATAAGGTTGTTGCTACATTTACACCCATAGATAACGTTGTTGCTACATTTACACACATATATAACGTTGTTGCTACATTGTCACACATAGATAACGTTGTTGTTACATTTAAACACATAGATAACGTTGTTGCTACATTGTCACCCATGGATAACGTTGTTGCTACATTTACACATATAGATAAGGTTGCTGCTACATTTACACACATAGATAACGTTGTTGTTACATTTACACACATATATAACGTTGTTACTACATTTACACACATCGACAACGTTGTTGCTACATTGTCACCCATATATAACGTTGTTGCTACATTTACACACGTATATAACGTTGTTGCTAAATTGTCACACATAGATAAGGTTGTTGCTACATTTACACCCGTAGATAACGTTGTTGCTACATTTACACACATATATAACGTTGTTGCTCCATTTACACACATATAACGTTGTTGCTCCATTTACACACATCGACAGCGTTGTTGGTACATTGTCACACATATATAACGTTGTTGCTACATTGTCACACATAGATAACGTTGCTGCTACATTGTCACACATCGATAACGTTGCTGCTACATTGTCACACATCGATATCGTTGCTGCTACATTGTCACCCATAGATAACGTTGATGCTATATTTACACACATAGATGACGTTGTTGTTGCAATTACACACATCGATAACGTTGCTGCTACATTGTCACACATGTATAAGGTTGTTGCTACATTTACACCCATAGATAACGTTGTTGCTACATCTACACACATATATAACGTTGTTGCTACATTGTCACACATAGATAACGTTGTTGCTACATTTACACACATAGATAACGTTGTTGCTACATTGTCACCCATGGATAACGTTGTTGCTACATTGTCATCCATGGATAACGTTGTTGCTACATTGTCACACATCGATAACGTTGCTGCTACATTGTCACCCATAGATAACGTTGATGCTATATTTACACACATAGATGACGTTGTTGTTGCAATTACACACATCGATAACGTTGCTGCTACATTGTCACACATCGATAACGTTGCTGCTACATTGTCACACATCGATAACGTTGCTGCTACATTGTCACACATCGATATCGTTGCTGTTACATTGTCACCCATAGATAACGTTGATGCTATATTTACACACATAGATGCCGTTGTTGTTGCAATTACACACATAGATAACGTTGTTGCTACATTTACACATATATAACGTTGTTGCTACATTGTCATACATCAATAACGTTGCTGCTACATTGTCACACATAGATGCCGTTGTTGTTGCAATTACACACATAGATAACGTTGTTGCTACATTGTCACCCATAGATAACGTTGTTGCTACATTGTCACACATAGATAACGTTGTTGCTACATTGTCACACATCAATAACGTTGCTGCTACATTGTCACACATAGATGCCGTTGTTGTTGCAATTACACACATATATAACGTTGTTGCTACATTGACACCCATAGATAACGTTGTTGCTACATTGTCACACATCAATAACGTTGCTGCTACATTGTCACACATATATAACGTTTTTACTACATTTACACACATAGATAACGTTGTTGCTACATTGTCACCCATGGATAACGTTGTTACTACATTTACACACATAGATAACGTTGTTGCTACATTGTCACACATAGATAAAGTTGTTGCTACATTGTCACCCATGGATAACGTTGTTACTACATTTACACACATAGATAACGTTGTTGCTACATTGTCACACATAGATAACGTTGTTGTTACATTTACACACATAGATAACGTTGTTGCTACTATTACACACATCGACAATGTTGCTCCTACAATGTTGTATGTTGACAACGTTTCTGCTACAATGTTGCACATTGTCAACGTGTATACTACATTGCCACACATGGATAACGTTGTTGCTTTAATATAATAAATGAACAGCGCTGTTGCTATAATGACATACATTGACATAGTTGCATGCTGCTGCTGCTACAATGTGGACAACGTTGTTGATATAACGTTCCAAACTACAATCTTGATGCTTTAATGTCACTCATTGGCACCTTGGTTGCTGCAATGTCACACACCAATGACATTGTTGCTACAATGTTAAACATCCACACCGTCGTTGCTACAAGAGGTCCACACCGATTATCATGTTGTTACATAGTCATACGAGCCCCTTGCTACAATGTTACACAACAAATCTGTCAATTCAAAGCCACAAAATAAGCATGCTATAAAAGTCATGCGACAACGCATCTGCCTTCTTAGCAACACAAGCTACAAATAACACAATCACCCGTCCTTGTAACACAATTGTCATGCCTATGAATTATCTACCACTATGTATTCATGGTGACCCTGTCGAGATGCTTGAATATTCCTTATCAAACACAAACAAATAAAATAACATGTTTTTTTCAATAGAAACCTTTATTTCAATTTCGATTAGTGCTATGTCGTAGATACACGATATCTAGGTTCTAGAGGGGATATAATATTAAAGAAGCCAAATATATTGTTTTTCTGTTGTTGGTAATAAGCATTGGATTTCATTTCATTTGGGAAAGTTAATAATACTGGTACGTCACTTCATATTTTTATGCCAAACAAATCACAGATAACATATAATATTTGCATACCATTTAAACTACACCATGTAAATGTCGTTGTATTGATAAAATCCCTCATTAATGATCAGTAAAAGCAGAACTAATGTAATTTTGATGACTTTTAGAGTTGAAAAACTGAATATGTACATTGCAAAAAGTTGCAATTTGATATTTATTTTGATACATTTTGTTGTAAAAACAGAGAAAAAGACATGCTTGATTTCATTATAAACGCCAACTATTTTTTGACAAATTTCGTTGTGAATCCATAGAATATGAAATGTTTGATTTGCTATAAATAAACACGATTACGAAGTAAATAGAAATTAATTCACATTCCCAAGGGATAAAATATGTGAGGAATTCGTATTAATTAAATCCATGGAGACACAATCTATCGATGTATATTCAAGGACAATACCAACAGGAATCATTTCTAGCTCACATAGGCCAATGCCATGCGAGGTTGTCCCATCACTTGGCGTTTGTCGTCCGCCCGTCCATCGGTCTATCCTCATTTCGTATGGAATCGGCGAAAAACATTACCTCCTTAAGCATTTGTTGTTTCTGCTATGATGAAATGTTATATCAAAAAAAGAAATATCCACAGTCATATATATATATTTATTACCTAATTGTAAAGTTTTACATGTTTTATAACATATTTTTTATTTTCAACTATTTTTGGGGTTTTGGCTTTCTAGTGTTCTATTGCCTGGTGATCTATTGCCTGGTGTTCTATTGCCTGGTGTTCTATTGCCTGGCTACCTTTGACCTTTACTGTGATTAGTCAAAGCAATCTCATGAATATTTATTACCAATCCGAATTCTTGTCTAGTACATACTGGATTACAGCGTATGAAAGTGTCGTAATCTAAAACGATTTAATCCTTTGAACGCCAAGTTTCATGTATAATTGTTACTTCGTGTGCTGTACAATTCCTGACGTTATTGCTCTTTCAACATTGTAACAGCAATGTGACGTTACTTACCGTTTCTTTTTAATTTTGAAGAGGATCTATATGTGCAATATCTGTATCTATCTTCAAATTGTGCAATCTAATTATAACGTATTTGCGTGACTTATTCTTAAAGAAAATAAACGTAAATGTCTTTCCCAATGGTAACGGCTGTCACAGGTAAGGTATGGACAGTTGAGTAGGGACAAACCTTTTCCAGCAGCTATTTTTTTGCAAAATATACAAAAGAGGAACTTACAGTACACACAGCTGGACACTCTCCAAACATTTTATCCACTATGGGCTACGATCAGATTTTCCATATTAACACTTGATAACCTCAACTAAAGGAAACCACTATCCACCATCTATGGACGCGCTGGACAGCTGTGAGATAAGTCATGGGAAACGTCACAAGTACCCTGCTGCGCTGGACAGCTGTGAGATAAGTCATGGGAAACGTCACAAGTACCCTGCTGCTAGTCACAGTATAGCTGAAAAGGTTTATGGAAGTGATGATATATACCAATGACCGGATGATCGTGCTAAAGCACTACTTACTTGTAATAAAATGGAAAGCAAAATAAAACACTGGCGGAACAGTTCCAAAGTTGTTTATGTGTTGTTTTTTGATTTCCCCTTTGATATTCTCTTATGTTTATTTATCTCATGAGAAATTGGCGTTGATATTCCATGACAGACTTGTCAGAAGAATATTATATTTATTGCTATCGTTTAATATATATTTTATTATTTTTCCGTTGTTTATGGCTATCTAGCTACAAGTTTGAAGAAGACATACACTTTATTCCAGAGCATTATACAGAGACCTTAGGGAGCAACAATTTCCTACACCAATCAGAAAGAGGAAAACAAGGCAATCACTGGTCATTTTCCTGGCTTTGTACATGCACTTAAAATAAATTTGGGTCTTGGGGGTAGGATATTTACAGTAACTTTACTGACCTTAAGATCTGATTATATATGATGCAATACTGCACTTTTGTTTTTGAGAGTAATGTTGTTTAATACCAGATGAACAATTTCTTCAGATTTATCAGTTACAGTTATTTTAATGATGGTGATGTCTGTTTTGTACTAGATCAATGTCGAGTTGAATTTGTGTAGTGCTAGCTCTTTGACACAACATTCCACACTATGTTGCTCCACTCGGAAAAAATATTTTGATTCGGGAACAACCATACTAAGCATAGCGGTGAAGCAGCATATACTAATTTTATAGTATTTGGTTTGACCTAGCCACGACTGTATCCACGATCTATCACATTTGAGCACGATAATCTTTTCACTTTAAGCATATTTTTATATCTAAGAAATAACTGATAATACAAACAATAGAATGAACTTTATTCTCATAAACTAACAGCATAGTTACAGAGAGCATATCCAAACCCGGATTACATGAACAATTGCAGTAAAATATTAAAACAGTAGATATCAAATTTAGTGCGCACGACGCGTTTCTGGAATTGATTAACACTGAATTTTAAACGTAGCTATACATAATTGCGCCAACCGAATTTATATTCAATCTTCCAGCCGATAAATATTGTCCTAAAGAAGAAAAAATAATGACGACTTCGAGGACAGTATTCATAAGATTACACAAGCCGTATTTATTAATCTGATACCAAATCATCTGTGGGAGATCTAGATAAAACTGAATAATGTAGGTAGCAGCATAGCTCAAAACTGCATAAAAACAGAAAAGGAAAAAAACGTAGTAACTAGTTTATTGTCCGCAACGCTCATAGTTATAAGAATGATAATCCGAATAATGTAAGTATTTCGGATAGGAACAGCCTCACTTTGAAGTTTGAGTTTTACTCATTATATAAGACTTCATGGTGACGATCTGAAGAGCTCATCACTTAAAGCGCTGTCTCTTAACTTTTTATATTGACTGACATTTTGATATATTTCATTCATATTCACGTATTCCATAGTACTCATTATCTAAGCTTCTATTAATCAAAACAAATGTGTATTACAACTTAACAAGACCTTTAATAGGACCAAAATATTCCTTATTCCTTCTATGACCATTTTCATTACTAATTTTCTAAACTAGAAATAGTTGATAGTCCAACAAAGTTTTCTGCTTCATCAAACACACCTCTATCATTATCTTTATTAGCTTAGAAAAGAAAGCTATTTTTTGTCGACTTAATCATAGCAAATCTTGATCTAAGCACTTTCATTGCAATAGATACGAAGAGAAAGTTGCGTATTTACCAATTTTCGATAAAGTTAATGAAGTGTTAAACATCCGGTAAACCTCACATGACAATTAGGTCGAATTATGTATGATACATTAATTTTGTCTTAGTTTATTGTTTCCGTGGATTGGCTGTATCTGGTGTGTAGGATAAACTAATATATAAAATGCGTGGTTGGATGTATTTCCGAATTGTCAGTTCTAGAGGGACATTCGGGTTTTCTTTTCAAATATGTTTTAATTTAATATGCGTTGATGGTCTTAGAATTGAAAAATTTACACTTGCAAATTACAATATAGAAGTGGGCATTTTATTTATGTCGAAACGGCAATGTAACGAAATGGCACTTTAGAAAATAACTGGTTGCCATTATCGTTGCCGCGATTGCATGATAGTTGGATTTCCATGGATCGTTCGTTTCGGTTATAATTTTGCTGTTGTTTTGGAAAATAGGTAAGTGATATTCAAGGGACGACTAACGTCGAAAGTTACATGAACGAATACACGAACAGACTAATTAGAAAGTGTCTCATTTTTCCCCTTTCCCCTTTAAATGTGTACTTTCTGGGGGGGTTTCCTTACCCTTTGCCATTGCAGATGGGATAGAAATATTACTTAATGTTTACTCGAACAAATACACTGGATTCCTGTGCATCATCAAACCGTCTTAGCTTATTATCATGCAAATGACATCCTCGCGAAACTATGAACTTATCGGTATTCCTTAGTGCTCCCTTTAAGCTTCAGATTATTTTTTACAGGATTTAATTGAAAGTCATTCATACATTCACAACTCTAATAGATGTAAATCATTTCTTTGCTTCAAGAACTTCTGATCCACGTATATCGTAATTCTGTCTTCGTGTCAACACTAATTTGGAATATAAATGTTTCAGTCGGTTGTAAATCGATAGTAAATACGTATGCTTGTGTTTTGTTTATCAACAGTGAGTACTTTTTCATGGTAAATAACCGATATCAAAATCACCAATATGCATGTTTTTGCTATTGGGATCCAATTACAGAGAGGGGGTCAGGATCATACTAACCAGTTTGACCCCGCCACATATTTGTGACTGTCCTACGAATAATGAATATGAAGGTCTTTTACTGTAAATATTTATGAATTATTTACATAAATATCTCTCAGGAGCACATGCCACGTATCTTAGCAGAGTCAAAATAACTATTGTATAAATATTAGGTCCATGGATCATGGTCAACCATGCACTATTGGTTCTTACAAACGAAATAATCAAAATATTTATGTGTAAATCATGTGAAATAACAATTGTCCACAGGAAGGAATATATATTTATATTATGATATGAATGGCGATTTTTCTTTAATTGCATTGGTTGAGGCCTTAGCAAATATATATAGTTCATGCTAGGTTGATATACGTAATATGTTGGAGTAAGAATGTAAATAGATTGTCAATAATAACACATACTCAGAAAAAAATAAAACAAACGGCTTACAATTATCATTTCATTTGACTGTTTTGTTTTAAACAATATACACTTAATGACTTTTGATTTCAATTAATAAAATGATTTGTAAATATTCACCGAAACGAATGCCAGGTTAATATCAATTTCTAAAAACAAAAAATGGAAAAAAATAATCATGTAGATGTATATCATAGTATTCACATTGCACGATTTGTCTTTGGCCTATATCAGAACGAAGGAAGTATATTGTTGTTGACATAACTTTTCCCAGATTTGTTTTCGAAAAGGTGTACACGATACAACATTATGTGATAAAGTTTGTCAGTAATTTGCGGCATGTCTGTGGTTTTCTCCGGGTACTCCGATTTCCTCCACCAATAAAACTGATCGCCACGATATAACTGAAATATTGTTGAAAGTGGCGCTAAACACCATAACCATAACCCCGTTATTCATTTACGATTTTACTTGTTTTAATGCAGAAATAAGACATAATACCTATATATATCCGCGAAAAGTAATCCATTGTATTACAAATAAAATACTGAATTACTTCTCCATTGTTATTCATACTTGTTTACATCTAATGTTTTTCTTAATAAATAAGTTTAAAGAATACGTAGAGAAGTTGTTTTTCCAATTAAATCAATGTCATGTCTCCAGATGAATGTCAATTGTTTTTTTTGTCTTCCGATGTTTCATCGATATTACATTTAAGTGAGAGATTTTTCGATGTAAACCTTTTGGATGCAATTAAACTTTCATGTCTGTTTTAAAGAGTAGAAATCTTTATCATTTGTGGTTTTTTTTCCAATAATAACAACGTAGAAATATAATATAGTGCATACGACGTGTTTCTGGAATAATATTTATGATCCATCCAGACTAAGGGTATACAAATTGCACAGAATGGAAATCTTCAAACCTTTCCCCTGGCCACAGCTCGGCTAGTTTTTGTCAAGGGCTTATTGATAGTTAACACAGTATCCAGTTTAATGTCATTTATTAAATGACGTAATTCCTTCAAAGCATAAAAGAACATATATAAATATGGTGTCTTCAACCTACGCCAACATATTCAAGGTATGCCAACAAACATTATATTACAGGTGTTTATATAACAATTAATGACAGTTACAAGTAAATTTGGAAATGCAGGTTTCAAGCGTGAAATTTATTATAAAAAAAAAAATAAACAAAAACCAATCTAAAAATATAAGAATAAGTCTGTTAAAATTTAACAACTTGAAAAAAAACAAAACTTTTGTTGGGAGCGAGTAAACAAAAGGACCTAAACAGCATAAGTTAAACTGCTATGGTTTCCTATGTATGATTGAGACCATTGACCTTAATTTTAGTAAATTACATTATTACAAATTTTCAATTTCCTTGAAAATAATATCTAATATACTATGTTAGTGTCGAACGACTGGGCAAAAGATACTTATTCCATGTATTCGAAGGAAGGGGGGACCCTAGAGTATAGATATATGACCTGGTGTCTCCGCTGTGGGGTGCACACCGTTCAGGAAGGGCATCGGTTGGTTATTTTGCGGACGAATCAATACACAACTCGTTCTGAGGACGGGACGGAAAAGAGGATCATATGTTTGCACTAAGAACAAATTGCAGTAGCTTTAAATGAGCAATAGTTTGTTTTGATTGGTCATTGGTGACCCAATTGCAGTGCACAAATGTCGGGTCCTCTTTTCTGTGGCAATCTAAATTTCTCTCCATAGGCTTATCCCAAGCAATCATTTTTTCTTCAAAATTTATTTCTAGCAATTCCATAAGCTTGTTCTTGTCATCAGTATGCCAAACTGTAGCGAACATACTGCTGGTGTGACGATCAGCAACAACTAATAGAGTGTTTTTCCCTTGCCAAATAGGGACCGTCGTCATCGTCATCGTATTGTAGTTGGATTTACAACTATCAATGCAATCAGTGTATATCACCACTAACGTTGTGAGTTCGAATCCCGATCAGGCGAGTTTGTACACGATACAATATTATGTGATAACGTTTGTCAGTGACTTGCGGCAGGTCGGTGGTTTTCTCCGGGTACTCCGGTTTCCTCCACCAATAAAACTAATTGCTATGATATAGATGAAATATTGTTGAAAATGGTGTTAAACACCATAACCCCATCCCCTTTGACAAATACTTTTTAAGTGGAACATTCGAGCCTCTGATAGATACATGCTCTATATAATAATTATTGAATCATGATAATAATACATTATTAAAGAAAAACGTTAGAAAAACCGAATCGAGAAATCAAGAATGGACAATCCAGGGAAACTGACAACATTTGGTATCAATTGATAATATACTGGCAATCTTGATCTCTTAAATGATTTGTTCTGAGAGGAAGCCATCATATCTAATTGTGTCTTTGATTTTGCCTAGAGACCTGGAAAAACAGTGGGAAGATATTTTTCTGGAGTGTTTCTTTTCACTCTTCACATTTTCTTAGATAATAACCACCATAGCACTTGTCCTTCTATGCTCAGCTATGTAAGCTACTTGGGTGCTACTTAAAAGGGTTTCAAGTATCTAAGTGAAATTTTAAGAGAAGTATTTAGTCTTAGTTTCCTATATTTGAAAATCTGAACTATTCACATACATCACGTTTTTAATAACAATAGTTTTCCATGAAAGTGCGTAGATAATTGGAAGCTAGACATACGATGACTAGACAAATGCCTGTGGATAAAGAAAGCTGTTCTATATTAGATTGAAGGACACATTTCTATTTGATAATGTCGGAAATATAGGACATCTGAAAAATTGAGTCTGCTACAAATTAAATTCAGTGACTTGTCTGTCATTTTTTTTCGCATGTCTACAGATATTTATCTTAACGTTAGCTTTTCGAAGATTGTTTTATCGCAAATCTAATATGGGAGATTTCAGTCGGATGTTTTCAGAATTCTTCTTAATGTCAACCGATAGGTAAAATGGACACGAAATTTACGCAGATGACGACAAATCTCAGATCTCAGATATGTAAACAGAATGTTGATGGTAAAAATATAGAGGTAAAACTAACGAAGCGGGGTAATCATGTAAGGGCACGTTAAATTCAAAGATGACAACCACGTAATGTTAAATCTCAGTACAGAAAGTCAAGGAAGTATTCGTTCATTCAAATCGTCATCATATTCAAGGAAGAATATAACATATGTACCATTAAACTTATTATATGATATAGTATTGGATGTCCAATGTAAAAGAGCAGGGCCATCCTTAGGAGGTGCAGGGCCTAATGATGTTCTCTGTAAAACCTGCAATGTGTTGTTGTGTGTACTTGAACAGCCGAGTGTAGATAACTCCAGCTTGTTGCCCCTTAAGCACGGAGCCCAATTGGAAGCAATTGGTCCAATTAAGCAATGAAGGCCATATAAAAAGGGTGCCATATTTTGTAAAATGATTTCATGTTACAGAAAGTTTATTTGTTTATGTTCTTTATTACCTGTTTCTGTATTCAATATGACATTGGCTGATAAATTGGCAACTATGTACATATGTAATCTCGGGACTGACCACTGAAGAACAAATAGTGTTTAGATATTTAACGTTCTACCATATCGAACTGATCAACAAGAGATTATTTGTTCTTGCGTATAATATAAATATACTTTTAATTATATCTGAAATCGAGTAAAAACAATTTATTTTAGAAAGAACATTATATTATCCTGATCAACAGGAGATTTGACAAATTTTTAATCTTTCATCATAAAAACTGAAGAATATTGGTTGTATTTTGTAAACTGTCTAGCTCAAGTCATAAAATACTTACTTTAATGACTTCGATGCGTAGCTTCTGTGTAGTAATATACAAAAACAATGTATAAACTTAATTAATCTTTATTTAACAAAATAAATTGCTCCCGTTATCCTGTATGTAATCATTGTAGAAATAAGGGATAGTATTTAATTAATTTTTTTTGGTGTGTTTTACGCCACTTTCAGCAATATTTCAGCTATGTCATGGCGACCAGTTTTAGTGGTGGAAGAAGCCGGAGTACCCGGACAAAACTACCAACCATGGGCAAGCAACTGGTAAACTTTATCACTTGCGGCAGCGAGTCGAGTGCACCTTTTTTGTAATTTACAAAGCAGGGCGCGAACCCACACCGTATTGGTGATAGGCTTGTATGAGTTGTTAGGTAATCCAACTACATAACTCATTGAGCCACCCGGGCCCTTGATCGTATTTAATACACAGCCTCCATGGGCTTACCAGAAGCTGTTTGCACTAGGATTTACCAAGTAACGAGTGAAATAAACGTGAGAGAAGACCGAAGGGACAATCAAGAATGGCCAATCCAGAGACACTGGCAACATTGGGTACTCAGGACGTAGACAAACAAAACCACAACACAGAAAACTAAACAGATGAGCAACATAGACCCGATCAAAAACCAGCGGTGAACCCAGGTTACCCGGGAAGGTTAAGCAGTTCCTGTCTCTTATTAAGACACTCGCCATGTTACTCATATAGTCAAGACGTGTAATAATAAACCTAATCTAGTCCAAAGCACACAATTATTTTCGTTTGATATAAAAGGAATATTTATTTTGCTGATATAAAAGAATTTTAATAATCTGTATATATTGAAACTGTATCCATGCATTTTTATGTCTTTGAATAAAAGATAGCTATTATGTTTAAATCAATACATCCACACGATAAAGATTAAACTCGTGTGGGGTTTTAAATCTGAATGTTTATAACTAATGAAAACGTTTGTTGCTTTTAATAACTGTGTTCCTTTGTGATATGTTTCTATGGTAACTTTCAACCAAAAAAACAGTCTATTTTAATTCGAACAACATAGTTTTTTGTTTAATTATTTACATACCAAGTCTTAAATTTCCAATATACAGTATAACCTCGTTAAACCGCCACCATCTGTCCAGCCAGATTTTGGCGTTGTAACGAGTTTGGCGATAAACTGAGTAAGGACAGAAAACCGAAAGTCAACAGTTTGATTTTAAATTTGGAATGACTGACGGTTTGATTGTGACAAGTTTACCGGAAATGAGTATTATCACTTACAATTTAAATTTTAATATATATTCTAATATAAGAATAAGAATAAGATTTTTTTTTATTGTCCAATAGAGGGCCCACAAGGGGCAAAGTCATTACAGTGATTCATTACAAAATAAAAATATAAATATTGTACGTTACAATGAACAAATCTGCCCATAAAATATACTAAATACTCATACTAATAATAATTATAATAATTAAATGCCATCGACTATGACATTGTTGGCCACGTCACATCTAATATATAAGTTTCATTTTGACAGTTGTAGAAAATTTCGGCATTTGTAAATTTAGCAGAATTTATTTGATCGAATTTGAAAAGAAAACAAATCTACTGAAATTACGTTGTTAGCACGTATACTAGCAATTTCCTTTAATATATATTAAATTCGTTTTTACGTCTTACAAATATTTACTCTCCATTTTATTTTCAATTTTTGTTTATCACAACTTAAAAAAGAACAATAACGTTTTTTTTCTCACTCGTTGTCGTGTCACAAGATTAATTCTGTCCCCGGGGCAAATGTACAGTTAACTTATGGATAATTGATCATTAATTGTTTACATATACAATCTTTATTCTCATAAACCATCGTAATACATTGGTATAGAGATACAATATATACAATATATACAGAAAATAAATAAATACAATAAATACAATAATAACAATAGTAATTACCCAGGAGGTAGTAAACTAGAATTAATGTTTCTGATCAACTGACAGAGTTTCCTTAATTTTGATTGTGTTTTACTACTTATTATTTCTTTAAATTTCAAAACATTAATTCTAGTTAAGTACCGCTTTTCAATGCATGATTCTCTTTTGTCATGGAAATAACTGCATCGCATTATATAATGAAATTCGTCCCCAATTTGATTTTCTTGACAGAGTTGACATTTTCTATTTTCCCTTGCGATATTATTCCATCTTCCAGTTTCTATGGGTAATTTTGTATTGGTGGTTCTAAATTTGCAAAAAGTGAAAATGTCTTTATTTTCTAAAATATTAAAATAGTTTTCAAATTCGAATATTTGTTTATAAAGTCTGTAGTTCAATGCCTTTGGGGAATTTTCTAAATTGCTATTCCATTCTTGTAAAAAATGATCTCGGAGACGTAATTTCACATAAGCGATCACCCACTCAGTATTAAAGTTTATATTCTGAAATGTCCATACATTTGATAAGCCACAGTTATCCAATATATCTTTTGCAAATTGTACCCAAGGGGCAGATATATTTCCATTACAAAAAAAACTATGCAAAAGTTTATAAGATATGGCCGACAGCTTGGAAGCTTTTCCAGTAAGTAATTGGCACCAATAAGATATTACTCTAGTTTTTATATCTATGTAAAGTGGAAAGCGACCAAGCTCGCCGTATATCATAAAATTTGGCGTGCTTTGCTTCAAGTGAAGTATTAATTTGCAGAATTTCAAATGAATTTGTTCAATTACATAATTATCACTAAATCCCCAAACTTCACAGCCATATAGTAATATAGGTTTTACAATTTTGTCAAATAAATCTAACAAGCATTCGATTGATAGATTATGTCTTTTTCCCCTTCTGATAACTTCATACATGGCTTTTGTAGCTTTTTCAATATTTTTTTGTTTTGCTAATTTAAACTTTCCATTTTTTGTAAAAGTAACACCTAAATAATTAAATTCGGTCACAGTTTCAATTTGTTTTTCATTATACAGGAAGTGTACATTTTCTGCAGTTCGACTCGTGGGAAAAACCATAATTTTTGTTTTGTCAATGTTTACTTTAAGTTTCCACAATTTACTGTATTCATAAAACACGGCTGGTAATCGGCACAAGCAGAACAGTTGGTTCTGCAAAGAAATTCGTGAGGATAACTTCCGGTTTTGGTGGAGGAGAGTTCACGAAGACGCTTCGCAAGGTATGTACATGTCAAAAATGGAAATTTTCTTTTTTATTGCTCGAATATTGCAAAATCAGAGAATGCTATGCTGTGGCGAATGCTTCCACGATTAGAAACATGTATAGTTTATTCTTGTATATGAAGTGTAACTCTCACAAAATCAATCGTCCCACGAAAAACATGACGAAAATTGTGACACTCTTACATTTCTAAGTTGTTCTTGACAAAGATGCAAGTTAAATTTTCAATATTTTTTCATCATGGGTGTCTAAATGTAATCGGGGATAACTTCCGATTCGTCAGAAGTAAATTGAAGTCTAGATATATCTACAAACTGTCAATTTTCTCGTTTTCCTGCTTGAGGAGATCGGTTCTGATAGAGCACATTGCGAATGCATGAGGAGATTTGCTAGTGGTACGACATAAGTAATCCACTGTATTATCACAAATTTTGCATGTCTGTCTGGTAATAAATTCACGAACTGATGCCCGTCGGGTTTTTAAAAGTATAAAAGTAATATTTCATTGTTCATGGGCTGTCCACCTAGAAAGAAACATTTCATTTAAGGAATCAATTCATAATTGTAAACTGCGGTTCCCATGATTTAACTTGTTATTGTAACATAAATACGTATTTTTCCTTTGATGTTTTTATGCAATAATCAACTTAAAAATAATGAACATTTACAAACCATGGTCTAACATGAAGATCTTGATGTTATTCCATGATTTTGACGTCATATATCTGTTATTCCATGGTTTTGACGTATTAGGATCTGTTATTCCATGATTTTGACGTCATAAATCTGTCAATCATATAATTTCTGTTACAAAACATATATACCATGGATCTTACTCATGAACTTATTTAAACCAACTCATCCTTCGGATTCGTTGGTTTAAATAAGTTAATTCGTAAGATCCATGGTATATATAATACTTATTGATCATTTGTTGTTTGTGACAATTTCCATTGTGTATTGGATACACAAGATTGGAAAAAATTGAAAATGCACTGTAAGATAATTTTATAATCAAGAATAAGTATTATATATACCATGGATCTTACGAATGAACTTATTTAAACCAACGAATCCGAAGGATGAGTTGGTTTAGATAAGTTTATGAGTAAGATCCATGGTATATATGTTATGTAACAGAAATTACATGATTGACAGATTTATGACGTCAAAATCATGGAATAACAGATCTAATACGTCAAAATCATGGAATAACAGATCTATGACGTCAAAATCATGGAATAACAGATCTATGACGTCAAAATCATGGAATAACATCAAGAACTTCATGTTAGACCATGGTTTGTAAAAGTTCACTATTTTTAAGTTGATTATTGCATAAAAACATCAAAGGAAAAATACGTATTTATGTGACAATTAAACTTAATGTGAATCATATCTTTATAATTTCTAATACAAATGAAACACTCTAAATTAAATATCATACAGTTGAGAATAATATTAATTTGTGGTTTGTTTTTCTATTATGTAGTGTGCTATGTGTACACACTTGTAAATAAAAAAGATCTCTGTTAGTAGTGGTTACAAGATGTAAAGCGCTTTACCAATTTTAAGGATATGTCCACAGTTTAATTGACATCTTGTGTTTAATTTATTCATAACTACTAGCACTAAGTGAATGTGTATTTACGTTAGACCTATGCTAGATACGATAACGTAACCCTCATTCCGCTTGTGCTTCAGTTAGGGTTACGAATCTGTCCCATTCAACGTATAGGAGCAAATTAAAATTTTCGCTAAGTGAATATTTGAACTTTCTTTTTGCATATCTGGTCATAACTTATTATTCCCTACAATTTTTAAGTAATGGCGATACGAAATAAGTGTTACAATACCTGTTTCTACCTTCACGATCGATTTAGTATTCGAAAATTGTTTCTTGTCCGCCATGGCACCTTACGTATACTCTCGTGATGGATCTGAATGCCAAATATGAAAAACTTTACTACGAATAGTACGATCTGTTTTACTACGATTGATCCAAATAAGGATATCTCCAAAACGAGGCAAGTGCACGTGAAATAGCAACTTGTAAGCAAAATGTCGGACAGAAAGAAGATCTCATGCATTCAAATTTTCAGATGGATATAAGTCTACCATGGATTGATGCAGCGTTTACTTAGCACCTCAAGGTTTACCTAAATATATTTATCTTTCACCCCCGTTAATTTTCCCAACCACTTACAACGGAATTAGGACAAAAAACCGCCCGGTGTGGGACCGATTCGTAACCCTCGCTGAGGGCAAAAGCGGACTGAGGGTTCCGTTATCGTATCTAGACCTATGTATGTACTGAAATCATGTAATATTATAACTTGTGTAGATCTGCGGTGAAGTTTCCGTCATCTTTAGTAAAAAAGTTGCGCCGAATAGATGTGGAAACCCGTTTGAAAGGATATAAATATTTTGAAATTGAAATAGATTTTTTTAATAAAATTGGTGTCCTGATTGATGGGGATTTTAAATTTGGTGTACTCTACTTGTTTGTGTTCGTTTCCTTGGCGGTGATACAGGCAATCTATATCGAAATGGTTTTTTGTAAAGAGTCAATGTCAGTCCCCTTTTCCTCTTTCCCTTGAATCCTGGCATCTCCTGAAAGTGGACAGAGAATAGTTTATTTTGATTAGAGTATTTATCAGTTTTGTGTTTAAAAGTGTCAATTTATCAATTTTGCAGAAAACAATTACCAAAACTAGCAAATCTCCTCATGCATTCGCAATGTGCTTTATCAGAACCGATCTCCTCAAGCAGATTACATTTAGACTCCCATGATGAAAACATATTGAAAATTTAACTTGCATCTTTGTCAAGAACAACTTAGAAATGTAAGAGTGTCACAATTTTCGTCATGTTTTTCGTGGGACGATTGATTTTGCGAGAGTTACACTTCATATACAAGAATAAACTATACATGTTTCTAATCGTGAAAGCATTCGCCACAGCATAGCATTCTCTGATTTTGCAATATTCGAGCAATAAAAAAGAAAATTTCAATTTTTGACATGTACATACCTTGCGAAGCGTCTTCGTGAAATCTCCTCCACCAAAACCGGAAGTTATCCTCACGAATTTCTTTGCAGAACCAACTGTTCTGCTTGTGCCGATTACCAGCCGTGTAAAAATTATTTAGTAAAGTTTGTAATCCGTCAGAAGTCTCTGACATTAGAACAGTGTCATCTGCGTATAAAAGGGCGAAAATTTTTAAATATATTTCCAATTGTGCTTCTAGTTCGCTAGAAATACTTTCTAAACCTGTAATATTCTTGTCTTCCATAAACTGTTCAAGGTCATTTAAAAATACTGCAAATAAGAAAGGGGACAAGTTTCCACCTTGTCTAACGCCCACTTCACTTGAAAAGAAATCTGACTTGTTATAAACAATACATGATTTAATACTATTATACATATTTACTATGAAATTATACATTTTTCCATTTATTTTATTTAATAACAACTTATACCACAATGCTACCCTCCAAATATTGTCGAATGCTTTTTCGAAGTCTACGAATGCGCAGTACATTTTTTTTTTTTTTTTTTTTTTATCTCAAAAAAGGCATGAATACTATATATACAATCTAAAGTAGAATAGCCTTTACGGAAACCACATTGATTTTCATTCAACAATAAGAAACTTTCTGAATAAGTATTTAATCTATTATTTAAGATTGCAGTGAACAGTTTACCCAAACAGCTGAGAATTGTTATCGGTCGAAAATTTTTGGGGTCATTTTTGTTACCTTTATTTTTATAAAAAGGTTTTATAGTTCCTAATAACCAGCTTTCCGGAATAATCCCGGTGTCAAAAATTACATTAAAAAGCTTTTCGTAAATATCAACAAACTGGTTACTAGTAGTTTTCATATATTCATTGATAACTTGGTCATCGCCAAAGGCTTTATTGTTTTTAAGGTTTTTTATCCCTTTAAAGATTTCATCTTTCCTAATGGGAGAATTTATATTTTCATTTAATTCGGCTGTGATTGTTGGAACAAAGTTCAATGTACAGAAAGGTGATAAAATATGTTTATAGAAGCAAGGGTGTTATACTTTAATTGAAAAATGTTTATACAACACTTAGAAGCGTGTCACCGTCAGTGTATGGTTTGGAAGTAAATTTGATTTCTATAACCGGAAGTTGTTAAAAATCTATTCACATATAAACATTTCTGTCGTGTTTACGCATGCATTCACAATCAAATAATTCACAACATGTTCACGTGGATTATAACCCATTACAAGGAAGGCTTGCACTTATTTCTTCATTAATGTTCAGAAAGTCGAGGTCACTGGAGGACATCATTTTCCAATATATCGATGGATTCTTAATTTCTACAATTTCTCTTTTCTGTCGAAAATCAAGCAAATTTCTTTTACATTTAGGCGTCGACATTTTCAACACAAATGAAAGAACACACAAACAAATTTATTAAGCTTTATACAACAATGTATTAGAAAAAAAAACAAAGCATAAAATCAAGTAGGTTACAGAACAGATCTGAAATTCATAATGAGTTATTCAGTCGAAATAGCATAAATCGGAAATCTCCATCTTCGCGCAAAGGGTTATGGGTATCCTACATCAATCGCTGTTACCGCTGCTACACCATTGGTTAATGCCATGAGAGATATCTCTCATCTCTCATCGAGGATAAGCCACGCCCTCAAACCCTGTCGTTTACAAACATCACGGACAGACGACAAAGTAGTCCCTTCAAATGATGTAAGTTTGTAGTTCCACAGTAAAGGGGAGGAGCGTATTATTTGACATACTTCAGAGATTATAGCTGCGTGTAGTTATACGGAACCAGTCATATTGTCTGAGCCGGAGAGTGAAAATTCCCTTTCTAGTAGTAATAAGATAACTCGAATGTTCGGTGATTTCTAATCAACATTACTACTCCATTCTGCAAGGCGATATTCGATTGTATATTTTTTTATTTTTTTTCAAACACTTCTAGCACTGCTTTAGAATCTTTCTTTAAATGTATTTTTAACACTGCTTCACATTGAAAGATAGATTCGATTCCACTGCAATCGGTTTATGTGATATATACTGAAAATGTTGGGGGGTTTTGTGTAGTCTTTTTTTTTCTTTGTTTGTTTGTTTTTTTGTTTTTTTCATTTCGGATGACCTATTCGGTTTTCTCTAACTTTTACATGGGTATATTAATAGATACGAACTATTTATACAGTTGTTTCATCCAGTATCATAAATACATTATTTTATATTTTACAGGACTCTTAGAAGAAATCAGATTAGCTTATTGTCTTGGGAAGTCATTGATGGTTTACATCTGTTCCAGTTGTAAGTAATCTTAATGATTAATGTATCTTATTACTACCGAAGGGGCCGTCACCACTAACGTTGTGAGTTCGAATCCCGCTCAGGCGAGGTGTGCTCGGTACAACATTATGCAATAAAATTTGTCAGTGACTTGCGGCAGGTCAGTGGTTTTCACCGGGTACTCCGGTTTCCTCCTACAATATCACTGACCGCCAAGATATAACTGATATATGATTGAAAGTGGCGTTAAACACCATAATCCTAACCCTATTACTACTGACTCATTGACAGGGTGATTGTCTACTAGTTTGCCTGATATAGCCCAGTGCTGCATCAGAGGAAAAATCAACGTTTAAACCCCTTAAGTGAGATATTGATATGTAACTGATGTTTTACAGATTTTAGAGTCTGATACAACTTTTTACCACACAGACAATAATTACACCCCGCAGATAGGACTTAAATAAAATTCAACAATGTTATCTCTGACATAACAATCAGTGGTGATTTTGCTCTTGCAATTCGTTAAAGGCTTAAAATTCACAATATAGAATTTTGCACACAACAAGCAACTCATGAACACTTCTGGTTATTTTATATCTGTTCAGGTGTAATGCCACAAAGTCCGGGAATCTGTTAAAAGTAGTACGTAAAATACAAAATGAATCCTTGCATTGTTAGATAGAAAGAGAAACCCTAGTAGATATTGTTAGATAAAAAGAGAAACCCTAGTAGATATTGTTAGATAAAAAGAGAAACCCTAGTAGATATTGTTAGATAAAAAGAGAAACCCTAGTAGATATTGTTAGATAAAAAGAGAAACCCTAGTAGATATTGTTAGATAAAAAGAGAAACCCTAGTAGATATTGTTAGATAGAAAGAGAAACCCTAGTAGATATTGTTAGATAAAAAGAGAAACCCTAGTAGATATTGTTAGATAGAAAGAGAAACCCTAGTAGATATTGTTAGATAAAAAGAGAAACCCTAGTAGATATTGTTAGATAGAAAGAGAAACCCTAGTAGATATTGTTAGATAAAAAGAGAAACCCTAGTAGATATTGTTAGATAGAAAGAGAAACCCTAGTAGATATTGTTAGATAAAAAGAGAAACCCTAGTAGATATTGCAAAATACTGAATGTCAACAGAACCCTCCATATTTAAGGATGATCATGAGTCCATATTTGATGACCTTGTGGTCGTCAATAAAATTTGCTTGCATTGGAAAGTAACCACCTGAATTTGTGTGAAAGCAAAGGGATATTTGAGGGTTGACAACTTCAAGTAGACGATTTTTTTCTTATATGCCATTAAATGTATGTTGGTTTACGGCGGTAGGTTTCCAATTAGGCACCACTTCCAAGCTTCATGTAATACATGCATAGAAGCTCAAAAAGGTATTATTAACATAGAGTGTTATGGGGGGGTACTTGTGGTATTATTCCTTCAGTGCTGAATGTTAAACTATATATTACCCGAATAATCCAGTCATTACATCCCAATGAGAATATATTACATGTACATTTGTACAATGTTAAGAATATATTACATGTACATTTGTACAATGTTAAGAATATATTACATGTACATTTGTACAATGTTAAGAATATATTACATGTACATTTGTACAATGTTAAGAATATATTACATGTACATTTGTACAATTTTAAGAATATATTACATGTACATTTGTACAATGTTAAGAATATATTACATGTACATTTGTACAATGTTAAGAATATATTACATGTACATTTGTACAATGTTAAGCGTTTAAGTATTTTTTGTAAGAGATTACAATACTAACATTTTCACGTGTTTTTCCGCTATTTTACTGGTGGTTTTATTTCGATGCTTTAATCCTTCCTTCGTGTAATTTATTATGTCTTTTGCTTGTGGGGAATTATTTTTTGTTAAAGATTCTTCATCACAATGAGAATATATTACAGTGTTAAGCGTTTAAGTATCGTTTGTAAACAGATTATAAAAAAATAACATTTTCTCCTGTTTTCCTATATTTTACTGGTGTTTTTCCATATTCGATGCTTTAATCATCCCATCGTGTAATTTATTATGTCTTTTGCTTGTGGGGAATTATTTTTTGTTAAAGATTCTTCATCACAATGAAAATATATTACAGTGTTAAGCGTTTAAGTATCGTTTGTAAACAGATTACAGAAATGACATTTGTTCGATGCTTTAACCCTCCATTATGTTTCATATACCTGTCAACTGGAACTTAAAGTACTTGTTTTACAAAATAAGCGTTGTTTCTGCAGATTATTTTCTTTGTTAGAATATTTTCAAGAAAAGATTAAAGATAATCAGAAGCCGTACATCAAAATACCGGCAATACAATTACCAAAAGAAAAAGGACAGACGGACAAACAATGATCTACAAAACACCACACAGAAAACTAATGATTGAGGAACACGAAACATACAAAAAAAACAAGCGTGAACTTTGAGCCAATTTTCATTACTTTTTAATTATTAGCTAACATACCAGCCTACGTCAATCTAATGATCGAATATACCAATATTAATTTATTTTAAGTACCAAGTACACATTTCTATGTAATTCTATATTAAAGAGTCCATATAACAATAATAAGAAAGATCATTTATACTTATAAAAGTATTTTCTAATTTCCCTTTTACGGTAGTTTACACTGAATTTACGTTGGTATTAGTTTTTAAAAAAAATAAATAATAACAAATTTAAAAGAAAGAAAGCAAAAAAGGAAAGATAAACAAAGGTCATCCATACTTCCTTCATATCACTCTAAATCCTACAGACAAAGACAGACAGTAGTAAAGAGTACCTCCCGAGTGTAGGCTGGGGGAACGTTTTACACTCGTTTTAGAGTATGAGACTCGTCATTGAAGACTTTGTTCAGTCTCCGAGGTGTAGAACATCAACAATGGTGCTTTTACTTTATTTTAATTTGTGCCTGAGTATAATAAAAGTTTGAGTAATCTCTTATGTTCGTTTACTTCCAAATCCCTTCTTACTGGAATGTATATCTTTTCCATTGTTTATCGTTAAATTTTTATTCAAAGATCGTGTAAAAATTATACCTCTTTGGTACAGATTCACAGTACTGAACACTGAAAGTTTCCTTTGTTTATTGCGAGTTAAATTCGTGATCCGTATATACAATACAAACAACAATTTTAAAAAAGTGACACCAGATACTCCACAAAAACAAAACATAATTATAGTGTACAGACAAACAACACTAACATACTTCTGTATTCTTTAACGTTTATATATAGTGACACCAGATACTCCACAAAAACAAAACATAATTATAGTGTACAGACAAACAACACTAACATACTTCTGTATTCTATAACGTTTATATATAGTGACACCAGATACTCCACAAAAACAAAACATAATTATAGTGTACAGACAAACAACACTAACGTACTTCTGTATTCTTTAACGTTTATATATAGTGACGCCAGATACTCCACAAAAACAAAACATAATTATAGTGTACAGACAAACAACACTAACGTACTTCTGTATTCTATAACGTTTATATATAGTGACGCCAGATACTCCACAAAAACAAAACATAATTATAGTGTACAGACAAACAACACTAACGTACTTCTGTATTCTTTAACGTTTATATATAGTGACGCCAGATACTCCACAAAAACAAAACATCATTATAGTGTACAGACAAACAACACTAACGTACTTCTGTATTCAATAACGTTTATATATAGTGACACCAGATACTCCACAAAAACAAAACATAATTATAGTGTACAGACAAACAACACTAACGTACTTCTGTATTCTATAACGTTTATATATAGTGACACCAGATACTCCACAAAAACAAAACATAATTATAGTGTACAGACAAACAACACTAACGTACTTCTGTATTCTTTAACGTTTATATATAGTGACACCAGATACTCCACAAAAACAAAAACATAATTATAGTGTACAGACAAACAACACTAAAGTTCTTCTGTATTCTTTAACGTTTATATATAGTGACGCCAGATACTCCACAAAAACAAAACATAATTATAGTGTACAGACAAACAACATTAACATACTTCTGTATTCTTTAACGTTTATATATAGTGACACCAGATACTCCACAAAAACAAAACATAATTATAGTGTACAGACAAACAACACTAACGTACTTCTGTATTCTATAACGTTTATATATAGTGACGCCAGATACTCCACAAAAACAAAACATAATTATAGTGTACAGACAAACAACATTAACATACTTCTGCATTCTTTAACGTTTATATATAGTGACACCAGATACTCCACAAAAACAAAACATAATTATAGTGTACAGACAAACAACACTAACATACTTCTGTATTCTTTAACGTTTATATATAGTGACACCAGATACTCCACAAAAACAAAACAAAATTATAGTGTACAGACAAACAACACTAAAATACTTCTGTATTCTTTCACGTTTATATATAGTGACACCAGATACTCCACAAAAACAAAACAAAATTATAGTGTACAGACAAATAACACTAACATACTTCTGTGTTCTTTAACGTTTATATATAGTGACACCAGATACTCCACAAAAACAAAACATAATTATAGTGTACAGACAAACAACACTAACGTACTTCTGTATTCTTTAACGTTTATATATAGTGACACCAGATACATCACAAAAACAAAACATAATTATAGTGTACAGACAAACAACACTAACATACTTCTGTATTCTTTAACGTTTATATATAGTGACGCCAGATACTCCACAAAAACAAAACAAAATTATAGTGTACAGACAAACAACACTAAAATACTTCTGTATTCTTTAATGTTTATATATAGTGACACCAGATACTCCACAAAAACAAAACAAAATTATAGTGTACAGACAAACAACACTAACATACTTCTGTGTTCCTTAACATTTATATATAGTGACACCAGATACTCCACAAAAACAAAACAAAATTATAGTGTACATACAAACAACACTAACGTACTTCTGTATTCTATAATGTTAATATATAGTGACACCAGATACTCCACAAAAACAAAACATAATTATAGTGTACAGACAAACAACACTAACATACTTCTGTAATCTGTAACGTTTATATATAGTGACACCAGATACTCCACCAAAACAAAACAAATTTATAGTGTACAGACAAACAACATTAACATACTTATGTATACTTTAACGTTTATATATAGTGACGCCAGATACTCCACAAAAACAAAACATAATTATAGTGTACAGACAAACAACACTAACATACTTCTGTAATCTGTAACGTTTATATATAGTGACGCCAGATACTCCACAAAAACAAAACATAATTATAGTGTACAGACAAACAACACTAACATACTTCTGTATTCTATAACGTTTATATATAGTGAAACCAGATACTCCACAAAAACAAAACATAATTATAGTGTACAGACAAACAACACTAACGTACTTCTGTATTCTTTAACGTTTATATATAGTGACGCCAGATACTCCACAAAAACAAAACATCATTATAGTGTACAGACAAACAACACTAACGTACTTCTGTATTCAATAACGTTTATATATAGTGACACCAGATACTCCACAAAAACAAAACATAATTATAGTGTACAGACAAACAACACTAACGTACTTCTGTATTCTATAACGTTTATATATAGTGACACCAGATACTCCACAAAAACAAAACATAATTATAGTGTACAGACAAACAACACTAACGTACTTCTGTATTCTTTAACGTTTATATATAGTGACACCAGATACTCCACAAAAACAAAAACATAATTATAGTGTACAGACAAACAACACTAAAGTTCTTCTGTATTCTTTAACGTTTATATATAGTGACGCCAGATACTCCACAAAAACAAAACATAATTATAGTGTACAGACAAACAACATTAACATACTTCTGTATTCTTTAACGTTTATATATAGTGACACCAGATACTCCACAAAAACAAAACATAATTATAGTGTACAGACAAACAACACTAACGTACTTCTGTATTCTATAACGTTTATATATAGTGACGCCAGATACTCCACAAAAACAAAACATAATTATTGTGTACAGACAAACAACATTAACATACTTCTGCATTCTTTAACGTTTATATATAGTGACACCAGATACTCCACAAAAACAAAACATAATTATAGTGTACAGACAAACAACACTAACATACTTCTGTATTCTTTAACGTTTATATATAGTGACACCAGATACTCCACAAAAACAAAACAAAATTATAGTGTACAGACAAACAACACTAAAATACTTCTGTATTCTTTCACGTTTATATATAGTGACACCAGATACTCCACAAAAACAAAACAAAATTATAGTGTACAGACAAATAACACTAACATACTTCTGTGTTCTTTAACGTTTATATATAGTGACACCAGATACTCCACAAAAACAAAACATAATTATAGTGTACAGACAAACAACACTAACGTACTTCTGTATTCTTTAACGTTTATATATAGTGACACCAGATACACCACAAAAACAAAACATAATTATAGTGTACAGACAAACAACACTAACATACTTCTGTATTCTTTAACGTTTATATATAGTGACGCCAGATACTCCACAAAAACAAAACAAAATTATAGTGTACAGACAAACAACACTAAAATACTTCTGTATTCTTTAATGTTTATATATAGTGACACCAGATACTCCACAAAAACAAAACAAAATTATAGTGTACAGACAAACAACACTAACATACTTCTGTGTTCCTTAACATTTATATATAGTGACACCAGATACTCCACAAAAACAAAACATAATTATAGTGTACAGACAAACAACACTAACATACTTCTGTAATCTGTAACGTTTATATATAGTGACACCAGATACTCCACCAAAACAAAACAAATTTATAGTGTACAGACAAACAACATTAACATACTTATGTATACTTTAACGTTTATATATAGTGACGCCAGATACTCCACAAAAACAAAACATAATTATAGTGTACAGACAAACAACACTAACATACTTCTGTAATCTGTAACGTTTATATATAGTGACGCCAGATACTCCACAAAAACAAAACATAATTATAGTGTACAGACAAACAACACTAACATACTTCTGTATTCTATAACGTTTATATATAGTGAAACCAGATACTCCACAAAAACAAAACATAATTATAGTGTACAGACAAACAACACTAACATACTTCTGTATTCTATAACGTTTATATATAGTGACACCAGATACTCCACAAAAACAAAACATAATTATAGTGTACAGACAAACAACACTAACGTACTTCTGTATTCTATAACGTTTATATATAGTGACACCAGATACTCCACAAAAACAAAACATAATTATAGTGTACAGACAAACAACACTAACGTACTTCTGTATTCTATAACGTTTATATATAGTGACACCAGATACTCCACAAAAACAAAACATAATTATAGTGTACAGACAAACAACACTAACGTACTTCTGTATTCTTTAACGTTTATATATAGTGACACCAGATACACCACAAAAACAAAACATAATTATAGTGTACAGACAAACAACATTAACATACTTCTGTATTCTATAACGTTTATATATAGTGAAACCAGATACTCCACAAAAACAAAACATAATTATAGTGTACAGACAAACAACACTAACGTACTTCTGTATTCTTTAACGTTTATATATAGTGACACCAGATACTCCACAAAAACAAAACATAATTATAGTGTACAGACAAACAACACTAACATACTTCTGTATTCTTTAACGTTTATATATAGTGACACCAGATACTCCACAAAAACAAAACATAATTATAGTGTACAGACAAACAACACTAACATACTTCTGTATTCTTTAACGTTTATATATAGTGACACCAGATACTCCACAAAAACAAAACAAAATTATAGTGTACAGACAAACAACACTAACATACTTCTGTATTCTTTAACGTTTATATATAGTGACACCAGATACTCCACAAAAACAAAACAAAATTATAGTGTACAGACAAACAACACTAACATACTTCTGTATTCTTTAACGTTTATATATAGTGACACCAGATACTCCACAAAAACAAAACAAAATTATAGTGTACAGACAAACAACATTAACATACTTCTGTATTCTATAACGTTTATATATAGTGACACCAGATACTCCACAAAAACAAAACAAAATTATAGTGTACAGACAAACAACACTAACATACTTCTGTATTCTTTAACGTTTATATATAGTGACACCAGATACTCCACAAAAACAAAACAAAATTATAGTGTACAGACAAATAACACTAACATACTTCTGTGTTCTTTAACGTTTATATATAGTGACACCAGATACTCCACAAAAACAAAACATAATTATAGTGTACAGACAAACAACACTAACATACTTCTGTGTTCTTTAGCGTTTATATATAGTGACGCCAGATACTCCACAAAAACAAAACATAATTATAGTGTACAGACAAACAACACTAACATACTTCTGTATTCTATAACGTTTATATATAGTGACACCAGATACTCCACAAAAACAAAACATAATTATAGTGTACAGACATACAACACTAACATACTTCTGTATTCTTTAACGTTTATATATAGTGACGCCAGATACTCCACAAAAACAAAACAAAATTATAGTGTACAGACAAACAACACTAAAATACTTCTGTATTCTTTAATGTTTATATATAGTGACACCAGATACTCTACAAAAACAAAACAAAATTATAGTGTACAGACAAACAACACTAACATACTTCTGTGTTCTTTAACATTTATATATAGTGACACCAGATACTCCACAAAAACAAAACATAATTATAGTGTACATACAAACAACACTAACATACTTCTGTATTCTATAATGTTAATATATAGTGACACCAGATACTCCACAAAAACAAAACATAATTATAGTGTACAGACAAACAACACTAACATACTTCTGTAATCTGTAACGTTTATATATAGTGACACCAGATACTCCACCAAAACAAAACAAATTTATAGTGTACAGACAAACAACATTAACATACTTATGTATACTTTAACGTTTATATATAGTGACGCCAGATACTCCACAAAAACAAAACATAATTATAGTGTACAGACAAACAACACTAACATACTTCTGTAATCTGTAACGTTTATATATAGTGACGCCAGATACTCCACAAAAACAAAACATAATTATAGTGTACAGACAAACAACACTAACATACTTCTGTATTCTATAACGTTTATATATAGTGAAACCAGATACTCCACAAAAACAAAACATAATTATAGTGTACAGACAAACAACACTAACATACTTCTGTATTCTATAACGTTTATATATAGTGACACCAGATACTCCACAAAAACAAAACATAATTATAGTGTACAGACAAACAACACTAACGTACTTCTGTATTCTATAACGTTTATATATAGTGACACCAGATACTCCACAAAAACAAAACATAATTATAGTGTACAGACAAACAACACTAACGTACTTCTGTATTCTATAACGTTTATATATAGTGACACCAGATACTCCACAAAAACAAAACATAATTATAGTGTACAGACAAACAACACTAACGTACTTCTGTATTCTTTAACGTTTATATATAGTGACACCAGATACACCACAAAAACAAAACATAATTATAGTGTACAGACAAACAACATTAACATACTTCTGTATTCTATAACGTTTATATATAGTGAAACCAGATACTCCACAAAAACAAAACATAATTATAGTGTACAGACAAACAACACTAACGTACTTCTGTATTCTTTAACGTTTATATATAGTGACACCAGATACTCCACAAAAACAAAACATAATTATAGTGTACAGACAAACAACACTAACATACTTCTGTATTCTTTAACGTTTATATATAGTGACACCAGATACTCCACAAAAACAAAACATAATTATAGTGTACAGACAAACAACACTAACATACTTCTGTATTCTTTAACGTTTATATATAGTGACACCAGATACTCCACAAAAACAAAACAAAATTATAGTGTACAGACAAACAACACTAACATACTTCTGTATTCTTTAACGTTTATATATAGTGACACCAGATACTCCACAAAAACAAAACAAAATTATAGTGTACAGACAAACAACATTAACATACTTCTGTATTCTATAACGTTTATATATAGTGACACCAGATACTCCACAAAAACAAAACATAATTATAGTGTACAGACAAACAACACTAACATACTTCTGTATTCTTTAACGTTTATATATAGTGACACCAGATATTCCACAAAAACAAAACAAAATTATAGTGTACAGACAAACAACACTAAAATACTTCTGTATTCTTTCACGTTTATATATAGTGACACCAGATACTCCACAAAAACAAAACAAAATTATAGTGTACAGACAAATAACACTAACATACTTCTGTGTTCTTTAACGTTTATATATAGTGACACCAGATACTCCACAAAAACAAAACATAATTATAGTGTACAGACAAACAACACTAACATACTTCTGTGTTCTTTAGCGTTTATATATAGTGACGCCAGATACTCCACAAAAACAAAACATAATAATAGTGTACAGACAAACAACACTAACATACTTCTGTATTCTATAACGTTTATATATAGTGAAACCAGATACTCCACAAAAACAAAACATAATTATAGTGTACAGACAAACAACACTAACATACTTCTGTATTCTTTAACGTTTATATATAGTGACGCCAGATACTCCACAAAAACAAAACAAAATTATAGTGTACAGACAAACAACACTAAAATACTTCTGTATTCTTTAATGTTTATATATAGTGACACCAGATACTCCACAAAAACAAAACAAAATTATAGTGTACAGACAAACAACACTAACATACTTCTGTGTTCTTTAACATTTATATATAGTGACACCAGATACTCCACAAAAACAAAACATAATTATAGTGTACATACAAACAACACTAACGTACTTCTGTATTCTATAATGTTAATATATAGTGACACCAGATACTCCACAAAAACAAAACATAATTATAGTGTACAGACAAACAACACTAACATACTTCTGTAATCTGTAACGTTTATATATAGTGACACCAGATACTCCACCAAAACAAAACAAATTTATAGTGTACAGACAAACAACATTAACATACTTATGCATACTTTAACGTTTATATATTGTGACGCCAGATACCCCACAAAAACAAAACATAATTATAGTGTACAGACAAACAACACTAACATACTTCTGTAATCTGTAACGTTTATATATAGTGACGCCAGATACTCCACAAAAACAAAACATAATTATAGTGTACAGACAAACAACACTAACATACTTCTGTATTCTATAACGTTTATATATAGTGAAACCAGATACTCCACAAAAACAAAACATAATTATAGTGTACAGACAAACAACACTAACATACTTCTGTATTCTATAACGTTTATATATAGTGACACCAGATACTCCACAAAAACAAAACATAATTATAGTGTACAGACAAACAACACTAACGTACTTCTGTATTCTATAACGTTTATATATAGTGACACCAGATACTCCACAAAAACAAAACATAATTATAGTGTACAGACAAACAACACTAACGTACTTCTGTATTCTATAACGTTTATATATAGTGACGCCAGATACTCCACAAAAACAAAACATAATTATAGTGTACAGACAAACAACATTAACATACTTCTGCATTCTTTAACGTTTATATATAGTGACACCAGATACTCCACAAAAACAAAACATAATTATAGTGTACAGACAAACAACACTAACATACTTCTGTATTCTATAACGTTTATATATAGTGACGCCAGATACTCCACAAAAACAAAACATAATTATAGTGTACAGACAAACAACACTAACGTACTTCTGTATTCTTTAACGTTTATATATAGTGACACCAGATACTCCACAAAAACAAAACATAATTATAGTGTACAGACAAACAACACTAACATACTTCTGTATTCTTTAACGTTTATATATAGTGACACCAGATACTCCACAAAAACAAAACATAATTATAGTGTACAGACAAACAACACTAACATACTTCTGTATTCTATAACGTTTATATATAGTGAAACCAGATACTCCACAAAAACAAAACATAATTATAGTGTACAGACAAACAACACTAACATACTTCTGTATTCTATAACGTTTATATATAGTGACACCAGATACTCCACAAAAACAAAACATAATTATAGTGTACAGACAAACAACACTAACGTACTTCTGTATTCTATAACGTTTATATATAGTGACACCAGATACTCCACAAAAACAAAACATAATTATAGTGTACAGACAAACAACACTAACGTACTTCTGTATTCTATAACGTTTATATATAGTGACACCAGATACTCCACAAAAACAAAACATAATTATAGTGTACAGACAAACAACACTAACGTACTTCTGTATTCTTTAACGTTTATATATAGTGACACCAGATACACCACAAAAACAAAACATAATTATAGTGTACAGACAAACAACATTAACATACTTCTGTATTCTATAACGTTTATATATAGTGAAACCAGATACTCCACAAAAACAAAACATAATTATAGTGTACAGACAAACAACACTAACGTACTTCTGTATTCTTTAACGTTTATATATAGTGACACCAGATACTCCACAAAAACAAAACATAATTATAGTGTACAGACAAACAACACTAACATACTTCTGTATTCTTTAACGTTTATATATAGTGACACCAGATACTCCACAAAAACAAAACATAATTATAGTGTACAGACAAACAACACTAACATACTTCTGTATTCTTTAACGTTTATATATAGTGACACCAGATACTCCACAAAAACAAAACAAAATTATAGTGTACAGACAAACAACACTAACATACTTCTGTATTCTTTAACGTTTATATATAGTGACACCAGATACTCCACAAAAACAAAACAAAATTATAGTGTACAGACAAACAACACTAACATACTTCTGTATTCTTTAACGTTTATATATAGTGACACCAGATACTCCACAAAAACAAAACAAAATTATAGTGTACAGACAAACAACATTAACATACTTCTGTATTCTATAACGTTTATATATAGTGACACCAGATACTCCACAAAAACAAAACAAAATTATAGTGTACAGACAAACAACACTAACATACTTCTGTATTCTTTAACGTTTATATATAGTGACACCAGATACTCCACAAAAACAAAACAAAATTATAGTGTACAGACAAATAACACTAACATACTTCTGTGTTCTTTAACGTTTATATATAGTGACACCAGATACTCCACAAAAACAAAACATAATTATAGTGTACAGACAAACAACACTAACATACTTCTGTGTTCTTTAGCGTTTATATATAGTGACGCCAGATACTCCACAAAAACAAAACATAATTATAGTGTACAGACAAACAACACTAACATACTTCTGTATTCTATAACGTTTATATATAGTGACACCAGATACTCCACAAAAACAAAACATAATTATAGTGTACAGACATACAACACTAACATACTTCTGTATTCTTTAACGTTTATATATAGTGACGCCAGATACTCCACAAAAACAAAACAAAATTATAGTGTACAGACAAACAACACTAAAATACTTCTGTATTCTTTAATGTTTATATATAGTGACACCAGATACTCTACAAAAACAAAACAAAATTATAGTGTACAGACAAACAACACTAACATACTTCTGTGTTCTTTAACATTTATATATAGTGACACCAGATACTCCACAAAAACAAAACATAATTATAGTGTACATACAAACAACACTAACATACTTCTGTATTCTATAATGTTAATATATAGTGACACCAGATACTCCACAAAAACAAAACATAATTATAGTGTACAGACAAACAACACTAACATACTTCTGTAATCTGTAACGTTTATATATAGTGACACCAGATACTCCACCAAAACAAAACAAATTTATAGTGTACAGACAAACAACATTAACATACTTATGTATACTTTAACGTTTATATATAGTGACGCCAGATACTCCACAAAAACAAAACATAATTATAGTGTACAGACAAACAACACTAACATACTTCTGTAATCTGTAACGTTTATATATAGTGACGCCAGATACTCCACAAAAACAAAACATAATTATAGTGTACAGACAAACAACACTAACATACTTCTGTATTCTATAACGTTTATATATAGTGAAACCAGATACTCCACAAAAACAAAACATAATTATAGTGTACAGACAAACAACACTAACATACTTCTGTATTCTATAACGTTTATATATAGTGACACCAGATACTCCACAAAAACAAAACATAATTATAGTGTACAGACAAACAACACTAACGTACTTCTGTATTCTATAACGTTTATATATAGTGACACCAGATACTCCACAAAAACAAAACATAATTATAGTGTACAGACAAACAACACTAACGTACTTCTGTATTCTATAACGTTTATATATAGTGACACCAGATACTCCACAAAAACAAAACATAATTATAGTGTACAGACAAACAACACTAACGTACTTCTGTATTCTTTAACGTTTATATATAGTGACACCAGATACACCACAAAAACAAAACATAATTATAGTGTACAGACAAACAACATTAACATACTTCTGTATTCTATAACGTTTATATATAGTGAAACCAGATACTCCACAAAAACAAAACATAATTATAGTGTACAGACAAACAACACTAACGTACTTCTGTATTCTTTAACGTTTATATATAGTGACACCAGATACTCCACAAAAACAAAACATAATTATAGTGTACAGACAAACAACACTAACATACTTCTGTATTCTTTAACGTTTATATATAGTGACACCAGATACTCCACAAAAACAAAACATAATTATAGTGTACAGACAAACAACACTAACATACTTCTGTATTCTTTAACGTTTATATATAGTGACACCAGATACTCCACAAAAACAAAACAAAATTATAGTGTACAGACAAACAACACTAACATACTTCTGTATTCTTTAACGTTTATATATAGTGACACCAGATACTCCACAAAAACAAAACAAAATTATAGTGTACAGACAAACAACATTAACATACTTCTGTATTCTATAACGTTTATATATAGTGACACCAGATACTCCACAAAAACAAAACATAATTATAGTGTACAGACAAACAACACTAACATACTTCTGTATTCTTTAACGTTTATATATAGTGACACCAGATATTCCACAAAAACAAAACAAAATTATAGTGTACAGACAAACAACACTAAAATACTTCTGTATTCTTTCACGTTTATATATAGTGACACCAGATACTCCACAAAAACAAAACAAAATTATAGTGTACAGACAAATAACACTAACATACTTCTGTGTTCTTTAACGTTTATATATAGTGACACCAGATACTCCACAAAAACAAAACATAATTATAGTGTACAGACAAACAACACTAACATACTTCTGTGTTCTTTAGCGTTTATATATAGTGACGCCAGATACTCCACAAAAACAAAACATAATAATAGTGTACAGACAAACAACACTAACATACTTCTGTATTCTATAACGTTTATATATAGTGAAACCAGATACTCCACAAAAACAAAACATAATTATAGTGTACAGACAAACAACACTAACATACTTCTGTATTCTTTAACGTTTATATATAGTGACGCCAGATACTCCACAAAAACAAAACAAAATTATAGTGTACAGACAAACAACACTAAAATACTTCTGTATTCTTTAATGTTTATATATAGTGACACCAGATACTCCACAAAAACAAAACAAAATTATAGTGTACAGACAAACAACACTAACATACTTCTGTGTTCTTTAACATTTATATATAGTGACACCAGATACTCCACAAAAACAAAACATAATTATAGTGTACATACAAACAACACTAACGTACTTCTGTATTCTATAATGTTAATATATAGTGACACCAGATACTCCACAAAAACAAAACATAATTATAGTGTACAGACAAACAACACTAACATACTTCTGTAATCTGTAACGTTTATATATAGTGACACCAGATACTCCACCAAAACAAAACAAATTTATAGTGTACAGACAAACAACATTAACATACTTATGCATACTTTAACGTTTATATATTGTGACGCCAGATACCCCACAAAAACAAAACATAATTATAGTGTACAGACAAACAACACTAACATACTTCTGTAATCTGTAACGTTTATATATAGTGACGCCAGATACTCCACAAAAACAAAACATAATTATAGTGTACAGACAAACAACACTAACATACTTCTGTATTCTATAACGTTTATATATAGTGAAACCAGATACTCCACAAAAACAAAACATAATTATAGTGTACAGACAAACAACACTAACATACTTCTGTATTCTATAACGTTTATATATAGTGACACCAGATACTCCACAAAAACAAAACATAATTATAGTGTACAGACAAACAACACTAACGTACTTCTGTATTCTATAACGTTTATATATAGTGACACCAGATACTCCACAAAAACAAAACATAATTATAGTGTACAGACAAACAACACTAACGTACTTCTGTATTCTATAACGTTTATATATAGTGACGCCAGATACTCCACAAAAACAAAACATAATTATAGTGTACAGACAAACAACATTAACATACTTCTGCATTCTTTAACGTTTATATATAGTGACACCAGATACTCCACAAAAACAAAACATAATTATAGTGTACAGACAAACAACACTAACATACTTCTGTATTCTATAACGTTTATATATAGTGACGCCAGATACTCCACAAAAACAAAACATAATTATAGTGTACAGACAAACAACACTAACGTACTTCTGTATTCTTTAACGTTTATATATAGTGACACCAGATACTCCACAAAAACAAAACATAATTATAGTGTACAGACAAACAACACTAACATACTTCTGTATTCTTTAACGTTTATATATAGTGACACCAGATACTCCACAAAAACAAAACATAATTATAGTGTACAGACAAACAACACTAACATACTTCTGTAATCTATAACGTTTATATATAGTGACACCAGATACTCCACAAAAACAAAACATAATTATAGTGTACAGAAAAACAACATTAACATACTTCTGTATTCTTTAACGTTTATATATAGTGACGCCAGATACTCCACAAAAACAAAACATAATTATAGTGTACAGACAAACAACACTAAGTACTTCTGTATTCTATAACGTTTATATATAGTGACACCAGATACTCCACAAAAACAAAACATAATTATAGTGTACAGAAAAACAACACTAACGTACTTCTGTATTTTATAACGTTTATATATAGTGACACCAGATACTCTACAAAAACAAAACATAATTATAGTGTACAGACAAACAACACTAACGTACTTCTGTAGTCTTTAACGTTTATATATAGTGACACCAGATACACCACAAAAACAAAACATAATTATAGTGTACAGACAAACAACACTAACATACTTCTGTATTCTTTAACGTTTATATATAGTGACACCAGATATTCCACAAAAACAAAACAAAATTATAGTGTACAGACAAACAACACTAAAATACTTCTGTATTCTTTCACGTTTATATATAGTGACACCAGATACTCCACAAAAACAAAACAAAATTATAGTGTACAGACAAATAACACTAACATACTTCTGTGTTCTTTAACGTTTATATATAGTGACACCAGATACTCCACAAAAACAAAACATAATTATAGTGTACAGACAAACAACACTAACATACTTCTGTGTTCTTTAGCGTTTATATATAGTGACGCCAGATACTCCACAAAAACAAAACATAATTATAGTGTACAGACAAACAACACTAACATACTTCTGTATTCTATAACGTTTATATATAGTGACACCAGATACTCCACAAAAACAAAACATAATTATAGTGTACAGACAAACAACACTAACATACTTCTGTATTCTTTAACGTTTATATATAGTGACGCCAGATACTCCACAAAAACAAAACAAAATTATAGTGTACAGACAAACAACACTAAAATACTTCTGTATTCTTTAATGTTTATATATAGTGACACCAGATACTCCACAAAAACAAAACAAAATTATAGTGTACAGACAAACAACACTAACATACTTCTGTGTTCCTTAACATTTATATATAGTGACACCAGATACTCCACAAAAACAAAACAAAATTATAGTGTACATACAAACAACACTAACGTACTTCTGTATTCTATAATGTTAATATATAGTGACACCAGATACTCCACAAAAACAAAACATAATTATAGTGTACAGACAAACAACACTAACATACTTCTGTAATCTGTAACGTTTATATATAGTGACACCAGATACTCCACCAAAACAAAACAAATTTATAGTGTACAGACAAACAACATTAACATACTTATGTATACTTTAACGTTTATATATAGTGACGCCAGATACTCCACAAAAACAAAACATAATTATAGTGTACAGACAAACAACACTAACATACTTCTGTAATCTGTAACGTTTATATATAGTGACGCCAGATACTCCACAAAAACAAAACATAATTATAGTGTACAGACAAACAACACTAACATACTTCTGTATTCTATAACGTTTATATATAGTGAAACCAGATACTCCACAAAAACAAAACATAATTATAGTGTACAGACAAACAACACTAACATACTTCTGTATTCTATAACGTTTATATATAGTGACACCAGATACTCCACAAAAACAAAACATAATTATAGTGTACAGACAAACAACACTAACGTACTTCTGTATTCTATAACGTTTATATATAGTGACACCAGATACTCCACAAAAACAAAACATAATTATAGTGTACAGACAAACAACACTAACGTACTTCTGTATTCTATAACGTTTATATATAGTGACACCAGATACTCCACAAAAACAAAACATAATTATAGTGTACAGACAAACAACACTAACGTACTTCTGTATTCTTTAACGTTTATATATAGTGACACCAGATACACCACAAAAACAAAACATAATTATAGTGTACAGAAAAACAACATTAACATACTTCTGTATTCTATAACGTTTATATATAGTGAAACCAGATACTCCACAAAAACAAAACATAATTATAGTGTACAGACAAACAACACTAACGTACTTCTGTATTCTTTAACGTTTATATATAGTGACACCAGATACTCCACAAAAACAAAACATAATTATAGTGTACAGACAAACAACACTAACATACTTCTGTATTCTTTAACGTTTATATATAGTGACACCAGATACTCCACAAAAACAAAACATAATTATAGTGTACAGACAAACAACACTAACATACTTCTGTATTCTTTAACGTTTATATATAGTGACACCAGATACTCCACAAAAACAAAACAAAATTATAGTGTACAGACAAACAACACTAACATACTTCTGTATTCTTTAACGTTTATATATAGTGACACCAGATACTCCACAAAAACAAAACAAAATTATAGTGTACAGACAAACAACACTAACATACTTCTGTATTCTTTAACGTTTATATATAGTGACACCAGATACTCCACAAAAACAAAACAAAATTATAGTGTACAGACAAATAACACTAACATACTTCTGTGTTCTTTAACGTTTATATATAGTGACACCAGATACTCCACAAAAACAAAACATAATTATAGTGTACAGACAAACAACACTAACATACTTCTGTGTTCTTTAGCGTTTATATATAGTGACGCCAGATACTCCACAAAAACAAAACATAATTATAGTGTACAGACAAACAACACTAACATACTTCTGTATTCTATAACGTTTATATATAGTGACACCAGATACTCCACAAAAACAAAACATAATTATAGTGTACAGACAAACAACACTAAAATACTTCTGTATTCTTTAATGTTTATATATAGTGACACCAGATACTCTACAAAAACAAAACAAAATTATAGTGTACAGACAAACAACACTAACATACTTCTGTGTTCTTTAACATTTATATATAGTGACACCAGATACTCCACAAAAACAAAACATAATTATAGTGTACATACAAACAACACTAACGTACTTCTGTATTCTATAATGTTAATATATAGTGACACCAGATACTCCACAAAAACAAAACATAATTATAGTGTACAGACAAACAACACTAACATACTTCTGTAATCTGTAACGTTTATATATAGTGACACCAGATACTCCACCAAAACAAAACAAATTTATAGTGTACAGACAAACAACATTAACATACTTATGTATACTTTAACGTTTATATATAGTGACGCCAGATACTCCACAAAAACAAAACATAATTATAGTGTACAGACAAACAACACTAACATACTTCTGTAATCTGTAACGTTTATATATAGTGACGCCAGATACTCCACAAAAACAAAACATAATTATAGTGTACAGACAAACAACACTAACATACTTCTGTATTCTATAACGTTTATATATAGTGAAACCAGATACTCCACAAAAACAAAACATAATTATAGTGTACAGACAAACAACACTAACATACTTCTGTATTCTATAACGTTTATATATAGTGACACCAGATACTCCACAAAAACAAAACATAATTATAGTGTACAGACAAACAACACTAACGTACTTCTGTATTCTATAACGTTTATATATAGTGACACCAGATACTCCACAAAAACAAAACATAATTATAGTGTACAGACAAACAACACTAACGTACTTCTGTATTCTATAACGTTTATATATAGTGACACCAGATACTCCACAAAAACAAAACATAATTATAGTGTACAGACAAACAACACTAACGTACTTCTGTATTCTTTAACGTTTATATATAGTGACACCAGATACACCACAAAAACAAAACATAATTATAGTGTACAGACAAACAACATTAACATACTTCTGTATTCTATAACTTTTATATATAGTGAAACCAGATACTCCACAAAAACAAAACATAATTATAGTGTACAGACAAACAACACTAACGTACTTCTGTATTCTTTAACGTTTATATATAGTGACACCAGATACTCCACAAAAACAAAACATAATTATAGTGTACAGACAAACAACACTAACATACTTCTGTATTCTTTAACGTTTATATATAGTGACACCAGATACTCCACAAAAACAAAACATAATTATAGTGTACAGACAAACAACACTAAAATACTTCTGTATTCTTTCACGTTTATATATAGTGACACCAGATACTCCACAAAAACAAAACATAATTATAGTGTACAGACAAACAACACTAACATACTTCTGTATTCTATAACGTTTATATATAGTGAAACCAGATACTCCACAAAAACAAAACATAATTATAGTGTACAGACAAACAACACTAACATACTTCTGTATTCTATAACGTTTATATATAGTGACACCAGATACTCCACAAAAACAAAACATAATTATAGTGTACAGACAAACAACACTAACGTACTTCTGTATTCTATAACGTTTATATATAGTGACACCAGATACTCCACAAAAACAAAACATAATTATAGTGTACAGACAAACAACACTAACGTACTTCTGTATTCTTTAACGTTTATATATAGTGACACCAGATACTCCACAAAAACAAAACATAATTATAGTGTACAGACAAACAACACTAACGTACTTCTGTATTCTTTAACGTTTATATATAGTGACACCAGATACACCACAAAAACAAAACATAATTATAGTGTACAGACAAACAACATTAACATACTTCTGTATTCTATAACGTTTATATATAGTGAAACCAGATACTCCACAAAAACAAAACATAATTATAGTGTACAGACAAACAACACTAACGTACTTCTGTATTCTTTAACGTTTATATATAGTGACACCAGATACTCCACAAAAACAAAACATAATTATAGTGTACAGACAAACAACACTAACATACTTCTGTATTCTTTAACGTTTATATATAATGACACCAGATACTCCACAAAAACAAAACATAATTATAGTGTACAGACAAACAACACTAACATACTTCTGTATTCTTTAACGTTTATATATAGTGACACCAGATACTCCACAAAAACAAAACAAAATTATAGTGTACAGACAAACAACACTAACATACTTCTGTATTCTTTAACGTTTATATATAGTGACACCAGATACTCCACAAAAACAAAACAAAATTATAGTGTACAGACAAACAACATTAACATACTTCTGTATTCTATAACGTTTATATATAGTGACACCAGATACTCCACAAAAACAAAACATAATTATAGTGTACAGACAAACAACACTAACATACTTCTGTATTCTTTAACGTTTATATATAGTGACACCAGATACTCCACAAAAACAAAACATAATTATAGTGTACAGACAAACAACATTAACGTACTTCTGTATTCTTTAACGTTTATACATAGTGACACCAGATACTCCACAAAAACAAAACATAATTATAGTGTACAGACAAACAACACTAACATACTTCTGTATTCTATAACATTTATATATAGTGACACCAGATACTCCACAAAAACAAAACAATTATAGTGTACAGACAAACAACACTAACATACTTCTGTGTTCTTTAACGTTTATATATAGTGAAACCAGATACTCCACAAAAACAAAACATAATTATAGTGTACAGACAAACAACACTAACATACTTCTGTATTCTTTAACGTTTATATATAGTGACGCCAGATACTCCACAAAAACAAAACAAAATTATAGTATACAGACAAACAACACTAAAATACTTCTGTATTCTTTAATGTTTATATATAGTGATACCAGAAACTCCACAACAACAAAACAAAATTATAGTGTACAGACAAACAACACTAACATACTTCTGTGTTCTTTAACATTTATATATAGTGACACCAGATACTCCACAAAAACCAAAACATAATTATAGTGTACAGACAAACAACACTAACATACTTCTGTAATCTGTAACGTTTATATATAGTGACACCAGATACTCCACCAAAACAAAACAAATTTATAGTGTACAGACAAACAACATTAACATACTTATGTATACTTTAACGTTTATATATAGTGACGCCAGATACTCCACAAAAACAAAACATAATTATAGTGTACAGACAAACAACATTAACGTACTTCTGTATTCTTTAACGTTTATATATAGTGACACCAGATACTCCACAAAAACAAAACATAATTATAGTGTACAGACAAACAACACTAACGTACTTCTGTATTCTTTAACGTTTATATATAGTGACACCAGATACTCCACAAAAACAAAACATAATTATAGTGTACAGACAAACAACACTAACATACTTCTGTATTCTTTAACGTTTATATATAGTGACACCAGATACTCCACAAAAACAAAACATAATTATAGTGTACAGACAAACAACACTAACGTACTTCTGTATTCTATTACGTTTATATATAGTGACACCAGATACTCCACAAAAACAAAACATAATTATAGTGTACAGACAAACAACACTAACGTACTTCTGTATTCTTTAACGTTTATATATAGTGACACCAGATACACCACAAAAACAAAACATAATTATAGTGTACAGACAAACAACATTAACATACTTCTGTATTCTATAACGTTTATATATAGTGAAACCAGATACTCCACAAAAACAAAACATAATTATAGTGTACAGACAAACAACACTAACGTACTTCTGTATTCTTTAACGTGTATATATAGTGACACCAGATACTCCACAAAAACAAAACATAATTATAGTGTACAGACAAACAACACTAACATACTTCTGTATTCTATAACGTTTATATATAGTGACACCAGATACTCCACAAAAACAAAACATAATTATAGTGTACAGACAAACAACACTAACATACTTCTGTATTCTTTAACGTTTATATATAGTGACACCAGATACTCCACAAAAACAAAACAAAATTATAGTGTACAGACAAACAACACTAACATACTTCTGTATTCTTTAACGTTTATATATAGTGACACCAGATACTCCACAAAAACAAAACAAAATTATAGTGTACAGACAAACAACACTAACATACTTCTGTATTCTTTAACGTTTATATATAGTGACACCAGATACTCCACAAAAACAAAACAAAATTATAGTGTACAGACAAACAACATTAACATACTTCTGTATTCTTTAACGTTTATATATAGTGACACCAGATACTCCACAAAAACAAAACATAATTATAGTGTACAGACAAACAACACTAACATACTTCTGTATTCTTTAACGTTTATATATAGTGACACCAGATACTCCACAAAAACAAAACATAATTATAGTGTACAGACAAACAACACTAACGTACTTCTGTATTCTTTAACGTTTATATATAGTGACACCAGATACTCCACAAAAACAAAACAAAATTATAGTGTACAGACAAACAACACTAACATACTTCTGTATTCTATAACGTTTATATATAGTGACACCAGATACTCCACAAAAACAAAACATAATTATAGTGTACAGACAAACAACACTAACATACTTCTGTATTCTTTAACGTTTATATATAGTGACACCAGATACTCCACAAAAACAAAACATAATTATAGTGTACAGACAAACAACACTAACATACTTCTGTATTCTATAACGTTTATATATAGTGACACCAGATACTCCACAAAAACAAAACATAATTATAGTGTACAGACAAACAACACTAACGTACTTCTGTATTCTTTAACGTTTATATATAGTGACACCAGATACTCCACAAAAACAAAACATAATTATAGTGTACAGACAAACAACATTAACGTACTTCTGTATTCTTTAATGTTTATATATAGTGACACCAGATACTCCACAAAAACAAAACAATTATAGTGTACAGACAAACAACACTAACATACTTCTGTATTCTATAACGTTTATATATAGTGACACCAGATACTCCACAAAAACAAAACATAATTATAGTGTACAGACAAACAACACTAACATACTTCTGTATTCTATAACGTTTATATATAGTGACACCAGATACTCCACAAAAACAAAACATAATTATAGTGTACAGACAAACAACACTAACGTACTTCTGTATTCTTTAACGTTTATATATAGTGACACCAGATACTCCACAAAATCAAAACATAATTATAGTGTACAGACAAACAACACTAACATACTTCTGTATTCTTTAACGTTTATATATAGTGACACCAGATACTCCACAAAAACAAAACATAATAATAGTGTACAGACAAACAACACTAACGTACTTCTGTATTCTTTAACGTTTATATATAGTGACACCAGATACTCCACAAAAACAAAACATAATTATAGTGTACAGACAAACAACATTAACGTACTTCTGTATTCTTTAACGTTTATATATAGTGACACCAGATACTCCACAAAAACAAAACATAATTATAGTGTACAGACAAACAACACTAACATACTTCTGTATTCTATAACGTTTATATATAGTGACACCAGATACTCCACAAAAACAAAACATAATTATAGTGTACAGACAAACAACATTAACGTACTTCTGTATTCTTTAACGTTTATATATAGTGACACCAGATACTCCACAAAAACAAAACATAATTATAGTGTACAGACAAACAACATTAACGTACTTCTGTATTCTTTAATGTTTATATATAGTGACACCAGATACTCCACAAAAACAAAACATAATTATAGTGTACAGACAAACAACATTAACGTACTTCTGTATTCTTTAACGTTTATATATAGTGACACCAGATACTCCACAAAAACAAAACATAATTATAGTGTACAGACAAACAACACTAACATACTTCTGTATTCTATAACGTTTATATATAGTGACACCAGATACTCCACAAAAACAAAACATAATTATAGTGTACAGACAAACAACACTAACATACTTCTGTATTCTATAACGTTTATATATAGTGACACCAGATACTCCACAAAAACAAAACATAATTATAGTGTACAGACAAACAACACTAACGTACTTCTGTATTCTTTAACGTTTATATATAGTGACGCCAGATACTCCACAAAAACAAAACATAATTATAGTGTACAGACAAACAACATTAACGTACTTCTGTATTCTTTAACGTTTATATATAGTGACGCCAGATACTCCACAAAAATAAAACATAATTATAGTGTACAGACAAACAACACTAACGTACTTCTGTATTCTTTAACGTTTATATATAGTGACACCAGATACTCCACAAAAACAAAACAAAATTTATAGTGTACAGACAAACCTGTTTTAGTGACCACCGCTATTAAGTTACAAACAAACCTGTTTTAGTGACCACCTCTATTAAGTTACAGACAAACCTGTTTTAGTGACCATCTCTATTAAGTTAGTCAAACCTGCTTTAGTGACCACCTCTATTAAGTTACAGTCAAACCTGCTTTAGTGACCACCTCTATTAAGTTACAGTCAAACCTGCTTTAGTGACCACCTCTATTAAGTTACAGTCAAACCTGCTTTAGTGACCATCTCTATTAAGTTACAGTCAAACCTGCTTTAGTGACCACCTCTATTAAGTTACAGTCAAACCTGCTTTAGTGACCACCTCTATTAAGCAATAAGGTATATTATGTGACCTTAATTTTAACTTCATTTTAATTAAACCTGTACATAACGACCATCTTTCTTATGTGACCTTATTTCAATGTTCCTTTGGAAAGTCACATAAGACAGGTTTTGACTGTAATTGATTTCATGAATCATATTGGGTGAATGGAAACTGATTATGTGGATGATTTATGTTGTTCTATATATTATACGTATATAAGTATGAAGCAACTAAAGTGACCATTTGAATGGTATCTGTGTATACTATAATATTATATTATTATGGATGGGAAAGTTCATAAGATATAAAAGCCCTGTACAAATATAAGGTTATGGTGTTTAACTTCAATTTTAACAATATTTCAGCTATTTCGTTGCGGTCAGTTTTATTGGTGGAGGAAACCGGAGTACCCGGAGAAAACCACTGACCTGCTTTAAGTCACTGACAAACTTTATCAGATACTGTTGTATCGAGTACACCTCGCCTGAGCGAGATACGAACTCACAACATCAGCGGTGATAGGCACTGTTTGCATAGGTAGTTGTAAATCCAACTACCATACGATCACGATGCCCCTGTACAAATACAAGCAGTATGTATATTGAATGAAAACAAATACTAGTAGTATACATCGTGATTAAAAGCAAATACTAGTAGTATACATCGTGATTAAAAACAAATACTAGTAGTATATATCGTGATTAAAAACAAATACTAGTAGTATACATCATGATTAAAAACAAATACTTGTAGTATATATCGTGATTAAAAACAAATACTAGTAGTATTCATCGTGATTAAAAACAAATACTAGTAGTATATATCGTGATTAAAAAACAAATACTAGTAGTATACATCATGATTAAAAAACAAATACTAGTAGTATACATCGTGATTAAAAGCAAATACTAGTAGTATGCATCGTGATTAAAAACAAATACTAGTAGTATATATCGTGATTAAAAACAAATACTAGTAGTATACATCATGATTAAAAACAAATACTTGTAGTATATATCGTGATTAAAAACAAATACTAGTAGTATACATCGTGATTAAAAACAAATACTAGTAGTATATATCGTGATTAAAAAACAAATACTAGTAGTATACATCATGATTAAAAAACAAATACTAGTAGTATACATCGTGATTAAAAACAAATACTAGTAGTATATATCGTGATTAAAAAACAAATACTTGTAGTATACATCGTGATTAAAAACAAATACTAGTAGTATACATCGTGATTAAAAACAAATATTTGTAGTATACATCATGATTAAAAACAAATACTAGTAGTATACATCATGATTAAAAACAAATACTTGTAGTATACATCATGATTAAAAACAAATACTAGTAGTATACATCGTGATCAAAAACAAATACTAGTAGTATACATCGTGATTAAAAACAAATACTAGTAGTATACATCGTGATTAAACACAAATACTAGTAGTATACATCGTGATTAAAAACGAATACTAGTAGTATACATCGTGATTAAAAACGAATACTAGTAGTATACATCGTGATTAAAAACAAATACTAGTAGTATACATCATGATTAAAAAACAAATACTAGTAGTATACATCGTGATTAAAAACAAATACTAGTAGTATACATCGTGATTAAAAACGAATACTATTAGTCTACATCGTGAATAAAAACAAATATTAGTAGTATACATCGTGATTAAAAACAAATACTAGTAGTATACATCGTGATTACAAACAAATACTAGTAGTATACATCGTGATTAAAAACAAATACTAGTAGTATATATCGTGATTAAAAACAAATACTAGTAGTATACATCATGATTAAAAACAAATACGTGTAGCATATATCGTGATTAAAAACAAATACTAGTAGTATACCTCATGATTAAAAACAAATACTAGTAGTATATATCGTGATTAAAAAACAAATACTAGTAGTATACATCATGATTAAAAAACAAATACTAGTAGTATACATCGTGATTAAAAACAAATACTTGTAGTATACATCATGATTAAAAACAAATACTAGTAGTATACATCGTGATCAAAAACAAATACTAGTAGTATACATCGTGATTAAAAACAAATACGTGTAGTATACATCGTGATTAAAAACAAAAACTTGTAGTATACATCGTGATTAAAAACAAATACTAGTAGTATACATCGTGATTAAAAACAAATACGTGTAGTATACATCGTGATTAAAAACAAATACTAGTAGTATACATCGTGATTAAAAACAAATACTTGTAGTATACATCATGATTAAAAACAAATACTAGTAGTATACATCGTGATTAAAAACAAATACTTGTAGTATACATCGTGATTAAAAACAAATACTTGTAGTATACATCATGATTAAAAACAAATACTTGTAGTATACATCGTGATTAAAAACAAATACTTGTAGTATATATCGTGATTAAAAACAAATACTAGTAGTATACATCGTGATTAAAAACAAATACTAGTAGTATATATCGTGATTAAAAAACAAATACTAGTAGTATACATCATGATTAAAAAACAAATACTAGTAGTATACATCGTGATTAAAAGCAAATACTAGTAGTATACATCGTGATTAAAAACAAATACTAGTAGTATATATCGTGATTAAAAACAAATACTAGTAGTATACATCATGATTAAAAACAAATACTTGTAGTATATATCGTGATTAAAAACAAATACTAGTAGTATACATCGTGATTAAAAACAAATACTAGTAGTATATATCGTGATTAAAAAACAAATACTAGTAGTATACATCATGATTAAAAAACAAATACTAGTAGTATACATCGTGATTAAAAACAAATACTAGTAGTATATATCGTGATTAAAAAACAAATACTTGTAGTATACATCGTGATTAAAAACAAATACTAGTAGTATACATCGTGATTAAAAACAAATATTTGTAGTATACATCATGATTAAAAACAAATACTAGTAGTATACATCATGATTAAAAACAAATACTTGTAGTTTACATCATGATTAAAAACAAATACTAGTAGTATACATCGTGATTAAAAACAAATACTAGTAGTATACATCGTGATTAAACACAAATACTAGTAGTATACATCGTGATTAAAAACGAATACTAGTAGTATACATCGTGATTAAAAACGAATACTAGTAGTATACATCGTGATTAAAAACGAATACTATTAGTCTACATCGTGAATAAAAACAAATATTAGTAGTATACATCGTGATTAAAAACAAATACTAGTAGTATACATCGTGATTAAAAACAAATACTAGTAGTATACATCGTGATTAAAAACGAATACTATTAGTCTACATCGTGAATAAAAACAAATATTAGTAGTATACATCGTGATTAAAAACAAATACTAGTAGTATACATCGTGATTACAAACAAATACTAGTAGTATACATCGTGATTAAAAACAAATACTAGTAGTATATATCGTGATTAAAAACAAATACTAGTAGTATACATCATGATTAAAAACAAATACTTGTAGCATATATCGTGATTAAAAACAAATACTAGTAGTATACCTCATTATTAAAAACAAATACTAGTAGTATATATCGTGATTAAAAAACAAATACTAGTAGTATACATCATGATTAAAAAACAAATACTAGTAGTATACATCGTGATTAAAAACAAATACTTGTAGTATACATCATGATTAAAAACAAATACTAGTAGTATACATCGTGATCAAGAACAAATACTAGTAGTATACATCGTGATTAAAAACAAATACGTGTAGTATACATCGTGATTAAAAACAAAAACTTGTAGTATACATCGTGATTAAAAACAAATACTAGTAGTATGCATCGTGATTAAAAACAAATACGTGTAGTATACATCGTGATTAAAAACAAATACTAGTAGTATACATCATGATTAAAAAACAAATACTAGTAGTATACATCGTGATTAAAAACAAATACTTGTAGTATACATCATGATTAAAAACAAATACTAGTAGTATACATCGTGATTAAAAACAAATACTTGTAGTATACATCGTGATTAAAAACAAATACTTGTAGTATACATCATGATTAAAAACAAATACTAGTAGTATACATCGTGATTAAAAACAAATACTTGTAGTATACATCATGATTAAAAACAAATACTAGTAGTATACATCATGATTAAAAACAAATACTTGTAGTATACGTCATGATTAAAAACAAATACTAGTAGTATACATCGTGATCAAAAACAAATACTAGTAGTATATATCGTGATCAAAAACAAATACTAGTAGTATATATCGTGATTAAAAAACAAATACTAGTAGTATACATCGTGATCAAAAACAAATACTAGTAGTATACATTGTGATCAAAAACAAATACTAGTAGTATACATCATGATTAAAAACAAATACTAGTAGTATACATCGTGATTAAAAACAAATACTAGTAGTATACATCGTGATCAAAAACAAATACTAGTAGTATACATCGTGATTAAAAACGAATACTAGTAGTATACATCGTGATTAAAAACAAATACGTGTAGTATACATCGTGATTAAAAACAAATACGTGTAGTATACATCGTGATTAAAAACAAATACGTGTAGTATACATCCTGATTAAAACAAATACTAGTAGTATACATCGTGATTAAAAACAAATACTAGTAGTATGCATCGTGATCAAAAACAAATACTAGTAGTATACATCGTGATTAAAAACGAATACTAGTAGTATACATCGTGATTAAAAACAAATACGTGTAGTATACATCGTGATTAAAAACAAATACGTGTAGTATACATCGTGATTAAAAACAAATACGTGTAGTATGCATCGTGATTAAAAACAAATACTAGTAGTATACATCATGATTAAAAAACAAATACTTGTAGTATACATCGTGATTAAAAACAAATACTTGTAGTATACATCGTGATTAAAAACAAATACTAGTAGTATACATCATGATTAAAAAACAAATACTAGTAGTATACATCATGATTAAAAACAAATACTTGTAGTATACATCATGATTAAAAACAAATACTAGTAGTATACATCGTGATTAAAAACAAATACTAGTAGTATACATCATGATTAAAAACAAATACTAGTAGTATACATCGTGATTAAAAACAAATACGTGTAGTATACATCGTGATTAAAAACAAATACTAGTAGTATACATCATGATTAAAAACAAATACTAGTAGTATACATCGTGATTAAAAACAAATACTTGTAGTATACATCATGATTAAAAACAAATACTAGTAGTATATATCGTGATTAAAAAACAAATACTAGTAGTATATATCGTGATTAAAAAACAAATACTAGTAGTATACATCATGATTAAAAAACAAATACTAGTAGTATACATCGTGATTAAAAACAAAAACTTGTAGTATACATCGTGATTAAAAACGAATACTAGTAGTATACATCGTGATTAAAAACAAATACTTGTAATATACATCGTGATTAAAAACAAATACGTGTAGTATACATCGTGATCAAAAACAAATACTAGTAGTATACATCATGATTAAAAAACAAATACTAGTAGTATACATCGTGATTAAAAACAAAAACTTGTAGTATACATCGTGATTAAAAACAAATACTAGTAGTATACATCGTGATTAAAAACAAAAACTTGTAGTATACATCGTGATCAAAAACAAATACTAGTAGTATACATCGTGATTAAAAACAAAAACTTGTAGTATACATCGTGATCAAAAACAAATACTAGTAGTATACATCGTGATTAAAAACAAAAACTTGTAGTATACATCGTGATCAAAAACAAATACTAGTAGTATACATCGTGATTAAAAACAAATACATGTAGTATACATCGTGATTAAAAACAAATACTAGTAGTATACATCATGATTAAAAACAAATACTAGTAGTATACATCGTGATTAAAAACAAATACTAGTAGTATACATCATGATTAAAAACAAATACTAGTAGTATACATCATGATTAAAAACAAATACTTGTAGTATACATCATGATTAAAAACAAATACTAGTAGTATATATCGTGATTAAAAAACAAATACTAGTAGTATATATCGTGATTAAAAAACAAATACTAGTAGTATACATCATGATTAAAAAACAAATACTAGTAGTATACATCGTGATTAAAAACAAAAACTTGTAGTATACATCGTGATCAAAAACAAATACTAGTAGTATACATCGTGATTAAAAACAAAAACTTGTAGTATACATCGTGATCAAAAACAAATACTAGTAGTATACATCGTGATTAAAAACAAAAACTTGTAGTATACATCGTGATCAAAAACAAATACTAGTAGTATACATCGTGATTAAAAACAAATACGTGTAGTATATATCGTGATTAAAAACAAATACGTGTAGTATACATCGTGATTAAAAACAAATACTAGTAGTATACATCGTGATTAAAAACAAATACGTGTAGTATACATTATGATTAAAAACAAATACTAGTAGTATACATCGTGATTAAAAACAAATACTAGTAGTATACATCGTGATTAAAAACAAAAACTTGTAGTATACATCGTGATTAAAAACAAATACTAGTAGTATACATCGTGATTAAAAACGAATACTATTAGTCTACATCGTGAATAAAAACAAATATTAGTAGTATACATCGTGATTAAAAACAAATACGTGTAGTATACATTATGATTAAAAACAAATACTAGTAGTATACATCGTGATTAAAAACAAATACTAGTAGTATACATCGTGATTAAAAACGAATACTAGTAGTATACATCGTGATTAAAAACAAATACTAGTAGTATACATCGTGATTAAAAAACAAATACTAGTAGTATACATCGTGATTAAAAACAAATACGTGTAGTATACATCATGATTAAAAACAAATACTAGTAGTATACATCGTGATTAAAAACAAATACTTGTAGTATACATCGTGATTAAAAACAAATACTTGTAGTATACATCGTGATTAAAAACAAATAACATTAACCAGATTTAAACAAAATGTTTTATTTTTTATAGTAGTCTGGAGAAAAATCCATTGCCCTGCAATTGTTCAAGTCTATGGATCCAGATTCTCCAAGCTAGAAATACTTCAATACTAGATTCCAGTAGTCAATTAAGATGTGTTAAGACCGATGGAGGGAAACAAAGAACACATCAATTATCAAAGGTCAAAATTACAGGATGCGGTTAGTATTGTATATGGTTTTAATTTTGTAACCCCCACCCTTTTTTTTAGCAGAATGTTTGATGACATGCAATTTCAATCTATGTACAGTGTTCAATACCTCCTTTTTATAATTATTTTACAGAGAGCTACATGATAACCCTATGGCATTATCACGTATGGTTACAAATATTTTTTTGTTCCTGCAAGCGACAGTCATGTAATAGATATGTCCATTAAAACTTCAATATTCGACATATATCATCTAATTGTTCAGATCCCGACGTAAGGTAATGTTGGGTGACGACAGGCAGAATACGATTAAGGTTGTGGAAAAGAAGGTGACTAGCTAGACGTATTAACATATTTATATGCGAATTTCTTCAAAACGACAAAACCAAATGTATTATATTTTGCAATTTATTATATTTAAAGTCAACACAAAAATGTGGAATACATTAAGAAAACCGTAATTCGAAGAAGGACAGACAATACAATGGCAAAAAGACAGACAATACAATGGCAAAAAGACAGACAATACAATGGCAAAAAGAAAAAAGACAAAAAGACAAACAATGACCTACAAAACATATATTTTTAGAATATTCTTTCACATGCGTCTTTGTCATATCATGTGTGCACTTTTGGTGCATTCTTTAACCATTTATATTAAATACTGTAATTCATTAAAGCTAAAGTCTATCTCCTTCAAACATATGTAACTTGACCAATATTGGCTATTCTGTTTATGCTCTTTGGTTACCTTGCTCACAAAGACATTTAAATTTTAGGCTTTCTAATCATTTTACTTTGAACGTACTTGATGAAGGTATTTCCGGAAGCGCGTCGTACGCACTAAAATACACTCACGGGCCAAAAGTATTTCCCCACTAAGATATTTCCCTATATATTTCATATAAAACCATTTATTTTCAAAACATTCTCTTGAAGTCATTCCTTATCTGATTTTCATGAAATTTTCAGCATTAAATGCAGAAATAAATATAGTTTCTTCTTCGTATAATTTTCAAATAATTTTATTTCTACTGTCCCTTAAGAATTGATTTAAAAACAAAAGTTTAATTTGTTCACCAATTCTTACTATATAATCATATAAAATTGTGACGTCAAAAATTTACATTTGTGTTTAAATCATAAATGCTTGTAAATAAAAGTTCGAACAAAATTACATGAAGATATTAAAATAAACGCTAATAATTTTACTATTAAAGGTGAAAATTTCATGAAAATCGGCTAAGGAATGACTTCATGATAATGTTATGAAAATAAGTGATTTTATACGAAATATATAGGGAAATATCTTAGTGAGGAAATACTTTTGACCCGTGAGTGTAGATATCTACCTGTTTTTTATTATACTCTTTATTTTTTTGTGATTTTTCTTCATTAATGTTGATATTGACATAAAATGATTTAGAAGGGTACGTGTCTGGTCTTTTTCTTCTAATGAATACAAAAATTAATCAGATACTATCATGTTAATGTTAAATTGATCATATGAAAAGGTAAACATGGATATTACTGGAGCATTTTGCTCAGATGCTTAATAAAAAGAATTAAAAAATACCACACTGGTCGGAATAGTTCAAAATCCAATGGAAAAGTCATGGAAAGAGACAAAATTGATAATCCTAATACAAATATATGACCACTCACTATCCCGTCATGGTTTCAAATGCGCCGGTGTTAATTAAAACGTAGATATGAAATTTAGTGCGCACGACGCATTTCTGGGATAATCTTCATCAGGTACGCTCAAAGAAAAAATATTTGAAAGCCTAATAATCTTTGGCAGCGAGAAAATAAAATGCCCTAAACAGGACAGCCAAAATCGGCTGTTTCAACACCATAAGAAAAGATTACGATATGACAGGGCATCACTAAGTTCGTTTTCATTTTCTTACGACTGTTTTCGATAGTTGTCAACTTAATATGCACGTTTATCAATTCTTGATTGAAAACGTCCTGAGAAGTATAAGACATTAAGAAAAGAATACAATGTTGAAAATGAAAAAACAACTTGTAAGAAAGACATAAGATACCAAAACGTGATAAACAGAAATGTAAATCAATATAAGAGATCGAGGAAAACACGTGGTCAACATTTTTTAAAATAATAATCCACGTGAATAAGGGGGGCGGCTTAACGCCACTTTCAACAATATTTCAGTTATATCGTGGCGGTCAGTTATATTGGTAGAGGAAACCGGAGTACTGGGATAAAACCACGGACAATCCGCGGGATTCGATCTCACAACTTTAGTGGAGATAGGCACCGATTGCACAGGTAGTTGTAAATCCAACTATCATATAATCACGACCACGACAGCCAGATGATCCACGTGATGAAACACAGATTATTAAATACGAGCAACATGAATCGCATTGAAAAAACGGAGGTGATGTCAGGTGCTGCGGACTGGTAAAGGGTCTTACCCCACGTTTAAAAGTAGTTAAAATTATACAAACAATTTTGAATTATCTGGAAGAGATAAAAAAGAAATGTGCAATTCATGATAATATGCGCTATCAATATTTTTTTTCATTTTTGTTTTAGAACTACCAAGGCTAAATATTTCACCAATTATTGTCTCCTTGAACGAGACCGGAAATACTGTAATTAAATGCGAAAGTGATGATGTTGAACCTAAACCGGAAGTATACTGGATAACTCATGGTATCAAATCAAATTTTACCTTGATTCAAGATGATGTGAAAACAAAACAGGAGATATATATTCATAATGCTAGTGCATACGATAATGGCTGGTTGAAGTGTAGTGCTACAAGCCTTGCTGGAAAAATTACAAAAACTATGAGATTTGAAGTTTTATGTGAGTATAGGCATTGGTACAAATTCATATTACAAAAGATGTTTTAATACGATGTTCTCGATCAGATATGTTTTGTTTATCTATATAACGTCTTGCTATAATGATCGCTACTAATCAACCGAAAAACCCAAACACGCAGAAGGAGACACTCGTGGGATGTGGTTTTAGTGCTAAGGTTGTCGGTGACCCGATTCTGTCATTAGATAAACGTTAAAAAATACCAAAGGGGTAATAAATAAAATAAGTAAATGAACTTCCAGAATATTATATTTTATTTGCATTTGTAAATATGTTTTTGTTATTGTTGTATCTTTCGTATTGCATACGTCTCTGCGGTTACTGAGCAGAACAAATAATAAACAATAAATGCGACATGTGAAATAATTAAGGATAAAGTGGTTGTACGAGGCACAAATGATTTAATTTCATTTACGGACATTCAATATAAGGGTTAGGGCTTATGGTATTTAATGCCACTTTCAACAATATTTCAGTTATATCATGGTGATCAGTTTTATAGGTGGAGGAAAACTGAGTACCCGAGGAAACCCACCGACCTGTCTCAAGTCACTGACAAACTGTTTCCCATAATGTTGTATCGAGTACACCTCGGCATGAGCGGGATTCGAACTCACAACATTAGTGTTAAATTTACGAAATTGCATTTCCCCAAGCATATATGTATACATATACCTTTGTGAGGATGCTCGTCAATACCTAGTATTCAAATTTGGTTTCAGAATATTTAGGGACGAGCAACATTGATACAGTTAAATACAAAAAAGAATTCTATATTACGTATGTATCAAAATAATAGTGTTTTGTGTGTGGGTGTGCTACCTTGTATTTTTCAATTTATAGTGACCTTTTGTCCCATCGTCTATAATTTGACCAATTTTCTTTAGTTTTACCCACGTTATGCGTTCTAGAAATCGTCTATAATTTGACCAATTTTCTTTAGTTTTACCCACGTTATGTGTTCTAGAAATCGTCTATAATTTGACCAATTTTCTTTAGTTTTACCCACGTTATGTGTTCTAGAAATCGTCTATAATTTGACCAATTTTCTTTAGTTTTACCCACGTTATGTGTTCTAGAAATCGTCTATAATTTGACCAATTTTCTTTAGATTTACCCACGTTATGTGTTCTAGAAATCGTCTATAATTTGACCAATTTTCTTTAGTTTTACCCACGTTATGTGTTCTAGAATGAAACATAGTGATTTTTTTTTGCAGATGCTCCTAGAATAATACGATTGTCTCCACCGGAAATGAAGTATAATTGGTGTATTGGATATGAGGTACTCGGAAACCCTCTACCGGAACTACAGTGGTTTATAAATGGAAAACCCTTTAATGACACCCCATCTGCTTATCATTCATCGTCTCCTGACGGCATTGATAACAAAACAGGATGTATAATGTTTACCATGACAAACAGCCGCCATAATGGAAATTATACGTTAGTCGCTACAAATAGTTACGGAAGAAGTAGAAAATCTGTAGATGCAGACTTCATTGCAAGTAGTTCTGGTGAGTAAAATGGAGATCTATGAATTTTCAATTATTAACTTAATGTAATAAAGTTATAACGAGTGTCACATGTGGATCAATAACTGCTTACCCTTCCGAAGCACCTGCGTTCATCCCCGATTATTAGTGGGTCGGTGATGCTCGTTCTTTAGTTTTCTGCTTAATGTTTTGTATATCATTGTTTGTTTTTTTGTTCTTTTTATTTTGGCCATTGTATTGTTTGTTCTTCTTCGATGTACGGTTTCTGATTACCCATTTGGTATCTTTAAACTTTCTTAGCTTACGGTAAGCATATAACATGCAAGTATGTGTACTATTGCAGCATTATGCTACAAACATCGACGGTGCTTATGTAAATAGCATTTCATGAACGGTTACGTTTTGTTGTCCATATGTTTCTGGTTTAAAATCAAAATTGATATTTCGAATCCATTGTTACTTTAAATTTATATCATTTTTGCGTGTTTACTGAAAGTGAATTAATTGTAGATCTACCTGATAATTACACCATATTTTGTCAACATGGAAACCAAAATGTCAAGACAGGCTTCTGGTGGTTTTGCTATTATATGCAATAATGAGTTTATTTGATTTGATTTGATTTTTTGGTGTTTTAACGCCACTTTCAGCAATATTTCAGCTATATCATGGCGACCAGTTTTTAGTGGTGGAAGAAGCCGGAGTACCCGGAGAGAACCACCGACCATGGGCAAGCAACTAGTAAACTTTATAACTTGCGGCTGCGAGTCGAGTGCACCCTTTTTGTAATCTACAAAGCCGGGCGCGAACCCACGCCGTATTGGTGATAGGCTTGTATGAGTTGTTAGGTAATACAACTACCTAACTCATTGAGCCATCCAGGTCCTAATAATGAGTTTAAATGCCGTGTCAGTGTTACAGATAATGATTGTAAGTTTATGTAGTGGATTGATGATATAAATAGATATTTGATGAAATAGAAAACCAGTATAGAGAACATCGAAAGGGCAATCAAAAATGGACAATCCAGAGAAACTGACAACATTGGGTACACAAGACACAAGACGAATACAAACAATAAAAAAAAACCACAACACATTATGTAAGATTTCCGTAATATAGAATTTCAACATGACATCGATCATTGGCTTTATAAATAATACTGTGATAAAACTCCCGATATATTTTAATTCGCATATGCGTATTGCCGAAATTATTAGAATCATTCCTACGTGAATTCATGTATTCCTACAGGACCATAGTGAATACACGCATAAAAAATGCTCGTGATGAATATAAACATTAGAATGCTGGTTTTCTCACAAAACATATGAAGGTACACATGAAGGTTATGGAATTTTGGTATGTACTCCTTTCCGCTTTCAGAAATATGTAAGATTTTTCTTTTTTGAAACTGAATTACTTCCTAGAAAAAATAACATGTGTGACATTTAAAACTTGCCATGGGTAAAATTATCTTCGTTGCATGTTATCGCTTGTTTTTGTCATCATTTAGGGATAAAATTGTTCGAAAATAATTTGACTTATTATTAAAGTTTCCAACAAATAATGGCTTCCCTGGATTATTTCTTAAATAGTCTGACTTTGATACTGATATAATATATAAACTGTAGATGTCATGCCATCTTTGATAAATACATGCGATATGTGCGTGTTCATTTCAATTGACGTGTTAATTATCTTTGTACGTTTTAAGACTCTTAGTATATTTAGGTCATTGACGAGTATCTTGGCGTTATAAGATTTTGTGTACGATTAAGGTTTATGAACGTGTTTTAACAAAAAAACCTTTTGTTTTTAAAGTCGTGGCGTATTAGAAAACGTCTGTTTGAAATTCCGTGGGTGTTAGACTATCTTTTGATCGACAATTTTTTTTTTATTTCATTGGAATTTTGAGTGGTGTGTTTTTATTTTATGCAATCATCTAGAAAAGTACACGATAAGATGTATTTTATTTGTCAACTGAATTATCTATGATATAGACATCACAGTTAGACATACGCCTCATTTGAATGACAACGTTCAATGATATCATGATACTGTGCGGCATCCTGTATAGACCTTTCCCATTTGAAATAATGATTATGCTCTCATTTCCCTCCTAAGAACCCACAGGGCATCAAAATAGGACTCAAAATACACACACACCCACGCACAAACGGTATCATCTGGTGCTATAGGAAGAATAGAAAAAATATTCGTCCAAAAAAGGGGGTGTATTTGGGACATCGGACAATCTTAATAGTATTTATTGTAATTAGATTGAATAGGTGAATGCAAATTTCTACATGGTCTGTCATTCTTTTTCATAGTCGCTTTGTTCCTATGAAACGTTGATTTTCTTGTTTTTATTGATGTTTCAGGTGATATGCAGCCGAATTTCAGACCACCAGAACGACCAAGTCCACCATTCTTTATCCAAAATGTAAGACAAAAAGAAAATGACAATTCCGGCGCAAAGGAAAAACAATCGGACAACATCATGGTAATTTAGCCCATTGCTGAAATGTAAAGTAGAAAAAAGCTACATAACAATACGAGGACGCATGTTCATTGGCAATTATTGAGTTATTCAATACTTTTATATTGCCATAATTGAATTAGGTTGTTTATTCGGTGACTTGATATACACTTTGTTTCCGGGTTTTTTTGTTGTCATGTTAATTTTCCTCGTTGTTCTAGATATAACTCCTGTTATTAACATTAGTGTCTATTGACATTGTAGATTTGTATATTACTATTAATGGGTGTTTTATGTAATTAAGGTTTTATATCGGAACAGGAAGTGTTACTTTTGCTTCCAAATTGTAAATTACGATGAATGAATGAAATTTATATTTCAGATTTATGTTTCTACCGGAAGTGCTCTGTTCGTTGTTATCATTGCAATGCTTGTAGTTGTATTGATGGTGAGACGTCATAGAAAAAAACACACTAGATCACCTAATGGAACCACGTTTACTTCCGCTTCCTCTCATCGTCCATTGTTAAGTTCATCAGGACCGGATGAAAAAAATGGTCCAGTGATTCGAGAGCTTATGCCATTGAAAAGAGTACAAATTGTAGAAAATCCACAATATCACCAACAATGTCGGACAAAATCGAATTCCGGTAGGTATATAATATTGCAATATGTCGATTGATGCATAAACATTAGAGAATACCGAAGGAGCAATCAAAAATAGACAATCCAGAGAAACTGGCAACATAGAGTACATAATACGAAGACAAACAAAACAAAAACACAACACAATATGTGTTGGACACCACTATGCGTAAATAAACACAAATAACGTAAATAAGACATGAGCTCTCCTACAAACAACTGGCGGTACAGATGAACTGAACATCGTTTTTATGCAGAAATCGTAATATTATTACTCTATAGTAGAAAAACACCTATGATAAAAACAAAATCCATGATAGTGGTAGCAATAAACATTTGATCAAGCGTTAGACATTTTATATTAGATTAAATTTTACCTTACAAAGTACATTCCGTCGATATGTCGTGCAGTGCAAGGAAATGAAATCTTAACAAATAGTTGTTTAGTTAAGTACTGTACAGAACAGTAAGCCAAGCCATCTGCAAAATTGTCGCTACAATCCTAGTTGAAGAACAAAATCGAAATTATTTAGTTCAATTGAATAATTTACTTTTTTTTTTCATTTTTCAATCCTCTTCTAATGATTTTACAAAGCTTCCAATATAAAAACACAATCGAAGCAGTGCACGTTATTTTTCAGCTATAAATCAATTATCAATGTACGACATTTTTGTTTTTCATTTTCATTTGCCTTGCGGAAATGCAATCCTCTCTTCGATGAATAAAATTTCGGTTAATTGTCTATGGAAAAAAGAAAGATGTATTAAGTTGTCAGAATACTCCTACAATAACTAGCTAAAAGTATATTTTCAACATATTTGTAACTAAAGTACAAATTGTAACGTGTATGCAAATGGCTAACACCTTATCAATCCTATAGTTCTCTATCGTTATATTTTAACAATATGTCGAACATCATCATTGCTAACAATCAGTGATCTTTTAGTTTTCTGGTTTATGGTATTTGACGCCACTTTCAACAATATTTCAGTTATATCATGGCCGTCAGTTTTATTGGTGGAGGAAACCGGAGTACCCGGAGAAAACCACCGACTTGTTCGAACTCTCAACTTTAGTGGTGATAGGCACTGATTGTCAAGGTAGTTGTAAATCCAACTACCATACCATACGATCACGACCACGACGGTCCCTTTTTATTTTCTAATCTGTATTTATCGTAAGTAGGTCAATATACATAGAACATGTTCGGAAGATCTTACTTTTTTTACCTGCACTGGGAAATACGACCGTGCTTGATTCCATGGAACCAGCAATGCTGTCACAATGACATTTTGTCTTTGACGTAGTATATTTCATATATCTTGCAGAATTGTAATCCAAACCTCGCCACATTTATTGTGCCTGCTCCCAAAAAGGACCATGTGTCGTAATCTTTTTGTGTTCAATGGCTTGAGTGAGAGGTGGTTGTTCCTTTTGTTAAAATGGATGGAATTCTTGACCATCACTATCTAAGCCTTTCTTTTCATTAATCAACTTCTGGTGATTCTTATGTCGTTATATTCTCCTAACAAAACGCCTGTCTTGCCCCCACAACGTATGTTGTTGTCCCTGCAGACAATGCCCCCAAACAATATCGTTCTTTGGAAGTATATCACATTACGTAGACGGCTTGATAAAGGAATAAGGTATTGAATATCTACTTGGCAACCATCCCGATGAAACTTACGTAAGACGAAATCCTAGACAATCACTGGTTTGTTTTGTTTCTTTTGAATTTCTACCAAAAATGAAAAAGGGGATATCCATTCACTCTACTGAATACCTAAGCCGTGTTATATTCAATTCGCATATTTGTTATTTTTGTTTTGCTTTGCTTTGTTTATTTTTTTGTTTATTTTTTGTTTATTTTTCCATTTTTCTGTTTTATGTAATTGTCCTGATGTTCTATTTTCTATTATTTATCTACCACATAAGTCTTCTTACTTGGGTACTCTGTTTCATACCATTATGTGTAGTTAATGTCTTTTAATAGTGTTAGCCTTTGCGTATCAAAAACAGGTGTACCTCTCGCATTTATATATTACCTATTTAGTCTTGCTTAATATCTATTAACACCGAGAAATGAGTGTGTCATGTATGAAGAATGTCATTATACTTCCATTTAAAGACAACATGCAGCAGTCCTCAATGACTAGAAATTGTCAGTCGACAGTGGCTATTTGCAAGAAACGTTTATCGGTCATATGCATAATATCGTCGTTTTCCTGTGGCATTCTAGGATTCAGTCTATAGGCCAAGGTCTTAAAACATTTTGCCTGTACATTTTATCTTGATAAATATATATGAAAAATACTCTCATTGCGTTAAAAAAAAACATACAATCTATGTCTACTTTATAACATTGAAATAAGTTTAAGAAAAGTTTCAAGATATCAAAGGGGTAATCAGAAGCCGTAAATCAAAGGACAAAACAATACAATGGTAATCAGAAGTCGTAAATCAAAGGACAAACAATACAATGTATTAATATGAAATAATATGAAATTGTGTGTGTAACAATAGGATATCATTGTTCTGTAATAAATATGTCATTTGTTTTAATTGTAGCCATTATTCATATCCAGCTTTCTGATATAACATTTGTGAGGGAATTGGGAGAGGGAGCTTTTGGAAGGGTATTTCTGGGAATGTGTAAAGCTGTTCCGTGCGAATGTGACGTAACGATGGTTGCTATCAAGACTTTAAAGGACACTCACGCGGAAAATGCAAAGATTAACTTTGACAGGGAGGCAGAACTACTTACAAATTTACAACACGAAAACATTGTTACGTTCTATGGAGTCTGCATGGAAGGGGAGGTATACATGATGGTATTTGAGTACATGGAAAATGGAGATTTAAACAACTACTTGAGGTAACAAGGGTAATGAACTTTAAGAGGAAAATTTATTGGACTTTATTACGTATGGGAATAACAACTGTCGACTAACTAGTATTCGTGTCATTGTGTTTCAATTTAATAGTTTTTTTATTGGCGTGTGTGAGTTGGTAGACACTCAGATGCCTTGTAACTTAATATATGATTTTTAGGTATCAAAGTACGCATTGCACTGGAAACAAGTTTATATAATGAGCAATTTTGACAATGAATAGATTTTTATTTTGTCTTATATTTATCACGTATATTTCAATGTTTTTACGCTTAAATGGTTAGATACTGAAAGTAAAGGTGTTGCAATAGTAATGTGTATATCTACCATAATATATTGTGTGTTTGTGCTCTCGTCATGGAAAGCGTAATGTTTAAGAGGGATGCCGTCGTCGTGATCGTATGGTAGTTGGATTGACAACTACCTAATGTAATCAGCGTTGTGAGTTCGAATCCTTCTCATGGCGAGGTGTATTCGATACAATATTATGTGATAAAGTTTGTCAGTGACTTGCGGCAGGTCGGTTGTTTTCTCTGGGTACTCTGTTTTCCTCCACCAATAAATCTGGCCGCACCGATATAACTGACATATTGTTACAAGTGGCGTTAAATACCATAACCCTAACTCTAACCCTTATTACTATTAAGTTATTTTAAAAGATTTCATATATGTTGGTTTGCTGCATGATAATTTTTCATAGCACATATTTCAATTACCCTTTTATACAGATATTAAAATGCGGTAAATATTTCTTTACATTATTATCTGGCGTTTCTGAAGTCTGTTTGTTTTTAAAAATACCAGAGATTTGTCCGAACTTTCTATTGAAATAATTTGTCATAAACAAAATTAAAGCGATTTCATAGATTTAAAACTGGCAGAAAAATAATTATCCTGATTCTATTTGAAGGACACATGGACCAGATGCAAAGTTTCTCAGTAAAATCAGTTGTCACGTGGAGTCATTGTCAGTAATACAACTCTACCATATAGCAAATCAGATTTCTGTTGGAATGGTCTATCTGGCATCACAACATTTTGTACATCGAGACTTGGCGACAAGAAATTGTTTGGTCGGCAATAATTTAATTGTCAAAATAGGAGATTTTGGAATGTCTCGTGATGTGTATAGTACAGATTACTATAGGGTATGCAATAATTTAAATTGATATGAACATTTTCTTGAACTGGTTTGTGTAACATGTATTTCATACCAAATTATCTTGTTGAAAGTGGCGCTAAACACCATTACCCTAACCCTAGCCCAAATTATATATATGCTTAACTTACCGAGGAAATTTCAGTGTAGGGATATAAAAATAGAACATATTTTCTCTGGTACAAGGCGAATCGTATAGAGAGACAGGATGTAAATTAGTGTACCGTGAATGAAGAGAGCCACATTCATTACACACCAAAGACAACTTTTCGACACTGAAATGCATATTGTTTATTCTAACATGACGTCCTTCTTTCGCTTTGTAGACAAGCGAGCGATTTATCGATGGTATAATCTCATTCGCACATGCGCCGGTGAATGTGACTGACTTTTCCATTGGTTGCATAAATTGTGTGCGACATTTTCCGCAAAACGTAAATATAAATTACCGTCTTCCAATCAAAGTATACTACCGTATTTGTACTCTTAGACATATCAGAATCAAAATAAATCATGAAAGCCAGAATGAGTTTTGAGCTTTAACATGGGCTGGCGGATGTTAGTAAATCTTATCCCTCGCTTCTGGCTCGGGAAAAAATACTAATATCCGCCAACCCATATTAGTAAATTGTTTCCCTCGCCTTTGGCCCGGGATAAAATACTAATATCCGCTAACCCATGTTAAAACTCAAAACACATTCTGGCTTCCATGATTTATTTCTTAATTAGATATATTTGTTGACATTTACAGTTCATTAATAATGTTATTATTATTAAAACTAATGTTTTCATCCTTCGGGCATATGTGACCTTTGCCGACTTTTGGCTTGGTTGTCCTGTTTAGGTCCTTTGGTTTTCTTGCTCCCAAAGATTTTAAAATTATTTGGTTTTCCAATCTTTCGATTTTGAGCGTATGGTGTTGGTTATTCCAGAAACGCGTCATGTGCACTAGATTAGATATCTACGTTTATATTACAGTAGCTCCTAATGGACAAATGTGTATTCAGAATAGTCGTTGATAGTCCGCTACAAGGCAAAACTTTCCCACCCAAGTCATTATATTCCCATTTTTCCCTGTTGCTGTCTAAATTTCCGTCCAAACTGTAATCTTACATGATGTATTTTTGGTGAACCGGACCCCGTCATGTTAAAGCTGCAATACTGCACACGCACACTTGACGTCAAACAACAGCCAATCAATCAAATAAAACCGGAGAATTCATGTCATTCCAATATCTAGACAGATTGGTCAATATATTATAGAATTTGGAATAATCCAATGAATGTGCTTCTCCAGTAAATTCTGTTTTATTGGCGTGTTTTAACAGCTTTTCATTAAAAATCGAAGAAGATTTTCTCTTAAGATTAATTTATACAAAGTGTTTCTACTGTCATATTATATGCAATAAAATGAGAAATAATAACTTGTGTAACTTGCTTAAATGTCACCCAAGTACACGGAAGGATTTTAAATGTCAATGAATACTTAAAGTATTATGTAGTATCAATATTTAACGAAAGCAGAAGCCTAAGTAGCTTAATAGCATTTATATTATCTAACTGTTCAACAGCTGTGATTTTTTAATAATATATCAAATGACAACCATGCAATGTATCAATCCTACTGGACTCCAAATGGATGCCTAGGTTGTATTACATATTTTATATATAATCTAAAAATTGACCCCGATAGTGTAAGAGTTGTCAGATAACAATTGTGTGGGAGGTTTCTTTTCTGTTCTCGATAGGATTTGAACCCACGTCATTGGTATACTGCAACACCACTTCATTTGCCATAATGACTAAACACTTAGCCTCTTTCCCTCTGCCCACCCAGCCTCGGCACAAATCCACTAAACAACAACAAATACTGCCAGCTACTTATACAAATTCATTCCAACAGTGTTAAGAGAATGGTTTTGTGCTCTTTTTCTTCATTCGGATTTGAACTTACATCGTTGGTACACTACTGCAGCTATTCTATTATCATTATGATGAACCATTTAGTCCCCTCAGCAAATTCTAGGTGGTGATACTTTGTCACGTAATGTCGAACATAATACTTCTGTTTTAGCGTGTGATGATGGTATTTACACAGGGTTCTTTTTATTTGGCAGAAAAAAACTTACTGAGCAGAAAGGGGGCTAAATCGTTCATTCCTTTACATTTAAATCAAGCATGCTTAAAAGGAGATACGTGTGAGAGAAGAGCAACGGGAGATAAGCACGAAAGGAGAACAAAGGGAGATAAGAATGAAAGGAGAACGAAGGGAGATAAGAATGAAAGAAGAGCAAAGGAAGTAATAATTAAAGTTTGATGTAGCAAATAAATCACGTGTCCAAATGTATGATTGAGTTTGTTATCAATAGTGACCCATCAGAACCATACACATTCGGGAATCTGATTGACTAGCAAGTATACAATGGAGCTCTAGAATTAAGTAGGGTAAAATGACATTAATTGTTATCGTTGTACTGGCTTCTCAAAGTCCATTGATTATATTGAATTAATTATTTTTCACCTTTAGGGTTTCAACATTCAATGTCATTTTTTAAATATTTTTTTAATTCGCAAAAAAAATAATATTTAAATGATTTGTCTTGAAGATGAAAATGATACTACATGTACCAAGTTAGGACATTTTCTCGAGTTTAAATATCCCTATTTTTAATTTGATATCCTAAATCAATGTTTACCATTGTGGATCTATGTCTATGAAAGTGTTACAAAATTACAAATATCCAGACCAGGGCGCACGACGCACCTCCGCAACAAAAGCATGCAACAATCCACCCACACTATAACTATGGAATATCAATTTTGTTAGCATAAAAAATGTTGTGATTTCTTTATTTCAACTCAAACACACCTTTTAGAATATAAGCACTTTCTGATTATCTCCCTGTGCAACAGTAGAACTTCTAAAATGTGACGATGTTTTGCGCGAATGCTTTTAAACATTGAGAAAGATATGAGACCCGCTAAAATTATCGGAGTTTAGTCAGCATGTATTATCCTAACAAGAAATGTACAACAGTTACTTTACTATATTCTATTGGATATATAGAGATTATCACGTCGCCTTTTTCATATCAGATTCATTATCAGCTCTAGGTCCTGATATATCAGTCAAAGAGCCGATAGATTCGAGGACTGATATCAGGACCATGGGCTGGTGTGCAAAAAGGCTATGTTATGATCTTTCTATCGTATGCTTGGCACAAGAAGACATTTTCGGAAATCGACGGATTACAATGTGATACCGATTACGGAAAGGGATATGATATATTCCGGAACCGTGTGATATTTTTTTTATATCAACCGGCTAAGGTATTCTCAGGAATATGTCTAATGCATTTCATTAGATTTTAACAATTATATCACAAGAATGCGTCATCAACTATAAGTATATGGTAAATAACTATATTCTTCATTTAGGTTGGAGGTTCAACTATGTTACCAGTAAGATGGATGCCACCAGAATCGTTGTTATATAGGACATTCACAGTTGATTCCGATGCGTGGAGTTTTGGTGTTGTATTATGGGAAATATTTACATACGGACGTCAGCCATGGTTTGAACTCTCTAATCATGAGGTAAATAAATTTGTCAAATATCTGTGCTTTACATCTGATGATATCATTTCAGAGGCCGTCGTTGTCGTGATCGTATAGTAGTTGGATTTACAACTTCCTGTGCAATCAATGCCTATCACCATTCAAGTTGTGAGTTCGAACCCCGCTTATGGTACTTTATACAACATTATGTGATAAAGTTTGTCAGTGACTTGCGACAGGTCGGTGGTTTTCTCCGAGTATTCCGATTTCCTCCACCAATAAAACTGACCGTCACGATATAAGTGAAACAATGTTGAAAATAGTGTTAAACACCATAAACCTAAAATCTGATATCATATCATACGTTTCTTGAGTATATGACTGTTGTGTCGTATCATTGCAAGGTCATGTGCGCCAATATACAACCACGGGCACTTGGGTCCATGATTTTTTTTTCTTTTTTTTTCGATTTTATCAATAAAATGTGCATCTACAACGTATATGAACCCGTTTGACATGCTTCGTTGTGAAATAAACGCCTTTATGAACTATGCCCCATTTTCCTAATACAATGTATCTACTCTAGATACATTGTATTAGGAAGATATTAGGAAAATGGGGCATAGTTCATAAAGGCGTTTATTTCACAACGAAACATGTCAAACGGGTTCATATACATTGTAGATGCACATTTTATTGATAAAATTGAAGAAAACAAATATCCTGGACCCAAGTGCCTGTGTATACAACACAGAGCAAACTAACATATGAAACGCATTAATGACAATGTCATTAAAATTAATACAATTATAACGGGAACTCCCCCTATTTAAGGTTATAGGAACCGTAGTAGGTTCACCTCTGCTAACTGGGTTAGTGGAGATCTCCTTTAGCTCAGTTGGTAGAGCTGTGGCTTACTATGCGAGAGGTCCCGGGATCGAATCCCATGGGGTACATTAAATTTTTCGGAGGTAAAGCATGCTCTACTGTTACACATTAAATGATACAAACATTAAATTATTTGAGGAGTATGAAAACCACATATACAACAATCTTGTTGATGCCTTAAACAACAAAACAGTCATGATACAATACAACAAAGAGCATCAAGCAAGATGAAACCATGAAATAGAACGCTTGTAGAAACCAAAACTGTATGAACAATTGAAAGGCATTTATTTTATAAATAGAAACGAGTTTCTTAATCAGATCTTAGAATCATAATAGATCAACAAGTTATGTTACTTTGAAAAATATCGAATATCCTGTACATTTGTACAGACTCCAACATAGAAAATAAACTATAGAGAAAACCGAATGGACAATCCAGAGACACAGGTAACAAATGGTACAAGACACAGGACGAAGACAAAAACAAACGAAAAAAACCACGACCAAGAAATCTGCAAAGATAAGCAACACGGATCCCACAAAAAACCGAGGGGGGGGTGGGGGGGGGGGGGGGGGGGGGGGTGATCCAGGTGTTCTCGAATGGTAACCGGTTCCTATTTCTTGCGAACAACAATGATTTGGACAACATAATATACGAAGGTTATTGCATTTCAAACAAACGCCAGTAAAAGAGTCTAGAACTAGACAAGCATCATTAGATACATGGATTATATTGTGTTCCAATCAACCATTATTTGGTCTATTTCATTCCGGAATTGTCTGAATTCTACAACAACACATTAATATAAACTGTTGATGTACTTGGAATGGGAACCGAGTTTAAAGCTATTTATTATATATTAGTGAATTGAGATCTACGCTGTAGCACTACATGACATGACGGTTCAATCCTTTCTGTAACATAATTAATGTATTTTTCGGCATTATCAGATTTAAAGAGGTGTCAGATTAATCCAGAACATTAAATTCCAAGAATTGGTATCGTTACAGTATCTTGACAGATCGATCAATGTATTTAGAATTTACAATTTGTCCAATGAAAGTTTTTTTTCTCAGTAAATTCTGTTTTGTTGATCTGTTTTTACAGCTTTCCGTCAAAAATCTAAGATTTACTTGTATGATTAATTAAATACGAAGTCTTTCTTCTGTAATGTGACACGCTATATCCTTTTGGCGTAATTTCTAAAAATTTTACTAATATACACGGAAATTTTAAATGTCACTTAATACCTCAAGCATAAATTGGTCCAATTTAGATGCCTACGCAGCCTCGATAAGATGACATATATCGTTTTCATCAGATCTGTTGTTACTTATATATGAACATTCAACCCAACAGCATTAAACATTATAATTAGATTTTTTCCTACGGGATTTTCACCCACAGTTGGTGCACTGAAGCACCTATTCGCTTAGTATATTGACGAACCATTTTACCCCCCCGGCAAAATCCATCTTTATAAGAATATAGTTTTTTTAAACCGACGTGATCTCTTTGTCACGTAAGGAGAGAATAATAACAGATTCAAATTACGAAATAAAAGAATATCGGCAACAGAACAAGCCGAAAAACGAGACATGACAAGATGATACAAACCGCCGGATTTAGATTTTTGGCAAGTAGGTGTCCCACTGGTACAAAGGTGATATTGATATAGGTTGCTCTGTGTAAAATAAAAACAGAGTGAACTGGGAGCATGACCCGCCACTGACGCTAGGCCATATAAAAAAATCACCACTACTCGGTTATTCAGAGGATAACATAAAGTCCTATGTGGTACCAGTTATGAACTCGCCATTCTGGTGAACATGAGATAGCCGCTTAAATAAAACAGATGTCTTCCCGTGGTACCGCAGAAAGGAATTCCGAAATATGTTCATGACACCCCACTTTTTTTTTCATCTTGCCAGATCCCGCATTCCTCTTCTGCAGCAAACCTTTATTAGAAACAATTAAGAAAATGCGATTATAATTTCGCTTTAAAATATGAACTGTCTTCTAATAAAGCAAAACAAAGGAGAAAATAAAATAAATAAAACTGGTTTCACTGTAGTCAATCAATGAACTATCCATTTACTAAGTGATGAAAAATGTACAAGAATATTCAGTCAGTCAAATACTGCAATTTTAATATAGTTGAGATGTGCACTGTAACAGAAATGCATTTTGTTCTTACTTGGGCGGAATTTAAACCCACACCGTTGGTACATTGCAGCACGTATTCGCTTAGCGCCTTATGTGACGAGGTATCAACTCGGTTAATGAAGCTATAGCTCTAGACATGGTATGGTTTATGGTGTTTAACGCCACTTTCAACTCAACAATATTTCAGTTATATCGTGGTGGTCAGATTTATTGGTGGAGGAAACCGGAGTACCCGGGGAAAACCACCAGCCTGTCGCAAGTCACTGACAAACTATCACATAATGTTGTATGGAGCACACCTTGCCATGAACGGGGTTCGAACTCTCAACGTTAGTGGTGATACTGATAGGCTCTGATTGCACAGGTAGTTATAAATCCAACTACCATACGATCACGACCACGACGATCCCTAGTTCTAGACAAGTTTACAGTCGATTTATTACAGTGACACTGGAATGTTTGCAAACAATCGATTGATTACAACGACATCGGAGACATTTTTTTTCTCTCCAAATAGTCGAATTTAATGACATCGAAGACATGTCTGCAATCGCTCGATTTATTACAACGACATCGAGGATATGTGTGCAACCAGTCAGTTTATTAGAATAACACTGTAGACATGTTTACTAACAGTCGAATTATAGCGACATTGAGGGTATGTTTGTAACCAGTCGATTTATTATATCGACATTGGACACATGTTTAGAAAAGGTTGAATTGTAACATTTGAGACATGTCCTACAAAAATTTAAGTTATACCATGTTGGAAACATGTCTAGGGGCCGTCGTATATTTTAGTTGCAATCGGTGCCTATCACCACTAAATTTGTTGGTTCGAACACCATTCATGACGAGATGTACTCGATACAACATTATGTGATAAGGTTTGTCAATGACTTGTGACAGGTAGGTGGTTTTCTCCGGGTACTCCGGTTTCCTCCACCAATAAAACTGACCGCCATGATGTAACTGAACTATTGTTGAAAGTGGCGTTAAACACTATAAACCAACACAAGCAGTAGAATAATAACAACATTGGAGACCTGTTTACAAACGGTCCATTTTTCCGACATTGGCGACATGTATATATTGTGTCACCTTTTAAATAACATTCTACTTTCAGGTAATACATTATATAACAAACGGGAACCTATTGGACTGTCCAAGCACATGCCCAGAAGGAGTGTACAAGATTATGCTAGGATGTTGGAGACAACACCCTCACAAACGTTTTAATATGAAGGAGGTGCACAAAATGATTGAAGAACTTTGCCTTTGTCAACCTACATACCTTGATTTGATTGGTTGAAGTTTAATGCACAAAGCACAATATTGACGCTGACGATATTAAAGAGTAGTGATGAATTTGCTACCGGAAGAGATGTGCTGAGTGTGTAATTATGGCGATTGGAAGGGTCTTAGCTACAGATAAATTTCACGGAGTAGTTAAGTTTTCAATTATCGAATGTGAACACCATTGTGTTATATATAATATATAATATTTTGTACGATTTCTTTATGGAGGACACTGAATTCGGTACCATTCCATATTGTTTACAAAAGACCGTATTTTACACACTGTACTCTGTAGTACGGTATATTGGGTATATATTTACAAAATAGTATATTATGAAGTGCCACAGAGACAATGAGATCACACAGACTTTGCGTACAACTCAATGCAAAATACTTGGTCTTGCAAAGAATAAATTTCGAGATGATATTAACAATCAAACGTTTTAGATTTCTTTTGTAGCTAAAAAAAATACTTAATATTGATATATATTTAGATACATAGGTCATTCGAGAGAAAATTTTCAGCTCAGGGGCAAAAACGTTTGTTTTTTTCAAATTTTACATGGAATCCCACAAAAACTGGATGTGAAACCGACTCCTACAGAAGGGTAAGCATTCTCCTGCTCAACTAATAGATTACACTAATAGATAAAGCAATACACAGATGTTTTAGAAGAATGTAAATTTCACAGTTAAAAATACCTGCACACTCACTTCCAATGCTACATAACGACAAAGGGCCATTAACTTCCGTCAATTCAATGGCAGTCCTCTTTTTAAAAGTATATCATTGTGAAAGGATAAAATTTACAAACTAACCGTCAAGAGTAGAGAACTATTTGGCGTTGTAAACAATAATAGCATTAATATTTACTCCAATGAGAAAATATATTCAGAAAATTATTTGTAATATTGTCTCTCATAAATCTGTATGATATATATACATCACATATTTTCATATATATAAGCAATGATAGACTCTAATGTTAATTAATATCTTCTATTACGGGTTTTGAATATGCGCATGCAATTGTAAGAGTAGCATCTAAAATAAATGAAATTACGGGTACCTGTCTTTATTTGAAAAATATGAAATGTAAGTTTTCATACTGATGTAAATGCTCATTTATACATGTTAAGTTTCACCCATCACCGTGGAATGTTATTATTGTCGTCATTTTCATGTTGAATTTTTTTTTCGAGTTCAGTCTGGGTTTTTTAAACTGCATTCACCATTCATATGCTTATTATTAAAGCTAGTCATTCATAAAAAAAAATGTATATGAGGTAGAAATTTCATCTTATGGTTACAACCGTTTCACCATAGTATATAAGTTTGTGTTGATTTACATTGGAATGTGATATTGTGGTGCAGCGCTACATACAGTACAATAGTGACGATATCTCAAAGATTGGAAAACACCAGACACTTATTTTCGAGTAGTTACAACATCAACTGCATTTAGAGGAAAATGAGTGACTGACAATACCGTAATACTGTATTAACAGTACTTCAGTTCTTTTATATCATTATATACTGTATTAACAGTACTTCAGTTATTTTATATCATTATATACTGTATTAACAGTACTTCAGTTATTTTATATCATTATATACTGTATTAACAGTACTTCAGTTATTTTATATCATTATATACTGTATTAACAGTACTTCAGTTATTTTATATCATTATATACTGTATTAACAGTACTTCAGTTATTTTATATCATCGCGTGTGCCTTCTTGTCAATAGACACATTCTGCATTCATTGTCATTTTCTTTATTTGCATGTATTAGTTATAGTATACAAAGTACATAATATGTTGACGTTAGTTGTCATTGAGAAAAAAACGATTTTCTTACATAAGCATAATATGTATCATGATGTATCCTCATAAAACATGTACAGACTTTACTTCATGGTATTATATCATCATAATACATGTACATTTGTACATATTTATACTTTACTTCAAACTAACGTTAAGATTGAAATTTATGTTTATACCATTATGCTGAAATTATCCAAAGAGTTAGGAATTTCTACAATAGTCGCAACCAAGAAGAGTGATTAAAATGTGACATTTCAGTTACCAAAGGAAACTTAATAAAAGAACTTTGAAAGCAGTGCAAATCTGTCAAAAAAAACGAGTGAAAAGTTGTATCAAGTCAAATGTAATATTTTTTTATTTACAAATTAACATGTAATATATTTTGTTTGTTTTGTATATATTGTTTTTTTTTTTTTAAACTGTGATATGATTGATTGTATTTGACGGTTATATATATTATAGAGAGATATATTGTACCTGATGCAGGCGCTCAAGGAATTATGACAATTGGACCATGAATTATTGTTATTGATGTCAATTATTTATTAAAGTGATCTATTTTCAACATGTGTATGATATTTTGTTTAATCATAGCAGAGTTCCGGAAGATAAGAACAATATCGGAGCCTTTCATTATGCTTTCGATGTTATTTTGCATAATTATCAAAAATAATAACGTCAGAGAAAACCGAAAGGATAATCGAGACACGCATGCAGCATTAGACACAAGATATAGAACTGAAGACAAAACAAAACAAGAAAATAACACTGAAAACTAAAATGATGAACAACACACCCCCTACCAAATATAGCTATGCAGTCAAGAATGTGTTTATATTGTCATCGTTAGAAGATTAGTCTGTACCTAACCTATTCAAATGTCGTAAAAATATGTACGGGTAAGTACATTTACTTGCAGACTTGATATTTCAAACTCGAATTGACTGTATAAAAACAGTTACATGTTATTTGTATTTTACCTGGAGAAGTGCTGAGTATAATTTCTTTTATGACAAAACAAAGATAAAAGAGAGAAAGAAAAGATATTTGCAGCTTCCGCTAAAGGGGAGATAATTCAAATTTTTAAAGAAATGTTTCTTTTGAAAGCTGTTGAAAAAAGTCTACACAATTTAAAAGCGGAATCAAAATACATTTTAGTGTTTTCAAACATTATCTTGATTTGTTGGAACATATGACAGGCATTGAACTTCGAAATATCGCCTATAAGATGTGCCGAAAATGCATTTTTGTGTCAGTTTGTTAAAATCTACTTAATATTTCAAATGATATGATTTTGAAACTGCTACTATGAAATTCATTAGATTTCAATATTCAAATTGCACTACCATGATTTCTACAACTACGTTGTAATGTTTTTGGTATATAAAGTATGCTGTTTTCAACATATGGTTTGCCTTTAATGCGCATATGATCCGTCGTGGTCGTGATCGCATGTTAATTGGATTTGCAACTTCCTGTGCAATCAGTGACTATCACCACTAAAGTTGAGTACGAACCCTGTTCATGGCGAGGTGTACTCGGTACAACATCATGTGATCAAGTTTGTCAGTGACTTGTGACAGGTCGGTTGTTTTCTACCGACACTGGTTTCCTCCACCAAGAAAACTGACCTCCATGATATAACTGAAATATTGTTGAAATTTGTGTTAAACACCATAAACCAACCAACCAACCATCAATTCGTATAAATTAGAATATTTGCATGAATCACATGAATTACTGGTCCGTCTTGCTCGATTCTCAAAAACATGCAACTCATTCATTATGCTCACTTAAGAGCCACGCACATTCATGTGTTAATGCGTAGTTCGTTACTTGCGGAATATTTTTGAATAAAGGGATAACTTGTGTATTATTAAACCGGTCATACATATGTAAGAATAATAGCAAAATACCAATAATAGGTGGAAGTTCAAACAAAAAATACAATTCTGAAAAAAAAACCACCAGTGAGGCATTGAATAAAACATGTAATAAAATACCCATCTATTGGAAAATCATAAGAATACAACGGCTAAGAACAAAGCGGTCTGAGAGTGAAATCGAGTGCTTCGAAATGGTCTAATTCTGTGTAAGAAGAGTTTGAAGATACCAAAAGGGCAATCAGAATCCGTATATGGAAGAAGAACGGACAACACAATGGCCAAAAGAAAAAGTATAAAAGGACAAACAACGATCTACAAAACATACATATAAAACTAAAGATCGAGTAACACGAACCCCACTAAAAACTGGGGATAAACTCAGGTGCTCCGGAAGGGTAGGCAGTTCCTGCTCTACTAGTGGCACCCGTCGTGTTAATCTAATTACAAACCCGGTAATAAGTCGTGAATGAGGAAAGGACCGGGAAGTGTTTTCGACAAGTGGAATGTTCTTCTTAGATCAGTGTGTGTCAAAACAGATACCATATAGTGATTAATTTTCGTCGAGGAATACCATTGCTGGCATATTTTGGCGGTTCATGCAAAAACATATTGTATATGCATCAGGACAACATAACTACCCACAAAAACAGATATGAGAATAAAATCTGGTGCTGAAAAGTTTCTGTTTTATACTGTATTTTAAGCGGTATGTCAAACCAGACACCTTTTTCTCACTTTTGAGACAGACCAGTTCCTATTTTTAGCGATGTGAGATTTTCTTATCTTGCACTAGTGCAAGACAAAAAAATCACGTGCGTTTTACCGGCAAATGCATGCTGTACAGTTTATGTCAACTGCCCCCCGAATTCTCCAGGCTTTTCCTTTTTTAAAATAAACAATTCACTGTATATAAGTTTTCAATCTTTTATAAACACACAAATCCTAACAATCAGCCATATTATTACATAATAACCTTCACGCAATACACAAAACTACGGTATTACTTTTTTGATTGACATGAAGGGGAAATAACTCACATTGTTTACATGATCGACTGCTAAAAGTACATAACTTTCAAACAATACACAACTACTGATAAAAGTGAGAAATAAAATCAAACACCGGTGTTAGACTCTATATATCTATAACGATGTAGTTGGACACAAGACATAGAATTGAAGACAATAAAGACAAGAAAGCAACACAGAAAACTAAAATGATGAGCAACATGGACCCCGTCGTAAATAACCATGTAATCAAGAATATGTTGTTTATTGTCATAGTATAAGTTATAAGGTAAGCTTGAAGTAAATAAACGTTAGGGAATACCAAAGGGGGACAATCCAGAGAAACTTGCACCATATCGTACACAGGACGAAGACAAACAAAGCAAAATACAACACAATAAGTTAGATTGTATCTGTCTTATTCAAATGAGTCTTGTGTCGTAAAAATATATCAAAATACATGTACGTGCAGGTTATTTTTTTTTTCATTTTCTTACAAATTTGATTGTTCAGTCTCCAATTGACTGTATGCAAACAATTACATGTTATTTGTATTTACATGGAGAAGTTCTGAGTATATTTTCTTTTACGACAAAAACAAAATGTGCAAGATGAAAAGGGCGAAAGAACATTATGTTTTGCAATCTTCGCTAAAAGGGAGATAATTCAAAGTAGAAAAATAATATTTCTTTTCTAAATTTGTTGAAAAAAGTCTACACAATTTAAAAGCGGAATAAAAACACATTTTAGTGTTTTAAAACAGTATCTTGATTTGTCGGAACATATGACAAGTATTGAACTTCGAAATATCGCCTATAAGATGTGTTGAAAATGCATTGGTGTGTCAACTGTCAAAATCTACTTAATATATCAAATGATATGATTTTAAAACTATTACTTTGAAATTCAATAGATTTCAATATTCAACTTGTACCCTCGCGATTTCTACAACTACGTTGTAAGGTTTTTTTTTTTGGTAGATAGAGAATGCTGGTTTCAATATATGGTTTGCCTTTAATGCGCACAGGGTTCGTCGTGGTCGTGATCGTCTGTTTATTGGATTTACAACTTCCTTGGTTAAGCACCATAAGCCAACCAACCAACCATCAATTCGTATAAATTAGAATATTTACATGAATTACTGGTTCGTCTTGCTCGATTTTCAAAAACATGCAACTCATTCATTATGCTCACTTTTGAGACACGCACATTCATGTGTTAATGCGTAGTTCGTTACCACAGGCACTTGTTTCATTCAAAAAATATATGCCCCCTCCTCTTCCCCTACTTCAAGGTAAACATCTGCCCTTTACCCCTCCCCCACTTCGCCTCAATATTTTTCGCTTATTTGTGATCCTTTCGCTGACCCAATTATATCGTTACGCTCCCGAGATATTTCTCTTTTCGACTGCCACATTTAAATATAAATACTCAGACGAATTGGACAAGAATATTCAGCGAAAGTCGCATTTTCTATTTTTCAGTCACTGAAACGGATACAGTCACTTCCGGTCCGTTCTGAATTGATTTAGAAACTAAGAAAAAGGGTGTTTTAAAAATCAAATGTCAGTAATTTGGAGTTTAACATATTTTAATAATCTGCATTGGAACAATTATCTGTATTTAAAAGGCTTACTTTACATTTGAGAGAAGATGATCATGATGGCATTGTTACACATGGCCGGTCTAGAGAATTCCGAATGCATATGAATAATCCAGCGCAAACCGGAAGTGGTTGTATTCGTTTCAGTGACTGAAAAATAGAAAATGCGACTTTCGCTGAATATTCTTGTCCAATTCGTCTGAGGGGGGCCCGGTATTTATATTTAAGTGTGGCAGTCGAAAAGAGATATATCTCGGGAGTGTAACGATATAATTGGGTCAGCGAAAGGATCACAAATAAGCGAAAAATATTGAGGCGAAGTGGGGAAGGGGTAAAGGGCAGATGTTTACCTTGAAGTAGGCATATATTTTTTATATGAAACAAGTGCCTGTGTTTCTTACTCGCAGAATATCTTTCAATAAAGGGATAACATGTGTATTATTCAACCTGTCATAATTATGTAAGAATAATGGTAAAATACCGATAAAAGGAGGGAAGTCCAAACAAATAATACAAAATACAATACAAAAATATAATACCTATCGATCGGAAATTCATAAGAATACAACCAGTAAAAACAAAACGATCTGAGAGTGAACTCGAGTCAGTGCCGGATTTACCTATTGGCTCGATAGGCTGAAGCCTAGGGCCTCAAAATTTAGGGGTCCTCCGGCCAATGTGTATAAAAATTTTAATACTGTTATTGGACTTTAACACTTATGCTGTCGTAACGTACTGTACTTTCTAAACAACCCTTCAGTAATTTTCCTTACACAGTTGCATTCCATTTCAGAATATTGCAGAATTTTAAACACCCCTTAACATCTTCGCCTTTATTCAAATTGATTAAAAACACTTCCACCTTCCTTCAGTCGTGAAGGTGGGGAATTATGAGGGCCTCTCTTTATCTAAATCCAGCACTGACTCGAGTGCTTCGACATGGTCTAATTTCGTGTAATGCTCTTCTTAAAGCAGTGTATGTTAAATCAGTGTTTGTCAAACCAGATACCATGTACCCATAAATATTCGTCGAGGAATACAATTGTTGGCCTATTTTGGCGGTTCATGCAAAAACATATTTCATATGTATCAAGACAACATGATTACCCACAACAACAGATCTGAGAACAAAATCTGGTGCTGAAATGCTTCTGGTTTCAAATTAAAGCATACTATTAATGCAATATTTTTTACAATAAGGGTAGAAAATACGAAAAGGGAAGAGGTGCAGTTCATTCTTTAGTAAAATTGAAAATATTTTAGAGTCGCCATAATAACTTCATAGGTAAATCGGTCAAATTCAAGACTTTGTCGCACTAGCCGTATTCCCTAGCACATGTAGAAGTAGATTTTTATATCCTAGTTATTTCCTCAACTGAAAACAATGTTGCATAATATCGTCAATGTCCAGTGTTCTAGAACTCAAAACTCTTCTAGTTATATGTCGTATTCCTGTTTTTTTCTAATCAGATGGACCGCGGACCGCATCGGTGGATTAACTGTTAACGTTCTCAACTCGGGTGCGGTAGATTGTGGGTATGAGCCCCGGTCGGGTCAAAACAAAGACTATAAAATTTAGTAGTTTCTGCTTCTCCGCTAAGCACGTAGTATTTGGGAGTAAGAGTAGACTGGTTGACTCGGAATACGGAAAATGAGTCCGAGTTGTTTCAGTGAGTTAGCAACTAATCGTGTTGGCTTAGTACAAAGCAGCCATCAGCATCATCTCATCAAATGCTACTTGTTCTCTGAAAGATTGCTTATTTGGCGTTAAACAACAATTACTCACTCACTCTAATTAAGTAGCGTACAGGTTAGGGCATAAAATCGTAATAGTTAAGGCATACAATCGTAATGGTTAGTGCATAAAATCGTAATGGTTAGGGCATACAATCGTAATGGTTAGGGCATACAATCGTAATGGTTAGGGCATACAATCGTAATGGTTAGGGCATTAAATTGTAATGGTTAGGGCATACAATCGTAATGGTTAGGGCATACAATCGTAATGGTTAGGGCATAAAATCGTAATGGTAAGGGCATACAATCGTAATGGTAAGGGCATAAAATCGTAATGGTAAGGGCATAAAATCGCAATGATAAGCGCATAAAATCGTAATGGTTAGGGCATACAATCGTAATGGTAAGGGCATAAAATTGTAATGGTTAGGGCATAAAATTGTAATGGTAAGGGCATAAAATCGTAATGGTTAGGGCATAAAATCGTAATGATAAGGGGGTGGGGGCGCTATGGGTTTTTTCTAAACAAATATTCTGATTCCCAATGTTGCTGAAAAAAATATTCTGATTTTGGTGGAGGAAAAAAAAATCTGATTCAGAGTTTTTGTACTAATGTTAAATTCTGGAAAAAAAAAATATTCTAACTCTTGTGTTGTCCGGAAAAAAAATTCTGAACGAAGCAAAAAACCATAACCCCCCCCCCCCCCCCCCCCCCCCCCCCCCTTCAAGTTAAATGGTCGATCCCTTATTCAAAAGGGTTAAAGGATAAAAACGTGCAGATTTTCTTATAAATTGAAAGTAAAACTTTATCTGTCCATTATTTTGTACGTAACTGTTTCGTGTAATACATTCTGCAGCCATGTTTGGTGTATTTAGGACATCATAACGCTATCCTAACTTAGGATTATCCTAAAACACTCTTAGGACACCTATTTTGGTGTCCTAACTTTAGAATAAATTTTAGGACATATCGCAATTTAAGACACTTTCATTAACCCGACTTAGAACTAAAATATGTCATAAGACCATCGTAAGACACGTCTTAGTCCTAAGACACCTTTGTTAACACAGCCCCAGATTGACTGGCTTGTAGTTAGGAGTATATATCCGAGTATATCGACATGTCTACATTGAAGATTTGTATCAATTAGCTAGCATTATGAAAAAAAACCAGTTCATTATAATGGTTTAGTAATGAGGAGTATTCATCATCATCACAATAAAAGGGTGCCGTCGTGGTCATGAACGTATGGTAGCTGTAAGTCCAACTACATCTGCAATCAGTGCCTATCACCACTAAAGTTGTGAGTTCGAACCCCGTTCAAGGCGAAATGTACTCGATACAACATTATGTGATAAAATTTGTCAGTTACTTGCGACATATCGGTTGTTTTCTCCGGGTACTCCGGTTTCATCAACCAATAAAACTTACCGCCACGATATAGCTGAAATATTGTTGAAAGTGCCGTTAAACACCACAAATCAAACATAAACCAAAACAGTAAAAGATCACTTGTTTATCTTTAATTCGTTATTTTTAATTATTTACGCATAAAGGTGTCCAGTATGATTACCCTATCAGATGATGTTCCTGGGTTTTTTTCCACTAGTAGAGCGTAAACTGCTTGTCCTTTTGGAGCAGCTGATTTCATCCCAGCTTTCATGAGTCTTGTGTTTTTCAATCTTTAGTTTTCTGTGTAATGCTTTGTCTACGATTGTTTGTCTTTTGTTCTTTTCACCTATGGTCATTGTATTATTGTCTGTCCTTCTTGAACTTAGAGCTTCTGATTACCCCCTGGGTATCTTCAAAACACTTTTTTTTTAATTCTCAACAGTGAGTTGATTGCAAGATGGCTCGTGTGACATTAAACAATAATCACTTGCTATTTGAGGACTCATTTTGAAATAAACCTGAAAAAATACTATTGGAATATGAAAATACAGTAAAACCCCGCTTTATTGCCCCTCGATTCACCGCCAAACTCGCGTATCGCCAAGAATTTCTGCAGTCCCGTTTTCCGTATGTAGTAATAACCCCGTTAAAATGCCAAACTCGCATACCGCCATCCGCCACAGTAATTGAAGATCAAACGGTCAATTTACTGTTATTTAAACCTCGATCATAATGCCAATCAATAATGTCACACCTCGGTGATTTTAGGATGCCTGTCAATCAAGGTAAGTAAACAAGCAGTCAAGGAAAATAGATATTGCTGTGAAAACAGTTAATTGTTTTTTTTACAACCCTGAACTGATTACTTTTCATTCTGAATAAAGCTTAATAAATTTGTTTGTGTGTTCTTTTCATTTGTGTTGAAAATGTCGACGCCTAAACGTAAAAGAAATTTGCTTGATTTTCGACAGAAAAGAGAAATTGTAGAAATTAAGAATCCATCGATATATTGGCAAATGATGTCCTCCAGTGACCTCGACTTTCTGAACATTAATGAAGAAACATACAAATTTGTATATATTTATTTATTTCATAAGTCTATGTTTAATTTCATTAAGATTAAGCTATCTTCGTTTTAAATTACTTGATATCAGTTATTCCTAGATTAAACAAAACTAAAATTATAATACACATGTAATATTGTATATTGGATTACAGCGCATAACAATGACATGATATGTTAAACCTGCATGCAAGTTAATATCTAAGTACAAAATAACTGCTTTCATCGCATATTCATTAAAGCTATTGACCCAACCGTAGTCGTTTTCTTGAATGGGTGCAAAGTCCTCTTTTTCTGTGGTGAAAACTTTATTCCCGATATATTTTGATATTTTTCCTAAAATTAAAATGTATACATATCAATGGTAATGATAAAAATAATAATATTATAGGGTTATTGCATTAATATTGGTGAATATTGTCCCTAGCAGTATATCATATTGCACGAGTTTGCGAGTGCATATACAATATTGGTGTATTGACGGTAAATATAGAATTTATGTGGCAAGGCTTAGAAACGGTTGAAAGACGAGCTTTTAGCGATTCTTTCCATCCTTTTCGTGCCGAGCCACATAAATTCTATATTTGCCGTCAATACACAAATATTGTGTTTATCCTGCAATAAAATTTGCAAAAAAAAATGTTATTCAATTTAATAATAAAAAAAAGATAACGGAAACCCCATTGATACCTCAATAGTAGTTCCGGTAAGGGGCGTGGCTTAATAGCGTTATTAGGCTAATATAAAAAGTGTTATTATGACAGGGGTGTGGCTCAATAGCTTTCATAATTTATTAGGCTAATGTGAAAAGTGTTATTATGACAGGGGTGTGGCTTAATAGCTTTATTAGGCTAATGTGAAAAGTGTTATTATGACACTGTCATAATAAAGCAACAGTTTATTTCAACCCATTTATTATGATAAAAAATAAACCAATTGCAGGATAAAATATGACATATTGCGAGGGACAATATTCATGCAATAATCCTTTTATTATATAGTAATAAATAGTTTATGCCTAAAGCATTATTTATATAGATATTGTGTATTTTATTATATTTAGGTGGAATATTGAACTACTTCAAATATTCATATTTGAACTAGTGCAATATACATTTTATCCTTGATTTGTCCACATTAATACCATCCGCATTGCGTCCCTCCGGTAGAATTTCCTCAAATTCTGCATTTTGCAGCAGCCTGGCAATATCATCTTCAAACGACAAATGATGCAATTTTAAGACCAATTTCGGAACGCTCAGTACTTTTTCGAAAATGACGATACTTAGCGTGCAAATACAAGGATATATTGCACGATTATTTTCCAGTGAAATTAATAGGAAAATATTAATTACTATATACTGATACTGTGTATTAAATGTGTCTAGTTTTGGAGTTTCAATAATTTCCTTTACACCTATGTATAAATGTATAAAACAGACATACGTCTGGCTAATGGAAGAGGTACTAGTACATAACATTTCGTTCAAAAGTCTTTTTTTTTTCGCTCAAATGTCCATCTGGTTTTTTAGATTTCGCTCTTTTGGGTTGTTTTTCTTTCGCTCAAATGTCTACTTCTTTTCGCTCTTTTGGGTTGTCATTTCGCTCAAATGTCCTCCGCCGGGGTGGCTCAATGAGTTAGGTAGTTGGATTACCTAACAACTCATACAAGCCTATCACCAATACAACGTGGGTTCGCGCACGGCTTTGTAAATTACAAAAAAGGGTGCACTCGACTCGCAGCCGCAAGTGATAAAGTTTACCAGTTGCTTGCCCATGGTCGGTGGTTCTCTCCGGGTACTCCGGCTTCTTCCAACACTAAAACCTGTCGCCATGATATAGCTGATTTATTGCTGGAAGTGGCGTTAAACACAATAACCCAAATCAAATCAAATCAAATGAATAATTTCCTTTTTACCTTTGTATTAACATGTTATTCTAGTTATAGGTATTAATGAATGGCACCTTTGTATTACACCCTGCTGTAATTACAGGTATGAATCAGTGGCCGAATCGATATTTGTATTACAGCTTACTCCAATTGGAGGTATGAGTGAGTGGCCAGCTCGATTTTCTTTTACCCTTGCATTACAATTTACTCTAATTGGAGGTATGAAACTGTGGCCGACTGGATTGTCATTTCACCATTGAATGAGTGGCTGACTCGACGTTTGTATTACACCTTGCTCTAATTTGAGGTATGAATGAGTTGTCAACTCAATTGGCTTAAGGCTTTTGTATTACATCTTTACTCCAATTGGAGCTATGAATGAATGGTTGACTCGACATTTTTACCGTATTACATCTTGTTCTAATTGGAGCCAATGGAGGTATGAATGAGGTGCCGACTCGATTGTCTTTTACCATTGAATTACATCTTACTCCAATTTGAGTTATTAATGAGTGGCCAACAGTATTAGTTATACATGAGTGACCAACAGTATGGTAAATTGTGTTTTTCATTTTAGAAACCAAATCATACCTCATATTTTTCTTCAATAGATTTTACATGACGCCATCTCCTATAGCCCTGTCAAAATAAAATGCAACAGATGTAATTCTATAATGTTTTACATTGAATATCAAGATTTTAACATTTTTATCAAAAGTATGGTATTATTTAAATCAAAGTCAAAGGGTTTTTAAATGACGTCATATTATTCTGACGAACGATGAACTAGTTATACTAACTTTGATATCTTCAACAGAAAGTATCTTACCGTAAAATATTCTATCATAATAATAAAGAAAATATATATTCATACACATAGGATACAAATTATGCAAGTGAAACTGGGGTCGTCGTGGTCGTGATCGTATGGCAGTTAGATTTATAACTACCTATGAGATCAGTGTCTATCACCACTAACGTTGTGAGTTCGAATCCTGCTCGTGGCGAGGTGTACTTTATACAATATTATGTGATAAAGTTTGTCAGTGATTTGCGGCGGGTCGATGGTTTTCTCCGGGTACTGCGATTTCCTCCACCAATAAAACTGACCGCCACTATATAACTGAAATATTGTTGAAAGTGGCGTTAAACACCATAACTCTTAACCATTGCAAGTGAAATGATATTACAAACTACAATACAAAAGGTTTTTGTCATATTAATATTTTCCTTGTGTTAATAGCATTGTCTAAATATAAAGCAAAACCAAGTCTATTATTAGTAATAGAAAATCAAATATCTAGATTAGTGCGTGCGACGCGTTTCTGGAATAACCTTCATCACGTGTGCTCATAGTCGAAAGATTAGCCGAATAATCTAAAGTCTTTATAAAGGTTTTTTTTACACAAATATGTCCTCTGTATCTTTCTTTTCTAATTTGGAATGAAATATACATAGATTCATCTGACATTATAAGGCAATGGAAGTTTTCGGAGAACCTTTTTTCATACATGTATTTGTATACGAATCGTAAATGTGCTTTAAAATATCTTCAGATGTATACACACATAACAGATGCAGAAATGAAATAGAGGTTAGAAGAAATATTAGGAAGTTACTCACTTGAACTAAAACACTTATGAAGTAGGCTATTTGGAATATTGCAAATATTAGAGTGAAGCTCACGAATGCCCATTTGTCAGCTTGTTTCCCTATGTCAATATCAGAAATTGTGACAACTATGGCGTGCCATACACAAATAAGATACAAAAATGTCATGCTGCCAAGGATATAGCGGTCCTAAAAAGAATCACAGAATAACGAAAATACATAAAAAAATAATTCAAGCTTAAAAATATTACGTACAATTATGTTGCTTATATCTACAGATGTTACTATCATAATCTTGTATTATTTAATTTATTTTGAAAAGTTTAATAAAATAAAAACTGCATAAATCGTAACTCAATTATAAGATTCCAAAAATTATCAACTTAAACACTAGCAATGTTGTCCCTTCAAATTATTATTATTGAAATTTCGATATTGAATATTCTGTATATAGAATGATTTACAAACATGTTCACGGTGTCGTCAATGTCAGTCTTATTAAAATCAGATCTTTGCTCCACTTTACTGATGTGTCGCAGGATGTGAGATTTGAGAAAACTTTACGGGTCATATGCGTGTTATCGTATGTCATGGATATATAATGATATGGTAAATATAGTTATAAAGACGTTTAGTTACACTTTCATTGTCGCACAATCGCAAATTTTCATTGGATTATGCATATAGATTATTACATGGCATTTTTCATATCATACCCTTTATCAGCCCGAGGTCATGATATCAGCCCGAGAGCCGATAGGCTCAAGGGATGATAGATGAACGACGGCTGATAAAGGGTATGATATGGAAAAATGACATGTTATGATATATTTATCATATATTTCAACAGAGGAAATAACTGATTTGTACCAAAATGTTTAGTCATTTTGGCTAGAATTAAATACATGTATATAGTTACAGAACAAGAAAATTATTGTTTTAATATACAAATCCAATAAATGCACGTTTTTAAGCACTTTCAATATCATAAGAGAGAAATTGGTAGTTAATATTATAATTTTCTGTGCAAATATTTTATAAAACTGTTGAATCCGCCGTGTCTGTAAACACAGTTTTCCGGAAATTCACGCAGTGAACTTACGGATATTGACGGAAAGGCATGTAATAACATTCCGGAAGCAGTTATTAAACTTGCTTTATCCGCCCGCTTGGACCATTCTTCTGAAACTGGGTGAAATAAACACAACTCCTCTTATTATTCTAAACAAAGCTCAAAAGTTTTATTACAGGGTAAAATTTTAGCTTTATCATCTACAAGTGTTTGATAAATAGGGTTATTCGGACGTGACCCGTAATGTGGTTTGCTCAGATCTCGCAAGTTGGGACATATCACTATAACCAGTAAAGTGGAGCGAGTGAGAAATCTGATGTTAATCAGATTGCATCAATGTTGTTCTCGTCTCTAGGATAGACAATCCATACATGTAGGTGATGGCTGTTGTCGTTTAGAAAACTGGATGATCTTGTTGTAGATCCTTTTCATTTCCGTATGTTTATGACATTGTTTCATTTTGTTCTCTTTTAATTTTTTTTATCATTGTTGTGTGAGTGAGTAAGTGGGTGCTGCGTGAGTGAGTAAGTGGTGTTGAGTGAGTGAGTAATTGGGTGTTGATTAACTCTAAGTAATCAATTTTTTACCAATGTATGCTTGATACTAGACCAACACGCTTAATTGGATTTTTTTTGTGCTAGATAACTGAAAGAACAGTCCGTGGTAACATTGACCTGTTTCCGAGCTAACTAGTCTTTGCTCTTACTCCATATGCTTAGCGTGGAAGCAGCAAATACAAATATTATTTTCCTTTGGTTTGACTAGACCGGGTCTCGAACACACGATATACGACACGCAAGGCAATACAATCACGCTAACCAATACAGCTTTGATAAAGTTGTACGCATCAGCTTGCTTGTAAATATAACGGTGAGCTACACTCGAGTCATTGAATAATAACTCGTATGGAAAAAAGAAATAAAATTCGATTTGCTGATAAAAATAGACTTACAAGCTGTGTGAGATAAGAAATCTTTGGTATCGATTGATTGGCTACAAATTTGAAAGCGACTCCTGTTAAAACAAGAGTAAATGATAACTGAAGTCGGTTCTGTGGTTTATCTCTGTCAACCGAAAATGTTGCAATCGAGAGAGAGCTAATCAGTGTCTGCAATAGAAAATGGTATAGATCATTTCAAATTTGAATGTACATTTGTACAATATATACCAGTAATGTAATGTTTCATCGAATTGCAAAGTTCATGTTTTTTTTTGTTTTTTTTTCTTCTGTGTCTTGTGTCCCATGTTGCCTGTGTCTTTGGGGTGTCCATTCATGATTGCCCCCCTCGGTTTTCTATAACCTTTTTCTCATAAAATAACTGTATTGTATTTTAAATAAACGTTAGAGAATGTCGAAGAACCAATCAAAATATTGAGAGATATCTATTGTAAATACTGTGAAAGTACTAAAATTCGTGCAATGCCAATTTTCGTGGATTTCGTAATTCATTAAAACCACGAAATATAATGTCCAACGAAATACAAAATGTTCATATAATTATTTTTTGCCAATTATAAAACCACGCATATAAAGAACCCACGATCCCAAGAAGTTTACTCGAACCACGAAAATTGGCATCGACGAATGTAAAAAATTGAAAAATCGTACTTTCGATTATATTACAAATATTCAATATACTTCTTATATATATATATTTCTTTTCTATTCTAATGCAATTGCCAATAGTATATATTTCAATACTGTTTTAAATAACCGTAAGAAATGAAGAATGTGTAAGTGATCCAAAGAGGTGTAATTCATCTAGCTTTGGTTGACGATCATCATTGTTAAACTTCATTTCTCGATTATGATCAATTCTTGGATACTGAACGTATTTTGTGTATCTCAATGTATAATCAACACTTCTAAGAATGAACGTGCTCTAAATTTGATATCCACCTCTTTTTTACCATTAACAAGGTGTTCAAATGAGGGGTAAAATTCCATTGATAACATGGTGAACGTCCAATTAACTGGCATTTACTCTATATCTTTTGTTCAAGTGCAGGCTTGATTCACAAATTCGTTCTATAAATCTTGTTATAATTCTCTTTTCAGTGGGTTCGTGTTGTGCATGTTGTCAGCTACATGTCTTCACCTTTTTAGTACCGTGTTGTGATTGTCTGCTGATATTTGCTCGTCAAAACGAAGTTCGTTTCGTCTATACTCCCATTTCTTATGTAGGGGGTCCGTGTTTTATTAATGCTATTTGTATTTATTCACCTATTCTGGTGTCCAATACGATTTCCATATCAGATGATGTTTATGTCGTTTAACAATGAACGGGTGTCACTTGTGGAACAGGAACTGCTAACCCTTCCGGAGCACCCGAGTTCACCCCAGGTTTTAGTAGTGTTCATGTTGCGCGATCACTGTTTGTGCTTTCATCTTTCTTCTTTTGGCCATTATATTGTCTGTCCTTCTTCGATTTACGGTTTCTGATTACTCTTTTGGTATCTTTAAACTTTTCTTAAAAAGGCATTAGCTACGATGTTGACCAAAAAAAATATATGTTTTGGAAATTGGTAAATAGCTTTAAAATGATGAAATAAAGGTAAATATTTCACATTAAACAGCTTATCGTTCCACTTTTCGCCTTTTGAGAACGAAAATTACCATCGATTTATTATTTCCTTGCAAGCAAATAATTTGACCTCGCTTTCTCCGTATGCAACTGACCTTACAAGTGACAGGTAAAAACGATTCACAGAAAATAAGAAATAAGTGCATTGTTGTACTGATTTAATGACGATTCGGCAAACTCCGTAAACAATGCCGATAATTAATAAGATGACGTCCATTTCTTGATCAATCTCAAAACACAAGCAGTTGCACCTTTTTCCCCCGATGCACGTACATTTCATAACATTTATAAGTTACAGAAACACGTTTTATTAAGGCATCAATCATATCTGATAGTTTTTATGGGTAACAAAAATTTACGATTTTGGCAGATAATGCCCCTTTAAATGAAAAAAATATATATACTGATATCAAATTATTAATACAAAAATAATAATCAAAATTAATACCATATTTACCATGATTAGCATAACATTCCATATGAAAAATCCCGCACGACGTCTAGCACAACAAGAGACAACAAGGCCCGGATGTTTATATTTTGTATTTGCATATTCTTTTGTCGTTATTTTTGGCATAAATTCAACAAAATCAAACAAATGCCACTCTTGTGGTTTGGCGAAAGTTTCCGTGTGAACACTTGATATTTCCTTCACTTCCTCATTTAATTCTACATCAGCTTCTGAATGTTCTGTACTTATGATAACAGACAAATCCTTTAAATAAACAATCAGAGAACTCATGTTATATTCAGATTATTTATATGATATTTGTTTAAATTTATTTGTTTGTTTTTCATTGTATTGTTTTGTTGTTTGTTTGTTGGTGTTGTTGTTTTTTGTATTTTTTCCCGGGTTTTTTTCCGTTTTTATCATTTTAGCTTTCATTGTTTGTTTGTTTGTTTGTTCTAAGTAGTTTTGTTTTTGATTTTTCTCATTTTGTTTATAGATAGAACACGTGTACTATCTAGATTTTGCAATATGTCGACTTGCTTTACTTTATACTCTAGATTATCTTTTTGGCACTACACTAACATTTAACGACATCCTGTTTGGAATCATGTAAGGATTCATATTTTCAACCGACTCATCAGCGATGATGTTACCAGATCATGTGGCATTAAATTCAGCGTACGCTGGGAGCTATTGTCATGTGTAACTTTCTACAATGATTGGTGTTCAAAGATGGGTGTTACCTGATTGGACCCCACACGGGATGTTGCTAGATGTTAGCGTGTCGCAAAAGAAAATATGAAAAATTAGGTTAAACTAATACTACCAGAATATCAAAATTATATCCACAATTTATTGAATCGTCTCTCAGTATTTCTTATGGGATGGCCTTGTTTCATCTTCACAAATGTGACAGATATTATTTGTCCCCACATAAGTTATGTATTAAACCCCGCAACATTTGGCGGTTCTTAATTAGATGATGCATGATAGTACATTTTCATAGTCCTCATAATTTCCATATTCTAACAAAGGTATATCTGTATTAAAAAAATTACATATAATCTCAGTTTCGACATTACATTTTTCCTTCATATTCACACCAATGAAATTTTCCGAAGTCTTTACCTAATTATCCAAATACTCATGTTTTTATTCGTAAAAATACCTTTCAAAATATATAACAATATTTTGTACTCCTTTCAACATGTTTTATGTGATATTTATACTCTTGAAAGCTTAAAGTTATTTTCTTAACATCAAATATCATTGAGATCCCGATTTACTATTCAGCTATGAAAATAAGAACTTTGTAAAATGTGGCCGTTTTTTTAATACTTTAATGGTAATCTTGTTAAACCGATAATCGCGCCACAAAGAATAGCCATTAATAGTCATTTGGATAAATACTTTTCAAAGAAGAAGAAGAAAAAGGGTTTAAATCCCATATAAGAAACAAGTTATCATAAGGGTACAAAAGAATCCATATTAATTACTAATATTTACATTTTTTAAAGACATTATTGATTGGATTAAAAAATGCATTTTTAGGTGTTAAGACTTTAAGTGTTAGTGATTGTTGTTCTACGCCAACTCAACAATTTTTCAGCTATATCGTGACGAAAACAAATTTTAAGTGATTTGAACTATTTAGAGAAAGAAGAGTTTGACGATACCAATAGGTAATCCGAATCTGTAAAACGAAGAAGGACATGCAACACAATGGCCAAAATAACGGGAAGAGATGTCGAAATAACAAAAGAAATATATTGAAATAACGAGATATATTTGGAGTAATAACGAGATAGTTAAATTGAAATTACGAGATACATTTAAAAGTAATTTCGAGATCATAGATGTGGGTGTCAGGGAATCATGTGCCATAATTATTGAAAATATGTCGGAAATCAGATCGATCTAATCAATTGATCGACTATTCTGAGATTTGTATCAAGGGCTTGTAGATATTTTCTTGGTGTCACTTGCATCCTTTGACCGTATTTGCGCTATACATCGACTTTGAAAATTGACATTTCACGACCGTACCATACATGCATGGCGCAAGAAAAAAAATATTTTCCGAAAGATCTGATCTCACTCCTAGTTTTGTTTTCTGTTGTGAGATAGTTTTATCAGCATACATGTTAAATGGGCTATGTGAGGTATTGTGATGTCCAATATGATTTTCCGTGGAAAAAACTATGTTTAGTTCGTCACTCCATTTTGATTTATGATATTTTTGTTTATTACTTATTTGCACAGATAGGTAATAACAATCTTCTGAAACACTTAACGTGAGATTTCCAATGGTTAATTTCCCTTTTACACCTATATAATTGCTGCCTTCATGTAATATGGTACTTATGTTTTGATTGTTTTCTGTATACCATTAAATAATATACTTCACGGGAGGGGCGGGGGGGGGGGGGGGGGGGGGGGTTGTGGTCATGATCGTATGGTAGTTTGATTTATAACTACCTATATAAGCAATCAGTGCCTAACACCACTAACGTGAGGTGTACATTATGTGATAAAGTTTGTCCGTAACTTGCGACAGTTAGGTGGTTTTCTCCGAGTAATCCGGTTTCCTCCACCAAATAAAACTGACCACCATGATATAATTGAATATTGTTGAAAGTGGCGTTAAGCACCACAAAACCAAACCAATCTAAACTTCACGGGTTTGTAAGTTTTGACGAGTAATTGTATAACCAAAAATTACATTTTATTTCTTATAAAAGTAAGAAAATACCTGAATGTCGAAGGGAAACAACAGTAATTCCAAATTTTCAGCAAATGTTCCCTTTATTCGTAGTTTGTCTAACACAAAAGCTTCTCCATTATCTTTCTGTAAGACTTTCCAATGGTCGTTTCTGGTCTCAGTTAGAACATTTTGTACCTTAATTTTGGCATCCCAGTACCCTTTCCAGTCGATATCTGTACACTGTTAAAATGGATATACATACTGTAACCAATTATAACACATGATAGTATTATATAAGTAATATAATGCACTATACAACGCATCACTATGATTTTGTCCACTATACCCAGGTATATATGTTTGTATTTCGAATAATTTTAAATAAATGTCATATAATTGTTGTCCGTTTTAAATATATTTGGTGATTTTGAAGAAATTCGCCCGTTTTTCTGATCAAAATTGTGTAATTCAAATTTAATTGTTCAATAATAACAGTCTGCGTTTTTTTGTTTTTTGTTTTTTTTATTTCTTTTTTTATTTCTTTTTTTTTTTAGATGTCTTAATGTTTCGATTAAAAAAGTATTAACTTCGCGAGAATTTTTGTGGCAAATAGATTTTGGTAAATGTAAAAGCTTATTTGTCAAATTTTGTTTTAATTTTTAGAAGCAGAAAGAAGTTTTTCATTTAATATTTACTTTGTTTTTTGTTATTAAATTGTCTGTTTTGATCTCTTAGAATAAAATCATATATATCTAATTCATTGTGCACAACACGTTTCTAGAGTTCATAAGTTAAAATCAAAGTAAACACACGGGAAAGCAAAATAATTTGAAAGTCATTGGGAACAGGTAAACCAAAAAGGACCTAAACGTGTTAGCCAAAATCAGCTTAGGTCACCTTTGTCTGAGGGATGAGTACCTTAGTTTTAACAATTTATGACATTATTTGGGACCTGTAAATTTCAATAATTAATATGTCTAATAAACAATGTGCATATCAGTTCCATAACACTGACTACTGATTGCCTCACAGACTAATAGTCCATCAGAAAGGGTGGAAAGTAATAAGAACGTAGATATAATAGTCCATCAGAAAGGGTGGAAAGTAATAAGAACGTAGATATAATAGTCCACCAGAAAGGGTGGAAAGTAATAAGAACGTAGATATAATAGTCCACCAGAAAGGGTGGAAAGTAATAAGAACGTAGATATAATAGTCCACCAGAAAGGGTGGAAAGTAATAAGAACGTAGATATAATAGTCCACCAGAAAGGGTGGAAAGTAATAAGAACGTAGATATAATAGTCCACCAGAAAGGGTGGAAAGTAATAAGAACGTAGATATAATAGTCCACCAGAAAGGGTGGAAAGTAATAAGAACGTAGATATAATAGTCCACCAGAAAGGGTGGAAAGTAATAAGAACGTAGATATAATAGTCCACCAGAAAGGGTGGAAAGTAATAAGAACGTAGATATAATAGTCCACCAGAAAGGGTGGAAAGTAATAAGAACGTAGATATAATAGTCCACCAGAAAGGGTGGAAAGTAATAAGAACGTAGATATAATAGTCCACCAGAAAGGGTGGAAAGTAATAAGAACGTAGATATAATAGTCCACCAGAAAGGGTGGAAAGTAATAAGAACGTAGATATAATAGTCCACCAGAAAGGGTGGAAAGTAATAAGAACGTAGATATAATAGTCCATCAGAAAGGGTGGAAAGTAATAAGAACGTAGATATAATAGTCCACCAGAAAGGGTGGAAAGTAATAAGAACGTAGATATAATAGTCCACCAGAAAGGGTGGAAAGTAATAAGAACGTAGATATAATAGTCCACCAGAAAGGGTGGAAAGTAATAAGAACGTAGATATAATAGTCCACCAGAAAGGGTGGAAAGTAATAAGAACGTAGATATAATAGTCCACCAGAAAGGGTGGAAAGTAATAAGAACGTAGATATAATAGTCCACCAGAAAGGGTGGAAAGTAATAAGAACGTAGATATAATAGTCCACCAGAAAGGGTGGAAAGTAATAAGAACGTAGATATAATAGTCCACCAGAAAGGGTGGAAAGTAATAAGAACGTAGATATAATAGTCCACCAGAAAGGGTGGAAAGTAATAAGAACGTAGATATAATAGTCCACCAGAAAGGGTGGAAAGTAATAAGAACGTAGATATAATAGTCCATCAGAAAGGGTGGAAAGTAATAAGAACGTAGATATAATAGTCCACCAGAAAGGGTGGAAAGTAATAAGAACGTAGATATAATAGTCCACCAGAAAGGGTGGAAAGTAATAAGAACGTAGATATAATAGTCCATCAGAAAAGGTGGAAAGTAATAAGAACGTAGATATAATAGTCCATCAGAAAGGGTGGAAAGTAATAAGAACGTAGATATAATAGTCCATCAGAAAGGGTGGAAAGTAATAAGAACGTAGATATAATAGTCCACCAGAAAGGGTGGAAAGTAATAAGAACGTAGATACAATAGTCCACCAGAAAGGGTGGAAAGTAATAAGAACGTAGATACAATAGTCCATCAGAAAGGGTGGAAAGTAATAAGAACGTAGATATAATAGTCCATCAGAAAGGGTGGAAAGTAATAAGAACGTAGATATAATAGTCCACCAGAAAGGGTGGAAAGTAATAAGAACGTAGATATAATAGTCCACCAGAAAGGGTGGAAAGTAATAAGAACGTAGATATAATAGTCCACCAGAAAGGGTGGAAAGTAATAAGAACGTAGATATAATAGTCCACCAGAAAGGGTGGAAAGTAATAAGAACGTAGATATAATAGTCCACCAGAAAGGGTGGAAAGTAATAAGAACGTAGATATAATAGTCCACCAGAAAGGGTGGAAAGTAATAAGAACGTAGATATAATAGTCCACCAGAAAGGGTGGAAAGTAATAAGAACGTAGATATAATAGTCCACCAGAAAGGGTGGAAAGTAATAAGAACGTAGATATAATAGTCCACCAGAAGGGTGGAAAGTAATAAGAACGTAGATATAATAGTCCACCAGAAAGGGTGGAAAGTAATAAGAACGTAGATATAATAGTCCACCAGAAAGGGTGGAAAGTAATAAGAACGTAGATATAATAGTCCACCAGAAAGGGTGGAAAGTAATAAGAACGTAGATATAATAGTCCACCAGAAAGGGTGGAAAGTAATAAGAACGTAGATATAATAGTCCACCAGAAAGGGTGGAAAGTAATAAGAACGTAGATATAATAGTCCACCAGAAAGGGTGGAAAGTAATAAGAACGTAGATATAATAGTCCACCAGAAAGGGTGGAAAGTAATAAGAACGTAGATATAATAGTCCACTAGAAAGGGTGGAAAGTAATAAGAACGTAGATATAATAGTCCACCAGAAAGGGTGGAAAGTAATAAGAACGTAGATATAATAGTCCATCAGAAAGGGTGGAAAGTAATAAGAACGTAGATATAATAGTCCACCAGAAAGGGTGGAAAGTAATAAGAACGTAGATATAATAGTCCACCAGAAAGGGTGGAAAGTAATAAGAACGTAGATATAATAGTCCATCAGAAAAGGTGGAAAGTAATAAGAACGTAGATATAATAGTCCATCAGAAAGGGTGGAAAGTAATAAGAACGTAGATATAATAGTCCATCAGAAAGGGTGGAAAGTAATAAGAACGTAGATATAATAGTCCACCAGAAAGGGTGGAAAGTAATAAGAACGTAGATACAATAGTCCACCAGAAAGGGTGGAAAGTAATAAGAACGTAGATACAATAGTCCATCAGAAAGGGTGGAAAGTAATAAGAACGTAGATATAATAGTCCATCAGAAAGGGTGGAAAGTAATAAGAACGTAGATATAATAGTCCACCAGAAAGGGTGGAAAGTAATAAGAACGTAGATATAATAGTCCACCAGAAAGGGTGGAAAGTAATAAGAACGTAGATATAATAGTCCACCAGAAAGGGTGGAAAGTAATAAGAACGTAGATATAATAGTCCACCAGAAAGGGTGGAAAGTAATAAGAACGTAGATATAATAGTCCACCAGAAAGGGTGGAAAGTAATAAGAACGTAGATATAATAGTCCACCAGAAAGGGTGGAAAGTAATAAGAACGTAGATATAATAGTCCACCAGAAAGGGTGGAAAGTAATAAGAACGTAGATATAATAGTCCACCAGAAAGGGTGGAAAGTAATAAGAACGTAGATATAATAGTCCACCAGAAAGGGTGGAAAGTAATAAGAACGTAGATATAATAGTCCACCAGAAGGGTGGAAAGTAATAAGAACGTAGATATAATAGTCCACCAGAAAGGGTTGAAAGTAATAAGAACGTAGATATAATAGTCCACCAGAAAGGGTGGAAAGTAATAAGAACGTAGATATAATAGTCCACCAGAAAGGGTGGAAAGTAATAAGAACGTAGATATAATAGTCCACCAGAAAGGGTGGAAAGTAATAAGAACGTAGATATAATAGTCCACCAGAAAGGGTGGAAAGTAATAAGAACGTAGATATAATAGTCCACCAGAAAGGGTGGAAAGTAATAAGAACGTAGATATAATAGTCCACCAGAAAGGGTGGAAAGTAATAAGAACGTAGATATAATAGTCCACCAGAAAGGGTGGAAAGTAATAAGAACGTAGATATAATAGTCCATCAGAAAGGGTGGAAAGTAATAAGAACGTAGATATAATAGTCCACCAGAAAGGGTGGAAAGTAATAAGAACGTAGATATAATAGTCCATCAGAAAGGGTGGAAAGTGATAAGAACGTAGATATAATAGTCCACCAGAAAGGGTGGAAAGTAATAAGAACGTAGATATAATAGTCCATCAGAAAGGGTGGAAAGTAATAAGAACGTAGATATAATAGTCCATCAGAAAGGGTGGAAAGTAATAAGAACGTAGATATAATAGTCCACCAGAAAGGGTGGAAAGTAATAAGAACGTAGATATAATAGTCCACCAGAAAGGGTGGAAAGTAATAAGAACGTAGATATAATAGTCCATCAGAAAGGGTGGAAAGTAATAAGAACGTAGATATAATAGTCCATCAGAAAGGGTGGAAAGTCATAAGAACGTAGATATAATAGTCCACCAGAAAGGGTGGAAAGTCATAAGAACGTAGATATAATAGTCCACCAGAAAGGGTGGAAAGTCATAAGAACGTAGATATAATAGTCCACCAGAAAGGTTGGAAAGTCATAAGAACGTAGATATAATAGTCCACCAGAAAGGGTGGAAAGTAATAAGAACGTAGATATAATAGTCCATCAGAAAGGGTGGAAAGTAATAAGAACGTAGATATAATAGTCCATCAGAAAGGGTGGAAAGTAATAAGAACGTAGATATAATAGTCCATCAGAAAGGGTGGAAAGTAATAAGAACGTAGATATAATAGTCCACCAGAAAGGGTGGAAAGTAATAAGAACGTAGATATAATAGTCCATCAGAAAGGGTGGAAAGTAATAAGAACGTAGATATAATAGTCCACCAGAAAGGGTGGAAAGTAATAAGAACGTAGATATAATAGTCCATCAGAAAGGGTGGAAAGTAATAAGAACGTAGACATAATACTATAGTCCACCAGAAAGGGTGGAAAGTAATAAGAACGTAGACATAATAGTCCACCAGAAAGGGTGGAAAGTAATAAGAACGTAGATATAATAGTCCACCAGAAAGGGTGGAAAGTAATAAGAACGTAGATATAATAATCCAACAGAAAGGGTGGAAAGTAATAAGAACGTAGATATAATAGTCCACCAGAAAGGGTGGAAAGTAATAAGAACGTAGATATAATAGTCCACCAGAAAGGGTGGAAAGTAATAAGAACGTAGATATAATAGTCCACCAGAAAGGGTGGAAAGTAATAAGAACGTAGATATAATAGTCCACCAGAAAGGGTGGAAAGTAATAAGAACGTAGATATAATAGTCCATCAGAAAGGGTGGAAAGTAATAAGAACGTAGATATAATAGTCCACCAGAAAGGGTGGAAAGTAATAAGAACGTAGATATAATAGTCCACCAGAAAGGGTGGAAAGTAATAAGAACGTAGATATAATAGTCCACCAGAAAGGGTGGAAAGTAATAAGAATGTAGATATAATAGTCCATCAGAAAGGGTGGAAAGTAATAAGAACGTAGATATAATAGTCCATCAGAAAGGGCGGAAAGTAATAAGAACGTAGATATAATAGTCCACCAGAAAGGGCGGAAAGTAATAAGAACGTAGATATAATAGTCCACCAGAAAGGGCGGAAAGTAATAAGAACGTAGATATAATAGTCCACCAGAAAGGGTGGAAAGTAATAAGAACGTAGATATAATAGTCCACCAGAAAGGGTGGAAAGTAATAAGAACGTAGATATAATAGTCCACCAGAAAGGGTGGAAAGTAATAAGAACGTAGATATAATAGTCCACCAGAAAGGGTGGAAAGTAATAAGAACGTAGATATAATAGTCCATCAGAAAGGGTGGAAAGTAATAAGAACGTAGATATAATAGTCCACCAGAAAGGGTGGAAAGTAATAAGAACGTAGATATAATAGTCCACCAGAAAGGGTGGAAAGTAATAAGAACGTAGATATAATAGTCCACCAGAAAGGGTGGAAAGTAATAAGAACGTAGATATAATAGTCCACCAGAAAGGGTGGAAAGTAATAAGAACGTAGATATAGTAGTCCACCAGAAAGGGTGGAAAGTAATAAGAACGTAGATATAATAGTCCACCAGAAAGGGTGGAAAGTAATAAGAACGTAGATATAATAGTCCACCAGAAAGGGTGGAAAGTAATAAGAACGTAGATATAATAGTCCATCAGAAAGGGTGGAAAGTAATAAGAACGTAGATATAATAGTCCATCAGAAAGGGTGGAAAGTAATAAGAACGTAGATATAATAGTCCATCAGAAAGGGTGGAAAGTAATAAGAACGTAGATATAATAGTCCACCAGAAAGGGTGGAAAGTAATAAGAACGTAGATACAATAGTCCACCAGAAAGGGTGGAAAGTAATAAGAACGTAGATATAATAGTCCACCAGAAAGGGTGGAAAGTAATAAGAACGTAGATATAATAGTCCATCAGAAAGGGTGGAAAGTAATAAGAACGTAGATATAATAGTCCACCAGAAAGGGTGGAAAGTAATAAGAACGTAGATATAATAGTCCACCAGAAAGGGTGGAAAGTAATAAGAACGTAGATATAATAGTCCACCAGAAAGGGTGGAAAGTAATAAGAACGTAGATATAATAGTCCACCAGAAAGGGTGGAAAGTAATAAGAACGTAGATATAATAGTCCACCAGAAAGGGTGGAAAGTAATAAGAACGTAGATATAATAGTCCATCAGAAAGGGTGGAAAGTAATAAGAACGTAGATATAATAGTCCATCAGAAAGGGTGGAAAGTAATAAGAACGTAGATATAATAGTCCATCAGAAAGGGTGGAAAGTAATAAGAACGTAGATATAATAGTCCATCAGAAAGGGTGGAAAGTAATAAGAACGTAGATATAATAGTCCACCAGAAAGGGTGGAAAGTAATAGGAACGTAGATATAATAGTCCACCAGAAAGGGTGGAAAGTAATAAGAACGTAGATATAATAGTCCACCAGAAAGGGTGGAAAGTAATAAGAACGTAGATATAATAGTCCACCAGAAAGGGTGGAAAGTAATAAGAACGTAGATATAATAGTCCACCAGAAAGGGTGGAAAGTAATAAGAACGTAGATATAATAGTCCACCAGAAAGGGTGGAAAGTAATAAGAACGTAGATATAATAGTCCACCAGAAAGGGTGGAAAGTAATAAGAACGTAGATATAATAGTCCACCAGAAAGGGTGGAAAGTAATAAGAACGTAGATATAATAGTCCACCAGAAAGGGTGGAAAGTAATAAGAACGTAGATATAATAGTCCACCAGAAAGGGTGGAAAGTAATAAGAACGTAGATATAATAGTCCACCAGAAAGGGTGGAAAGTAATAAGAACGTAGATATAATAGTCCACCAGAAAGGGTGGAAAGTAATAAGAACGTAGATATAATAGTCCATCAGAAAGGGTGGAAAGTAATAAGAACGTAGATATAATAGTCCACCAGAAAGGGTGGAAAGTAATAAGAACGTAGATATAATAGTCCACCAGAAAGGGTGGAAAGTAATAAGAACGTAGATATAATAGTCCACCAGAAAGGGTGGAAAGTAATAAGAACGTAGATATAATAGTCCATCAGAAAGGGTGGAAAGTAATAAGAACGTAGATATAATAGTCCATCAGAAAGGGTGGAAAGTAATAAGAACGTAGATATAATAGTCCACCAGAAAGGGTGGAAAGTAATAAGAACGTAGATATAATAGTCCATCAGAAAGGGTGGAAAGTAATAAGAACGTAGATATAATAGTCCATCAGAAAGGGTGGAAAGTAATAAGAACGTAGATATAATAGTCCACCAGAAAGGGTGGAAAGTAATAAGAACGTAGATATAATAGTCCACCAGAAAGGGTGGAAAGTAATAAGAACGTAGATATAATAGTCCATCAGAAAGGGTGGAAAGTAATAAGAACGTAGATATAATAGTCCACCAGAAAGGGTGGAAAGTCATAAGAACGTAGATATAATAGTCCACCAGAAAGGGTGGAAAGTCATAAGAACGTAGATATAATAGTCCACCAGAAAGGGTGGAAAGTCATAAGAACGTAGATATAATAGTCCACCAGAAAGGGTGGAAAGTCATAAGAACGTAGATATAATAGTCCATCAGAAAGGGTGGAAAGTCATAAGAACGTAGATATAATAGTCCATCAGAAAGGGTGGAAAGTCATAAGAACGTAGATATAATAGTCCACCAGAAAGGGTGGAAAGTAATAAGAACGTAGATATAATAGTCCATCAGAAAGGGTGGAAAGTAATAAGAACGTAGATATAATAGTCCATCAGAAAGGGTGGAAAGTAATAAGAACGTAGATATAATAGTCCATCAGAAAGGGTGGAAAGTAATAAGAACGTAGATATAATAGTCCACCAGAAAGGGTGGAAAGTAATAAGAACGTAGATATAATAGTCCATCAGAAAGGGTGGAAAGTAATAAGAACGTAGATATAATAGTCCATCAGAAAGGGTGGAAAGTAATAAGAACGTAGATATAATAGTCCATCAGAAAGGGTGGAAAGTAATAAGAACGTAGATATAATAGTCCATCAGAAAGGGTGGAAAGTAATAAGAACGTAGATATTTAATTAATTTAGTGTGCACTATCAGTTTCTGGCCTTCATTAGGTATAACTCAAGAGTCAAAGGCCGTAAAGCCAAATAAATTAAAAGTCTTTGGGAACTGGAAAACAAATACATCTAATAAACAATGTTAGTGTAGAGATACTGACAACTGAGAGGATGAAACCATTGGAGACTATAGTCCACCAGCAGAGGTGAATAGTAATAAAAACGTAGCGTTATCTGCCACATATCTAATTTAGTGCACACGATTCGTTTCTGGAATAACCTTCACCAGGTACACACAAAATCAATTACAAAAGGGTACTTAGCCAAATAATTCAAAAGTCTTTCAAAACAGGAAAACCGAAAAGCGTCTAAACAGGAAAGGACCATACATGGTATTTAATTTCTCAATATATTTACGCTCATATGGATCGTTGGCAAACTTATATTATATTAACTATTTGTTACTATTATTTGTGTAAGCCATTATGTCTTAAATTCCAAAAAGTTAGTTATTGTCAATTGTGTATTGATGACAAACTTTCTCAACAACAGATTTTATACAATAAATGTTACTAAATTATATTTTAGTCAATATTTGTGTATGAAGGCGAAAGCCTTTTTTTTTTTTTTTTTTTTTTTTGGGTAAGTAATAAAGCAATTGCCTCAAGTATATTTAGTCCATAAATGTTTAATCGTTTGGATAAACTGTTTAAATATTTACATAAAACTGGACATAGAAAAGGGTGAAAACTGAAGTATTATGTCGAGTTCAGAAAAGAGAAACTATGTTTTATAAGTACACAATAAGTACATAATGTCCTATGCGTCGTGGGAAATTCACTATTTCTGTGGCAAACAAATTATTTCTCCCGGGTCAATAATCTGAAATCAGATACTGTTTGACATCATGCAACCTACTTGCTTGTCCTGTCTTTTTTTCTATTTGTATACCTAGTTCTATTTTATAAAACATAAAATAAATTCATCAGGGAACCTATCATGGTATTGACATTTGTCCTGTCTTTTTTTCATTTGTATACCTAGTTCTATTTTAGAACACAAAAAATAGATTCATCACATAGATTTTCATTGCATTGTCATGTGAAATATATGAAATGTAACGCCTTACTGCTGTAAAAGCTGACAATTATACAGAACAACAAGAGAATGAACTACTACCGGAATATAATCGATAATTACGGTTTGCGTGGAATTTTATAATACATAAAGTGTACTGGATGACATTTTTTACTTTTTATTCAAAACCACAACAACTTCACCGCGTACGGAAACTCCTGGTGATTTAAGATGATTCTATTTTTATTTATTTGATAAAGTACATACAAGGGTTGTTTCTAAGATTGTTTTTCTTACAAATAATTATATTACTTATTATGCATCTTATAATAGGATACGGGTTGTTTTGGACTTATCACCGGTTTTGTAATAAGATTAACACGACGGGTGCCACTAGTCGAGTAGGTACTGCTTACCCTTCCGGAGCACCTGAGTTCACCCCGGTTTTTAGTGGGGTTCGTGTTGCTCCATCTTCAGTTTTCTATGTAGTGTTTTGTACACCTCGCCTGAGTGGGATTCGAACTCACAACATTAGTGGTGATAAACACTGATTGCATAGGTAGTTGTAAATCCAACTACCATACTATCAAGACCACGATGACCCCAAGAACAAACAAATAAGGAAATGCATTAAGTTCTTTACGTTTATCTTAAATAGCACTAATCGTTTATTCATACATACAGATAATGTAGTTCATTTTTTCCTTGTCAATTTATTGTGTATCCATTAACATCCGAAACAACGTGATTTATCCTTGAATGTTCATGTGAGGGATTGTTGTTTAACGCCAGGTGAACAATTCTCAGCTATATCATGGCGAGAACAAGTTATTTTCGTTGAGATGATGATGATGATGATGACTGCCTTGTACTAGGCTCAGTTGGACTTTTATAGTGCTAGCTCACTGAAACAACAGCTCCGGTGAATAGACAAGTCGCTGCACTGGCCTTGGACACATTATCCTGATTCCTAGCTTACCAATCTTTCCATTTTGTCCTTAATGCTGTGTGCTTAGCAGGGAAGCAGCAAATTTCAATTTTATTGTTTTTGGCTGAACCTGACCGGGACTCGAACCCATGATCTACCGCACTCGAGGCGAGCACGCTAATCAATCCACCACATATGCGGTGCCATTTGTACTTCAGATCAACCAATCAACCAAAATCGATATATTGCCAGTGTGTTCGGTTACAGGAAATAAAAAGGGGACCGTTGTGGTCGTGATCGTATGGTAGTTGGATTTACAACTACCTGTGTAATTAATGCCTATTACCACTAACGTTGTGAGTTCGAATCCCGCTCAGGTGAGTTGTACTCGATACAACATTATGCTAAAAAGTTTGTCAGTGACTTGCGACAGGTCGGTTAACCACCATAACCCTAGCCCCTCCAGGAAATAAAAGAATAACCGGAGAAAATAAAACGAAAATACTAAAGTTCAACTGGGCGAATAACCCGAGTAATCCAGTCGTGATAATACGTTCGCTTCGATCACTTCTGGTAAAAGACAGTCGAGGGCCCAGCAATCATTCGAGTCACTGGCCGAAAGGTGAGTTCTAGTTATGTCCGATGGTAAAGGAGTGTATGTCAAACAACATATTATTTTAATCAGATTGCAAAATTGTAGTGAATCCACTGTCAATGTATTTATTTATTTATCTTGATAGTACATATACTGACTACTGAGTCTCATTTACCGTTGTAACTTTATCAAGTAGTGGTTCCCGCCATCTTGCCTGTATGTAAACATCTGCCGAAAAATTTTCCTTGAGGGTATCTATTTCACCGATCTTTAAAAATGATACTTTAATGAAGACTTGTCTCTGAAATAATAAATAAATAAACAACAGTTCTAAAATAGCCAGATCGATTTGTGTTGTGTACCGAATATCTTAAACATTTAAAATCTTATGTAAGATTTTCAAATTTCAAAAGCTGTCAACTTCAAGATCGATAGACTAGTCTACCTACACATTACAACAAATATTAATAGATGAAGTAATACGTTTATAATATAAATTCGTGTTTCATCAGATTGGTCTTCGCAGATACAGTTCTTAAGGGGGGTACCATACACTACAGGGAGATAACTCTTTACAATCAGTTGAACGTTTTGATCATATGATGTTTGTATGCAGATTTCAAGCATCTCGGTGATCAAAACCACAGCTATGTGGCTAGTGAATTTATAGCTCTGAGTCTGTTGGTTGAAATTTGTTAAAATTTTGATATTTATTACAGTGGATATATTCAAACACACTGCCAAAAAATTAAGAAAATTAAACGAGCAGATCAAATTTTACCTGAAGTGTATGGTACCACCTTAATTGTCACCACTTTAAAAATGTTATTAAAGTTTTGCAAGAAAACGGGCCATGTGACACAGGGTTACCCTTTTTTACACAAAACCATGACGTCAACAATTTTTCTGACACAAAAATGTGTCACTATCCGTGTAACATATGATAAAGCGAAGTTGGAAAAGATTTCTGAGTAAGGCAGGGGGAAGATAACTATACAACAAAACAAATGGAAGAGGTAATTAAAATCTCGGAAAGAACTGCTACTTCCACAAAATATGGTGGATAACAGGATGCTACCAGGGGAAACCGATTTCAGCATTACAGATGCAAAAATTACGATTTGAAAATGAATAAGCCATGTGCTAATTTAGACAGGAGCGCACCGGAACCCTCTAAAACTTGTAGATGTCGGTTGTTGGTCAGTCTGACCATACTATTTTCTCTATACATATTTCTGACGTTCTCTATAGTCAAACTCTTTGGAGCTTACAGGAGTGTTTCCCCCCCCCCCTCCCACAAGTCGGTGTCATGGGGACCTTTGACTCCTCTCACAAATTATGCCCCACCCCTAACATGAATTCCCGCATTCGCGCCTAAAAACCGTCTAGATAATATAATATCAGTCTATCAAAAACACCAAGATTTACACCTACTAGACTGTGTATAATATTGTCATTGTTTTATTCATTAAATATAAGAAATATATGCATAGACACGTGCCTAAATAACATTACTGAACATACGCCACTGTGAATGGAAAGAGAAATAAAACTTCACTAACTTCTATACAACATGAGATAGTTAATTTACCAATAACCTCGAAGGACTGAAAAATACATAAAAACTTGTATATAAGTTAAGGATGGTTTTTTTTATTACATAAAATTTATATTTTATCCACAATATAAACATTAAACAAAAACTTTCATCACAGCTTTGATTTTGTTCATTAGTGTAATATCGCATAATGGTTTCCTTCCTTTCGCTGTTAAATAACAGTTATTACTTTGGGGAAATCCATAGCCTATATAATATCAAACTGATATCGATCTTTTATTGATTCTAATCAGGTAAAAAATACTAAGACTTATAAATAAAAAAAATGTATGTATAGCGTTAGAATAACATTTTTTTAATTTTTGTAGAAAAAAGTAATTTTTACGTGAAATTATATTAAGACTACATTTTTATCGTTCGCTTGATTTTTTGTTTTTTGTTGTTTTTGTTTGAACAATATTTGACTATCATTACTGATGTAAAAAGGATAAGAAATGCATTACTGGACATATTTTTTTATCGTTCTTAATATAGCTGAAATACTGCTTGCTGATTGCAATAATCAATCAATCAATCCGGGTTTTTATCAATTATTTAGCTAAAAGATACTTACAGAGAGGAATTTAAAAATGTATCATACACCCCTTTCAAAATATTTTAGATTAATACATTAAAATTATTTATATCTAAATATGCAATTTAATGTGCTCGCCTCTAAAAAGTAAAAAAAGCTCACCAGAGGTTCGCTTTGTCCACATGTTTCCAAAGATTGCACAAATAAATGTATTATTTCCCGTAATGTAGGTATAGTTTCTGTTTGTCTGTGTTGAACTGTTTGAGTATTATGGTCAATGTACAAATTATTTAATAATATTTATTTATTTATTTATTTATTTATTTATTTATTTATTTATTTATTTATTTATTTATTTATTTATTTATTTATTTATTTATTTATTTATTTATTTTTGTTTGTTTGTTTGTTTATTTGTTTATTTGTTCAATTAATTAAGATGAAAAACAATTGATCAACACTAGTTCATCACAAAAGCACAAGTTCCAATGATGAAATAAAAAGAGATCAAATGTTTGGTTCTGTAAATGTACTTTTATTCCCGACCCAATCAATCTATCAGTATTTCTATTTGAAATATACCTTTATCAAAGAACCCAAAATAGAATTTAATTTCACTGTTGAGTCAGTTTCAGAATTTTACATGGTTGTCTCAGAATCGGTTCTTTTTTTGCGCGCGCGTGGGATGCTGGATAAATATTGACAATCATTATGACATGTAAATTTAATCAATTTAAAAAGTAAACCGCGTGTGTACTTTCATGGGGGAAAACTGTTGATTACTAACATGTGATGAGGATTACACTGCTAACTGTTGTGACATGTTTTGTTTATATATGGATTTTCTTTCTGTTGCCAGTGGTTATGATATTTCTCTAGTTACATTTTCAAATTTTTAAGCGAGAGTTTTAATTTCTGAAAATTTAACTATCGTAAAATTGAATATCGTAATCCACTGATATAAGATAAATCAGCTTCTCCGATGACGAAAATGTCAAATATATTTTGAAGTTGTTAATTTCCGTCGTTATGATCGTCGAAATAAAACTGACGAAAAATCTCGTGCAGAAATTTAACCACCGTGTTGATTAATATAGTTACGAAAATTTAACCAACTGGTTTTAACGCAATAAGAACAGGAGAATCATTATTGTCCAAGTACGTATTTAAAGGCAAAGTAAAATTAATGCAGAGACCAAAGACAAATAGAAACTTATCAACACGTGGATTGTTTCGTTAATTATTTTAGTTGAAATGAATTTGATTACATTATATTCTTGTAGTTGCAATAAAATAAAGCTATTAATTACATACTAAAGAAATAGAGGATTAGGGTTATGGTGTTTAGTGCCACTTTCAACAAAGTTTCGGTTATTCGTGGCGGCCAGTTTTACTGTTGGGGGAAACCGGAGTATCCGGGGAAACCACCGACCTGTCGCTAGTCACTGACAAACTTTATCCCATAAAGTTTTATCGACTGATAGGCACTGATAATGATTGCATAGGTAGTTGTAAATCCAAATACCATACGATCACGACCACGACGGTCCTTAAAGAAATATAGTGAACATGAACATACATGTATGCATTTGAATTCATGACTCAATACACGTGCACGTATTTCTGTGCTTGTCCCAGTTCACAATATAGCAATAAATTTCCACCAGTTTCGTTGACTTCTCTTTGTGTAGTAAAGTTTAGATGAGTTTCGTGGCGGATTATGAGTTAAGCGTGTATATCACCACTTTCAATGGTATTTCAATTATAAGATGCGATACTGCATAAATATTTATACCACGCGTTTCCGAGTTAAACGGTTAAAACAATCTCACGCTGAAGCCATGCAATATCATATCTGGGTCGTTGATTATTGCACGTTCTCTTAGAGTAATTAGACTACAGCCCAGATTCAAAGTGTACAATATCTATCTGGGTGTATTATTGGGCGCACTACGTTTGAGCGCATTTTCAATTTAAGGTGTGTTACGTTTGAGCGCAATTTTTTCCTACGTTTGAGCGCATTTTACCTATGGTTTACCTGGGGAATTTAATATCTAAAAATGTGAAAAATAGAAATAAAAATATATATACTTTATCATAAAAGATTACAGCACTAAAAAACACATCATAAAAACATCATAGGATTTATTTAAAATGTTCTATGAAATAGATTTAAGAATGTTTAAAAATGTCTATAAAAGTAGCACTAAAATCTTACAAATCGGTTCTTGCTGTCAGAATTGAATTTTTGTTTATATTAAAAGTTGCCAATATTCGATGTTTTATACTAATTGCAGTTAAAAAATTTCATAATATCATACGTAAATAGCCTAGAACGAAGGAAATACATCGCTGTTTGATTTTTTTCCATCCACGAAAGAATTCAATGTTGACCCGCCCAATATTCATACTATCTGACAGTGAACTCATTCGGGAAAGCGTTTGCATATGTGCGAAATTGTTTGTTGATGAAGAAAATGTCGGATGTGCAAAAATCGAATCGTGGAAGAACAAAAACATTGACAGATTCTAAACGAAAATGACACAAAAAGGAGGATTCAGCAAGTGTACAAATTAAAAAAAAAGATGTTATACCTACCTATTCCATTTTTCAACATGTAAGCATAATTTAGTTTTTTTCGGCCGAATCGTATTTAGATCGTAGAATTGCATCGTAGTTTTTTATATATTTTGTTTTTTCAGGAGAAAACGCTAGGTGATACCTTTTTTTAAATTAGAGACTAATTAAATAATGAACTTCATGTCTGTTAATTTTTGTAAAAAAATATAATCAAGGCAACTCAAGTGTTGTCAATGATATACAATACAGTTTGTTGACAATTTTCCCTTTTCCACAGTTTGGGTTTGTCTTTATTGATTTCATCACGTATTTCCGATTTTAAGTGTCATTCTTACTAATTACCATTATATGATATTAACTGATTACCCCGGTATCCAATTTCATAGATATATTTCTTTAGTTATATTAATTCTAATGAATTTACATGCAACATGCTTACCTCAGTTATTTATAGCAGTTATCACACGCTGCTCGACAAACTTCGGAACCGCAGCCGATTCATAATTAGGTCGTGTTAATGGCGATTCCACCAACAGACGATGCTAAACATTCGAATTCTTTTCACTAATTACGACATTATAGCATATTTTTTAAACCTGTTTTTCTGTTCAGAACATTTTATTCGTATAAAACATCGAATATTGGCAACTTTTAATATAAACAAAAAAATTCAATTCTGACAGCCTGTATGCCTTGAAGCAATCTCAAGCTTCGTGTTCGATTGTTAAACCGCTTAACTCGGAAAACTGTGGTATAAATATTACTTATTGAAGCCTTGTTCCAGTAACCGAGTTAAAATAAGTTCTGTTACCTTAAATATTTCACTCTGGACGCCATATGTATCGATATCATTATCATTAATAATAAAAAAGGACAATTTAATAATATTTACAATCCCATTGCGTCGTGTCGTGGATCATCGTTTAAAATTTCCCATTTTAATCTCACTGAAGAATTGCAAACAAGAATGATTCTTTTGCAGAGAAAACACGATTTATTGCACGAATATAATCACCCAAGGTATGTAGGTACAGTAGGTACATACATTAATTATGTGATAATATTGCCATAAAATATAAATGACATAACATATGGTAATGTGATATGTTTTATTAGAAATAATAGGAAAGTGTCAATAGAATTCTAGCATGCAACTCGAAGGCGTTTTAAAATATGGAATGAATAAATACTTGAGAATAGAGATGCGATTGTATTTTTTTGCATGATGATGTATCGAGTACACCTCGGAGTGAGAGGAGTACGTAATCGAGCTCACAACTTAGTGGTGATAGGCACTGATTAAACAGGTATATGTAAATCCAACATCCACTCGATCATGATCACGATGGACTGATAATATGTAACACTATTTTAGAGGTATTGTGATATATATGCAAGCGTGCATGATTATTTTCTATTGACCTTAACAAAGTTTACAATAAACCTACAGAGAGTAAATGTTAAGATCTTCTTGTAGAGAAATCAACACTTGATTTATCAATAATATAATAAATTTCAAACATTTGCTGGGGTTTTTTTTGTGTTTGAAAATCTATTTTCCCATATCTTTCTTCTCTCAATACTTTTTCTTTGACTAAAATGTAGATTTTTCTTATATTACTGCATGTAATTTGGATTTTCGACAAAATTCATGTTTTCTTGTTATCACATTTATTTTAATTTGGTACATTATTTTTTGTTACCTTGACAACCACTTTTCCTAGTAATAATGTATATACAAATCACAATAGTATTACACAAGCAATTAGGAATACAGCAAAAAAAACAATGTTTTGACCAGTTGTTTGTAATGTAGATTTTAATATCTTCATCTCTGATAACTGTTATTTTATTATAATAACCGGAAATCTTGTGTGATGCTTCGTTATTTTATTGAAATAATTTATCGTAATAACTCATTTTTCATAATATTTACCTATGTCGTTCAATTATGACACCCTTTTGTTTTTGCTTAAAATTATGAAAATAAAGTTTAATCATGACACTGTTTTTATTTAAAATTGTGACGAAAAGTTTAAACAGTGATTGTCAACAATATCAACACAAAAACGAAGAACTACCTCTAACCTCAAATCAAAGAACACAAAAAGATCACGACATATGAAGTTGGAAATCCAGTTCCTGTATTGGGACAGACACATAAATGTGTCCCAGTTAAATTGGTTAATTCGACCCCCAGCCCTCTCCTCTTGATAATTAGATTTATCGGTAATTTGTTACAGTTTCCTTTGATCTTTACTACCCGATAAATTTAGTAACAACGTTCAGTTGACCACGGACTCGTGATACTAGAAATTATCAGCTGTTGGTCATTTGTCATGCGCGGCCTAACGTGACGTCACTAAACCTTTCATTAAAAAAAAAGGTCAAAACACAACAAAAAAGTCACAAAGCTGTGTTAAAATTGTGAAATTACCTATAAAAAGATTATTAGAATTAAAAAAAAAGTCAAAACACAACAAAAAAATCACAAAGCTGTGTTAAATTTGACAAGGATTATCAGGTCCATATCAGATGAGCTTTTTCGCTCTTCGAGCTCATCTGATATGGACCTGATAATCCTTGTCTTGCGAAAAAAAAAATACTAATAATTAATATTTCCAATGGTAATACAGATATAAACGAGCAATACAAAAACCTTCACAGATTTGCTTAAAATCAAAAAGACCACATACTATCATACAAATAAATGACAACATAAACATGGACAGTACAATAGCAGGGTCTTGAATGCTCGTAATTATCAGACTATAAGCTAAAATGGTAGAATTTTCAGATCAATATTGTTCTTAGAACAAAAAAAAGCATATTTGATACCTCTAGCAGATGTAGTACCAATTAACGGCATCGGTGGTGTAATGGTTAGCGTGCTCGCCTCGCGTGCGGTAGATCGTGGGTTTGAGACCTGGTCGGGTCACACCAAAGACTATAAAATTGGTATTGTTGCTTCTCCGCTAAACATGCAGCATGAAGGAATAAGAACAAAGACTGATCGGTTGGGAATAAGATTTTCAATGATTTTACAAGTTACGATGTATCAGATTTAAACTGTTCACCTTTGTTTATTACGTCGCCATAGAAACACGGATATGGAATACTATTTTAATCCATATATCTGTTTGTAGAATTGTATGTAAATATATATATATATATACAAGATCTTTATCGTGGTAGTTTCTTAAACAATGGAATCTTACCTTAGTAAGTCGTGTTTTCTGACCACGTACGGACTGCAAATAAAGTAATTGTGCACGTTTCATATCCTATCCAAGTACAACGGGAAAAGAAGATGCACTGATAAATTTCAATTATTTCTTTTTCTCCATTGTTGTTTCCTGTACTTTAATAACTTTACAGAACTTTACCCAGCATGATAAATTCAAAACCTCCGTCTCGTGTTACAATTACTAGATGAAAATGATTATTTAATGGAAGCAAAACTTTGTTTTCTAATGTTTTCCAATAATCAGGATCAAGCTTAGATGATGGGGCGCTGCAGGAAAAAAAATCCTGCATCGACTAATTTCTAACGGTAAATATCAGATATTCCAAATATTCATAATGTGATCTTTTAATTAAGATTTTATTGTATTTTTTGTTTGTCAGCTCTGTTCTGAAATCAGAAGCTTTTTGTGTGTTCGGCATTTAATCTGAAAAGTCTAAAAGCGAAAAATAAACATTGATGAACGACATTGTGAAAAAAAATTAATAAACCTACAGGAATTTGTACTCGGGTGAGATCTGGAGAAGAAGGCGACAAGGCCACGTTTGTGGACAAAACGAGTACAGATTTGTATTATAAAAAAGATAGACTTTCAATCAAAGGGTTGGTTTATGGTGCTTTAATGCCACTTTCAACAATATTTCAGTTATACCGTGGCGGTTTCAATCAAAGGGTAAATCGTCTTGATCATATATGTTCACTGGGATGAGGAAACGGAAGACCACGATATGAAAGAAACGATGCTTATTATAATATTTTTGCATATTCGCATCCTCGTCTAAAATATGATAACGGAAATGATCGTGTGTGACACAACGCGCTTTTATAGATATAAACATGAATATAATTAAAGTATGCTTACCTTGCTGTTCTTAGAATCAGGTTTAACATCCATAACGAACCAATGTTTCTTACAAGATGCGCATACTTCAATAGTTAGAATGTATATTAAAATATGGCGCTTATTGTCAACATTGCATTGTATCGGGGAAAAAAGTACAGTTCAGTTTTAATTCTAAAATAAATTTGTACAATCTCCGAGTACTACATTTATAGAAAAATAGTCATCCGGAGATTTAAAAAAATAATTGATCTGAATTTCCAATCGATATTCTTATTTAAATCATTGTTATTATAGAAATCATAAATCTGAAATTTTATTGATTCAACAGAGGTTAAACACTGGCAATTCTTTTCTTGAGAAGACCATATTTGTTTTTCAGTGGAAGAGTTGAATTCTAAGTTATAAAATTCAATGTGTAAACTTTTTAAACAATTCGTTTTACAGTATTGGTCGATATTACTGCCAATATAATTGCAACAATATGAACAAGTCCTTCAAACAGACCGTAAATTCGACAAACAAACACACAAAAAGACAACGACGAGACAAGAGTAGTTGGAAATCTAGGAGAGGACGAACATCCAACGATCTAACAATGTAAAAATCGTGTATAGCTTCACTTCATCTCAGAAATATGGCTAAGGACGAATATCTAACGATCTAACAATGTAAAACACATGTATAGCATCGCTTCAACTCAAAAAGACCACATAATTACAATCGTAACTACTCGGCCATTCTCGCTACCCTACAAATAACCTCGTACGTAGTTAGTAGAAATTCTTCTTAAATTGTTTGCCGGAAGTTAAGTTAAGTTAAGCCGCACAAAAATATAGTCCACGAAAATCCAATATGGAAGACATACTAAGTAAAATCTAATTATGCAAAACTAATTAAAACTTTAACTTTTATCCATGAAAATAATTGAAATATAGAAAATTGTTTAAAATATAACTGTATCAAACTTTCATGTAACTGACATGTGAAAAGTAGTGCGATTTATACGCCTAATGCATACGAGGTTATTTGTAGGGTAGCGAGAATGGCCGAGTAGTTACGATTGTCATAATTACACAGAAATGACTACAACTTGAATATGAATAGTACACAAGAACAAAAATCAATTACAAAACACACAAAGCAAAAACACAAGTGACACAAATAAAAACAAAGATAAAATAAAGGAAAGGCGAATATTACGAGTTCCCCCTACCTCCACAAAAAAGGAAAACGCCTTTCCTGTTAGATACATGGTACCCATCGTCTTTATGAGTGAGTGAGTGATTGTTGTTTAACACCAACTCATCTCTTTCTCCTTAATGCTGCGTGCTTAGCGGAGAAGCAGCAAGTACCAATTTTATAGTCTTTGATTGGACCCGATTGGGGCTCGAATCCACGATCTACCGCACTCGAGGCGAGCACGCTAAACATTACACCACCGATGCGGTCCATCGTCTCTATGAAGACACATCACTATTCAATAAATAACACATGAAGTGTGATATGGACTAAATATGCAAAAAAGTAGCCAAAAATTATAAAATAACACGAAACAATACATCGAGATTATCATGAGAAGAGGTAATGATTCCATTAACCTGTCTAACACAAACACAGTTGTGTGCAGGGTCGTCATGGTCGTGATTCCATTAACCTGTCTAACACAAACACAGTTGTGTGCAGGGTCGTCATGGTCGTGATCGTGTGTAAAGTAGAGTTATATTTCACCTGTGGACACTTGTATACGAAGCAATTTATAAAGTTTGTCAGTGATCTGTGACAGGTAGATGATTTTCTACGGGTTCTTCCGTTTCCTCCACAAATAACACTACCCGGTACAGCATAGCTGAAATATTATTGATAGTGGCGTTAAACGCCCATGACCAATGTGCATGTCACAAAGCCAGAACCTGGATATTCATCAGTTTATGCCCTCATATTTGTGTGAGGCTTGAGACATAGGATTAAACTGCATCGGTAGCATAATGGTGAACTTGTTTGTCTCCAATGTGGTAGGTAAATTCAAGCCCCGATTGGGTCAAAGCAGCTATAAAAATTGTACTTGCTACTTGTCCGCCAAGTACACTCGACAGTAAGGAGTAAACGCAAAGGTTAACTCGGTCTCAGGATACTGAGTCCGAGTGGAGCGACATGTTTATAAAGCGGACTGTTGTTTCGGTGAACTAGCACTACTAAATCAAAACTAATCGTGTCAGTCTAATAAAAAGTGGGCATAATCATTATCTCATCGAAGTGTTAACAACAAACACTCGTTTACTCACTGACTGAAGATATGATCGTGTTGTTTATAATGGTACTACATTTGTATTGAAGATTATAACTTTTTTTCCAACTTGATATTTGAAGCGAACTCCTTCAGATTTATTTGGTTTTCTTTATATGAACATTAAAGAATACCGAAGGGGCAATCAAAAATGGACAATCCATGCAGAGAAAATGGTAACATAGGATACATGAGACAAAGAAAAACACAACACAATATATGTTGGACACCACTATATACAAGCAAACACAAATAATGTAAATACAAACGACTGTAGGTAGAGACGAACCGAACATCATTTTATACGGAAATCTGTTTGTCCACTAGAGATATACTAGTATCACATGCATCAAGAGGAGGGAGCCTGTTTGTCCACTAGAGATATACTAGTATCACATGCATCAAGAGGAGGGAGCCTGTTTGTTTACTAGAGATATACTAGTATCACATGCATCAAGAGGAGGGAGCCTGTTTGTTTACTAGAGATATACTAGTATCACATGCATCAAGAGGAGGGAGCCTGTTTGTCTACTAGAGATATACTAGTATCACATGCATCAAAAGGAGGGAGCCTGTTTGTCCACTAGAGATATACTAGTATCACATGCATCAAGAGGAGGGAGCCTGTTTGTCTACTAGAGATATACTAGTATCACATGCATCAAGAGGAGGGAGCCTGTTTGTCCACTAGAGATATACTAGTATCACATGCATCAAGAGGAGGGAGCCTGTTTATCTACTAGAGATATACTAGTATCACATGCATCAAGAGGAGGGAGCCTGTTTGTCCACTAGATATATACTAGTATCACATGCATCAAGAGGAGGGAGCCTGTTTATCTACTAGAGATATACTAGTATCACATGCATCAAGAGGAGGGAGCCTGTTTGTCCACTAGAGATATACTAGTATCACATGCATCAAGAGGAGGGAGCCTGTTTGTCTACTAGAGATATACTAGTATCACATGCATCAAAAGGAGGGAGCCTGTTTGTCCACTAGAGATATACTAGTATCACATGCATCAAGAGGAGGGAGCCTGTTTGTCCACTAGAGATATACTAGTATCACATGCATCAAGAGGAGGGAGCCTGTTTGTCCACTAGAGATATACTAGTATCACATGCATCAAGAGGAGGGAGCCTGTTTATCTACTAGAGATATACTAGTATCACATGCATCAAGAGGAGGGAGCCTGTTTGTCCACTAGAGATATACTAGTATCACATGCATCAAGAGGAGGGAGCCTGTTTGTCTACTAGAGATATACTAGTATCACATGCATCAAGAGGAGGGAGCCTGTTTGTCCACTAGAGATATACTAGTATCACATGCATCAAGAGGAGGGAGCCTGTTTATCTACTAGAGATATACTAGTATCACATGCATCAAGAGGAGGGAGCCTGTTTGTCCACTAGAGATATACTAGTATCACATGCATCAAGAGGAGGGAGCCTGTTTGTCCACTAGAGATATACTAGTATCACATGCATCAAAAGGAGGGAGCCTGTTTGTCCACTAGAGATATACTAGTATCACGAGCATCAAGAGGAGGGAGCCTGTTTATCTACTAGAGATATACTAGTATCACATGCATCAAGAGGAGGGAGCCTGTTTGTCTACTAGAGATATACTAGTATCACATGTATCAAGAGGAGGGAGCCTGTTTGTCTACTAGAGATATACTAGTATCACATGCATCAAAAGGAGGGAGCCTGTTTGTCCACTAGAGATATACTAGTATCACATGCATCAAGAGGAGGGAGCCTGTTTGTCCACTAGAGATATACTAGTATCACATGTATCAAGAGGAGGGAGCCTGTTTGTCTACTAGAGATATACTAGTATCACATGCATCAAAAGGAGGGAGCCTGTTTGTCCACTAGAGATATACTAGTATCACATGCATCAAGAGGAGGGAGCCTGTTTGTCCACTAGAGATATACTAGTATCACATGCATCAAGAGGAGGGAGCCTGTTTGTCCACTAGAGATATACTAGTATCACATGCATCAAGAGGAGAGAGCCTGTTTGTCCACTAGAGATATACTAGTTTCACATGCATCAAGAGGAGGGAGCCTGTTTGTCCACTAGAGATATACTAGTATCACATGCATCAAGAGGAGGGAGCCTGTTTGTCCACTAGAGATATACTAGTATCACATGCATCAAGAGGAGGGAGCCTGTTTGTCCACTAGAGATATACTAGTATCACATGCATCAAGAGGAGAGAGCCTGTTTGTCCACTAGAGATATACTAGTATCACATGCATCAAGAGGAGGGAGCCTGTTTGTCTACTAGAGATATACTAGTATCACATGCATCAAGAGGAGGGAGCCTGTTTGTCTACTAGAGATATACTAGTATCACATGCATCAAGAGGAGGGAGCCTGTTTGTCCACTAGAGATATACTAGTATCACATGCATCAAGAGGAGGGAGCATGAATCTCCTCAATAAGCAGTTTAACCACGCCACACTTAGTGCCTGTACAAAGACCTAGACTTACATCGATTATCATTATAGCTTTTTTTTAGGCTTCATAGAGAGTTGATGCTAACAATAAAGCTACTGAGCTAAGGATCCAAGTGAGCAAGTTGAAGCTACCGGTATTAAGGTTATCATTTGGAAAGTTTTTTGACTTGGTTAACCGTTACAGTATATCTGTGACAGATGACAACGGATGTGTTTAGCTTGTTGTAGTCATAATCTCGTTCCTCATTTCCTTTTTTTTATGAGTTGTTACCGGATTTCTAGCAACAGTAACTCGACGGGTTCCACACATGTATCAGGAACTGCTTACCTCTTTGGTTCACTTGAGTTCGTCCTCAACTTTTAGTGGGGTTGTTGTGTTGTCTTAATACATGTCTTTGTATTTTCAGTTCAGTGCTGTTATGTCCTCTGTGACTTCAGATTGAAAACGATGTTCCCATTTTTTTGTGTAGAAGATCCACCTCGGGTTTGTCACTTATTGGTTGTCTTTTTGTCTTTTTTCTTTTGGTCATTATATTGTCTGTCCTTTGATTTACGGCTTCAAACTGTCCAAGCTGGAGGATGAACAGTTTGGAAGAATAAACATATCCAACAATCTATTTTTTTAGGGGTGGGACAATGTTATGACAAATTGGTTGGCATATTAGATAGCAAACTGGCACAAACTAGAAATTTATTTTGTGGATCAATATGCCTTTCCAGAACAGGAAAATATGCTGCCACTCACGCCAATCAGAAAGTATATTATACCAACCTTGTATCAACTTTTATTTTTGAAACATGAAGTGAGGGGATACAATGAGTGAGTGGGTGATTGTTGTTTAACGCCAATTCAGCAATTTTTCAGCTATATCATGGCGAGAACAAGTTAATCCTCAATGAAATGATGATGAGGTCCGCTTTGTTCTAGATCAACAAGCTGAGATAGATTTTTATAGTGCTAGCTCACTGAAACAACTGTCCGCGGGTAGACATGTTGCTCCACTCGGACACTAAGTATTCTGATTCCGAGCCAACCAGTCCTTACTCTTTCTCCTAGTGCTGCGTGCTTAGCGGAGAAGCAACAAATACCAATTTTAAAGTCTTTGGTTTGAACCGACTAGGGCTCGAACTCACGATCACGCTAACCATTACGCCACCGATGCGGTTGAGGGGTGCATATTTTGGTAATTTCACCGATGCGGTTGAGGGGGTACATATTTTGGTAATTTAGCAGAAATATTGTATGTGAAATACCTATTTATTGATTTCTTTACAGAATGTGAAAATAAGTGTTTGTCAAATCTTAGGCATTATTTCCAATTCCTATACATTGATAGATCTCCAATAAAATAGTCGGAATTCTTTTTGAAAACATTTAATTGACAGGAGTTTTAATTAGTACATAAAGCAATAAATAATTATATACCCAATATCCAAACAAGTATGTTTAATTTGATTCATATTGACCAATTTTTATATATAGTATGAAAGACAGTGGGTATCGATTCAGAACTCACAACTCTCCTTAACTTGATTGATGCATCGACATATAATTATCAGATGTCATCAGAATCCTTGTAAAATATTATTTCTATAAAAGTGAACTCGAACAAAGCTATGAAGACATGATTAATATGACAATAATATTATATCGCTAAGTTTGATATATCAAAATATCAAACTTCAGCTTTTTAAAGTTTTGAAAACAAAATACAGTATTTGACACATACTAGTATCCTGTATTTGAAGGGTTATGAGCTATGGTGCTTAACGCCACATTCAACAATATTTCAGTTATATCGTGGCGGTCAGTTTTAATGTGGATGAAAAAAACCGGAGTATCCGGAGAAAACCACCTACCTGTCACAAGTCACTGACACGTAATGTTTATGAGTGAGATTCGAACTCGCATCTTTAGTGGTGATATGCACTGATTGGACAGGTAGTTGTAAATCCAACTACCATACGATCACGACCACCACATCCCCTCAATAGTTATGAAAGAAGAGTTTAAACAGTGGTGGTCTACAAAACGAACAACCACCTCTCGCATCAAATCATTGAACAGAAAAAACAGACCAGGACATATGACATTGGAAATCTAGGTCGTGGCTTGAGACAGGCTGTTGTCTGCAAAATTCACATACCTGTATAACTTGATATATCCCTGTTTGCTGCAGCGAAATTTCTTCGAAGTAGAAAGTTGTGTAGAAACTAATAAAGTAAAAATATCATTAATTCTCGATATACCGGTATATTTTAACAATAAAATGTGTGATCAGCCTCTCGGTGTATTTATTAAACATAAAAAAAGACTTAATTTAATATTTTTTTCAACACGTCATTAACTATAGGCTTTGGTTATTTCCAAAGTCGCGATTTTATATTAATCTATTAAAAGTACATTTATTTTTAATATAAATAAAATGATTATCACTTTCTTTCAACTCTCCTTTATCACATGAATGAGATTTCCCAGAAAAAAGTTGCATTTGTAAAATTGCTTTTTAATTTACGGTAGTACAAATTATACTTGCTTTAGTAAAGTCTGTTACAAACTATTAAAATACGGACGCTATAGAATAGTGAGTTAATGCCAAATGAGCAATTTTCAGCTATATCATGGCGAGAACGAGTTACATTCGATGAGATGATAATGATGTCCGCTTCGTACTATATCAACACACTTAGTTGGATATGTTTACTGGTAACTCACTGAAACAACAGTCCGCGGTTAGACATGTCGCTCCACTTTGATACATTATTCTGATTCCGAGCCAACCAGTCTTTGATCTTGTTCCTTAGTGTTGCATACTTATCACAGAAGTAACACATGCCAATTTCATAGTCTTTGGTTTGACCAGACCGGAGCTCGAACCAACGATCTAGAACGCAAAGCTTGAACCCTTTTGGTCTTCTCCCTTTATTCATATGAACCAAATTAAACCCAACATTACTGGTACCGTACTGCGGTAGTCAACTTTCAAAATCATATTCTATGTCTACTTTTCATCTAAAATTGCATCCGTTATTAATAAAACCAGGTATTTGATTTAACATAATGGCCTTTAAATGGTCTTTTAAATAGTTTGTGAATTCACGTTGATTTGAAATTCATTGTGGCTCCTGTCGTGTTATGGAAATATATATTTTTTTAATTCTAATTGTATTCTTGATTTGGATGAGAGATACAGAGCTGGGCGTAGTTTCCTAAAGTTGTGTTTCTGAAAATCTTAACTTCAATTGCTTTGTGTAGACGGCCCCTATAGATAAAGTCTGAATTAGAAAAAAAATATATTAAAATTTACCACAAAATTTGCAATTAAGAAAGATAATGGAAAAATAACCAGTTATAAAATCGCTATAAAAATCTTGCACGCCGTAATTGCACTGACTTTAATAAACATTTATTTCACGCAAAATCCAAGTATTAAAAGACGAAACGGTCAAAAGAAATTTTATAATTACGAGAAAATTATAACGAGAAACAAAGTTGCAAAGTCTTTTATTGTCATTTGTTCTCTTTATATACTTGTAAATGATTTGATTTGATTTGTTTTATTGTGTTTAACGCATCTAACAGCAATATTTCAGCTATATCATGGCGACCAGTTTTAGTGGTGGAGGAAGCCGGAGTACCCGGAGAGAACCACAGACCATGGGCAAGCATCTGGTAAGCTTTATCACTTGCGGCTGCGAGTCGAGTGCACCCTTTTTGTACCCACGCCGTATTGGTGATAGGCTTGTATGAGTTGTTAGGTAATCCAACTACCTAACTCATTGAGCCACTCGGGCCCCTACATGTAAATGTAAACAATTCTTAGTTTGTTTCTTTCCTCTATAATTATGGTTTCCCTTGGTCTTCATAAATGTACAATTACAAAACAAAAATGATAATAAAGAAGAGAACAATGTATCCTCCCTCACCCCCCATTTCTGACAATTTTATAAGATGTCCAAATATCTGTTTGAACACCACCCATTGTCGAGCCAAAATATGTATCCGCCTTTTCTTTTCTTTCTTTGGGGGGGGGGGGGGGGGGGGGGAGTTTGCATCTTATTCTGGTCAGTTAATTTTTTTTTTCTTTACAAAATTGACTGTTGACATTGGTATTGTTTATTTTGTGCATGCAAGTTTCTCTAAAGAACATGTTTTCCGTGTATCTTTTCTACGTTGCAAAAAATGCGTTTCCAACAGATAGCAATTTTCGGACATTTTGATCACATGATTCAGATTCTCAAGGTAGCTAGACTAGTGACTATCGGGTTAGTGATTGTCGAAGCAATGACTGTCGTGTTTGAGCATGTCGGGCCACTGACCTTATCCCGTATCATTCTACCTGTGATGGATAGCTTTAGCCCACCTTACCACGCATCAGTGACTTTGTGGTTTTCTCTGGGTACTCCGGTTTCTCCATCACTAAAACTGACCGCCACGATATATTGTTGAAAGTGGCGTTAAACACCATAAACCCTACCATAAGGTGTGCTCGACTCGACGTTATATTAGAAAAATAACCAGGTTCATACAAACGCTCCTTTAATTGTTTATTCCGGGAACTTTCACTTTTAAATTTCCGCACTTTATAGCTGAAAAATAGTTTAAAGTGGAACAAACATTGAATCAATCAACCAGTTTATTCTGAAGTTTATATGTATAATGTCCTTGCTAGAGTACTTAGAGTCATTGAAATTTTTTTAATTGTTCTATTGCATCTACATAAATTACAATCGTATAAGTAATTATTTCCACGTTATCATTAAAATCGTGTGCTAATTGTATAAATTATAAAAAAAAAAAAATTTTAATCATTACCTTCCATTTGAAGTCATTTGTTCGATCATTAATTACTTTTCTTCATGTTAGAACATCGATTCTTATCTTAGTTTGTTTCTGTTGCAAATTAAATATACGCCAACTGCAACTATTATAGAATTCTTTATTGCATTTAAATGTTCACATAATAAAAACAATTGTATCCACTAAATCGCATTTTTGCATGACTGGTATTACTGTTGTTTGGCTGATAGACAACGGGGCCTTGTTGACTAGTATACACGTATGTCATGTCGCTATATAGGTATAAACACAAAGTAGTCCGTATTGATGTGTTTTATTAGCCTTTTTTATGTGTTAGCATCCAATAATTAAAAAAAATAATAACATACCAAAAAAATGAGTCAGATGAGAAAGTCAAGACATCTGTAATAGGGTGTTTAACGTCACTTTCAACAATATTTCAGTTATATCGTGGTGGTCAGTTTAGAAACTATGGTTAAGAAAAAAGAAAAGAAAGGGGTGATCGCCATGGCCGTGATCGTATGGTAGGTGGATTTACAACTACCTATGCAATCAGTACATATCACCACTGATAGTATGAGTTCGAATCCCGCTCAGGCGAGGTGTACTCGATACAACATTATGTGACAAAGTTTGTCAGTGACTTGCAAGTTGCGACAGGTCGATGGTTTTCTCCGGTTGCATTCACCAATAAAGTGGCTGCCAGGATATAACAGAAATAGTGTTGAAAGGGCATTAAACATATTTTATTCACCGCAGCACATTGACAGAGAATATCTATTCTTTCGTCAACTTGATTTGGGAGTAAAACGTTGTCGATAGATAAAACGACTTGAACGCTACACAAAGTGGTAAGTTTTTGGTGCGGTATATATATATGGCATATCCAGGATTGTTCACCTATTCTATTACCCCTAGACCCGGTCTTTTTTCTTTAAGCTCCCTCCGTATCCCAAGTAAAAAGTCAAGAACCGCGCCTGAATTATAGTAGGTGTTGGTTTTTTTTAAAGAAAATCATTTACTTCAATTAAATATTCCGGAAACACGAGTTGAATCCTGACTTGTTTTCTGTGTGACGTCATTTCCATTTACACGTTGAATGAGAACGATAAAACACTTCTTAATCAATTTTGAATGCTATTTTTGCATGAGATTGAAGAACTATGGATAAAGAAAATTTACAATTTAAATCAATTCCAGAGAATACAGAAGAGAACGAGGTAATATTTTGATATGTATGGGGAAGGGGGGGATTATTTACATACACTTCCTATAAAATAGGATATATCGAGGTCCTACAGTATCATGTATGGTACAGTTATGTCAGTATTTCACGTTTACGACGTCACGCCAAGTTAAGCGGTTGCAGTTTGTTGATGTTTGAGAAGCTATAACTTTATAATAAATAGAATTATATCCACCAAACATTCAATATTTAGTAACATGACCTCTAGCTTTAATTACATGTCTTATTTGTCTTGGAAGAGATTGATATAAGTTTGAAATGCACACACTTGAAATGGCATACAAAATTCTTGTGGCGGCTCGGACTAGGTCAACCTTGGAATGAATGGGGTGTTGTTCCAGTTCTAATCGTATTTTAATTAATCTTTAAATATTTTCAATTATAATTTATATTAAGGTCTGGTGATTGGGATGGCCAAACAAGACAATCGACATCATTGTTATCTTTCTACAATTTTGTTTGTAAGGACTGGTGTACCGGGGGCACTGTCATCTTGGAAAATCCACTGATAATTTTCGATTTTTAAAACGACTGGCAAACGATTATTGTTAAGGATGTCTACGCACTTAGCCGAGTTAATATTTCTTTCTACTTCTGTGATTGAACCAACCTCGTCTTTACAAATACATCCCAAAACATTAGATACACGGGCACCGCCATTACGACATCCATACAGTCCTAAGCATAGTGTGTTCCACCTTTCTTCTGCTTTTCACCACACATACAAACGTGAGTTTTTCCCTAGTTAACACCACATTTCATTTGAAATATTATTTTATTCCATTGTTCTTGTAATGCCCAGTGTAGTCTATTTCGACACCATCGTATACGATTTTTTCTATTTTCAACGAAATCGTCAGTTTTTTCGCAACAATTCTCTTGTGAAAGCCATAAATTACTCAATCGTCTTTCAATTGACGTTTTACAAATCGGAACTGGAACAGACTGACTAAATTCATTCATCAAATCGCGTAAGCTTCTTTTACAATCCTGTTTTACAAGCCTTATCAATGTACGCTCACCTTGCTTGCTCGTAGATCAGGGTCGACCTGTTCACGGCTTGTTTTCTATATTTTCCCATGGATCAAATCTTTTCAAAAATTTAGACTTTGCAGATCGACTAAATCCAATGATCTTTCCGATTTCTGTTTTTCTTAATCCATCCTGATGTAGGCGAAATACCTGTCATGGCTCATCTCATTTGTTTTTCTAGACATGTAGCGTTTACGTTTTATGTACGTACGTGGAAATTACGTCACTAACACGTCATATTTTGGAAATTATGGTGTCTAAATTTAGTAACATAATAATAAATATCAATAAAGTTATAGACAACCGAAGTACATTCTTTTCTGGTGGCGTGACGTCGTGTACACGAAACGTGAAATACTTTTGTCACCTAAGTGTACAGTGGTATTTAATTAAAGAATTGCGACGAAAATTGGTTGAAATAGCACGTGAATTTCAATGCACGGTATCATAGAACCCGCGGTACCATATGATTGGGCTATATGCACAGCTGCGCAGAGGTGCCACTGGAATGGGTCGACTTTTAAGCCTTCAAATGATTTGGTCGTAAATTTTTCATCTCAGTATCAATGGGTGGTGAATATTAAGCTACTGTAAGATATATCAACGGGTCATATTTCTACAATCACATGCAGCTTCTTTATTTCCAGGATATATTCTTCTATAATTTTGTTATAATTTAACAGGTGTTCGTCATGGTCGTGATCGTATGGTAGTTGGATATACAACCAGGCCCACTTAGAGGGGGCGGCGCCCCGGGGCCCATGGATTTAAACAAGTAGAAAGCTGTTTTCTAAATCACAATTCATCAATTCATTTTTGTTGTACTGATTCTCCCTTGCTTATGACACACCGTGGTCGACTTAGTTTGAGTATCATTATTTGGAGAATTGGATGAGGGGGGCCATGTTTCCTTTTGCCCTGGGGCCCAAAAATTCTCTTGGCGATCCTGTATACAACTACCTGTGCAATCAGTACCTTTCACCATTAAATTTGTGATAACGTTTGTTAGTGGCTTTGCGACATGTCGGTGGGTTTTCTCCGGGTACATCGCTTTCCTCTACCAATAAAACTGACTACCACCACTATATAACTGACATATTGTTTGACGTGGTGTTAAACACCATAAACCAATCAAGTAAACCTATAATTTAACACGATACAGTAAAATACAAAACTGTCAGATCTATGTGTGTTTATTTTGGATTTTAGTCTATTATCTGAATGGGTCACCATATGAATGGGTATTCGATTATATGAATGGGTACTGTATGGTTTTCATGCTAAGGATATATATTAACAGGGGTGGAGGTAAACTCTAGCGGCACTACTATGCCCAATTTTACCTTGAGCTTGGGCCCCCTGGGGATTTTATGGTACAGACAGTAGGCGGAAGTATTCCCTATATACTATAGTACATGTATATAAAACTAGGCCTGCCCAATTTTTCTTTCAACATATTAGACCATATCCCGCTTTATTTTTATCAGCAAAAACAGAAAAGTATGTAGGTCTTGTTTATAGAGGCCGTCGTGATCGTATGGTAGTTGGATTCACAACTACCATTGCAATCAGCGCCGATCACCACTAACGTTGCGAGTTCGAATCCTGTTCAGGCAAGGGTTCTTCGATACAACATTATGTGATTACGTTCGTCAGTGACTTACGGTGGGTCGGTGGTTTTCTCCGGTATCCTCCACCAATTAAATTGACCCTACGATATATTATAATATTGAAAGTGGCGTTTAACGTCGTAACCCTCCCCCCTCCCTCCCCTTATTTATAGTAGTTATTTTTATTTTCTTCATGAAATAGCTGTAGACAAGGAACAACCCTGATTTGCGAGAAAAAAAATTCGATGTCTAACAGTAGGAAATTCATTTGGTTGTATCCAAAATGAGTTTTATCTTTAGCAGTAGAAATAACATATATCCAATGAGTGGGGTCAAAAAATAATCGAAATATATCAGTACAGCGCATACAAGCAAATCGAAGGTCATGTGTGGCCGTATATAGGCTAATAAGGACGTTGGGTTTTGACCACAAGTTTAGCACAACTGATGCTGATTTGTACCCCAGTTGTAAAAGTTTCTATACACTTTCACCAACTTCTAAACAATTTTGTGACTGCCAAACTTACTGGGGGAAAAAATTCCCATCAATTATAACAAATTGACATATGAACGCCCCTCCCCCCCCCCGCGGTCTTTGGTAAGTCATTGGAAATCTGGACAATGGAGGTTTTATCATCAATACACACATGTATATTTTTGTAATGGAAGTAAATGACACAGATCCACTATGGCACAGATCATTCTGTTAAGTCAATAAGTGAAGATCGATGATATACGTATCATATCACCGTGATATGGTCTTTAACGCCACTTTCAACAATATATCAGTTATATCGTAGCGGTCAGTTTTATTAGTGGAGAAAACTGGAGAAAACCACCGGCCAGAGAAGACCACCGTGATATGATTTTGTCAACGTAATATAATCTTTTGTCAAAAATACCATTTTCCATGAATATCATCATATTTCAGAAAAACTAATCATCCGTTCGAATTTTTTTCAAATGTCAATGGATCTTTTCCCTTTTACGTATTTTTTTTTCTTTCTTTCGGTGGTGTTAAGCACCATAACCCACCCTCTATCACCGACAGGCTTAAATTTCCGGACTTGACTATTACATGTGGGTCCCATTACATGTAGTAACACATATGTCTTATAAGAAACGGAAATTGTTTAATCTGCACCTATAAGCAGCATCTGACTCCATCCCGGTTTTTTGTGGGGTTCGTGTTGCTCATATTTTTAGTTTTCTGTGTTTTTCTTTTGTCTTCGTTCTGTGTCTTATGTACAATATTTCCTGTGTCTTTGGGTTGTCCATTCTTGATTTCACCCTCGTTTGTTTGCAAACTACGCAAGTGAAACATCAAGTCACTTTTCTGTTTATCAAATCAATGACTATAAAATAATGGCATATGTACATATATTACGAATTTAGTTTGTTACACATATTTTCATTGGTTCCTCAACCCTGAATGTCAGCATATATTCGGAAAACAGACGGGGTATATATTTCAGTCCCCAAAAACGATTAAAACATGGACGACAAAACATTACGCTTCACTGAATCAATGGTATAATACGGAATAATAAATGTATTTTTACCAAATTAAATGCTGTTTTTATACTCAAAACGGCTGCATGAACAAAAAAATATTACAACGGTTAATTCCGTCACAAATACCTGATCGATTCAGCAAACTCCTATGTTCCACGGCTGTACCATAACAAATAAACAAAACGTTGAGCCTTGAAAACTTTCGACGTCATGGGGCCACACCAAGGTTTTATTTGTATGTTGTTTACATTTAAATTATTGAAACTGTTTCGCAAACCCGTTGTTTTGTTATGTGATATATTAATGTTATATTTATAAAGTTTATAAAATTTACTACATATGAAACTGTATTGATTTAGAAATTTAGTACATTATTTTCCTTCATGAGACACCCCATACATGAAATAGGACGCGACACATATTTTGACGTCATTGAAGAATGACGTCAAAGGTACGGAAACGGATATCTAGAGATACGAAAAATGAAAAGAAAAGAGGCAAATTTATTTAATACAGCTGGATGTTGTATTTAAAAAAAACAATGGTTAAATCCGTAATATATCTGTTATTCAGCTATCAGACAGGGTATATAATGTGACATTCCCGGCTTATGATATATTCCCTTCGGCTGCGCCTCAGGGAATATAGATCCTAAGCCGGGAATGTCACATTATATACCCTGTCTGATAGCTGAATAACATATAATGTATATATATATATATAAGGGAGTGGATGTAGTCGAGTGGTCTAGGGCGCTGGACGTAAGGCTAAGCGAATGGTGCTGCAGTGTAACAATGGTGTGGGTTCAAATCCCGTCGAGGGAAGAACAAAAATTTGACAGCTCTAAAATCTAATTCTAACACTGTTTGGTTTAATTTTCAGACGTATATATATATATATATATGGTATATTTTACGTTTTATAGGAATCTCCAAACAAAAGTATTGAACATAAACCAATCCACCATAGGCATAGCCATACCTTTATCAAAGTTTTAAACCCAATGCAACATATTCAAACCCTCAGAAGATGGAGTAATTCATCATTATCCAGTCAACAATCTCCTAGACGTGCAAGTACTTCTGGTATCCAAGATCAGCGTTTGAAGAATGGACCTACCTATCTGAATCACGACGAACTTCCGGTACTACGTATATCTCCAAGATGTAGCGTGACAAAACACTCTCCGCCATCCAGGTCACCACAAAGAATTGGTTCCTCGTTAAGTACGCGGAGAAGTTTAAGTAGGTATGTTATCGTTTAAACCAGGAGATAGTAGTGAAGTAATTAAGTGAGAGTGATTGTTGTTTAACGCCAACTCAGCCATTTTGCAGCTAAATCATGGCGAGAATAGGTTAATTTTCAATGAGATGATGATGAGGTCCGTGTTTTACTAGACCAACACGCTTAGTTGGGGTTTTACAGTGATAGCTCACTGAAACAACAATAGACATGTCGCCCCACTCGGACACATTATCCTGATTCCGAGCCAACCAGTCTTTGCTCATTTTTCCTTAATGCTGCGTGCTTAGCAGAGAGGCAACGAATACCAATTTTATAGTCTTTTGTTTGACCCGATCGGGGCTCGAACCCACGATCTATCGCACTCGAGGCGAGCACGCTAACCATTACACCACTGATGCGGTAGAACCTGTCGTATTTCAATATACGATTGCTTGATTTCGGTGTATTTGATTCTGTATTTGTATTAGTACATTAACAGCATAAGGGATTACAAATCCACCTCGGGTTCCATTCTAATGACAGAACGTCACTTCTGATTTTGATTGATTGATTTTTGGTGTTTAACGCCACTTTCAGCAATATTTCAGCTTTCTCATGGCGACCAGTTTTAGTGGTGGAAGAAGCCGGAGTACCCGGAGAAAACCACCGACCATGGGCAAGCAACTGGTAAACTTTATCACTTGCGGCTGCGAGTCGAGTGCACCCTTTTTGTAATTTACAAAGCCGGGCGCTAACTCACGCCGTATTGGTGATAGGCTTGTACGAGTTGTTAGATAATCCAACTACCTAACTCATTGAGCCACCCGGACCCTACGTCACTTCTGGGCAAAGTACTATATCATCATACCTGTATAACAAGGACTGATTAATCTCATGATAATATACACTTATTGACTGGTATGAGGGTAACAGCAAGTTTAGTGTTCTCCGAGACACCAACTATGGCCCAAACGAAGCCAATGACGATAGTTGGTGTCGACTGTCGAGGGGTACACTTGCTTTTACCCCATTATCCAGTCAACAAGTGTCTTATTACACCGAACAGCAGAGTAGGCTAGTATAATATAATGCACAGACATATAATCTGCTGACATGTTTGTTGTTGTCGTTTGGTGTTTAGTTTAGCATAGGAAAAATCCGAAGAATTGTGAATGTCAATTACCGTGTTAACTTCAATGAATCAAAAAGATTAAAAATTCTGCGGAAATATATATTGACATTCGGAACAATATCGAGAAGAACACGGAGTGTCCCGATTGCGTTTGTTACTCTAACTCATTGTACATGTTTTCAATTGTATATGTCTTTTGAAATCTTAGTGTCTTTTAGTTTTAGAGCGGAATATATAATGAACTGGTTAAGGATAACACGCGACAGTAAGACAATCGTATCGTATGGTAGCTGGATTTGTATCTTCCCATGCAACCGGTGCCGATACATGTATATCACTTGTTTGTTATTCCCATCCGTGGCGAGATGCACTCCATACAACTTTATGTGATTAATAAACGTTAAATAGAGAATACCGAAGGGCCAATCAAAAATGGACACTACAGAGAAACTGGCGATATTAAGTTTGTCGGTGATGTGTGAAAGGTCAGTGTTTTTTGTAGGGGATACTCCGATTCGCCTCCTATTAAAATGACCACCATACATAGCTGAAAGTTGATGAAAATGGCACCTAACACCCATAATATAAACCCTTTGTTCACAATATTGAAAGCTCAACCACATGATTTTTATAAATAATATAATAACATACAGAGCTGTCAAGGGTTTTTGATGTCCCGGAGTGAGAAGGAGTCTGGGGGCGAAGCCCATCTCCACAAGCTGAAGACAGTATGGTGATTCTTAAGAATTCGTCAGAACAAAATTGACTAAATTCATCTTGTCTACTCCTGTGACATGATATTATTAATTAAACCTGACTGGTACCTGGTATCTTCCTATCTCTCTATGATATATCATTTATTACACATGTAAGGCATGTTAATATCGGCCGACGATCGGTATGCACATGCACTATAATAATTGACCAAAACAAAATTCATACATTTTTTTTTTGTATTTGAAATCAATCCATTTTGTTCTAACAGCCATTTACACATTACCAACATGTAATAATGAGTATAGGAATAGTTAGAACGGGTTATAACCAAAATTACTTATGTTCTTTTTTGGACTTTTCAATGAGAGAGCTTGATGGGTTAAAAGTGTGAGTCGGATTTGGATCGTTTAGTTTCACTTTCAAACTTGCTGATAGTGAACACTCAGTTTTAAGAGAAGCTCTAAAATCCAATTTTATTTTTCCTAGCCATACTTATGTGCCATATGACAAGGACACATCATGGTTTTTTTTCCAATACCCTACTTTTAATTGAGTTTCTGTTTTATTTTACCCATATTCACAGAAGCATTATCTACAGAGAAAGCTACACACTTATCTCATGGTATCTGTTTATGTGTAATAACAATTGTAAAAAAAAATTCAAAGATATGTGCGACAGTAGCACCCTTTGTTGTGCACATTTTGCTGGTTACTTTGTTTAAAGAGATGTCAAATATTTTTGTGGTCAAAGGATTCATTTTGGTTAAATCAGAATCACTACTCCCGTCTGTTGCTAAAGTATGGGTTGGTTTTCATTTTAGATACTAGATCAACATGGAAACTTGGTGCTACAATACATTGATACTGTTTTACAATTTGCGAATATGGGAACATATTTTTGAACATGGACCTCATTTGGCAGCTACAGCAATCGGCAAATTGTTTTCAACAATAAAATTGGTCACGAGAACTCCTGCTCTGGGATCGTTTTGTGGAACAAAGGTCTTTATGTGTGTTAGTCAATATATGTCGCTTTATATCAGCTTCACTCTGATGAGCAAAATTAAATTCGCGAGAGAGAAAAACACACATAAAAAGTTTGGTTGAGAGCTTGAAGCCTTCACTGGACATTTGTTACAACATTTGGAATCAAATTTTGTATTACATGCAGCAGTTCCGATGAACTTTTTGGGCGTTTTTTTTGCATGGTTGTCTGCTTCAAACGCAGTTTAATTTTCGCAATCCATTCGAATTTCCGTATTTAGCGAACCAGTTCTGCTTAGGTAATTTTATTATGTTTACTGAAATCCTATTCGTCGATTGTTGTGTTAGCGTGAGATTAATGGGGTTGAGCGTGAGAGCGTGATTTGATGCCTTGAAGCGTGACTCCCACACCGAAAGCGTGAGACTTGACAGATATGTAACATATACGCGAAATTTACATTTTCATTGCTATTTATTATTTTTATTTCAGTTCCATCGATGAGGAACTTTGTCGAATATGCCATGAAAGTGGGAGTATTGAAAAACTTTTTTCGCCATGTTATTGTACCGGAAGTATTGGTCTTTTACACATTTCCTGTTTACAAAGATGGCTGGGATTATCAAATAAAACATGTTGTGAGCTTTGTCGTTTCCAATTCAAACTAGAGAGATCTCCAAAACCATTTCGACAGGTAATATTTTTAGAAAGTTTCTATGACTACAGTGTACTATGCCGGGCTGTGTAGGAAGTGTTTATTTGGTAATGTCACATTAACCAAAGCCAGAGGTTCACATGATCCTGTATCATTCACCTTTTATGATTTACAATGTATTTGAATATTGAAATATTTACAAAGAAAGATTTCTATGTTGACATATTTCATATCGGTTTCAATTTTTTTGTATACAGGACTGTCAATATTCGTTCAACTAATTGTTCAGTAACTGGTATCTGAAACTTTTTTTCTATATATTTTGATATACTAGTATTCTCTATATTTTACATTTTTTTAAATTTGATAACCTATTCATTGTTAGATATTGTCACTTTGCGTCCATTGTTGGAGGGGGCCGTCGTGGTCGTGATCGCATGGTAGTTGGATTTACAACTACCTACATGTATGCAATCAGTGCTTATCACCACTAACGTTGTTAGTTCGAATCCCGCTCATGGCGAGGTGTACTCGATACAACATTATGTGATTTAGATAAAGTTTGTCAGTGACTGGCGGCAGGTCGGTGGTTTTCTCCGAGTACTCTGGTTTCCTCCACCAAATAATCCCCTTTCCAAAGGGTGTGCCGGGAGTAGAATAGGCTCTAGGTTTCTCCGCCCTAGAGGCACTAGTCCTCTAAAAGGGGTCAACCCCGCGGGAACCCCGGGGTATAGAAATGGGACCGAGAGCTTCTTCGGCTTGAAGGGGCGTCCGTCGGTTGTGCGGGATGTATAAATTCACAACCAACCCGTCCTTCGGATGAGACGTAAATAAAACCGAGGTGCCGTGTTGAGAGATTGCCACCCTCTTCGCACGTTAAAGAACCCAGTGTAACAGCTCATTATGAGCATTATGCTCATGATGCTCATGATGAGTGGTCAATGTTACACTGACTAAATTATTCGTCCCTACCCATCACCTTTCCTTGTTTCGAGTCCCGTGGCGTTTAAATTTTTAAATGTTCTCGTCCTGAATATAGCTGAAAAATTGCTCACTGGACGTTAAACACCAATCAATCAATCAATCCTCCACCAAATAAATCTTCTCGGAAACTTCAATGCCAAACGAAATTAAACTCTGTAGGAATGTTTCTATGGTTGGACTCATCAGAATTCATGAATTTGATGCCGATTCAAAATAAAATGAACCTTTTGAAAAGAAACTTGGCTGGAACGTTTTTTTTTTTTTTGATTTCGGTACATTGAGGTGTTAAACACAATCTTTTTAAACATGTGGATGTGTTTTGACATAAAACAAATCAATGAGGAGCGTTTATATCAAATACACTAGAATCGTGTTTTTATATGCTATAAAATATTCATAAACTCTTTTGTTTTATTGATATTTAACGTCACTTCCAACAATATTTCATAATATCTGGCTGTCGTTTTGTCCTAAGAGTAACGGTTCGATACTGTCGTAGCCAACCGATTCTACCTTCCTAGCAAATAGTCAATTAACTACTAGCATTTACTAGTCCTGCTATTGTACTGTCCATATTTATGTTGCAGTTCATTTTTGTGATCGTGTGTGGTATTTTTGAATGGAAGCAAATCTGAGTAGTTTTATTTATTTTAGTTTATACTCACTGTTCCCGTCCACAGGCGCTCGTGGCACAGACCACCCCCCTTTTTCTAACTTTCTGTTTACAAATTTATTTTCAATAAAATTTCTTTATTTCTTTATTATTTCATCTGTTTTTCCTTATTTTACTTGTTTGTGTCAATATTCATACAATCTTATGTTAACATCAAATTGCATGTGTCGACCACAGGCGCATGGGGCATGGATTTCGTTTCCTCCTCCCCCCTTTTCTCTACTACCCCCCCTTTTTTTCAAAATTTTCATATAAATCATTCCTTTTTCAAAATTAAAAAAAAAAAGGGGGGGGTAGTAGAGAAAAGGGGGGAGGAGGAAACGCAATCCATGCCCCATGCGCCTGTGGTGTCGACCCTATTAGATACTAATAATACACAAGGCATGCAACTCGGCAGGTTTAAAAATCGTACCCCTGCTCGCTTCGAGTACATTTATTGCACCTTATTTCCATTATGTCATTCAAACTAGGACATGTATCCATTCCTAAAAGACGCATCTTTTTGCCCCTGTTTTTGTTTTGTGCATACGATAGCTCAGTTCTCCAGAATTTTAAGATTTTCACACATTTATTGCCAAATTTTTCGTATAAGGACCCACGACTGACGGAAGTGACGTACCACTGCATTAACTTCAACGAAAGGATCAGAAAAGTTCCAAAAATATAAATTTAAATTTTTGGAACTTTTCTGACCCTATCGTTGAAGTTAATGCAGTGGTACGTCTCTTCTGTCAGCCATGGGTCCTTATACGAAAAATTTGGCAATAAATGTGTGAAAATCTTAAAATTCTGGAGAACTGAGCTATCGTATGCACAAAACAAAAACAGGGGCAAAAAGATGCGTCTTTTAGGAATGGATACATGTCCTAGTTTGAATGACATAATGGAAATAAGGTGCAATAAATGTACTCGAAGCGAACAGGGGTACGATTTTTAAACCTGCCGAGTTGCATGCCTTGTGTATTATTAGTATCTAATAGGGTCGACACATGCAATTTGATGTTAACATAAGATTGTATGAATATTGACACGAACAAGTTAAAATAAGGAAAAAGAGATGAAATAATAAAGAAATAATTTTTTTTTATTGAAAATAAATTTGTAAATAGAAAGTTAGAAAAAGGGGGGGTGGTCCGTGCCACGAGCGCCTGTGTTCCCGTCGAATACAAGTTATTCAAATTAAAATACAAAAATATTAATTGATTTGAACCGGTTAGAAAATATGGTTACGGTTATGTTTATGGTGTTTAACGCCACTTTCAACAATTTTTCAGTTATTTCATGACGGTCAGTATTATTGATGGAGAAAACCACCGACCTGTCACAAGTCACTGACAAACTTTATCACATAATGTCGTATGGAGTACACCTCGTATGAGCGGGAGAAAAATGGTTACATACAAAAATATATCGATTTGAACCGGTTAGTAAAATTGTTACATAAAAAATATGTTGATTTGAACACGCGTGTCTCTATTACTTTTATTCATATTTTCTTTAGTTCTTGACAAATCCTGGTACACGCAGTGATAGGCGGAATTTGGTCTGTGATATGGTTTCCTTCGCCTTATTGACACCAACAACATTAGCTACGATAGGCCTAAGTATCGCGGGCGGTACGATGTATGATGTCCGGAGCGTAGAAGCCATTATGTTATATTGTATGACTATGGCTCTCGTGGTCCTGTTCAGTACATGGATGGCGGTAAAATATTTTCAAATAAGATATAAACTGATTTGTTTACTTTTTTACAGCATGTCATTGAGTTTATCTTAGAATATTTAGCTACATGACAGACACGTTTTTCATAATTTATATTATTTAAATTTTAGGAGGGATTTTACCCTCACCCCCGAGCAAGAAAGAAAATATGGACACGGAAATTTTTCTTCCAACTGTATGTTCACATTTTTTTTGCATCTTTCATGTCATTTTAGAAAAGGGCATAGCCCCCACCTAAAAGTTAAATGGTCGTTTCCTTAGTATTAATCCATGGATTGCATATTTGCTCTATGAATTGGTATTAAATCATAATAGGAAATTAGCCCCATTGTACACTATTTCACTTTGTAATAAATATTGGTCTGCAGATCCATGGTATTGTGGTTCATGTTTTGAAAGGAGGGTAAATAAAAAAAAGCGCGCCGTGAGTAATCATATGCACGTATATGCATATATCGTAATAATCCACGAACCATGCAAATAGTGTGCGTGTAATAAATAGCGTGGCGGTCTGTGCGTTTCAATTAAGAATTGAATGCATTCTTTTGAAGTTTCATTGGGATATGAAAGCGTTGACCGAAGTACATTTTCAATGAAGCGCGAGCGGTAGCGTTTCATGTTGAAAATGTAGTTGGATCAACGCTTTCATACCCCAATGAAACTTCAAAAGAATGCATTAAATTCAAATTAATATAGTTGAATTTTTCGTTGTGAAATTACTACCCATTGATTATTTACATCTGACGTCGTCGTGGAGGCACGTGCAAGTTCGGATTTGAGTTTCATTGGGATGTGAAACATCTCTTTTATAATCATGTGACCACTTCAAAACCAATCATATTGTAACATTTCAATGAAAAACGGAAGTAATGTAATTATTAAAAAATAATACAGTCATGGCTCAATGCAATAATATATACTAGTGTCATAGTATGTGATGGCAGAATAATTATGATATTGCATTAAGATAATTTTGCGATGGGATAAATAACGTTATGAGCGAGTGATTGTTGTTTAACGCCAATTTACCAATTTTCAGATATATCATGCCTTCAATGGCGAGAACAAGTTAATTTTCAATGAGATGATGATGAGATCCGCTTTGTTCTAGACCAACACGCTGAGTTGGATTTTTATAGTACTAGCTCACTGAAACAACAGTACGCGGGTAGACATGTCGCTCCACTCGAACACATTATTCTGATTCCGAGCCGACCAGTCTTTGCTCTTTCTCCTTAATGCTGCGTGCTTAGCGGAGAAGCTACAAATACCAGTTTTATAGTCTTTGGTTTGACCCGACCGAGGCTCGAACCCACGATCTTCCGCACTCGAGGCGAGCACGCTAACCATTACGCCACCGATGCGGTTAATAACGTTATGAGATTGCATAATTAATAATGCGATGACATAAAAAAGTAAGAGTTCCAGTGCCATACCGCTGCGCAACCGGTGTCTGACAAAACGAAATAAATTAATTTGAAACCGGCATACCATTTCCCATATACAAATTTACGTGCGCGAAATTTATAAATTTTCAATAATGCAAATTTTTGTTGTATTTTTTATTTATTACAGATGTGCATACGTCACAATTATGAATTATGGAATGAATGGAAAGTGTTTAATCAGAATGTTCGTATAATATGTGAACCGTCAGATGGCGAACTTGTCACCACTATCCATTCCCCGAACAGTAAGACCAAATTACAGAGAATAAAGCTAAGTAGTATCATGATAAACGTGTCTACAGATACCAGTCAAAATAAACAAAAAAACTCACCAAAAGTTAAGCAAAACCATCTACGATTATCAGAAAGTAACAGTGCACCATCAGTTGCAGGGTCTGGGGCTTGTTCTCAAAGACTGATGAATCCTGATGATATGTACCAGAACAGAAGCTTACATACTTTGATTAGTGACACTAGGGACGGAGAACTTTCACAATATGGACCATCTAGAATCAAAAAGGGATGTCCTCCTAACGAATTACAAATGTCTTTTTCTGATGTTGCTGGACAACAAAAAGCTAATATTACTATGCCTAATTCTAATGTTGAAGAAGCTATAAGAACTGGTTCTACTGAGACCTACATTTAGGATTAATATACATGTATATAGACTCTTTTAAAATCTATTCTTTACTGTTAATAATTATACATCTATTATAAATTTATTGCTTATCTAATAAACTAGTTTCATTTTGGGACATTTGTATGTTTGATTTAATGTCTTGTCTTTTTGTTTTTATTTGGCTTGGTGTGTGTTGTTTCTAATGTTTACACTACTACAGTATATACCTGAGCATTGACAGGAATAAGTGAGAATATTTGTTAAATAATATCATAATTATGAAACGAAGATATACTGTATATAACACAATATAGTCTGCACTGATGCCTTACTGGAATAACATTCATCAGGTACACTCAAAGTCGAAAGATTGGAAAGCGAAGTATTTTTTTTTATATTTAGGAACACGAAAACCAAAGGTTTTTTTTTTCTTTCCGATAATGGTAGATGCATTTACAGATGCATAGATGTATAAATTTTTAGTTTTATGTCCAGATACCATGTAATAATCTATATGTATGATTTAAGGTACTCAATAAATATAGATTATTACATGGCATTTTTTATATCGTACCCTTTATCAGCCATGTCATGATATCAGCCCGAGAGCCCATGTTTATCATATACTTCAACAGAGGAAATAACTGATTTATACCAAAATGTTTAGTCATTTTGGCTAGAATTAAATACATGTACATGTATATAGAAATCCTCGGAAAGGCTTGTAATAACATTCCGGAAGCAGTTAATAAACTTGCTGTATCAGCCGCTTGGACCATTCTTGTGAAACTGGGTGAAATAAACATGACTTCTCTGATTAATCTAAACAAAATTCATAGTTTTATTACAGGATAAAATTTTAGCTTTATCATCTACCAGTATATGATAATTATAATTATTATACCTTTAGCCTCGGTCAGGTAAGGTCAGGTCAGGTAAGGTCACCTCGAGTCACACGCCACAGACGGGTACACATGTCCTGGCATTGACTTAATTGTATATTCAGTGGCGGATTCAAGGGGAAGGGGGCTTTGGGGGCTTCAGCTCCCCCCCCCCCCCCCCCCCCCCCCCCGTCCAATAAGTCAAGCACATATTTAAACATACGTTTTTCGAGGTTGTTGAACGATATGACTCTTAATCGAAAGAATTTGATCTGTGTGATGAAAGTAAAGCAAAATTCAAATTAAGGCCTGTTTTTTTATTCTCAAACTTGTTTATGGTTGAAAACAACCTGAAATGTGTTTAAATCATGAACCATAAACATGTTTAAGATAGATAAATAAAACCGCAATGGTTGTAGAACAATATTTAAGAGAAATTTTCCAGTTCATTGATTATTTTTTAACAAATTAAAATTAATTCTTCATTAACAAATAAAACAATTCAACTCTTAAACACACAAACAAAACAAAAACAACAAAAAAATAATTTAATTCTTTATAAACAAATACAACAATGCAGAATGTCAATAAACAACTTGGAAATGGGTCTATAATACACAGATGTTCCTATTACAAACATATACTGGTAATTAACAAGGTTCAAACATATTCAAACGTGCTTCGATCCCAGTTAAGATGTTCTTTAACCATTTAACCGCATGGTTAAAACCACACCGTAAAAAAACACTCAACCATAAAAAAGTTTAAAACCAGGTTAATCATGTTACCGGTAATGGTTAAGAATTATTGTACAATAATACCCCCATCAAAGCTATTGTAAATGCGGCCTCTAATATCACATACAGGCCGCTAATAGAGGCCGATGATACAGGCCGTTAATAGGGGCCGATGATTACAGGCCGCTGTACTTTAATAGTTTGACCCATTTTTGGGACAAGTTTGATATCGTTTACGTCACACTATTGTTCGAACAGTGGATTATTTTTAAGAATCTACAGTTTATTCTTTTATATATGAACTTTAACCTTTTACTGTTTTAGGCTTAAAAACGTGTTTTACTTATTTTTGGTATACCGTGTCTCGAACCACCCTGGGTTTTTCAAAGTCTATTTTGACTTTGAAAACTTCTATTTTATTTTTTTTATCTTTATTCTAACCACTCGGCTACGGTGACCATACTACTACCCGCTATAATTAGTATATTTGACTCTTGATAGTAAATTTTGTAAGAAAAAATATACAAGACACGATACAAGTATTTCAGATTTGGCATAATTTATGTTCAGAACTGGCGTGTATGTGAACTTTTAAAATGTATTCTCGCAATACAAAAACAACTAACGAACCGACCGCAAGTAATAATAAATCAGACAGACCACAGGTGAAGATTTGTGACAGTTGAAATATCTAAATATAAACGATCATTTTCACTTGAAAGACCTTGAAATATCTAAATATAAACAAGAATCGAAAGGACGTTGACCGATAAAAATTTGTCGTTTTATTTTTGTTAATTGTTGTCTTATTTGACTTTCTAAACATTAAAAGTGTAAAAATATATGCCATACCATATATTTTTTCAACAACACTATTATTGTACAAGTTAGATCTATACATTAGTATTGAAACAAATGATTTTTTCCGTATTGGATATAACGGGATTCTTTTTCCGCATTCGTACTCAGGTGACGGCCTTGGTGCTACGCACCTCGGCCGTCACCTGAGTACTCATGCGGAAAAAGAAACTCACCTCGGCCGTCACCTGAGTACTCATGCGGAAAAAGAAACCCGTTATATCCAATACGGGCCGCTTCTTTTGTTTCAATAGTACTGTATCCTGTATCCACGGCTGGTAATCGGCACAAGCAGAACAGTTGGTTCTGCAAAGAAATTCGTGAGGATAACTTCCGGTTTTGGTGGAGGAGAGTTCACGAAGACGCTTCGCAAGGTATGTACATGTCAAAAATATTGCAAAATCAGAGAATGCTATGCTGTGGCGAATGCTTTCACGATTAGAAACATGTATAGTTTATTCTTGTATATGAAGTGTAACTCTCGCAAAATCAATCGTCCCTCGAAAAACATGACGAAAATTGTGACACTCTTACATTTATAAGTTGTTATTGACAAAGATGCAAGTTAAATTTTCAATATTTTTTCATCATGGGAGTCTAAATATAATCGGGGATAAATTCAGATTCGTCAGAAGTAAATTGAAGTCTAGATAAATCTACAAACTGTCAATTTTCTCGTTTTCCTGCTTGAGGAGATCGGTTCTGATAGAGCACATTGGGAATGCATGAGGAGATTTGCTAGTTTTGTTAATTGTTTTCTGCAAAATTGATAAATTGACACTTTTAATCACAAAACTGGTAAATACTCTAATCCACTTTCAGGAGATGCCAGGATTCAAGGGAAAGAGGAAAAGGGGACTGACATTGACTCTTTACAAAAAAACATTTCGATATAGATTGCCTGTATCACCGCCAAGGAAACGAACAAAAACAAGTAGCAGTACACCAAATTTAAAATTCCCATCAATCAGGACACCAAGTTTATTAAAAAAAATCTCTTTCAATTTCAAAATATTTATATCCTTTCAAACGGGTTTCCACATCTATTCGGCGCAACCTTTTTACTAAAGTTGATGGAAACTTCACCGCAGATCTACACAAGTTATAATATTACATGATTTCAGCACATACATAGGTCTAACGTAAATAAACATTCACTTTGTGCTAGTAGTCATGAATAAATTAAACACAAGATGTCAATTAAACTGTGGACATATCCTTAAAATCGGTAAAGCGCTTTACATCTTGTAACCACTACTAATTACAGAGATCTTTTTTATTTACAAGTGTGTACACATAACATACTACATAATAGAAAAACAAACCACAAATTAATATTATTCTCAACTGTATGATATTTAATTTAGAGAGTATCATTTGTATTAGAAATTATAAAGATATGATTCACATTAAGTTTAATTATTCTTGATTATAAAATTATCTTACAGTGCATTTTCAATTTTTTCCAATGTAAGGGAAGTTAATCTTGTGTATCCAATACACAATGGAAGTTGTCACAAACAACAAATGATCAATAATGACAAGTTAAGTTATGGGAAACCGCAGTTACAATTATGAATTGATTCCTTAAATGAAATGTTTCTTTCTAGGTGGACAGCCCATGAACAATGAAATATTACTTTTATACTTTTAAAAACCCGACGGGAAGAAGGGCATCAGTTCGTGAATTTATTACCAGACAGACATGCAATATTTGTGATTATACAGTGGATCACATGTGTCGTACCAAAACTAGCAAATCTCCTCATGCATTCGCAATGTGCTCTATCAGAACCGATCTCCTCAAGCAGGAAAACGAGAAAATTGACAGTTTGCAGATTTATCTAGACTTCAATTTACTTCTGACGAATCTGAATTTATCCCCGATTATATTTAGACTCCCATGATGAAAAAATATTGAAAATTTAACTTGCATCTTTGTCAATAACAACTTATAAATGTAAGAGTGTCACAATTTTCGTCATGTTTTTCGAGGGACGATTGATTTTGCGAGAGTTACACTTCATATACAAGAATAAACTATACATGTTTCTAATCGTGAAAGCATTCGCCACAGCATAGCATTCTCTGATTTTGCAATATTTTTGACATGTACATACCTTGCGAAGCGTCTTCGTGAACTCTCCTCCACCAAAACCGGAAGTTATCCTCACGAATTTCTTTGCAGAACCAACTGTTCTGCTTGTGCCGATTACCAGCCGTGGTATCTGTATCTGGTACGTTGTAGAACCCAACTATGGTTTTTATACAACGGGTAGAGAGAGCGCCGATGGCGGTCTTTATTGGCGCTGATTCCTTAGAGCGGTCTTAAATGCTTCTAAGGAATTTGCATGCACGACACTGTTTGGCAGATGGTTCCAATGAATTACAGTGTCCACAAAGAAAGAATGTTGGTACTGCTGTTTCTTGTAGTCCGGTAATTCGAGTCCTTTTGTATTATTGCATGTACGTTTCTCTACTATATTTGATGTTATATGATCTTTAAAATGTTTTGCTTTGATGTTCCTTTTCGGTCTAGCTAATTTAACGAAATTATCTGTTGGTAGTGCCGGTGTTACATACTCATTTTTCCCCCCTACTCATTTTTCCCCCCGAAAAAATGAGTATATACTAGTTTTTCCCCCGGAAAGATCAGTATATACTCATTTTTCCCCCCGGAAAGATCAGTATATACTCATCTTTCCCCCTGATTTTTAGGGGGGAAATCTGAGTATATACTGAAGTTTCCCCCTCATACTCAATTCTCCCCCTTTGCACTGATAGACTATGCAAGGGCAATAACTCCTATAAGGGGTCGACCCTATGGAGACTTTTGTAGAGCTTTTGATGCTGAAGAAGGAAGATCACCTCTATTTTTCTCTATATGTAATACTTTTTGAAATATTAGCCAATGACTGCAGTTTGACCCCTATGTTCTATTTTTAGCCATGGCGGCCATGTTTTTTCTTCGACGGATATATAATTCACAAACTATAGTCTACACACCCTAAGGATCATTCATACCAAGTTTGGTTAAATTATGTTCAGTGGTTCTCAAGAAGAATATCAAAATGTAAAAAGTTAACGGACGGACGACGGACGGACGGAAGGACGACGAACGCAATGTGAAGGACGGGGGTGGGGGGGGGGGGGGGGGTCCGACCACCGGAACCCCCCTGGATTCGCCAATGGTTATCTACTAATTTATTCTAAAGAATTTCAACTGTTTACAATACACCGAGACACAACATAATTAGTTTTAAACTAAACAAACTATTTTGTGGTAGCTTGTTTGTTTGTAATCGATCATTTTAAATAAAGATCAGTAACTATAGAATGGCAGTGTCCATCAATGACGCATAACTATGAATGATACAATTATTAGTTCTACTGTCAGAGTGTGGATTTGTTTTACCGAACATAATTATACCAATTTATCATATTATGTTCATTTCAAATGATGAACTAAACGGTAACAGTATTCTCTAAATTAAACTACTACTATGAGGGGGGAAGGACCCTTTTGAGGACTCCGGGATGGTGTTTTTTTAAGCTCGAGAATTCGGGATTCGGGATTGAAATTTTATTATATTCGGGACTTCTGGATTTCAAGTTTTTTATTTCGGGACTAAGGGTATTTCAAGTTTTTTAGTTCGGGGTTTCGAGGTCAGACCCCCTCCTAACCCCTTCTACTATATCAGCACAACTATTTTTTGCTTCGTTTCATGATCAAATTATTATAAAATTGAGCCATCTTGATAAATGCGTTTGTCTCCATCTTTTTTGATTGATCTACCGAAAGTGGTAGCACTATAATACCATATTCACACGTATTCCGGATTGAAACTGAATCATTAGATCGAATTTAAATCCGTTATAATTGTCGTATCGGATTTGAAATCAGTTAGCGTTCGCATATGGTCAACCAATGCGTAATTGTTCGTCTGAATTGAATTTATCTGAGGTTTACATATTGACTAGAAATTGTACTGAGGGATCTGGTGTTTGTTTAGATCGGATGAGGGATTTTTTCCGATTCGTCAACAAATGGTCATCAGGAGACATTGGAAACATTGTTAGTTTTTCAATAATCTTTTTTCAAGAAACACTGAAGCGATGGTATGGAAACGTGATTTGTATGTTCATTTTAAGGTCCTTGACAGGTCTTGTTACTTTTTGAGCCCACCGGAAATTCAAAATCGTTGCCAGCGGAGGTCAAAGTTTGCTTTGAAACCATATGTAAAGCAACATTTTCATGGTCTACTTGGAAAACACTGAACAGAATTTAACCACACTTGGCAGAGGTGTTCACTATTATGTCCTACGCAAGTGTTGTTACTTTTCATGCCGATTCGCTAAAAAATTAATAAAAGAAGAATGTGTCTGAGGACACGGAGTTCTCCGCTTTCAGCTAAGTGGGCCTAACTTCCAAGCCGTATATGGGATCTGGCTGCAATTGAACCTGACCTGCATATTATGGTTGTAAACATTGTCTTGAAATTTCAGAGTCCTTTACAGGTGATAATGGTTTTATGCCGATCGGAAATTCAAAATGGTCGACAGCGAAGGTCAAAATTGCTTTGAAAACCTATGAATTACATTTTCGTAATCTCATTGAGAACCACTGAACATAATTTAACCAATTTGACTTTGAGGGTGTTCACTATGAGGTACTACACAAGTGTTGTTTCTTTGGTGCAGATCGATAGGAGACTTTGAACATTCTGATTAATCGATTTTCAAGAACCACTGAAGGCATTGTCGGGGGAAATTTATTAAAGTAGTCGTCCTCCTCACTACCTTTCTCATCCTTCCTCTCCATCCTCTTCCTCACTGCCTCTCTCTCTCCTTCTTCTCCATCCTCCTCCTCATTACCTCTTTCCCTCCTTCCTTCCCATCCTCCTCCTCACTACCTCTCTCCCTCCTTCCTTCCCATCCTCCTCCTCACTACCTCTCTCCCTCCTTCCTCTTCTCTACTTCTCTCCCTCCTTGCTCTCCTCTTCTTACCACCTCTCTCCCTTCTTCCTCTCCCTCCTACTCACTGCCTCTCTCCCTCCTTCATCTCAATCCTCCTCCTCACTACTTCTCCTCCCTCATTCCTTTCCATCCACTTCCTCACTACCTATCTCCCTCCTTCCTCTCAGTCATCCTCACTACCTCTCTCCCTCCTTCTTCCTCTTCTCTACTTATCTCCCTCCTTGCTCTCCTCTTCTTACTACCTCTCTCCCTTCTTCCTCTCATTCCTACTCACTGCCTCTCTCCCTCCTTTCTCTCAATCCTCCTCCTCACTACTTCTCCTCCCTCATTCCTCTCCATCCACTTCATCACTATCTCTCTCCCTCCTTCCTCTGAGTCATCCTCTCCCCCTCCTTCCTCTCAATCCTCCTCCTCACTACCTCTCTCTCCTTCTTCTCCATCCTTCTCACTACCTCTCTCCCTCCTTCCTCTGGCATCCTCCTCACTACCGCTCTCCTTCCTTCCTCTCAATCCTCCTCACTACTTCTCTCCCTCATTCCTATCCATCCTCCTCACTACCTCTCTCCCTACTTCCTCTCAGTCATCCTCACTACCTCTCTCCCTCCTTCCTCTCAGTCATCCTCACTACCTCTCTCCTTCCTTCCTCCCAGTCATCCTCACCACCTCTCCATCCTTCATTCCTTTCAATTCGCCACCTCATTACCTCTCTTCTCTTTCCTGTAATATTATCATCCACCTCATTACCTCTGTCTTTCTTCCGTCTCCATCCTCCTTATTAACTCTTCCTAATTACCTTCTCCGTATACTTTTCTCCTCCGTCGTCATCATCCTCCTCCTTATTACCTCCTCCTCACTACTTCTCTCCTCCTCGTTTACCTTTATCACTTCGTCCTTTCTATCCTCTTCCTTCAAATCTCCTCTTCAATACCTGTTTCACTACTTCCTCCTCACTATCTCCATCCTTTTCCATATTGACTCCCTCCCTAATTCCTCCCCGTCATCCTCCTTATTTTATACCTCTAGTATCTCTCCTTCCTCTCCATCGTCTTTTTACCATTCTCCCTCCGTCCTCTCTATCCTTCTCTTTATATTCCTTCCTTCCTGCCCTCTTCCTCATACCTGTCAACTGTGTCTTCCAGCACTTAGCAAACTTGAGTTTTTCTCACTTGCACTAAGGAAGATCGCTTTATCACTCAAGTGTTTTTCCCATCCTTTCCTCCTACCTCCTTATCCGTTCTCACTCCATGTTCATGCTTGCCTTAGTTATTACTATTATCATTGTTGATACCCTCTTTCGTCCACATTTAACTATTATGTCTTCCACCATATACATGAATATAAGTGTACACAAGAAAAACCCTATTAAAAAAGGAGAGGGGAAAAACTAGTATGAGGGGAAAAATGAGTATGGGTTAACACATACTTGGATTTCCGGGGGGAAAATTCAGTATATACTCATTTTTCCGGGGGGGGGGGGAAATCTCAGTATATACTCATTTTTCCGGGGGGGAAACTGAGTATATACTCATTTTTCCGGGGAGAAAAATGAGTATGGGGGAAAAATGAGTATGTAACACCGGTGTAAAAAGGGAATTTCTGGTCTCTTTTTTAAATTATATTTCTTATTCATTTTACAATTTTACTTCTACGGGGGGTGGCTATATGAATAAAATTAAGAGTAGATGGCCGACACATGTAAGTTACCATTACCATAAGATAGTATGGATATGGAAACAAACTGCGTCAAATAAAGGAAAAGGAGATGATATAATAAAGAAATTCTATTGAAAATAAATATGTAAACGGAAAGTTAAAAAGGGAACAATTCCATGCTACAAGCGCCTGTGATCTGGTCTAAGTGTATTACAAGGCGTTTTTATTATTTATTTTTCAGGAGATTGATGTATAGATGATTTACTTAGATGTATGTCTTGACGAGGAGTGGTTCGTTTTAGAGAATACAAATTTCTCTGTCTAATCAGAATGTCGACATTAATAAACTCAAGTAGTTTATGAAATTCATAAACTATGTGGACTAAACGGGAACTTTACAAACCATAGTGGTAAAAGAACGTTTGCAACACTCCACTATGCAGCCGATGTTGAAAAACAGGAGATCATGAAAAGAAGTCTTTAGATTTGAACAGTTGATTCATTTTTCCTTCTTTTTTGAAATTACAGGAATTTGTTAATTGTTCATTTTGTTTGTTTCATTAAAATAATACATTTTTTTTGCATTTATTCCAGTTTGATGTTTCTGTCCAGGGGCTTGTGTACAATAACTGTAGATACAGTCAGTTATTGTACAGTAGTGACATCATATAAGCTCCACCCTATGTATGTTACACACTGTATCTACTTTACAGTATACCTGACTTCAAAGGAAAACACACAAATCATTCTACAAAATGAAATACATGTACATAAAGAAAGATACAAAATCCTGTAAGCAAACAGGGGGTCCCGGCTTTGAGGTCAATTTTCTCAAACCCCATCTCATGCACTTTATTTGTCTCAATCTAGCGTTTATTGAGTGGATATGGCTCTTTTTCTTCCACTGGCAGGAAAGGGGATCTCCAAAGGATCATTTCACCAGTTTGGTGTCAATTAGCCAAGTCATTTTGGATGAGAATTTTTTTTTTCAGTGTTTATTGATTAATTTTCTATTTTTAGTGATGATGGCCATCTCGGTGGGCAGTCGGGATTGTTCTGATAAAATTCTGATAGGCCGGTGACCCTCCCATTCCACCTAAGTAGGGTCCCAGTAGTGTCAGAGGAGATTTATGATTTTTTGCCGAATTTTCTACTCTTAAAAATGACAGCCTTCTTGGTTGGCAAGCGGGGACATCAGAAACACTTCTGAAAGGGACCATCCAAGAACCAATCCCCCAGATTTTGGTCACAATTGGTCCAGTAGTTTCAGAGATGGTTTTTAAATTGATTTTTTGCTGAATTTTCTATACTTCGTCATGGCAGCCATCTTGGTTGGTCTGCAAAATTGTCGGATAAAATTCTGAAAGGGGACCATCCAAGGACTGCTTCCCCAAAGTTTGAACCCAATTGGTCCAGTAGTTTCAGAGGAAATATTTTGTCAATATTTTCTATTTTTTGTCATGGCAGCCATCTTGGATGGTTGTGTGTGGTCATTGGATATAATTCTAAAAGGGGACCATCCAAGGACCATCTCTGCCAAGTCTGGTCAAAATTGGCCAATGGTTTCAGAGGAGGATTAAAAGAAGGGGATCTAAGAACCATTTAATCCTCTAAATCACGGAGAAAACACCTTTCAATTCAAAAACTTTATTTAGTCATTAAGTTCAAAAGATAAATAACTAAAAAACCTTCTTTTATAATTGATCAAACATGAATATTCATATAAACAGATAATCGTAATATTCAAGTCAATTCCAAAACTTTTCGAGTTCCATGTACATTATTTCCATTTTACAAAAACTTCCTTGCAATGTAAACGAAAAACTGTTGTTATTAAATAAAATTTCAGAGGCACCGTTGGTGCATTAGACGTCCATTAGAGCATTTTGAAACTAGAAAAACTGTGAGCAACCCTCACCAAAAAATACCCCTGCTTACACTATCAAGTATGCAATACCACTGGCAAAGTCCATGAACTACTGGGGGAAGCCCCAAAATGTTAACATCTAGAAATTATATTAGTGTTGCACAATGACAATGTGTAGTAAAAAATTCCCTTCAAGTTTCACTGAAATTGGATAACTGGTTTAGGAGAAGTTGCGGATAAGTGATGCACATCCTCTAGTGAGTAATACAACAAAAAAGGGTTTGTCTAAAAACTGCTAAGGAAAACCCCCAAAATTTGCAAATCTGAAAATGATATAGCTGTTGCATGATGGCAATGTGTAGTAAATATTTTCAGTGAAATTAGGTAGATAGTTACAGAGTAGTTGCAGATAAAAGATGCATATCCCCTAGAGAGTAATGCAACTAAATGGCCATTAACTGCTTACGGAAACTCCAAAAATTTGCAAATTTAAAAATTAAACAGATGTTGCACAATTGTAATGTAAACTAAAGATTTCCTGAAAGTTTCACTGAAATTGGATTACTAGTTTTAGTTCTCTTTCTTACTTATTGTATTACAGATGAGACTACAATCCATTTTGTACAAAAGTATTCTGACAAGAATTGAGGAATTTTCTATAAATGTATTTGTGAAAATACAAACCCAACCTTTCCATGAGAAAAACATGCACAGATAGATATTCTATTTTTCTTGGCTCCCTCTTATTCTCAATCAAAACTTTATTTAAAGTTCGGTTTATACAGGATCCATTTTATTGAGGGTTCTGTTTAGACAGGTTTCACTGTAAATAGTCTACTTTACCACGTTTTTCAATAAGGGCCAGTACCAGGTCCTTTCAGCCACTTGAAATGATAATTGATACCTCCTAATCTCAAAGAGTGTTGCATAAGCATGAAAAATGTTCAAATTTTATAGGAAAATTACTGCCTGTAAATAGTGAAGTACTGGTACACTTGAAAAATACTGGAAGCTCTGATTTACTATGCAAAACTTACAATAATACATGGTCATGATCTGCGCAAAAAAGGTTATAGTTAATAAGATGTGAATATGAAGGGATTTGAACTGCAGTCAAAGTCGAAGAGACTAATGATTTGACTTGGAGATAGCAGAGTAGTAGAGTTATCTGTAATAATAAAAACGGAGACAACCTACTCCAGTTGAGATAATGAGGATCAACGTTAACTGTTCTTCCTAAGGTTTTACAAATTAAAAATAAATTCTCCCATTAAAATTTTAAATATGCGCACTGTTTTGTTTGTTTTTTCCCCAAATATCTATCAGATATCAGATCTATTTTCATATGATACTTGCCAAGAGTAACATATCATTTTCTTTTACATTGAGAGTGCTGATAAAGAATCTTTGAACAGGACCAATCATTTCTATAGATGTGTATGACAAAATTGAAATAATATTTGTTAGAAGTATCAGTTATGATTTTTTTTTGTCTTACAGAAGAATGGTTTTAACCAATTTATTCTACCTTTTCAGTTATCGGTAGTAGTCAATTGTTAACTACAATTTAGCTACCGGTAGTAGTTAGTTAACTACGAGAATTCACTGACCCTGCTATTGTACTGGTTTTTTTTTTATTCATTTTTGTGATACACCACAATATAACTGAAATATTGCTTAAGTTGGCATTAAACTCCAATCAATCAATCATTTTTTGTGATAATGTGTGGGCTTTTTGGGTGAAAGGTTTCTTATTGTGTGCTGACATTTATATTGCTGCTAGAGATCCAATTTTAATTAGGGGGGGGGGGTCATATTAACAAGTATAACCCTGCCACATATTTGTGCCTGTCCCATGTTAGCGAGTGGTCTGCTTTGCATTCAATGATATGAGGGGAGTGGTAGTTGTTCGAGTGAGTGATTGTTGTTTAATGTCAAACAAGTATTAATATACCCCCGCTCCACCGGAAGGGGGAGGGTATACTGTTTTACCTCTGTCCGTCTGTCCGTCTGTCTGTCTGTCTGTCTGTCGGTCGGTCGGTCGGTCCGTCCGTCCGTCCGTCCGTCCGTCTGTCCCAAGACATTTTTCGTCGCATTTTTCTCAGCAACTATTGATGGCAGAAATCTGATATTTGGTCACAAGCTTCATATACGGTAGGTATGCCATATTGTAGGAAGCGTTTTTGGACCCGTCAGATTCCTACTTCCTGTTTGTCGACTTTAGTTGGTGTTTATACACATTGAACATATATGCGGGGTATCATAAGTGAGCATTAGCTCACAGTTCATCTTGTTACAGCTATATTATAGTGATAGCTCACTGAAACAACAGTTCGCAGGTAGAGACATGTTCGACACATTAGCCTGATTCCGAGCCAAGCAGTCTTTCCTTTTACTCCTAAATGCTGCACGCTTAGTAGAGAAGCAATAAATACCAGTTTCATATTCTATGGGTTGACTCGACTAGGGCTTAAACCCACGATCTACCGCACTTGAAGAAAGCACACTATCACAATAACCATAAATGTTAATAGGCATTTTTTTTAACAAAATGACTACAACATGTAAATAGATTTTAATGTACATTTTGTATTTATTTATTTTATATATTTTTAGGTTTGTTTTGAATTAGCAAAATATATTGAAAGACTTATTCTGGGCAAGACAGATGATGACCATTCTTAATACAAGACATTATATGATGGAGATGATAGACCAATATAAAAAAACAGATTGTAATAGTCAAGGGTCCGTTGTTGAACTTGTGATTAAGCTAATCATATGATTAACCCTAATTACATTTTTTATTCCTAATCACACAATTAGCTAATTCAATTATTACATATGATTAGTTAATTACATTAATTATAAAAGAGTTCAGCAACAAAATTTAATCATTACCTTAGCTAAGTATGTGATTAGGCATTAAACAAAATATTTTACAATGATATTACAGTGGTTCCTCCCCTCTTTTAAAGGCCACCTTATCAGGTCAGAATTTAGATTCATTGAGAGACTAAATAAATTATTATTCCTCTCAAGAGAGGCCACTTTTACCAAAGGCCACCTTACCAGGTCAGAAATCAGATGCTTTGAGATAGTAAAATACTACTAAATTGTTCCTCTCAAGAGAAGTCACCTCTCTTACACGACCATTTTTCTTTGCAGGAGGGGGACCACTGTATAACTTGTTGATATGATACTGGTGCTAAAATAGATAAGTATAATGTACAGTCTAATGTTTAGTATCTTTGTTCAAGCCTGAAGAATTCACAAAATTGTTTGTGCATGTAAATGGAACAATTTTTTGTGCTGCTGTATGGCAGTCTTGTTTATTTGTTAGGCAACAATTTGTTTCCATTCTGCAAAATTAGGTTCAAAATCTCAGCTTTCATTATGGTTTGGTTTGGTTTATGGTGTTTATCCCCACTTTCAACAATATTTCAGTTATATCATGGCGGTCAGTTTTATTGGTGGAGGAAACCGGAGTATCCAGAGAAAACCACTGACCTGTCGCAAGTCACTGACGAACTTTACCACATATCATGGCGATGGTTATATTGAAGTTTGGTTACAATGAAAAGGTTTCTCGTTTTCCTTAAATTTCATTATAAGTCGACTAGATTATACAAGGTCACTGGAGGATGATGTCATATTTCAGGATTGTATCTTTGCCCATCAAAGCTTTCAGAAATAACCTTTAGTTGGAAGTCAAACATGTAGAACAGCATATATATAACTTATTATTCATTACAATTAACAGGGGGTGTCATGGTCGTGATCATATTATACATTTGTAGTTGAATTTACAACTACATGTGCATCAGTGTCTATCACCACTTAAGTTGTGAATTTGAACCCCGCTCATGGTGGGATGTACTCAATACAACATTATGTGATAAAGCTTGTCAGTAACTTGCGACAGGTTGGTGGTTTTCTATGGGTACTCCGGTCCACAATATAACTGAAATATTGTTGAAAGTGGTGTTAAACACCATATCCCTAACAATAAACACAAATTTGGCTACAATGCAATTTGAACGTGTAAATTACTTTTAAAAAATACCTTCATTTCAGGTGTCAACAATAACCCATCATGGGAACATGTCGTTTTTACGAGTAGTGCCAACAATAATGTAAAACTTTACAGGAAAAAACGACTGAACAACTGGACAGATGGGAAATGGAGGATTTTTATAGAAGAAATAAGGAATAGACATTTTAATAAGTCGCAATAGGCTTATTGTGTATGGTGGACAATGGTTTAGTAGTGATATTTTTACTAGCTAAATGATTTGTTACATAAGTATTATAAATACAACAAAGTTATCACTTTGAAGTTTCTTTGTCTTTTTATTTTTACTTATGTGTATTGGTTTTTTACAGAGCATTTATATTTTTTTTTTGTCTTTTGAAATCATTCATTTTTTATGTAAAAATGTGTCTACTTGTGATGATCCACATATGTTTTCAAAAGATAACTTTCTTTTTATTTAGTGATGATATTGTATCTTTCGAATCCCACTCATGGGGAGGTGTACTCGGTACAACATTATGTGATAAAATTAATCAGTGACTTGCAGCAGGTCTGTGATTTTTTCCAGTTTCCTCTATATTGAAATATTGTTGAAAGTGGCATTAAACACTATAACCCAAACCCTATTATTCCTTAAATATAATTTAACTGTACTTCCAGAATACTGATTACTTGTATGGCTTCTTTTACTAACCTTAAATCTTAAAGATAAAAAGTAGGTCAGATGTTGTTCCTACAATTGTATCAAAGTGACAGATTTTGAATCATAGAATGATAAACTTGTATACTTTTCTTCATATATTTTCCTTTTCCTGCTTAGATTGGTTTTCTTGCTGTCAAAGGTTTTTAAATTACATGGTTTTCTAAGCTTTTGACTTTGAGTATAACAGATGAAGTTATAAAAGAAATGTGTCATGTACACCATATTAGATATCCATGTTATTGTTCCAAATGATGGAATATATATAAGAAAAGATATATAAAATGTCATTGCAAATCCTTTCAGTCAAATAATAAGATATGCTGTTTAACAAGACATTTGTGGATACAAATACATTGAAACTTATGCATGCCATGATATAGCTGATATCCAACAAAAATTTAAGGTCCCAAATATTTCTGTTAACTAAAATAAAACTTGAGTATTCCGACATCCTGTACATTCCGATACATTTCCCTGGTCCCTTGGTGTGTCGGATTAGACAGGTTCCACTGTAATGTGGATACTCGAATAATCATGTTCATTGAATGGCATGATACAGCTGAAATACTGTTAAAGTTGGTGTTAAGCACCAATCAATCATGTTCATTGATACATAACCATTATAAAGAATTAAAAATATTCTCAATTTTTGTTTTTATTTTCATATAAAAAACAAATTACAATAGTGTATAAAATCTATTAGTAAATATTGGGAACTGTAACGCAGAGCCCTACAAATGTCCCCCAAACGAACAATACAAATACTAGTGGTATGAATGAAAAATAGTGTGAGAACATAGCAAGAAATAATTAGAGCCCAGTTTTTGACTCTATCATGTCTATAGTAGTACCAAATTTCGCCCAAATCGGAGGATTTTTGTATTTTGGCAGTCATTTTGGATTCAAAATGGGCACCATATGGTGCAGCATGTCTTACTCCCCGTAAATATCCATTTCCATTGAAATCTTTTCATTTTTGAATTTTTAACGATTTTTTAAATTTTTATATTGGCGACCATTTTAAAAATTTTAAAAACAAAGAGCACATCTTTGAGTGATGATCTATTTTTGTGTCAAGTTTCAAAAGGATCTGCTGTTTGGAGTGAATTTAACATTTTTTACACCTTGGTTACCATGGCAACAGCCACCATTTTGAATTTTTTCAACCCCTCAAAAGCTGCCACATACTACGGTGGATATTCCTACAAAGTTTCATGAAGTTTGATGAAAGGAATCAAATTTCTTTAAATCCCCCCTTTTTTTGTTTCCATGGCAACTGTGGCAAAGTTTGTCCAACCGATTCCGATTTTTTTTGGCTTATCTCATTCCACTAGATGTGGATGTTTTTCCTATCAAGTTTCATCAATTTCTGTTTGGCGAGTAAACCTGTTATGATCATTTTTGTGTTTTTCATTTTTTTAAGGCACAACTTCACATGGCATATAATATTCCTACAAGGTTTCATAAAGTTTGATCAAGGCATCTCCGAGAAATGTGTCGGACAAACTTTTGATGGAAGAAAGAAAGAAAGAAAGAAAGAAAGAAAGAAAGAAAGAAAGAAGAAGAAGAATAACAATAATAAGAATAAGAAACGGAGTAAACACAATATGTCTCCTAAACTTTGTTTGGGGGACATAATTAGAATATTATTATAATTTTTTTTAAAGTTTTATAAACTTCATATATTATTTACTATTAATTTAAAATACAATTATAAATATTTGTTAAATATTAGTAATAATATAATTTATATATTATTTGCCATTTTATTACTATACATATATGTTAAAATATTGTAAATATAAAAATAAATTGATATTTAATAAATAATAATATGCATTGAATAAGGAAACTAAAGGGAAGAATAACACAAGATAGAAAAAAAAAGATAATTTTACTACTTTTCATATACAGATATATTGATATAAATGCCTGTACAGTACAGTCAGAGACATAGCGTGATAAATCACAGTGATAGACGTAGCACTCATCTTGGTGATTTGGATATATCTTTTGTTCTATTAAATATATTTTCAAAATTTCTTTTACATTTAGAGTGTTACCAGGGGCGGTTCCAGGATTTCAAGTTAGGGGGGGCACACTTAAAAAAATTGCGCCGAGCGGAGAGAGGCACGAAAATTTTTGGGGTATTTCGTGTGAAAATTCACGATTTTACGCAAAAAAAGCAGATTACAGAATCTCCCTCCTACCCTTAACCTCCAATTCTAAAATTAAAACCGTGGTGAGCAAACTACATTGTATGTCAAATTTGTAGTTTAAGTTTCACTTCAATCCATTGAGTGTTATTTAGAAGTTGCGGGTTGCAGAATCATCCTCCTACCCCCTCCACCCGGCCTTCGATGAAAAATCTAAAAACCATTGTGCACAACTACAATGTATTTCAAGTACATTATATAGTTTAACGTCAATCAATTGCGTGGTTACAGTCAGGGAAGTTGCGGATTGCAGAAGTCTTACAGACGGACGGACGGACGGACATCAAGTGTTTGAGCAACAGGCGTAAAAACCTCATTACACTAAAAGATCAAACAAAAAAAATGTATCAAAGTTCTCGAGAAATATGTTTACGGAAATCATGTGCGAGATATGCATAAACCATTTTGTCGAGATTATTTTCACACTTTCATGTGCAGTTGTAGATATTAATTTATTACAAATAAATTGTAGTCAGAATTTTTTGTTAAAAATGTGTAAACAAAAATTGTACAGACATCCATTGGTAGATATAAATAATATAAACGTACCCGGACAAAGGATTTGTTCACACTTTCTTGTGCAGATACCTCGGACAGATGCAGAGATTGATACAAATAAATTGCCGCTAATTTTTTTTTTATTAATATGTTACTTTTGTATTTTAATGTACAATATACCAACGCGTATTTTTACTGATCTTTACTTGAAAAGTAAAAGGCAACATTTTCGGGTATTTGTATACAAATCAAATTTATATTTTGTTTTCATATGAAATTGCAGAATTTCGAATTCAAGAACTATTTGAACCATTATTTAAAGAGAAGTGACCATTTTCTTGGGACACTCAAGTTTCTACACACTGTCTCAGTTTCATCATCTGATTCTCTCGGTATAGGTTTTCGTTGTATGTTTTATAAATGAGATCAATTGTTAAATTAATTATTCGAAGTATTGATTGAATTTACTTTTTAGTTTACCTTTGACTTTTCTCGTCTCGTCGAGGAATCAGAAATGTATCCAATCTTGCTTGTTTTCTTGGCCTAGAATTTTCGTCCATTTTATAATTTCTAAATAGCACGTGTACATGTAGTTTTAAAATTGACTGCAGAAATAATGTTTAATTAGCGTGAGAAAATAGTTGATGTCTGGTACCTCGGAACTAATCAGAATGGAATAATCTTTGAACTACTGACGGCGAATACATATATGAATCAGCGAACACATCCAACATATATTTACAATGTGTAAGAATATTTTACTACGGGTCACGAGTTAACCATTCATGAAAAAGTTATTTATTGAACTGCTTAATTAACGTTGTATAACATTTGCTTTGCGAATTTTAGGGGGGGCGCACGCCCCACACGCCCCCTCTAAATCCGCCACTGGTTACTTACTATCACCCAAACGGAATATCAAAATAAGTAAATAGATTAAACAGACCAAAAGATATGATCAGTATCACTAAGAAGAGTGATAAGTCTATCACAGTGAATAATCACACTAGGTCTCTGTACTGTATATGAGCTCTGAATAATGAGCATGACAAGATAGAAGATAGCTGACTACAAATTAGTGAGTATTCATGTACAAGCATACTGGCAAAATAGGTTGTTTTTTTTTATTTGGCAAGCATCAGAAAATGATAGAAACAAAAAGTTTACTCAGTTCTCTATTTGTATTTGCTGACAACCCATGACCAGAAGCTCCCATTTAAAAAAAGCCTAATTTGAATAAACGATATATATCAGCTAAATGGAAAATCTCATAGAAAAACTCGGAATTTATGACTGAAAGCAGTAATGGAAAATTAAAGAATTTCACTTTTTTTTTAATAATGGTGGTCATCTTGGATAGAGGACATGGTGACCATCTTGGATGGAAGACATGGTGGCATCAAACGTTTGCAATGGCTTGTGTTATAATGTATGGCATCAAAACATACAATGTTCTACATTACATATTCCATACACAAATTCAGGAAATCAGATGAGGCTTTATACAGCTACTGAGCAAATAAAAATAAAAAAGTTGTTTCAAATGTTCTCCAAGATCTGGTTTGGCCTCATTGATAACATTAAATGAAGTATTGGTTTAGGTTAATACACCTACAAATCTGTTTAAATATGATGTTATATTGTGGTTAAAATATAAAAAAAAAGTAACATCAAGCAAATAAAATGAAAAATGTGATAACAATTGAAGTAAAATCTTAACTTGTTAATATTAAAAAAATTAATACAAATGTATATGCAAAAAACAAAATTGTTTGAACATTCATCAAAGATGTTTAAGAAATTAAAATATTGAGGATAAGAAATAGGTGTTCTTGTCAACATTTCAGAAATGGGCTTAAAAATAATACCCCTAAAAATTCTACAAGCTGTTCACCTCTGTTTGTATTACAACCTTGTCATTATTTATCACAACACTTCATAACTACATTCTACAGGATTTGGACCATTGATACCACAATTCAATAATTTATTAATGTTACCCAATACTTGAAAATTATCCTTTAGATCTGTAATTATTTACAGAAATTCTTGGGGAAAATTACAGTGTATTTTGTTTTATATTATACAAGAAATTGTTCCTCAGGTATAGGTAACCTTAGTCAATTTTTGGCCATCCAGCTGAGGTTCATTTGTTAAAAAGATGTCCTATGACGGTGGCCATCTTGGATTTTCTGTCAAAAGAAAGACACAACCTTTCTGAAAGAAAACTATTTATCATTCATAAAGATTTCTGGCAAGATTAACAAAAACAAGATCTGCAAAATGTGAGTTCGAATCATGCTCATGGCAAGGTGCACTCAATACAACATTATGTGATAAAGTTTGCCAGTGACTTATACTCCGGTTTCCTCCATCAATAAAACTGACTGCCATAATATAACTGAAACATTGCTGAAAATGGCGATAAACACCATAAACCCTAACCCTTGTATAAACTAATGACATGAAATATTTACTCAGCTGTTCATAATTATATCTTAACATTTATATAATACTAAATATAAAAATATAAGTTGTATAATTTTTTTTGACATTAGTAAAACAATACAAAAAAACAAGTAATTAAAAAGAATTGGGGTACAATGATATTTACAGAATAAATAATGCCTATAAATCTTCAACTAAAATATTTAACAGTAACAAAAAATAACATTATCAACTATGATTAACTAACATTTTCAACTTTATCAAATACTTATAAAATAATCTCAATTTCAATTTCCTAGCCACATAAACAAGTCAGATCTTTACTATAAATCACTTGAAACCATTACAACATTTCCCATCAAATAAATACTTATTATATACATAGTGTGGTGGTACAAGACTTTGTATCAGGTCGAGCCTGTTGTATAAGACAGTATCACTACGAGTCATGATAGCGACAAGTAGTGATGCGGTTAGTTCACGTATAAGGCGAGACCTGATAAAAGTCTTGTACCAACACACTATGTATGTAATAAGTTTATTTAACATTTCAATAAAAACAAATTTTAAACAAATAACAAGGGTTGAATTAAAATTAACAAATTTGTACCATACTCTGAGAGAGACTACATTTTGTGCACGATGTCACATTATTCGATGCCGTTCATTCATAAATGATACAATACAGTTCAATATTACTTTCAGTGTCATTATATAATCATCTGACAACCCTTCTTGTGGAGAAAAGTGGACCATACAGTTGTTGGAAATATTGAAGCTATGTCCTTGAAAATGATAATATGATCGTGAATTTGTGATAAATAATATGAATGAATGAACAAACAGTCGATTTGTTTAAGTTGCTTGCATTGATGCATTTTTGACATCATGACAAAGTAGTCCACCAAAAAAGACCTCATGCAACACTGCACCATTCTTTTATCACCACACTGTGGTGATACAACATCTTGTATCAAACTCCTTGTATCAGACAGGCTACTTTCTTAATTTTCAAAGGAAAACGTACATAATGTTAAATAAACTAAAATATCAAATATGGTAATAATACTGACATTTAAATTTTCCGGTAAAACAACATCTATTTTGATGATTACATAATTAATACACATAAGTGTACACTCATCTAGCTTAGTACTAATGATTGCATATCACTAAATAAATTTTATGTTTTAATAAATCAGGGCCGTCATGACTATGATTGTGTGGTAGTTACATCTAATATCTAGCTATACAATCAGTGCCTAACACCACTACAGTTAGAGATTTTGATTCCTGCTCATGATACGGTGTACTAGATACAAGTTTATGTGATAAAGTTTATCCGTAACTTGAGACAGAACAGTGGTTTTCTCTGGGTACTCTGGTTTCGTCCATAAACAAATTGATAGCCACAAATATTTTAACTGAAATATTTATTGAAAGTGGCATCAAACACCAATAACCCTAACCTTAAACATGTACATTTTAGTGCCACTTTTCTAAATTTCTGCTCATTTTGGTTTGAAATGTTGCAGTTTTGGCCATTTGAAGAAATTTCAATTTTTAGTAATGGTGGCCATCTTCGATGGAGGTCAGGGCGGTTGGATACAATTTTGACAGAGTGCACCTAAGGACTATAACATCCTAGTTTGGATTAGAGTCTCGAGGATTTCAGAGAAGATTTTCAATTTTTGTCAAATCAGCCCAATAGGCACATTTTGCCCCCCCCCCCCCCCCCCTCACAAAAAAACAAAATTCACTATGTTTCAACAAAACCTGTAACATACGTTATAGATTTCATTAAAATGGAATTACTATTCAAATTTCAGCTCAGTGTGAAAATGTGGCTTTGTCTGTGTAGGTGTGTTTAACCCTATGACCTACTACAGTTTTTATAGAAACAGCAGCCATGCAGTTTGATTGGTGGAATCACCAGATATAATTTTGAAGCTAGAAACCCTTTTGACAATTCAGACCAAGTTAAGTAAATATTCGCCCAGTGGAGTTTCACAGAAGACTTTTTGAAAAATTTTACAGTGTACAAACGTACAACAGACCACGATAGACACCAAGTGATGCAAAAGCTCACATGGCCAGGTAAGCTAATAAAAAATTGCAACAAGAAAAGGTTTTTTTCAAGGTAATAATTAGACTGCCCCCTTCTCTAAGAAAGAAAAAAAAACAATTTCTCCATAAAATACATCTTACATGATGCAAATAAATAGTTAGGATTAGAATTATAGTGTTTAACGCCATTTTCAATAATATTTCAGTTATATCGTGGCGGAAAATAAATTGTTAAGTAGTAATGGTCAAACAATATAACATAACATAACAACATGAATCATTCCTCTGACAGGCTTCAAACTTCTAAATATAGAAATGACAACAACAGAAGCCAAAGGAAATAAAACAAACAAACAAACAGTGTCTCTTATTAAGAGTAAAAACAACAAGAACTTCATGGCAGTAGTAGTTTTATAAAGCCCACAACCAGCTGTGAATCATCTGTGTTGTCAGCATACTGATTCTGTTGTAATTCTCTTTATGGCCGTTTGTTCTAGATAGAGATCTTCCAGTTCATCTTTTTCTCTTTTCAACAATTTGATCAAATATCTCTTATCACGACCTTCCTGTTTGTAGAAAAATATATATGTAGTGAAATAAAGAAAAAAACCAATAGCAGGTCATATGTTTACTGTTGAATTTAAATCATTTATAATGTCAGTAACAATTATACAAATATCATGTCTATATAACAGAATTAGTTCTGAAGTAGTCAATGAGGAAGTCCAGTACTGATTTAGTGAAAAGAGAAGATTTTAATGTGATTTTGTTATAAAAAATGCATTATTTGTATAAATCCGCCGAAACAAAAATTTCACCGAAAAACAAGGACTGGGTTGCAGTCAAATAAATTTAAGTTTCAATTAAACCCTCAAAGTAATTATAAGTGTCAATTAAGTTTTACACTGAAATTTAATTAAGGTTTGTGTAACCAAGTCCTGGATGATACGTTAAACTTAACTCATTGTCATGCAGTCGCAGCTAAAATAAAGCAGCCCTGGTAATAAGCAACAACAGAAATTACTACTTCTAGTTACTAGTTGTCTTAAATAGAAAAAAGGGTTATCAGACACAATTCTGAAAGGAAACCAACCACCCAAGCACCATCCTAGCCATGTTTTGTTTAATTTGGTTCAGTGGGTTTCAAGGAGATTTGATTTTTTTTTTAAATCAAAATATGCCTAACTTGCATAATCAGTATAAATCAGCTGAAAGAAAAGTTTCACAGAAACCCCCATCCCCCGATAATATGTTGATCTTCTAATTGTCATTCTCCTTACATTGTAACAGCTACTTTCTATCAATAATAGTAACTGTATTGTAGCTCTAATCAACTCAGTTGATTTTTTTTTCAATAATGACCACTGGAAAGATGGGAAAGTGCCTTGAAATTGCATGAACACACCTCATTTATTTTCTCCATTTAAATAAACATACCCAGTATAATTCATCTGACAGATATTTTTCTTTGTTCTTTAAAGTACTATTAAATATCCAAATACATAAGCACAATATTCTGAAAGTAAAAAAAAAATTAATATCAGTATTTCTGGATTTCATGGTTGTATTATTTTATATTTGTTGCTGTTTTTACAATTCTTAAAAGCATTATCAGAAAGTATTTTGTTTATTAAATATTTACTGTGGATAAATAAAAGTAAAACGTTGATCTGTCTATAGTACAAATCTACATGTTATATGTTTAATTCACTCTAAAAACCTTTAATGTATATATAGATTCTCCCTCTGCTACTGGTGGATTAAAATATTTCTCCACTTGAGATAGCTAAATTTTCAAATTTTACAGATAGAGCTAACAAATTTGAAAATTTAACTATCAAGATTGGACAGAAATCCTAATCCGCTGATAGCAAGATAATCTATTCCTGTCAAAACATTTTTAAGTTGTTAATTTCCATCGTTAATGACAGTCGAAAGGAAATTGGCATGAATTCTCATGCAGAAATTTAACCACCATGGTTATTAAAAATATAACGAAAATTTAACATTTACTGGTTAAACTGGCTAAGAATAGTAGAAATTTAATTAATTTATTCAAGATATGTAATTTACTACAGACAACTGAAATATTAATTTATGTTACATTGTATCACAGATAAAAGTGATAAATTTGGTTAAATACATCAATGATCTTCTTCCTATCAAACTTTAAGACCTTAGTACATTCTTTTCCTAATGTGTTTGAATACACTTCCAAAGAAAAAGCATTTAAAACACTCACGAAGTGTCTTACATGTCCATGCATGCTTGAGGAAACCGATACAGTCAAACCTGTCCATGTGGTCACCTCTATTAAGCAGTCACCTGTATTAAAAGGTCACCATTTTCTTTTCCTATCATAGAAAATTTCATATAAATTGAACCTCTTTTAAGAGGTCACCTGTCTTAAAAGGCCACTTTTTCACAAAGGTGACCTCTTAATACAGGTTTGACTGTACATGTAAATTGGACGGGAGAAATTTATCAGGCATATTACGAGCATATGACTTTATGATATGAATTAAACATTAAACATTTCATCTAAATAAAGATTAATCATGAGATTTTGGTAATAATTTACAAGACAGGAAAAGTTATTACAATGTATATATGAAATACCAAAATTGAACACAAAACTGAAAGTACTGAAGCAAGCTGGTGAATGTCCAGGCTAGAAATACAGATTCTTCACTCGTATGACTAAACCATTGGAAGAGAAACTCACAACATACATGTATAAAACAGAAAATTCTAGAGGTAGATGATCCACACCCTCATCTTTAGGGTTTTGGTGTTTAACACCACTTTCAACAATATTTCAGTTATATCGTGGTGATCAGTTTTATTGTTGAAGGACCCTGATATTTAAATACCACTGACTTTAATATAACTAGTGAGTCATCAATATAAAAAAAAACAAGATATGATTATAATCTAACGATTATGAAGTCTCCCAAACCAGCCACTGACAACCGGTTTAAAAAATAAATTAAAAGCTACCTTTGAAATCGAACAATGTTGAATTTTTGCGGCATTGTGTCGACCATTTTGAAAATGGTGACCGGTAGAAATTTTTCGATGTCGGGAATCAATTCAGGACGTTGAAATCGAACAATATTGAATTTGTGCGGTATTGTGGTGGCCATTTTGAAAATGGCGACCGGTAGAAATTTTTCGATGTCAGGAATCAATTCGGGACATCATAATCTATCCACATATGAAATGTCGTTGAAATCGGACAATGTTGAATTTGTGCAGTATTGCGGTGGCCATTTTGAAAATGGCGACCGGTAGAAATTTTTCGATGTCAGGAATCAATTCGGGACATCATAATCTACCCACATATGAAATGTCGTTGAAATCGGACAATGTTGAATTTGTGCAGTATTGTGGTGACCATTTTGAAAATGGTGACCGGTAAAACAATTTCAATGTCGGGAATCAATTCGGGACATCATTATCTACCCACATATCAAATTTTGATGATATCGGACAATGTTGAATTTTTGCGGTATTGTGGCCACCATTTTGAAAATGACGACCGGTAGAAATTTTTCAATGTCGGGAATCAATTCGGGACATCATTATCTACCCACATATCAAATTTTGATGATATCGGACAATGTTGAATTTTTACCGCCCATATTTTATGCCTTGTTTTGGCAGCCATTTTGAAAATGGCAGACATCTTGAAAATTTTGAACATGCAGAATTGCTACTCTAATGGTGACCTATCACTATGTCAAATTTTATGTCTCTATCATTATTCATTTAGAAGTTATCAACATTAATGTACGAAATTTCAACTTCCCCATAGGATTCTATAGTAACCCCCACCCCCTCTGAACCCCTCAAAATATGACTTTGACCCCCTTTACCACAAAGCTGAAAACTTTAGGACCAACTAGAAACATATATCTATAACTCCACCAAGTTTCATGAAATTCTGTCCAGTAGTTCCTGAGATCTGACGTGGACAAGTTCATGGTCCGCGGAAAGAAAGGAGAAAGAGAAAAAGAATAATAACTAGAATTGCCATTGCAAAGCAATAGCGGACATCACCCCACCCCATTATTTTGGTACCTCGGTTTCCATGGTAACGTCATTTTGAATTTTATCAACACGCCAAAAGCTTCCACACACTACAGTGAATATTCCTACGATGTTTCATGAAGTTTGATGAAAGAAATCAATTTTTTTTTTAAATCCCCCCTTTTTTTTATTTCCATGGCAACTGCGGCAAAGTTTGTCCTACCGATTGCGATTTTTTTGGCTTATCTCATTCAACTAGATGTGGATGTGACAGGAAACATTACTGCAAAACTTTGTGAAGTTTGGAGTGAATTTAACATTTTTTGCACCTTGGTTACCATGGCAACAGCCACCATTTTGAATTTTTTCAACCCCCCCCCCAAAAAAGCTGCTACACACTACAGTGGATATTCCTACAAAGTTTCATGAAGTTTGATGAAAGGAATCCAAAATTATTTTAAATCCCCCTTTTTTTGTTTCCATGGCAACTGCGGCAAAGTTTGTCCAACTGATTCCGATTTTATTGGCTTATCTTGTTCCACTAGCTGTGGATGTTGTTCCTATCAAGTTTCATCAATTTCTGTTCGGCGAGTAACCTGCTATGATCCTTTTTGTGTTTTTCAATTTTTTAGCATTTTGGCCGTTTCCATGGCAACGGCAGCAACGGCAACCATTTTGAAAAAATAAACCCTATACAGCACAACTTCACATGGCATATGATATTCCTACAAGGTTTCATAAAGTTTGATCAAGGCATCTCCGAGAAATAGAGCAGACAAAAATGTGTGGAATAATAATAATAATAATAGTGAAAAAGAAACGTAGAATAGCAATACATCACCCGACAGCAGTCGGGGTGATGTAATAATAAAAATAAAAATAATAATAAGAAACGGAGCAAAAACAATAGTTTGGGAGACTTAATTACTTACATGAGAAGTGAAATGACTATAGACCAAAAACCCACACTGAACACATAGGACAGAAAATCCTGAACCCAGCTTGGCCAAGTCCTGACTAGAAATACTACTGAATCAAAAATAACTGTTGAATCATCATTGTACAACCTGTATGGGCCACAACTCTGACTTGGTTGTAGTCTGAAAAAAAAAATGTATATCATTTCATTAATATTACAAGTGACGTATTATTTCTTTTGGTATATTTCAATCACTTTCACAGCATAGAACATTCTAATGTAGTTGCTTAATGTTCCTGGTTTGTGATTGGACAATGCTGTAATTTTCAAGGTATCAATTCCACGGTTCAAATAGAATGAGATATTTTTAGAATTTTAGCTGATTACCGCTTTACGTCATCTTGTCAATAATGTGGGAATACACATCTATACACATGATTACATTAGAATGGTGGTAACTGTATTGTATTTGAAAATTTCACGGCATCAATTGTCGATTTAATGGTCGCAAATATCTATTTACTATCGAGTCACCAGTAACCTCAATTTGCGACCATCAAATCTCCAATTGATGCCGTGAAATTTTCAAATACAATACAGTTATCTCCATTCTAATGAAATCATGTGCATAGAATCTATGTGTATTCCCAAATTTTTAAATACAATACAGTGTCTCCTAATTATAGAGCTAAGTTCCCTTACAATAAAAAAAAGTGCTGGAGACCACAAATTTTGTTTATCTAACATTTTTCATGCCCCACACGCTAGGTATGTGGGTATTAAATTTTGGTCATGTCCGTCCATATGTCCAACATTTGATTTACACTCAATAACTTAAGATCCCTTTAAGCAAATCATTCAAATCTATACACAAGGTCAGGGTTCTTTTTTTTGGGACTTTACCACTTGTTATGCTCTGGAGTTATGCCCCTTGATTTGCTGAAAAATACCTCTTTAATTTAGCTGTCATTCGTGTATATGCTAGATGTGTGTAGATAATCACGCAAATTTGCATTATCCGAGGGAGTATTCCTTTTAAATTAGTATAGATCAGGAGGAAACATGCACAATGAACCATCTAGGGCCTAACAAAAAATATAGGTTGCATAGGGTAACCCGACCCTACCTAAAATCTAGTGCCCACAATAGTTTGCATACGCCCGTCTTATGGGACGTATTATGGTATACCAATGTCTGACTGTCCGTCCGTTTCACATGTCGCACTCTAACTTAACAACCCCTTGGCCAATTCACTTCAAATTTCACAGAGTTATTGGAATTGATGGTCTTACGGTCTGTATACTTTATGGTGAAATTTCCAGAGTTGTGGGACTTTATTCATCAAATTGTAGGCGATTTTTTTGTATGTCACGCTGTAAATTGAGAACCCCTTCACCAATTCACTTCAAACTTCGTACTGTTATTGGAATTGATAGTCTTTACTGATTTCTCAAAAAATGTTGTTTTCAATTGTATAAATATTGTATAAATGTTCCAATTCATGTTTATGGTGCAGCTGTTGGTGAAATTTAAATTTTTCATTCAAGAGTTATGGGAAAGAAAGTCTTTACAAATATTGTATGAATATTGACGACGGGCGTATCATGCGCTCTTGGCGCAGCTGTTTATTTATTACATTTTCTCAACAAGCACTATTAAAGTCAGAACATCTGCCCAATATGTAAAAGAAAATATTTCCTACCCACCCTATCCTACCTAACTTTTCCACAATGTTAGCCTAAACACACAATTATTTTTTGTAGGTCTAATGGGAAAATATCAATTAAGTTTACACATTTTCAAAATCTGCTCAAACGAGCCCGGGGAAAAATTAATTGCATCTGTGTTGGCGAATACGTGAAAGTGAAACATATAAGTATGCGTTTAAGGTTTTAGTTCATATTTAAGAAAACATATCTATATCGGCCACTCTGCATTGATCTTTAGCTGTTGGATATTTCTTCCCCCTCAATTTGGCGACGAAAAGTCAAGGGAGCATACTAATTTACCCCTGTCCATCCGTCCATCCATATATATGAAGGCTAACTTAATATACAATTTTCTTTAATGTTTTGTAGTGTCCATGTTCATGCATATATACTAAAGGTGTGCATAATAACAGATTTTGATTTCTATCAAACAGACAAACAGGGGTCCAAATTAGCAGTCGCCCATGGCAACCAAAATGTCACCTGGGCGACTTGAAAACGTAGAAAGATAGCCCAGCTGGCTATTAAAAAGAGTACTACAAGGGGTATGATAAAGATAAGCGCACAAGGAAATATTTACCAGAGTGGGAAAAGGGTAGACCTTGGTTGAAGTATGTGGATGACAAGGATATGGTATGTACAGCACGTACCGAGTTTGGCGAGCTGAATGGTATGTTTGTAACTGGTTGTACAAGCTATAAAGTTGATAGTCTGACAAAGCACGAAAAATCAAAGCAGCATGAGAAATGTGCACTTGTCACTAAAGCAAAACTGAAATCTTGTGAGGAATAATCAGCTGCTAAAATCATCCAGACCTTGAACAAAGACATATTTATCAAGCTGGATAAAATGTTCAGGAATTGTCATGCTTTGGTTGTTAAAAATAGGCCCATTTCAGACTATGAATGGGTGTGCGAGTTGGATGAAACCATTAGGAATTATTTTAGGGAAAACATACAGGAACACTGAATCAGCCAAATCTTTTATAGCAGCTATTGCTGATGCAGATAGAGACTGAGTATGTATTGTGTTGACAGTTCTGATCATGAAAATGTTTGATATTCTGCTTTGAAAACAATAAAAAAGTTCATTACTCGTTTAAATTTCTGTGTTTTATTTATTTTCTATTTCCAACTCGCACAAATTAAGATAATAAGACCATACTACTATTCTGGTAGTTGATTTCTCTTTAAATCAAGAAAAATGTACCAAATGTTTATATATTGGGGAAAATCGACTTTTTCAACTAGTTTTATTTCTTTCAAAAATGTGTGTAAAATGCAGGATTTGGCTTCAAAAATACAAAATTTTCTTGGGGAGAGGGTGGGGGAATAACCCCCCAACCCCCCTAGCGGCCCTCATCATTTTCACCTGGGCTACTGCTTTTTAATCTGGGCTATCAGTCTCAAAATTTCAGTAGCCCAGTTGGCTATTATGCACAAAAAGTTAATCTGGGACCCTGACAAACTATATATATTTTCTGACAAAATCCTGGCAGGGGCATACCGGTTTCCAGTTTATTTTTAGCCTTGTTCTCAAATCTCCACTTCTTTTTTCCAAATTTGATGTGACAGCAATTTATTTTGCACGAAATACAGTGAATAATGCCGCCCCTCTTACTATAAAACACGTGAAATGAAAAAAAAAATTCCAAACACGTTGCACGAAAATAACCCTTTACCACCCACGCCAAATGTATGTGTACCTGAAGTATTTAACTATACAGATTTCACAAAGCTTGCTATCTTGTCGAGCGATACAAAAAAGCTTGGTATACATTGCATAGTGTTGGATTGCTTTTCCATTTTTTTTTAAATCTTAAATTGAGATATTTTCAAAATGCTTTAATATGGCAATATGTTTTCTGTATGAATTTATGGTAGGTTAATGAATAATCTCAAATCGAGCGATACAAAAAAGCTTGGCATACATTGCATAGTGTTGGATTGCTTTTCCATTTTTTTTTTAAATCTTAAATTGAGATATTTTCAAAATGCTTTAATATGGCAATATGTTTTCTGTATGAATTTATGGTAGGTTAATGAATAATCTCAAATTTGCCGTCACTAGCCGTTCGTTCGTTTACCTTTCACATTTTTATCTCAAGTTGTTCGCATTTACCTTTGCTAACTTTGCTAAGATTAGATTATAGAATGGTTACATTACATTTCCAAACTTGGTGGATGTGTGAGATATCTTACTAGTGCTTGTTGAGAAAATGTAACAAAAAAAACTATTGTAGGCACTAGATTTGAGGTAGGGTCGGGTTACCCTATACAAACTATTTTTTTTGCTTGACCCTAGATTGGGCCCGTTTTCTATACTAATTTAAAGGGAATTCTGCCTCGGATGATGCAAATTTGCGTGATTATCTACACACATCTAGCATATACAGGAATGACAGAAATGCTGTATATATATGTCATTCCAAACTTTTTAATGAACTCAAATAGAGTATTTCGTCAATTTACAATGGCAAATTAATATTTAATATCATGATAAAATTGAATTGGTTGATTATACAAAGTAAAGTTTCTTATACTCGAACATATAGCTTAAACGGACGTGGGCATCAAGGAATTATTATTATTATTATTTTTTTAAGAATTCACTGAATGATATCGTTTCGTTTCATTTCTCAGTTTACAGATTTTGTTTCGTTTCGTCGTAATTCGTTTTGTTTCGCTGTGTTTCGTTTCTGTTTCGTTTCTCACTTTACAGGGACCCGGAAATTTGATATAACTTTAGCACTTTATTTTTAAATTTGCAGATTACTAGTATGTAACAAAAACAGTAAAACTGTTGATAACAATTTACAGGATTGGTATGTCAATTTATATAGTGTTATTTTATTAGCCTCAGCACCGACATAGTTCTAATGCTAGTGTAAATGTGTTACTGGCACCAGAAATTGTTGATTACCTATAAGCATTTTATCATTGTATTGTTAGTCTGATTTTGTTACTAGCTAGAACAGTGGCAATAGTGGCAGAGATATGTAGTTTGATTAATGTCTTCATTTGCAACCACTGCCTATCACCACTTAAATTGTGAGTTTGATTCCAACCAGATGTGAGGTGTATTCTATGCAAATTTATATGATAAAGTTTGTCATTGACTTCGGACAGGTCAGTGAATTTCTCAAAGCAATTTTTTTGTACAAAAGTTTAATGTTTTCAATATTTCTTTTAAATTCTGCATCAGGTACATGGTGATTAGTAGTCTTTCCTCCATTTGCCCTGTAAACACTTACCAGTAAACAAGTGAATCAATTGAAGAAAAAATGCACAATTAAATTAAATTGTGTTGTTATCAATAAACAACAAATGTTTTAAAGCTTTTTGGACAATGAAACATGCTCACAAACAATTGCATCTGAAAGTACAGTGTAACTAAGGAATAGTATAAGCTGTAAGAAATCCTAACATTCGTGTATGCAGAGTCGTTACAGAATAGTGAAAGGCCTATTAAATTAAAAAAAAAATGGCTTTTAACCTTTATGAAACTGTTCTTAAGTAAACAATCTTTAATTGAGCAGTCACACAAGTAACAAAAGAAAAGACTGTATATTGTATATTGCAAAAGAATGTGTAAGATTTCAAGAAAATTGATCAAACCATGCTTCAGTTACAATGAGACAACTGGTAAAGAGCTTATTTTTCACCAATTTCAAGGATTATAACTCTGAAATAATGAAAAAAATTGTCAAAATTTAAAGTTTCATCTTTACAAAGGTTAATCTAAAATTTAGAGAAAATTTGTAAAAGCAAATTGGAGTTATTGCATAGTATAATATATCTGACAAAGATAGTTGTACCAAAATCATTGAATGAAATGAAAATAATATCAACAGAAAAATCAGAAGATGCATGCCTTTCAGATCAGTTGTCCAAGAAACGAAAAAAAAAGAAGAAAGAAAAAAAAACAAAAAAAAAACAAGCAAACTATTCGTGCCATCAACAAAATTGCTGAAACAAAATCTGTGCTCAATGCATGCTCATAAATTAATAAATTAAAATTAAAAGAAACATTCATTTTAATAAAAATTATTTTGTTACCTGTCTTAAAACATTTCTGAAATATGAACTTTATGTTATTTCTATATTGGACTCTGGATTCAATTTTCATATAACATTACAAAAGTTTTCAAGAAAGAAATATTTACACAGATGCTCTGGTTGTACATCGAAAAATTGTTCTTGTCTTATCTTGTATTGATATAAGTTAAGACATCTATTTAGAATTACACTTGTATATTCTAAATTTATCCTCTGCATTGGTGGTGTAATGGGGGTAGCATGCTCGCTTTGAGTGTGGTAGATCATGGATTAAAGTCCCGATCGGGTCAAACTAAAGACTATCAATTGGTATTTGTTGTTCTGCTAAGTACGCAGCATTAAGGACCAAAAGCAAAGACTGGTTGGGTCAGAATCAGGATAATGTGTCCAAGTTAAGCAACATGTTGTTGATTTCGATGTGTAACTATCTGACTATATACTGACGTTGCTAAACATACGATAGTATTGTTGATATGCTGTTTGAAATGGAATTCTGATACATCTCGCATTGATTCGATATTGCTCTGAGAAATCCATTCTCACAATACAAATCAATATTTATCTTATTGCTCTTCATGATAAATATACAATATATGTACATTGTCGGTAAATATAAAATTTATTTGTACGAGCTTTAGAAACAGGCAGAATAGCGAGCCTTTGGCGAGCTTTTCAGGCATGTTTCGCAGAGAGTACAAATGAATTTTATATTTAACAACAATGTACGTATATTGTGTTTATCCTGCAATGTCAAAAAAGTCGGAAAACTTGTCAGATTTAAACAAAAAGGACAGAAACAAGCGTCATTCCTCGCCTTTCATAAATGTTGTCAAGGGTGTCTTCTTCATGGTCTGCGTTACATTAGTACCAGTTTCATACTTGTCTGCACCCTCCGCTGTACATAGCTACAGGGTACCAGGAAAGTTTATTCGTAGGCTGAAAAGTTTATTCGTATAGTACGAATAAAGCAAAAATGTATTCGTATAGCATATTTGAACAGCAAATCTACTGATTGCGGGATAAAGGCATATATTGACTTTTACTTTTATATACAGCCTCAAATGAATATTGTGCCCTCATGGTTGTTTGATATAGATTTAACTGTATTTCCAGTAACAACAATAGTACCAATCATAATATAATACCCTCGTTATTGTCTATCTATATATAATGTTCAAACCAGGAATAAAACATTCTTAAATCACTATAGTTTACTTCATTTCATTAGATTTAAACTAAATACAGTATAGCATGTGATATTTCACTTAGTAATTACTTTTTGAAAGTAAATATCAACCTTTAAATGGCCCTGATATAAGTGCTAAAACAACAATGTACACTATATGTTGTTTTAAGAATGTTGGCATTCAGGGAACACTCCTGTTTAGTATACAAATAACAAAGATAATTTATTACTTACGACAACATATATTAGTGGAACTACTGCTAATAAAAAAGACCACAACAGCGCCATCATAAATAATGATATAGATCGTGAGGTTCTATAGGGGCGATCTTCTGGACGACAGTTATGTATTAATGTTAACTGAAAGACAGAAACATTAAAAAATACATCTAAAATATCGTAAATGTCTTGGCTTCAGCTATATTAAGTAACAAGGTTGATTAGTTCAGATAAAACCACATGGCACCACTAAGAATTTTATTTTTGTTTTTATGTAATACACAAGTTGACTACAACATGCAATTGGCTGGGTCTAAACTTTTATTTCTTTGTTGTTAAAATTTGCATTTTATCACAGAGAGCATCAAATTACTGTGGCTTACAAAGATTTACTCTATAATTTAATGTATCTGTATTTTCATTGATTTCACTAACATACAATTCATGGTTGAAATATAAATAACTTCAATATGTTTGTCAATCATTTGAAAGTACAAAAAAGTATAAAAAAAAAATTTGATACATGCGTATATGATTGTTAAAAGTAAAGAGTAGGTATCACAATATATACTACAGAGGTCATAGGTCATTTACAAACAAGGTCAGTCTACACAGTTATAAAAATGTAATATAAAAGTATTATATGAAAATTACGAAATGAGTGTTGATACAAAACATGTTAATCATTAACTTTTTTGAAACAACACTGTGTAAACTGATCCCTTTTGAAGTCATATTTATTATACTTGTCTGAGCAAAAAATTACCACCAAAATTATACTAAAGTTATAAATTACCTTTTTTAAATAAAATAAAATGAAGCATTTGAGCATTGTCATAAGAGGTATCCATGGACAAAAGAACATTCCTAACCTGAAAATAGATATAAAATATATAAATAATTATAAATCTGCTTTATCCAGGAAAAATATGAGTTTGTTATTGTAACAAGTAAAACATACAAATTGAACTTCACAGGTAAAACTAATTGGAAAACCAAATAATTTAAATTCACTAATTTCAATTACAATAATTGCTGTAATATAAATTTCTTTACATGTAAATAAAAAAATAATTAAATTTGTCTCATTTTTCATGTTTTGAAATTAGGGTACAATATTACAAATTTCCTTTATTAAAACCTCAGATGCTGTCTAATTTATGGCACATCATTGCAAAATGGTATTCATCTTTTACACTGAATTTAAAATGCATAGAAACAAATTAGCATCGAAAGCACTGTTTAAGTCTGATACAGGTGTCACAGAAAGATAACAAAGTATACCTAATTTACCATTGCATTGTCTGTCATATTTTGATTTATGACTTGTGATTACCCCTCAGGATCTTCAAACTTTTCTCATTATTGATACTACATCATGAGTGAATGCTAAAAATGTGAGTCAATGCCCAATGTCTACCATATGGGTAAGGGTTGTGGTGTTTAATGCCACTTTCAACAATATTTCAGTTATATTATGGCGGTCAGTTTTATTGGTGGAGAAAACCAGAGTACCTGGAGAAAACCACAGACCTGCCGCAAGTCACTGACAAACTTTATCACATCAAGTTGTATCGGGATTCGAACTCACAATGTATACCATATGGGTGTTTATAACTATAACTATAATGGGCGATATATTTGATACCAATCAATCACATTATATCAACGTCAGCTAAAATTCCAATTAACCCAAAGTTCACTGGTTGTCTATAGCTACACGGAGAAGACCTCGTAAGTTTATAACTTGTGTCTCATCCATTGTCTGTATTTGTTTGACAATAAAATATGTTTAAAGCATAGCTACAACAGAAAATGCACTTCTGCATATATAATTGATGTAGAGGAAGGTCACAGCTACCGAGGGTTGGTTGGTATTTATACTATTATAGTTTTGTACATAATGTACATTCAGAAAGGCAAATCACAAACAAATTCAGAATAGAATAAGTAAGTACATACCAACAAAGATACTGTGAATACACTATGTCTACAACATTCTTTGGCAGGTCAAACTCTTGTTGCCCAAGGAATTTGATTATTTTATATTTCTTATATCTATCAAAAATGATTCTGAAATGGAAAGGAATATCTGATTAACTAGAGGCTCAGGTGAGCCTGTATCGCTCACCTGACATAAATAAGCCCTCTTAAGAATTTCTGCATGCCGAATACATCTACGTTTTAACTATTCAAATCCCATAGGGTTCTACAATGTATGTTAAAACTATGTCTGCTCATGGCAGCCATCTTGGATGGAGGTCGTGGTCACCGGACACAATTTTGAAAAGTATACTACCCAAGGACCATCTATGCCATGTTTGCTTTAAATTGGCTGACTGGTTTCAGAGGAGAAGACTTTTAAACAATTTTCCCATAGGTCCTATGTTAAAACTATGTCCGCTGACGGCGGCCATTTTGGACCAAGATCCGGGTCACTGAACACATTTTTGGCAGTTGACCACCTAAGGACAATTAATGACATGTTTGCTATATTGGCTGACTGGTTTCAAAGGAGAAGATTTTAAAACATTTTTTCCCCATAGGGTCCTATGTTAAAACTATGTCTGCTAAAGGTGGCCATCTTGAATGGAGGTCAGGGTCACCGGACACAATTTTGAAAATTGATCACTTATGACCATCCATGCCATGTTTGCTTTAAATTGGCTTACTGGTTTCAGAGGAGAAGATTTTTAAACATATTTCCCATAGGGTCCTATGTTAAAACTATGTCCGTTGATGGTGGCCATCTTGGATGGAGGTCTGGGTCACTGGATATAATTTTGAAAGTTGACCATTTAAGGACCATTCATGCCATGTTTGCTTTAAATTGGCTTACTGGTTTCAGAGGAAACTAGAGGCTCAGTGGGCTGAGCCTGTGTTGCTCACCTTTCATTCTGCTTTGAGGAAACTTAATACAGAACCTTCCATAGGTGCTTCCCACCAAATTTCTGTTCATTTTGGCATTGCAGTTTCAGAGAAGAAGATTTTTTAGAAATTGACCAATCTAAAACAAGAATTGCCTGTGGCAGCCATGTTTGTTAATGGATCAAAACGAAATGAGCATTCTCTATAGAGGACCTTCCATAGATGCTTCTTATCAAGTTTCATATCATTTGGCCAAGTGGCTTCAGAGGAAAAGCTGTTTTAGAAATCGACCAATAAGAAACAAGAATTGCCTATGATGGCCATGTTTGTTAACGGATCAAAACGGAATGAGCAATTCCCATAGATGTTTCCTACCATGCTTCAGAGTAGAAGATTTTTAGAAATTGACCAATCAGAGACAATAATTGCCTGTGGCGGCCATGTTTGTTAATGATCAGGATAAAATGAGCACTCCTTATAGAGAACCTTCCATAGATGCTTCCTACCAAGTTTCTGTTCATTTGGCAAAGCGGTTTCAGAGAAGAAGATTTTTAGAAATCGACCAATTAGAAACAAGAATTGCCTGTGGCAGCCATATTTGTTATTGGATCGGAACGAAATGAGCAATCTTTATAGAGGACCTCCCATAGATGCATCCTACCAAGTTTCGGTTCATTTGGCAAAACGGTTTCAGAGGAGAAGATTTTTAAGAAATCATCCAATCAGAAACAAGAATTGTCTATGTTTTTTGACAATAATTTTCTATTATTTGTAACAGTGACGGCCACGTTGGATGACAGCCGGAGGTCTTCAATCAAAATTTTTAAAGAAGACCACATATGCATTCTTTCCATATGGTTGGATTGCATTTGATTCTTTACAGGATTTTAAAATATTTTTTTAATGAATTTTTTCATTCATTTTCTATTTATAGCAACGATGGTGGCCATGTTTGATGGGGGATGGGGTCTTCAACCATAATTCTGAAAGAATATTACATATTATGTATCAAATTTAATTGCAATATACTCTAAAGGATTTTTCTGGATTTTTTTTAATTGATTTTTTTGCTGATTTCTATTTATAGACATGGTGGCCATGATGGTTGGTCGGCAGGGTCATCGGACATAACTTTTAAAGGGAACCCCCTAAGGATGATTCATGCCAAGTTTGGTTTAAATTGGTCCAGTGGTTTCAGAGGAGAAAATTTTTGAAAAAGTTTACAGACGGACGACGGATGCCAATTGATGGCAATAGCTCATACAGGTGAGCTAAAAATTGCAGTGTAGGTAGATCTTGACAGGCTGAACATGTTTGCAGTTTAAACTTAACATCTATCTCTTATAGTTTTTGAAATAAAGGACGAAAAATATTAAAATTTTGAAATTTTGATGAAAAAAGGACAATAAATCCAAAATGGGTACTGGGATTTACTTAAAAATTGCAGGGTATGTAGATCTCGACATGCTGCACATTTTAGCAATTTAAACTAAACATCTATCTCTTATAGTTTTTGAAATATAAGACGAAAAGTATTAAAATTTTAAAAATTTGATAAAAAAAAAAAGGGCAATAACTCCAAGATGGGTAATCAGATTTACTTCAAAATTGCAGGGTAGGTAGATCTTGCTGTACTGATCATTTTTACCACATGTCCAATTCTGTTTTTATTAACAGTTTTTGAGTTATTACCCAAAAACTGCAATTTTACCCTATGTTCTATTTATAGACATGGTGGCCATGATGGTTGGTCGGCAGGGTCATCGGACATAAATTTTAAAGGGAACCCCCTAAGGATGATTCAGGCCAAGTTTGGTTTAAATTGGTCCAGTGGTTTCAGAGGAGAATTTTTTTTTAAAAGTTTACAGACGGACGACGGACCCTAAGTGATGGCAATACCTCACATGACCCTTTGGGTCAGGTGAGCTAAAAAAAAATTAAACATTTTTCCCATAGGGTCCTATGTTAAAACTATGTCCGCTGACGGTGGCCATCTTGGATGGAGGTCGGGGTCACAGGACATAATTTTGAAAGTTGACCACCTAAGAACCGTTCATGCCATGTTTGCTTTAAATTGACTTACTGGTTTCAGAGGAGAAGACTTTTAAACATTTTTTCCATAGGGTCCTATGTTAAAACTAAGTCGAGTCATGGTGGCCATCTTGAATTTCCGATCGGCAAACGATTCACAAGTTTAGTACAGGACCACCCAATGATCATTCCTGCAAAGTCACAATTCAATTGGCTTGTTGGTTTTTGACAAGAAGATTTTTAAAATTTCAGCCAATCAGAACACGTTATTGGCCCTGGCAGCCATGTTGAATTTCCGATCTACACCAAAAACACAAATCTGGTAGAGGACCATCCAATGAACACTTATGGCAAGTTTGGTTGAAATCTGTTTTGTGGTTTCAGAGAAGAAGAGTTAAATGTGAAAAGCTAACGGACGACGCTTACCCATGACAAAAGTTCACATGGCCTATGGCCAGGTGAGCTAAAAATCAAAAACATTTCTGGTTTTTGATTTGTAAAATAAAAAAAAATTGTAAAAACAAGCAAGAAATTGTGCAATATACAATGTTTCATAATATAATAATGATTAACCAAATTCAGTATTAACTTAAACCAGTAATAAAGCTTGCACAAAGGTTTTTGTCATTAATTATAATATGACGTCCTTCTTTCGCTTTGCAAACAAATGAGCGATTTATTTAAAAACAAAATCTCATTAGCACATGCGTGTTTCCCACATTTAAGCCGGGTCATAAAATCACAAAATAAAATTATTTACAAGGTTGTTAACGTTTTAAACATCTATAATCACTGAAAATAATAAACACATCCAAAATTAATAAATATGCGATGTGCAATTAAAACGTGCAAACACAAAATTATTGCTATGGATGCTCCATCAATATGACTGACTTTCCCGTCGTAAAAGCACATGTTGACGAGTTATCGTCTGCTCGAATTTGGCAGCATAAATTGTGTGCGACATTGCCTGCAAACATAAATATAAATTATCGTCTTTCCCATCAAACTATACTACCATATTTGTATTATTATATATATCAGAATTGAAATAATTCATGGAAGCCGTACAGTGTTGTGAGTTTTAATATGGGTCATTACATATTATATAAAGGCCTGTTTTACCCTATTATGCTTAAATGTTTACATTACACCACTTTCAGCTCATGTCTATCATGTACATCATGTAAACTTTCTCATATAATGAACAATTCTAATGCAATTATAATGTAACGCGTATTTTCATTGGCTATTGAGAGCCGTCAAATCTGCAGTTGACATGCCTGAAGGAATGCTATATTCCTACGCCGAATGCACTTGTTTGTAATTCTAATATGACGTCCTTCAAACGCTTTGAGTCCAAACCTGTGGTAAAAATAATATTTATCTATGACCGATTACGTCATAGATAGACGTGGTCTGTGCTTTATAAGTGGTTGTTCCATGACACTCCCCTGTAAAAGGTACACAATGATAAGTATGCAATACACAAAATAACTAAACATTCGTATATTGGAAATCGGCTCAGGCGATATAGAAAACAGACAGGGAATATAAACCCACATCCCTTGCGAAGATTCCGAATAACATATAGTATTCTTGCATATCCCTGGGCCTAAAAGTCACACAAATTAAAATTCCGCGAAATGTTGTTGACGATTTTGGCATGTAAACAACACGACGTCATATGAAGACTTCCAGTTTACAACATAAAGATCCTGACGTTTTTGGGGTTTGTGTACACCTCCTTGTCGAAGTGGAATTTGTAGTATTTTCCCTTTCTTTTGAATTGATGTTCATGAATGACAACATTCAGTAATCTCAAAACATATTTGTCATCGGCATGAAACACCTTTTCGGTTGTCATTTCAAACATCTTTCGAAAAAAAATGGAATATTATTGTAACATTTCAGTCGGGACAATTAACGGAACAGCCAAAAACACTGGACGACCTAGGCTGCTTCGATTTGAAAATGTTCCGTAATTGTCCTATTAGAATCGAAAAAATTAGCGGTAGCCATATATTTATATTGCTTTTACCACGGGCTGTCACTTTATGCCTTCATTTTACCCCTCGCTACCACTCATGGTAAAATATTCGGCATAAAGTGCCAACCCGTGGTAAAAACAATATAAATATATGGCTACCAGTAATTATTTCTTAAACAATATGGCTGACCCAGATATTTCCGACTGAATTTGACGCTGACGACCTATTTAGGAGATAACTGTATTGTATTTGAAAATTTCACATCATCAATTGGAGATTTGATGGTCCCAAATCGAGTTTACTGTCCATTTTAATGCAATACTGAGCATAAAAATGTATTCTTGCATATCCCTGGGTCTAAAAAGCACAAAAATTAAAATTCCTGGAAATATTGTTGAACGACTTTGGCACATAAACAACGTGACGTCATATGAAGACGTCCAGTTTAAAATGTAAAGATCAGACGTTATTTGGCTTGGTGTACCTTCAATTTAGATTAATTTAACTAAAATAAGTTTTCAAGGTAGGCATTTTAATTATTTTTGTGTATTGTTGTACATATGACATGTAGGATTTCACGTTTTCAAGATGGCAGATCCTTAAACAACTACATTACTATTTTTTAGCAGAAGGAATTTGAAAAGTGCATATATTTCGTCATTTATTTGTATGTTTTCAAACTGGTGTGTACACGTTGGGAGAATTTCATAAGAATAGGAATAACAGTACTGTATTTGAAGAGTTGTCGGTGTCAATTGTGGATTTGACGGCCGCAAATATCCGTTTTACTGGCTCCGCTTCGGGGTGTGAAACTAGGCTTGTTGAAGGTTAAGTAGTCTCTTTAGACCATAGAGTTGTGCCTGTTAAATTTTTGTAGTGATACTTAATGCTAAAGGAAAGTAGATATATATAATAGCCTATGTTCTCTGTTTCAACTAACTGAAATTAACACATCTGATAAACAAGCAGATATTTGTATAAGAAGACTTACTTTCTGGGAAAGTTACCACAAAACACTACAAATACTGTTACAATTAGGTCCATCAGAGCTAACCTGTATAACTGTTGACCTATATATGTCTCCCAACACTGAAAATTTAACATGAACTTCAATACATAACAATGCATATTCTTTCAGGTTTTTTTATCTTAAGATTCTAGTGCTTGTGCATTATCCACAGAAACTCTTCTCAAAAGAAAAGAACCGCATCGATGGTGTAGTGGTTGGCATGGTCTCCTTGGATGCGATAGATCGTGGGTGCAAGCCTCGGTTGGGTCAAACCAAAGACTATATAATTGGTATTTGCTGCTTCTCAGCATTAGGGAATAAGAGGAAAGACTGGTTTTCTCTGAATCAATATAATAAGTTTTAACTGCATCTTAACTTAAGTTGGTTGCCTTTGATTGATTTTGTAATTACAGGTGTATATTAATTTCTGTAAGGCTGCAATCTTCGTTTTAGGATGTAACAAAATGATAGATGTCCCTGATGCTGAATCCACAAACTATAAGGGAATTTGACAGATTAGTAGTAGCACACAAAACTACTGAACAACAAGGTGGAATTTTTCTAATTTAATGTGCAGCTCATATGGCAGAGACAATTGTGCAAATTATTTCAGACTGCAAGGAACATTATCTTTTAATACATCAATCTATATCATCATTAAAATCATGAAAATCTTCCAGAAAAAAGAAACGATAAGTATTTACATGAAAACTAAAATCAGTGTATATATACATCTTACAGTGCAGCTATGGCTATAAAAAAAAATATTGCAGCTTGTTTCAGTATCGAACCTAACTCTTTTATAATATTTTTTCTTGTAAGATAGGTAAAATTCTCTATTCATCTACTGGTATAACATTTATTTTTAGAATTAAAAGGAATAACATTTGCCAATGTATTTTTTTTTTTTTTTTTTTTTACCTTTATGACAATTTTTTCTGTGAGTCCAGATGAACTGTCTGCCCACCTTTTATTACCACAAACAGGATGTACGTCTATTTTGATTATTTCAACATATATTGATGCTAGTAGAACCATTGGAGAGGCCAATCGTAAAAGTATACTCCTATAAATAAAATAAATCAACTTGATAATCCAGAAAGACATAGATTAGATTTAAAAATTCAAAATCTGTCATCGTAAATTATGTCTGGACCAAACATAAATAATTTTTTTCATCATTGTATTATGACACCCATCATTGAAAATGCAACCATTTGTTTCTTAAATATTTGGAGTGATTCAATATTTACAAGCAAAGATAATGGGAAATCGCTAATAGTCATAGGCAATTTAAGCAAACAAAGTTTCCTAATCGAAGGGGATTCACTTTTTCTTAGCAAGGAGATCATCATTTTTATTGTGTCAAAATAAACTCATGATGTCATTTAAAATCATATCATGAAGCATTATTTGTAAGAATTCGACCAGAACATTGACAGAATGCAACTCTTTTTCACAGGTTTTCAAATTAAAAACATCAAGTAGGAACAAATTTGATAATTAACCAGTTCAAGTGTCCATTGTTTCATGCAGACATTTTACATATATATTTGTATATTGGGGAATTGTTGTTCCTTTTACATGGGATTCCCCTAATTACATTAGAACCATCATGGTTGTCATCATATGGTACAGGTAGTTGGATTTACATTCATCTATGTAATCAGTGCTAATCATAACCAAGGTTTGTAAGCTTAATTTCAGCCTTTGGTGAGGTGTACTTGATACAGCCTTATGTGGTAAAGTTTGTCAGTGATTTGAGGCAGGTCGGTGGGCTTCTCTGGATAATCTGGTTTCCAAAACCAAATTGGTGTTAAACATCTATAATTCAAACCATTTTATATTCTTAATAGGGATTTCTAACCCTAATTATATAAACATGTTCATGCTTGACCGAAAATTAGGCAGATAAGTTGGCAACCATTTATAGTCACATGATATTGAATATTCTCAATATTGAGATTTGGAATGTTATGCTAGGAGTCAAGGAAGGTCATGGTCAGAGAAAAGAAGAAATGCATAAATGTTTGAATTCTTCTTTTCTGTAACATTTATACATAATTACTATCATTGATTTGTTTTGCTTGAATAGATTCTCAGAGAGCAATACCGCATCAAAGGCGAATAAGAGATGCAATTAGAAGCCTTTTCAACGATAGTATGTTTATCGAGGATTTGTCAAAGTATTGTCAGTGACTTCAATTAAAATTGCAGTATTGCATATAGAAATCAACGATAATATGTTTGTATCACACATGTTGCTTGACAATAGATATCAAAGGGAAAATTTACAAATTATCACTCTTAACTACATATCTCTAATGACATGACATAATAACTCTGTGTAATAACAAACGTTATTCAGGAATAAGATCCTAGTGCAAACTAAAGTACCAATAATCTACTTGAAAATAACTCACCTTGTGACGGACATTCTAATTTCTGTTTCATGGAGATAGCTTTCATATATTGTTAATCTCCAGCATACTTTAGAGACTACAAAATTCAGCACCGTAATAGTAAAATATGGTGCAAAACTTATCATTAAATTATTCATCTTAGACTGATACTGGGAATTAAGCTGTAAAGAAAAAAAAATGACAAATTTATGTACTAGTAGAGTGGGAACTGCTTACCCTTCCGGAGCACCTGAGTTCATGCCCGGTTTTTAGTGGGGTTTGTGTTTCTCAATCTTTAGTTTTATGTGTATGTTTTGTAAATCGTTGTTTGTCCTTTTTCTTTTGGCTGTTGCGTTGTCTGTCCTTCTTCAATTTATGGATTCTGATTACCTCTTTGGTATCTTCAAACTCTTTTTATGATTGATTACATCTATAATCAAACTAAAAACATTTTTTTTTCATTCTGACATATTCTTTTAGTATTTCAAGATGAGTGAGTGACAGTTGTTAAAAGCCAGATGAGCAATTTTTCAGCCATATCATGGCAAGAACAAGTTACAATCAATGAAATGATGATGATGATGTCCATTTTATACTAGACCAACACGCTAAATTGGATCTTTATAGAGCTAGTTCACTGCAACACATGATTCTGATTCCGAGCCAACCACTCTTTTCTCTTACTCCTTAAAGTTACATGTTTAGCGGAGAAGCAACAAATATCAATTTTATTAGTCTTTGGTTTGATCTGACCAGGGCTTGAACCGATTATCTACCACACTCAAGGTGAGCACGCTAACCATTACAACACAGAGGAGGTTTATATTTCAAGAGGTATGTCACAGATGTTGTATTATTTGTAACAAAGGTGGTTATAAACTGGACACTATAAACATATAACAAAACTGTACAAATATGATTCTTGATTCCTTTCTAACTTTGTGGAATGTCTTGTTCTTTGCTTCTAACCACTTTGTAGAATGTCTTTTTCTGTGTTTCTAACAAATATACAATAAGCTAAGCTGACCCAGCTCAATATGCTAAATATCACCATTTGTTGGGGCACAATTAATGGTGGCCATACAATGTCTTCTCTGATGGAGAACGCATCATGATTGATGGAAAATAAATTTTAGAAATCGAAATTAACATGAAATAATATTTTCCCTTTTTCGACAGTATCACAGTTATAATTACACAACTAGTGATTACCATGAGTCACAAAAAATAATAAAGCCAATGACAGGGGAGAAAATGAAAGAATGTGTCCATAGAACACAGATGCCCCTGCTTCCAGCTCAAGTTAACAGGTGTTTTTCGACAAATCAAGGAAACCAAATGTGGCATGGACAGACGGACAGACATACAGACAGATGGACAGACATGGGATAAACTTAATTTCTCTGCCACCTAGTGGCGGGAACATGCAAATCTGTTCTGTATGCTACATACCTCCATCATTTTTTCAGTAACTTTATATATTGCAGCTAAACTGATCCCTAACAGTAAGGTTATCAATACATTGATGACAAGTCTAAAGCAGTATACAATCAGTTTGTCTATAAATGGTTTCCTTTTCCAAGCTTCTTTCTTTTTAGAATCTTGTAGTTCAGCCTAAAATTTAATATTCAAACATTTCAATACATATGTTTTAGTGAAATAGATAACAGTCTTTTGAAATCTTATTTTTTGTTGATTCAACGGTAACAATAATATCATTTCATCTTTTTATTGTCAGGGGCTGTCATGGCCATGATCGTATGGTAGCTTGATATACAACTACCTATGCAACCAGTGCCTATCACCACTGATGTTGTGAGTTTGAATCCCGATCAGGGTGAGGTGTACAACATTATGTGATAAAGTTTGTCAGTGACTTGCGACAGGTCGATGGTTTTCTCCAGGTCCTCCGGTTTCCTCTACCAATAAATCTGACTGCCACGATATAACTGAAATATTGCTGAAAGTGGCATTAAACACCATAAAATCAAACCAAACCAAACTTTCTTATTATTGTCATAAAACTAGTGCCATTCTAACCGATAGCCCTGCTTTCTCAAGAAGTATTATCTCCTTCTATTTACAGATTTGTTTTTCAAACTGACCACTGGAACGTACATTAATTTGTTCATAAATACTTGTATTTTTTTTGCGAAGCTGGACATATAGTATTCTTGTCCAATGTAAGTCAGCATCAGTTACCTGACAAAGGAAGGTTGTGCATAGAATTTTTCCTTATTTGTAGATAACTATGATCATCATTGAGTTGTAAGTTTTCCTTTTAATCTTTACACATGATAATATCTCATCAACCAACTAGCATGATACAAACACATAATCGCTGTTTTCTAATATGATGTCACTAATGTCACCCTGATAAACATACTATTGTTTATATGTTTAGCTAGAAATGGACTTCTCATCATATTTCATATCTCAGGCATCGCCTTTGATGCAGGAGGCTGTTGTGGTCGTGATCGTATGGTATTTGGATTTACAACTACCTGTGCAATCAGTGCCTATCACCGCTAAAGTGGTGAGTTTGAACCCCACTGATGTCGAGGTGTACTTGATACAACATTATGTGATAAAGTTTGTCAGTGACTTGCGGCAGGTCGGTGGTTTTCTCCGGGTACTATGGTTTCCTCCACCAAATAAAACTGACTGCCACGATATAACTGAAATATTGTTGAAAGTTGTGTTAAACGCCATAGCCCTAACCCTACCCCCCCCCCCCTTTTCAATGCAATATTACAATGAGAAATCCATTCTCTCAAATAAAAATCAAAGGTAGTATATATTGATAAAATATAATGGTTAACATATCTTTTAGAGCTAAAAAAAAAGTCCAGACCAATAGTAAACTTACAATAAGATCTGTTTTAATACTAGCTGTTTTAGATTTAGCATGTTTTTCTTTACATATACAAAAGTCCCATCCTGCCCATATTCTACTACTGTATTTAGCAGCTTTGCCTTCTCTACCATATGTAGCCTTCTCCTTCTTGGCACCACTGTAACAAACAAATGTATGGATTCAATTTATTATCAGCACCTTCTTGGCAGCACTGTAACAAAGAAATGTATGGATTAAATTTATTATCAGCACCTTCTTGGCACCACTGTAACAAACAAATGTATGGATTAAATTTATTATCAGCACCTTTTTGGCAGCACTGTAACAAACAAATGTATGGATTAAATTTATTATCAGCACCTTTTTGGCAGCACTGTAACAAACAAATGTATGGATTAAATTTATTATCAGCACCTTTTTGGCAGCACTGTAACAAACAAATGTATGGATTAAATTTATTATCAGCTTATAATTTGGTACATGTATAGGCTATATGGTCTATGATTTTGAGGTACATGTTTTTTCTTTGCTTATCGGTTGGAAACGTTATTGGATAATGACAATTTTTTGCATTTTAATATGTTCTTATTTCAATCATGCCTATATAATAAATGTCTGTGATTTTGAGGTACATTTTTTTTCTTTGCTCATCAACGGTAGGTTAGGGTTATGGTGTTTAACGCCACTTTCAACAATATTTCAGTTATATTGTGGCAGTCAGTTTTATTGGTGGATTTTTATATATTTTAATGTTATTCTATACAATAAATAATATGAATAATTGTCATGGTTGATTTATTAATTACCCATGACTATCTAACTCTATACCCTGGACACTTATTAATGTGTTAGAAGGGACCACAGTCGCCATGATCGTATGACAGCTGAATATACATCTACCTGCCCACTCAAGTTGCGAGTTCAAAACCAGCTCAGAGCAAGGTGTACTCTATACAACTTTACATAATAAAGTTTGTCAGTAACATGCAGCAGTTTTCACAGGTTACTCAAGATTCTTCAGCAAATAACATTGACTGCCACGATAAACTGAAATATTGTTTGAAGTGGCACTAAATATCCATCAGATATAATCCAATATGTTTCATTCATTCATGAATTAATGTATTCGATAACCATTCCTGGCTGTTTTTTCGATAATCAAACATGATGATACATTATAATGTAATTTCTCTAAAAAGACAATATTTTTATATCTAAAATGTTATATTTAATATCTGAAAAGTCATAGGGTAAATACAACTTAGCAATATGAGAAAATAGAACTACTGTAAATTTTGAAATTTTTTGTGTAGTTTCTATAAATGTAAAAATTGTGCCCGAACAAAGATCTCAAAAATTTAAACTTGCATTCTTAAAATTCTTGTTAAGAAACGCTATATCCTAATCATATCTAAATACATTTATACATCTTTAGGTCTTAAACACTTACTTTCTAACAATTTTGATAAAGCTGATAATCAAACAAACAGCTACGGCTACAATGTAAGCGATTCCCATATTATAATTCAGTTCAAATTCACTTTCATTCACTAAATCATGTTTATGTTTGGTATTATTAACTCCGATCACTGAATATGGAAGGTCCTCATCCTGTTTGTCCTCCTCAATCCATGTTATATCTCTCTTTGGTCGCCTTGTAGTAGGTTCAATGATAATATGTGGATTTTGTTTATTCAAATGATTCATTTTAATACTAGTTTTGTTAAAATAGGCTCCATAAAACAAAACCTTGGTTTCCATCCAGCCCTGCAAAATAAAAAATTCACCATTTAATACAAAATATTTTTATTGATTTATTATTGGTTGACTGTTCATAATCACCTCAATCAACTATTATTTCAGACGTGACAAAAATTGGTACAATATTCCAATAGTATGCATAATTAGTAGTGGTAATCAAATAAAACCTCTTTTACAGATTTCGAAAAAGATTAAATATTTCGTCCCTACCCAACTCTCCATACTTTTTCAGTGGCAGTCAAAAGTTGTTGACCCAGTTGAGCCATTCCTACCCTCATTTCTATATTCTGATTTTGTTCTCGTCCTGAATATAGCTGAAATACTGCTCGCTGGATGTTAAGCAGTAATCAATCTAATAAAATATGTAGAAATGTATTCTTTTTTCAGAAAGCAAGTTTACATTGATGATACTCTGAAACACCAAAAGATAATAGAATTTATTCTAATCCTGCTATTATTATGTTCCTGATATGCGTCACTTGGCCAAATGTGTATCAATACTACATGACTGTCTGTCTATAGAAACTCTTTTTCTCCACCAGTAATACTTTTGCATTCAAAGTTAAAAATCAAGTAATTTACACATGAAAAGAAAATTTCATAACATTGAATCATGGATATATTGCATAATACTGAAAAGTGGGTATGAATATTTCATAAGCTACGAATAAAAAAAACCCCAACAATGTATGGAATTATTGTAAATAAATGGAAATAAGAGGTCACCTTTGGGACAAAAAAAAATGGCTTTATACGACAGGTGACCTCTTAAAAGAGGTTCAGTTCATATGAAATGACAAGAAAAAGGTGACATTTTAATATGGGCGACTGGTTAATAGAGGTGACCCCATGGACATGTTTGACTGTATTTTAATACAAATGAATTCCAATAGAAAGCATATGTTGTTTTCTGTAGGCTGGTTGGTTGCTTTATTGTATCTAACGTCACTTTCAACAATATTTCAGTTATATCGTGGTGGTCAGTTTTATTGATGGAGGAAACCTGAGTTCCCGGAGAAAATCACCGACCTTCCGCAAGTCACTGACAAACTTTATCACATAATGTTGCATCGAGTACACTCTGCCTGAGAAAAATATTATAATAGTTCTTCATCACAGTATGAATTCTATGTTATTACTAATTAAACTGCAAAAAAATAATAAAGAGAAATTAATAAAAAATTGAAAATTGTACTTATTTTTATTCTTTGATCTGTCGATTAATTAAGGAATATTTGAAATTGTTGAATAGGTTATACGATATAACCTGGTTTGGATCAGTTTACGCTTAATAAACTGTGAAGCGGTTTATGAAAAGCGTAAACTGACCCAAACCAGGTTATGCAAGTATAACCTGTTCCACAATTTCAAATATTCCTTATAATTTAATTTTCACAACAAAATTTAATGATTCCTCGATTTTAATTTCGATTATTTCATATGACTATTTGCATTTGTCGTTGGCGGATGAACACGTTGGTGACGTCACAATACCAACACAGGTTATCGAGTATAACCAAAATTTTCTCCAGACGGATTAGCCAATCAGATTTGTAATATTCAAATCGAATTATTACTAATTAATTGAAATAAAGTACCCATGAACAAGCTTTATAACATCCAAAATACGAATATTTGCAATGGTATTTTTCATATTTCATTTTTTAAAGCACTATTAATAAATGAGAGCGAAACGGAATCGGGGTGAAACGACCCAGGGCAACCGGGAATAGGGGCGAAACGACTCACGGGGCGAAAGGACCCAGATTCCTGTCAAACTATCAATAAACTATAAAGTATTACAACAAAGCCAGTTTGTATTTTAATGACATTCTGCAAAACAATTTACCATTTCCTTTCAAAAGTGGTGAAGCAGCATCTTCTACGTCTTCAGCATCATTCAGCTCGCTCGATTCCATTGTGTAATATATTTTAGTCAGGAATGCATTCTTATTATTTTCTTGGAGTTAACACAGAGTTGGGGAGGGAAACTTTTAATTCTGTAGTTCACGATGTAGGCCTATATAGGGTATATATTTCCAAGGACATATCTTTTATAAGATACGTCCTTGATATTTCGAAACAATGACGGAAAATAAAAACTACGATCCGTTGTAAATGCTCGAAATAATTTTAATATCATACAGTAGGATAAATGATTTTCTGAAGAAAAAAAAATTTCACACAAACGACTTGCACTTGTTAGCCTTCACGATTACTTTCTTCAACTTCAACTTCAATCAGGTTACTTATCAACATCCGCAAGCAAACATATCACTAAGAACTATAACCAAAATTTTCTCCAGATGGATTAGCCAATCAGATTTGTAATATTCAAATCGAATTATTACTAATTAATTGAAATAAAGTACCCATGAACAAGCTTTATAACATCCAAAATACGAATATTCGCAATGGTATTTTTCATATTTCATTTTTTAAAGCACTATTAATAAATGAGAGCGAAACGGAATCGGGGTGAAACGACCCAGGGCAACCGGGAATAGGGGCGAAACGACTCACGGGGCGAAAGGACCCGGATTCCTGTCAAACTATCAATAAACTATAAAGTATTACAACAAAGCCAGTTTGTATTTTAATGACATTCTGCAAAACAATTTACCATTTCCTTTCAAAAGTGGTGAAGCAGCATCTTCTACGTCTTCAGTATCATTCAGCTCGCTCGATTCCATTGTGTAATATATTTTAGTCAGGAATGCATTCTTATTATTTTCTTGGAGTTAACACAGAGTTGGGGAGGGAAACTTTTAATTCTGTAGTTCACGATGTTGGCCTATATAGGGTATATATTTCCAAGGACGTATCTTTTATAAGATACGTCCTTGATATTTCGAAACAATGACGGAAAATAAAAACTACGATCCGTTGTAAATGCTCGAAATAATTTTAATATCATACAGTAGGATAAATGATTTTCTGAAGAAAAAAAAATTTCACACAAACGACTTACACTTGTTAGCCTTCACGATTACTTTCTTCAACTTCAACTTCAATCAGGTTACTTAGCAACATCCGCAAGCAAACATATCACTAAGAACTATATTTACACGCGCGCACAGCAGAGCCACAAAGTTTAAAAGAAACAACATATTTACACTGTACAAGTACATGTATATGGAAATTTAGAATACTCCCTTGACTGCCACCTTGAATGCGTCCAAGTCCTGGACGGCTATCACAGGCGGTGGTAGTTGGTTCCACAGGATGATCGTTCGTGGAAAGAATGAATATTTATATACATTTATGTTTGTCCTTATTGTCTGAAATTTCCAAGCATGGCTGTGACGAGTTGATGTTATTTCTGCCATAGTGGGGTGATGGTAAACTAGCTGCAATAATGTAGCTCCTGTGACAAACTTGTGTCTCGGCAGGGCTACAACGCGGTCCCATTCGTCACAATGGAGCAAAAAAAAAAGTTGCAGTTGAAACATAAAAACTCACTATTTGCGCTTCAAACATTTCATTATAACTATTACTGATGATCCCAGTCCTTGTTAAATCCGTTTGGCTGAGAAATATATGCTTTTCAAAGGTAGCAACAACCTTATTCAAATTTATCGATCGTTTTCCATAACCGGAAACTACGGAAGGCGGAGCTTTTCTAAATATGGTATTTCTTACTACACGCTGATGTAAACATTCACGCCTCAAATCGCCAAATATGGTATCGACATCCAAATAGTGAGGCCGGAAATGACGAAATTCAAAATGTTCAGAGAGAAGATTTTTATTTTGTGGGAATTACATTCTAAAATACTAGTAGGTGATAAAAACTTGTTATAATAATGGACAAAAGGAAAGGTTATGTCTTATTATTGATAAATGCAGGCGTCAGAAGCTCTGTAAGCGAGCGCAAAAAATCTCGGCGGCTGCTCCATTACGTGTAATGGCATCCCGTTATAACTCTTGCGAGTAAGCGAGCATTTAGGGTTTTATTATTAGAACTAATGGTAAACCGGCACAGCGATGAGGTGGTGTACTACCTTATGCATGAGTGTTACTTCTGATCTTTTTCGCCTCTGTTCTAATTTTTCCCAATTTAGATCTTTTACCATTTTCGTTGTGCTGTCAGGTTTTTTGTAGTCGTGCGGCTTGTTCAGGACAAATCTTGCTGCGTTCTTTTGGACAGATTCTAATTTGTTGATGTTGCTTGTTGTGTGAGGGTTCCAAGTCGTTGAGCAGTATTCTAATTTTGGTCTTACAAGGCTGGTATATGCTCTATCTTTTACACTAGATGGACAGTGTTTAAGATTTCTTTTCAGGAAACCAAGTACTTTTTATGCCTTCTTGCAAGTTTGGTCGATGTGCAAGTTGTACGTGAAGTTGTTACTGAGTTCTACTCCAAGGTATGGTTGATAGTCAACTTTTTCTAGAGTCTCTCCTTTCATTTTATAAGGGAAATCGGTCTTTGATCCTTTGTTTGTCATTTGCATTATTGCACATTTGGAAACATTGAATTCCATTTGCCACATAGCCAGAAATCATGGGTGATTTTGCTCATGAATATTCATAAACCAAATCGCGTCATGTATGACGTCAGCAAATAAACGTTTAACCATATTTGGAAGACGCTGATGAAATATATGTAAATAAAAAATATATTGTGCATTTTTTTCAATTTCTGCCCCACATTTATAAGTATTAGTATGTCATTGAAATCGTTTAGTATAGGATATATACTGTTAAATTTTTTGAAATTTATATATCAGCAGTATTGTAATTGTATTATAGCTACATGTACTTGTTCTGTTGTTTTGTCGAAATAAAAAAATACCCTTGTGGAGCCTTTTTTTAATTGTTTATTTACATTTACAATGGAATGCGGTGCTTACTCAAATAATGCTATGTCTAGCAGAAGCAGTTTTACGAAATAGTAGATTTTTTTGCGTGAACCCCTATTGAATCTCTACTAGAAAGGTAAAAAAGAACTTGTGAATCCCTCTTTTAAATTATCGTGGGAACCTTTAATTTGTCAGCAACATTTTTATCGAAGAAAGATTCCTCAACAATGTTACCGGAACTGACGGAATTTGTCCCGGCAATTAGAATGGGGATTGTAAGAAAAGTGCTTTTAGGTCTTGAAAACCGTGCAGGATGCATTTTTTCACTTCTTCTCAATGCTTTTGAATAGCGCTTACGCTTCAAATTTGAAACTGGGTGGGAACCTTGAGTTTTCATGGTACAGCTGTAATATTTTGAGATATTGTTCAAACCGGTGCATAGTTTGATTTTTTATCGCGGCAAATTGTCCGGCCCAAGCTAACACAAAGTTTCCCGTTCAACTATATGTTAAAATCCAAATTCTCTTTGAGCCGCCATTTGGAATATGCAAATGAGCAAATCACCTATCATTTCTGGCTATGATGTATCTGACCAGCCTACGAGTGTGTCCAGGTCTTCTTGCATTAGTTGATGATCTTTTTCTCTGTGTATTGGTCTATATATCACACAGTCGTCTGCAAACAATCTGGTGGTGGAATGGAGATTGTCTGCGATGTCATTGATGAACACCAGGAATAAAGTAGGGCCGAGTACTGTTCCCTGGAGAATCCCCGATGTAATGTCAGGTACCGTAAATTCGCGTAAATTCAGGTTGCGTAAATTCATGTAAAGTCAGGTCGCGTAAATTCGTGTAATGTCAGGTCACATAAATTCGTGTAATGTCAGGTTGCGTAAATTCGTGTAATGTCAGGTCATGTAAATTCGTGTAATATCAGGTCGCGTAAATTCGCATAAAGTCAGGTCCCATAAATTTGTGTAAAGTCAGGTTGTGAAAATTTGTGTAAAGTCAGGTCACGTAAATTCGTGTAATGTAAGGTCGCGTAAATTTGTGTAATGTCAGGTCGCGTAAATTCGTGTAATGTCAGGTACCGTAAATTCGCGTAAATTCATGTAAAGTCAGGTCGCATAAATTTGTGTAATGTCAGGTCACGTGAATTCACCTAAAGTCAGGTCGCTTAAATTCGTGGTCAGGTCGCTTAAATTCACGTAAAGTCAGGTCCCATAAATTCGCGAAAACTCAGGTTGCGTTAATTTGTGTAAAGTCAGGTCGCGTAAATTCGTGTAATGTCAGGTCACGTAAATTCATGTAATGTCAGGTCGCGTAAATTCATGTAATGTCAGGTACCGTAAATTCGCGTAAATTCATGTAAAGTCAGATCGCGTAAATTCGTGTAATGTCAGGTCACATAAATTCGTGTAATGTCAGGTACCGTAAATTCGCGTAAATTCAGGTCGCGTAAATTCATGTAAAGTCAGGTCGCGTAAATTCGTGTAATGTCAGGTCACATAAATTCGTGTAATGTCAGGTCGCGTAAATTCGTGTAATGTCAGGTCCCGTAAATTCACGTAAAGTCAGGTCGCATAAATTTTTGTAATGTCAGGTCACGTAAATTCGTGTAATGTCAGGTCGCGTAAATTCGTGTATTGTCAGGTTCCGTAAATTCCTGTAATGTTATGTCACGTAAATTCGTGTAATGTCAGGTCGCGTAAATTTGTGTAAAGTCAGGTCGCGTAAATTCGTGTAATGTCAGGTCGCATAAATTCGTGTAATGTCAGGTCACGTAAATTCGTGTAATGTCAGGTCATATAAATTCGTGTAATGTCAGGTCGAATAATTTGGAAAAAGTCTGGTCCCATAAATTCGCGTAAAGTCAGGTTGCGTAAATTTGTGTAATGTCAGGTCATGTAAATTCGTGTAATGTCAGGTCGTGTAAATTCGTGTATTGTCAGGTCCCGTAAATTCATGTAATGTTAGGTAACGTAAATTCGTGTAATGTCAGGTCGCGTAAATTTGTGTAAAGTCAGGTCGCGTAAATTCGTGTAATGTCAGGTCAAGTAAATTCGTGTGACCTGACTTTATGCGAATTTACGTGACCTGACATTACACGAATTTACATGACCTGACATTACACGAATTTATGTGACCTGACATTACACGAATTTACGCGACCTGACTTTACATGAATTTACGTGAATTTACGGTACCTGACATTACACGAATTTACGCGACCTGACATTACATGAATTCACGTGACCTGACATTACACGAATTTATATGACCTGACTTTACACGAATTTACTTGACCTGACATTACACGAATTCACATGATCTGACATTACACGAATTAATGCGACCTGACATTACACGAATTTATGTGACCTGACATTACACGAATTTACGCGACCTGACTTTACATGAATTTATGGGACCTGACATTACACCAATTTACATGACCTGACATTACACGAATTTACGCGACCTGACATTACACGAATTTATGTGACCTGACTTTATGCGAATTTACGTGACCTGACATTACACGAATTTACATGACCTGACATTACACGAATTTATGTGACCTGACATTACACGAATTTACGCGACCTGACATTACACGAATTTATGTGACCTGACTTTATGCGAATTTACGTGACCTGACATTACACGAATTAACATGACCTGACATTACACAAATTTATGTGACCTGACATTACACGAATTTACGCGACCTGACTTTACATGAATTTACGCGAATTTACGGTACCTGACATTACACGGATTTACGTGACCTGACATTACATGAATTCACGTGACCTGACATTACACGAATTTATGTGACCTGACTTTACACGAATTTACTTGACCTGACATTACACGAATTCACATGATCTGACATTACACGAATTTATGCGACCTGACATTACACGAATTTATGTGACCTGACATTACACGAATTTACGCAACCTGACTTTACATGAATTTATGGGACCTGACTTTATGCGAATTTACGCGACCTGACATTACACGAATTTACATGACCTGACATTACACGAATTTACGCGACCTGACATTACACGAATTTATGTGACCTGACTTTATGCGAATTTACGTGACCTGACATAACACGAATTTATGTGACCTGACATTACACGAATTTACGCGACCTGACTTTACATGAATTTATGGGACCTGACTTTATGCGAATTTACGCGACCTGACATTACACGAATTTACATGACCTGACATTACACGAATTTACGCGACCTGACATTACACGAATTTATGTGACCTGACTTTATGCAAATTTACGTGACCTGACATTACACGAATTTACATGACCTGACATTACACGAATTTATGTGACCTGACATTACACGAATTTACGCGACCTGACATTACACGAATTTATGTGACCTGACTTTATGCGAATTTACGTGACCTGACATTACACGAATTTACATGACCTGACATTACAGGAATTTATGTGACCTGACATTACACGAATTTACTTGACCTGACATTACACGAATTCACATGACCTGACATTACACGAATTTATGCGACCTGACATTACACAAATTTATGTGACCTGACATTACACGAATTTACGCGACCTGACTATACATGAATTTATTGGACCTGACTTTATGCGAATTTACGCGACCTGACATTACACGAATTTACATGACCCGACATTACACGAATTTATGCGACCTGACATTACACGAATTTATGTGACCTGACTTTATGCGAATTTACGTGACCTGACATTACACGAATTTACATGACCTGACATTACACGAATTTATGTGACCTGACATTACACGAATTTACGCGACCTGACATTACACGAATTTATGTGACCTGACTTTATGCGAATTTACGTGACCTGACATTACACGAATTTACATGACCTGACATTACACGAATTTATGTGACCTGACATTACACGAATTTATGCGACCTGACTTTACATGAATTTACGCGAATTTACGGTACCTGACATTACACGAATTTACGCGACCTGACATTACATGAATTCACGTGACCTGACATTACACGAATTTATGTGACCTGACTTTACACGAATTTACTTGACCTGACATTACACGAATTCACATGATCTGACATTACACGAATTAATGCGACCTGACATTACACGAATTTATGTGACCTGACATTACACGAATTTACGCGACCTGACTTTACATGAATTTATGGGACCTGACTTTATGCGAATTTACACGACCTGACATTACACGAATTTACATGACCTGACATTACACGAATTTACGCGACCTGACATTACACGAATTTATGTGACCTGACTTTATGCGAATTTACGTGACCTGACATTACACGAATTTACATGACCTGACATTACACGAATTTATGTGACCTGACATTACACGAATTTACGCGACCTGACATTACACGAATTTATGTGACCTGACTTTACACGAATTTACTTGACCTGACATTACACGAATTCACATGACCTGACATTACACGAATTTATGCGACCTGACATTACACAAATTTATGTGACCTGACATTACACGAATTTACGTGACCTGACTTTACATGAATTTATGGGACCTGACTTTATGCGAATTTACGCGACCTGACATTACACGAATTTACATGACCTGACATTACACGAATTTATGCGACCTGACATTACACGAATTTATGTGACCTGACTTTATGCGAATTTACGTGACCTGACATTACACGAATTTACATGACCTGACATTACACGAATTTATGTGACCTGACATTACACGAATTTACGCGACCTGACATTACACGAATTTATGTGACCTGACTTTATGCGAATTTACGTGACCTGACATTACACGAATTTACATGACCTGACATTACACGAATTTATGTGACCTGACATTACAGGAATTTACGCGACCTGACTTTACATGAATTTACGCGAATTTACGGTACCTGACATTACACAGATTTACGCGACCTGACATTACATGAATTCACGTGACCTGACATTACACGAATTTATGTGACCTGACTTTACACGAATTTACTTGACCTGACATTACACGAATTCACATGATCTGACATTACACGAATTTATGCGACCTGACATTACACGAATTTATGTGACCTGACATTACACGAATTTACGCGACCTGACTTTACATGAATTTATGGGACCTGACTTTATGCGAATTTACGCGACCTGACATTACACGAATTTACATGACCTGACATTACACAAATTTATGCGACCTGACATTACACGAATTTATGTGACCTGGCTTTATGCGAATTTACGTGACCTGACATAACACGAATTTATGTGACCTGACATTACACGAACTTACGCGATCTGACTTTACATGAATTTATGGGACCTGACTTTATGCGAATTTACGCGACCTGACATTACACGAATTTACATGACCTGACATTACACGAATTTACGCGACCTGACATTACACGAATTTATGTGACCTGACTTTATGCAAATTTACGTGACCTGACATTACACGAATTTACATGACCTGACATTACACGAATTTATGTGACCTGACATTACACGAATTTACGTGACCTGACATTACACGAATTTATGTGACCTGACTTTACACGAATTTACTTGACCTGACATTACAGGAATTCACATGATCTGACATTACACGAATTTATGCAACCTGACATTACACGAATTTATGTGACCTGACATTACACGAATTTACGCGACCTGACTTTACATGAATTTATGGGACCTGACTTTATGCGAATTTATGCGACCTGACATTACACGAATTTACATGACCTGACATTACACGAATTTACGCAACCTGACATTACACGAATTTATGTGACCTGACTTTATGCGAATTTACGTGACCTGACATAACACGAATTTATGTGACCTGACATTACACGAATTTACGCGACCTGACTTTACATGAATTTATGGGACCTGACTTTATGCGAATTTACGCGACCTGACATTACACGAATTTACATGACCTGACATTACACGAATGTACGCGACCTGACATTACACGAATTTATGTGACCTGACTTTATGCGAATTTACGTGACCTGACATTACACGAATTTACATGACCTGACATTACACGAATTTATGTGACCTGACATTACACGAATTTACGTGACCTGACATTACACGAATTTATGTGACCTGACTTTACACGAATTTACTTGACCTGACATTACACGAATTCACATGATCTGACATTACACGAATTTATGCGACCTGACATTACACGAATTTATGTGACCTGACATTACACGAATTTACGCGACCTGACTTTACATGAATTTATGGGACCTGACTTTATGCGAATTTACGCGACCTGACATTACACGAATTTACATGACCTGACATTACACGAATTTATGTGACCTGACTTTATGCGAATTTATGTGACCTGACATTACACGAATTTACATGACCTGACATTACACGAATTTATGTGACCTGACATTACACGAATTTACGCGACCTGACATTACATGAATTTATGTGACCTGACTTTACACGAATTTACTTGACCTGACATTACACGAATTCACATGACCTGACATTACACAAATTTATGCGACCTGACATTACACGAATTTACATGACCTGACATTACACGAATTTACGCGACCTGACATTACACGAATTTATGTGACCTGACTTTATGCGAATTTACGTGACCTGACATTACACAAATTTACATGACCTGACATTACACGAATTTATGTGACCTGACATTACACGAATTTACGTGACCTGACATTAAACGAATTTATGTGACCTGACTTTATGCGAATTTACGTCACCTGACATTATACGAATTTACATGACCTGACATTACACGAATTTATGTGACCTGACATTACACGAATTTACGCGACCTGACATTACATGAATTTACGCAAATTTACGGTACCTGACATTACACGAATTTACGCGACCTGACATTACATGAATTCACGTGACCTGACATTACACGAATTTATGTGACCTGACTTTACACGAATTTACTTGACCTGACATTACACGAATTCACATGATCTGACATTACACGAATTTATGCGACCTGACATTACACGAATTTATGTGACCTGACATTACACGAATTTACGCAACCTGACTTTACATGAATTTATGGGACCTGACTTTATGCGAATTTACGCGACCTGACATTACACGAATTTACATGACCTGACATTACACGAATTTACGCGACCTGACATTACACGAATTTATGTGACCTGACTATGCGAATTTACGTGACCTGACATTACACGAATTTACATGACCTGACATTACACGAATTTATGTGACCTGACATTACACGAATTTACGCGACCTGACATTACACGAATTTATGTGACCTGACTTTACACGAATTTACTTGACCTGACATTACACGAATTCACATGACCTGACATTACACGAATTTATGCGACCTGACATTACACAAATTTATGTGACCTGACATTACACGAATTTACGCGACCTGACTTTACATGAATTTATGGGACCTGACTTTATGCGAATTTACGTGACCTGACATTACACGAATTTACATGACCTGACATTACACGAATTTATGTGACCTGACATTACACGAATTTACGCGACCTGACTTTACATGAATTTATGGGACCTGACTTTATTCGAATTTATGCGACCTGACATTACACGAATTTACATGACCTGACATTACACGAATTTACGCGACCTGACATTACACGAATTTATGTGACCTGACTTTATGCGAATTTACGTGACCTGACATTACACGAATTTACATGACCTGACATTACACGAATTTATGTGACCTGACATTACACGAATTTACGCGACCCGACTTTACATGAATTTACGCGAATTTACGGTACCTGACATTACACGAATTTACGCGACCTGACATTACATGAATTCACGTGACCTGACATTACACTAATTTATGTGACCTGACTTTACACGAATTTACTGGACCTGACATTACACGAATTCACATGACCTGACATTACACGAATTTATGCGACCTGACATTACACAAATTTATGTGATCTGACATTACACGAATTTACGCGACCTGACTTTACATGAATTTATGGGACCTGACTTTATGCGAATTTACGCGACCCGACATTACACGAATTTACATGACCTGACATTACACGAATTTACGCGACCTGACATTACACGAATTTATGTGACCTGACTTTACACGACTTTACTTGACCTGACATTACACGAATTCACATGACCTGACATTACACGAATTTATGTGACCTGACATTACACGAATTTACATGACCTGACATTACACGAATTTATGTGACCTGACTTTATGCGAATTTACGTGACCTGACATTACACGAATTTACATGACCTGACATTACACGAATTTATGTGACCTGACATTACACGAATTTACGCGACCTGACTTTACATGAATTTACGCGAATTTACGGTACCTGACATTACACGAATTTATGCGACCTGACATTACATGAATTCACGTGACCTGACATTACACGAATTTATGTGACCTGACTTTACACGAATTTACTTGACCTGACATTACACGAATTCACATGACCTGACATTACACGAATTTATGCGACCTGACATTACACAAATTTATGTGACCTGACATTACACGAATTTACGCGACCTGACTATACATGAATTTATTGGACCTGACTTTATGCGAATTTACGCGACCTGACATTACACGAATTTACATGACCCGACATTACACGAATTTATGCGACCTGACATTACACGAATTTATGTGACCTGACTTTATGCGAATTTACGTGACCTGACATTACACGAATTTACATGACCTGACATTACACGAATTTATGTGACCTGACATTACACGAATTTACGCGACCTGACATTACACGAATTTATGTGACCTGACTTTATGCGAATTTACGTGACCTGACATTACACGAATTTACATGACCTGACATTACACGAATTTATGTGACCTGACATTACACGAATTTATGCGACCTGACTTTACATGAATTTACGCGAATTTACGGTACCTGACATTACACGAATTTACGCGACCTGACATTACATGAATTCACGTGACCTGACATTACACGAATTTATGTGACCTGACTTTACACGAATTTACTTGACCTGACATTACACGAATTCACATGATCTGACATTACACGAATTAATGCGACCTGACATTACACGAATTTATGTGACCTGACATTACACGAATTTACGCGACCTGACTTTACATGAATTTATGGGACCTGACTTTATGCGAATTTACACGACCTGACATTACACGAATTTACATGACCTGACATTACACGAATTTACGCGACCTGACATTACACGAATTTATGTGACCTGACTTTATGCGAATTTACGTGACCTGACATTACACGAATTTACATGACCTGACATTACACGAATTTATGTGACCTGACATTACACGAATTTACGCGACCTGACATTACACGAATTTATGTGACCTGACTTTACACGAATTTACTTGACCTGACATTACACGAATTCACATGACCTGACATTACACGAATTTATGCGACCTGACATTACACAAATTTATGTGACCTGACATTACACGAATTTACGCGACCTGACTTTACATGAATTTATGGGACCTGACTTTATGTGAATTTACGCGACCTGACATTACACGAATTTACATGACCTGACATTACACGAATTTATGCGACCTGACATTACACGAATTTATGTGACCTGACTTTATGCGAATTTACGTGACCTGACATTACACGAATTTACATGACCTGACATTACACGAATTTATGTGACCTGACATTACACGAATTTACGCGACCTGACATTACACGAATTTATGTGACCTGACTTTATGCGAATTTACGTGACCTGACATTACACGAATTTACATGACCTGACATTACACGAATTTATGTGACCTGACATTACAGGAATTTACGCGACCTGACTTTACATGAATTTACGCAAATTTACGGTACCTGACATTACACAGATTTACGCGACCTGACATTACATGAATTCACGTGACCTGACATTACACGAATTTATGTGACCTGACTTTACACGAATTTACTTGACCTGACATTACACGAATTCACATGATCTGACATTACACGAATTTATGCGACCTGACATTACACGAATTTATGTGACCTGACATTACACGAATTTACGCGACCTGACTTTACATGAATTTATGGGACCTGACTTTATGCGAATTTACGCGACCTGACATTACACGAATTTACATGACCTGACATTACACGAATTTATGCGACCTGACATTACACGAATTTATGTGACCTGGCTTTATGCGAATTTACGTGACCTGACATAACACGAATTTATGTGACCTGACATTACACGAACTTACGCGATCTGACTTTACATGAATTTATGGGACCTGACTTTATGCGAATTTACGCGACCTGACATTACACGAATTTACATGACCTGACATTACACGAATTTACGCGACCTGACATTACACGAATTTATGTGACCTGACTTTATGCAAATTTACGTGACCTGACATTACACGAATTTACATGACCTGACATTACACGAATTTATGTGACCTGACATTACACGAATTTACGTGACCTGACATTACACGAATTTATGTGACCTGACTTTACACGAATTTACTTGACCTGACATTACAGGAATTCACATGATCTGACATTACACGAATTTATGCAACCTGACATTACACGAATTTATGTGACCTGACATTACACGAATTTACGCGACCTGACTTTACATGAATTTATGGGACCTGACTTTATGCGAATTTATGCGACCTGACATTACACGAATTTACATGACCTGACATTACACGAATTTACGCAACCTGACATTACACGAATTTATGTGACCTGACTTTATGCGAATTTACGTGACCTGACATAACACGAATTTATGTGACCTGACATTACACGAATTTACGCGACCTGACTTTACATGAATTTATGGGACCTGACTTTATGCGAATTTACGCGACCTGACATTACACGAATTTACATGACCTGACATTACACGAATGTACGCGACCTGACATTACACGAATTTATGTGACCTGACTTTATGCGAATTTACGTGACCTGACATTACACGAATTTACATGACCTGACATTACACGAATTTATGTGACCTGACATTACACGAATTTACGTGACCTGACATTACACGAATTTATGTGACCTGACTTTACACGAATTTACTTGACCTGACATTACACGAATTCACATGATCTGACATTACACGAATTTATGCGACCTGACATTACACGAATTTATGTGACCTGACATTACACGAATTTACGCGACCTGACTTTACATGAATTTATGGGACCTGACTTTATGCGAATTTACGCGACCTGACATTACACGAATTTACATGACCTGACATTACACGAATTTATGTGACCTGACTTTATGCGAATTTATGTGACCTGACATTACACGAATTTACATGACCTGACATTACACGAATTTATGTGACCTGACATTACACGAATTTACGCGACCTGACATTACACGAATTTATGTGACCTGACTTTACACGAATTTACTTGACCTGACATTACACGAATTCACATGACCTGACATTACACAAATTTATGCGACCTGACATTACACGAATTTACATGACCTGACATTACACGAATTTACGCGACCTGACATTACACGAATTTATGTGACCTGACTTTATGCGAATTTACGTGACCTGACATTACACAAATTTACATGACCTGACATTACACGAATTTATGTGACCTGACATTACACGAATTTACGTGACCTGACATTAAACGAATTTATGTGACCTGACTTTATGCGAATTTACATGACCTGACATTATACGAATTTACATGACCTGACATTACACGAATTTATGTGACCTGACATTACACGAATTTACGCGACCTGACATTACATGAATTTACGCAAATTTACGGTACCTGACATTACACGAATTTACGCGACCTGACATTACATGAATTCACGTGACCTGACATTACACGAATTTATGTGACCTGACTTTACACGAATTTACTTGACCTGACATTACACGAATTCACATGATCTGACATTACACGAATTTATGCGACCTGACATTACACGAATTTATGTGACCTGACATTACACGAATTTACGCAACCTGACTTTACATGAATTTATGGGACCTGACTTTATGCGAATTTACGCGACCTGACATTACACGAATTTACATGACCTGACATTACACGAATTTACGCGACCTGACATTACACGAATTTATGTGACCTGACTATGCGAATTTACGTGACCTGACATTACACGAATTTACATGACCTGACATTACACGAATTTATGTGACCTGACATTACACGAATTTACGCGACTTGACATTACACGAATTTATGTGACCTGACTTTACACGAATTTACTTGACCTGACATTACACGAATTCACATGACCTGACATTACACGAATTTATGCGACCTGACATTACACAAATTTATGTGACCTGACATTACACGAATTTACGCGACCTGACTTTACATGAATTTATGGGACCTGACTTTATGCGAATTTACGTGACCTGACATTACACGAATTTACATGACCTGACATTACACGAATTTATGTGACCTGACATTACACGAATTTACGCGACCTGACTTTACATGAATTTATGGGACCTGACTTTATTCGAATTTATGCGACCTGACATTACACGAATTTACATGACCTGACATTACACGAATTTACGCGACCTGACATTACACGAATTTATGTGACCTGACTTTATGCGAATTTACGTGACCTGACATTACACGAATTTACATGACCTGACATTACACGAATTTATGTGACCTGACATTACACGAATTTACGCGACCCGACTTTACATGAATTTACGCGAATTTACGGTACCTGACATTACACGAATTTACGCGACCTGACATTACATGAATTCACGTGACCTGACATTACACGAATTTATGTGACCTGACTTTACACGAATTTACTGGACCTGACATTACACGAATTCACATGACCTGACATTACACGAATTTATGCGACCTGACATTACACAAATTTATGTGATCTGACATTACACGAATTTACGCGACCTGACTTTACATGAATTTATGGGACCTGACTTTATGCGAATTTACGCGACCCGACATTACACGAATTTACATGACCTGACATTACACGAATTTACGCGACCTGACATTACACGAATTTATGTGACCTGACTTTACACGAATTTACTTGACCTGACATTACACGAATTCACATGACCTGACATTACACGAATTTATGTGACCTGACATTACACGAATTTACATGACCTGACATTACACGAATTTATGTGACCTGACTTTATGCGAATTTACGTGACCTGACATTACACGAATTTACATGACCTGACATTACACGAATTTATGTGACCTGACATTACACGAATTTACGCGACCTGACTTTACATGAATTTACGCGAATTTACGGTACCTGACATTACACGAATTTATGCGACCTGACATTACATGAATTCACGTGACCTGACATTACACGAATTTATGTGACCTGACTTTACACGAATTTACTTGACCTGACATTACACGAATTCACATGATCTGACATTACACGAATTTATGCGACCTGACATTACACGAATTTATGTGACCTGACATTACACGAATTTACGCGACCTGACTTTACATGAATTTATGGGACCTAACTTTATGCGAATTTACGCGACCTGACATTACACGAATTTACATGACCTGACATTACACGAATTTACGCGACCTGACATTACACGAATTTATGTGACCTGACTTTATGCGAATTTACGTGACCTGACATTACACGAATTTACATGACCTGACATTACACGAATTTATGTGACCTGACATTACACGAATTTACGCGACCTGACATTACACGAATTTATGTGACCTGACTTTATGCGAATTTATGTGACCTGACATTACACGAATTTACATGACCTGACATTACACGAATTTATGTGACCTGACATTACACGAATTTACGAGACCTGACTTTACATGAATTTACGCGAATTTATGGTACCTGACTTTACACGAATTTACTTGACCTGACATTACACGAATTCACATGATCTGACATTACACGAATTTATGCGACCTGACATTACACGAATTTATGTGACCTGACATTACACGAATTTACGCAACCTGACTTTACATGAATTTATGGGACCTGACTTTATGCGAATTTACGCGACCTGACATTACACGAATTTACATGACCTGACATTACACGAATTTACGCGACCTGACATTACACGAATTTATGTGACCTGACTTTATGCGAATTTACGTGACCTGACATTACACGAATTTACATGACCTGACATTACACGAATTTATGTGACCTGACATTACACGAATTTACGCGACCTGACATTACACGAATTTATGTGACCTGACTTTACACGAATTTACTTGACCTGACATTACACGAATTCACATGACCTGACATTACACGAATTTATGCGACCTGACATTACACAAATTTATGTGACCTGACATTACACGAATTTACGCGACCTGACTTTACATGAATTTATGGGACCTGACTTTATGCGAATTTACGTGACCTGACATTACACAAATTTACATGACCTGACATTACACGAATTTATGTGACCTGACATTACACGAATTTACGCGACCTGACTTTACATGAATTTATGGGACCTGACTTTATGCGAATTTATGCGACCTGACATTACACGAATTTACATGACCTGACATTACACGAATTTACGCGACCTGACATTACACGAATTTATGTGACCTGACTTTATGCGAATTTACGTGACCTGACATTACACGAATTTACATGACCTGACATTACACGAATTTATGTGACCTGACATTACACGAATTTACGCAACCCGACTTTACATGAATTTACGCGAATTTACGGTACCTGACATTACACGAATTTACGCGACCTGACATTACATGAATTCACGTGACCTGACATTACACGAATTTATGTGACCTGACTTTACACGAATTTACTGGACCTGACATTACACGAATTCACATGATCTGACATTACACGAATTTATGCGACCTGACATTACACAAATTTATGTGACCTGACATTACACGAATTTACGCGACCTGACTTTACATGAATTTATGGGACCTGACTTTATGCGAATTTACTTGACCTGACATTACACGAATTTACATGACCTGACATTACACGAATTTACGCGACCTGACATTACACGAATTTATGTGACCTGACTTTATGCGAATTTACGTGACCTGACATTACACGAATTTACATGACCTGACATTACACGAATTTATGTGACCTGACATTACACGAATTTACGCGACCTGACATTACACGAATTTATGTGACCTGACTTTACACGAATTTACTTGACCTGACATTACACGAATTCACATGACCTGACATTACACGAATTTATGCGACCTGACATTACACAAATTTATGTGATCTGACATTACACGAATTTATGTGACCTGACTTTACATGAATTTATGGGACCTGACTTTATGCGAATTTACGCGACCTGACATTACACGAATTTACATGACCTGACATTACACGAATTTACGCGACCTGACATTACACGAATTTATGTGACCTGACTTTATGCGAATTTACCTGACCTGACATTACACGAATTTACATGACCTGACATTACACGAATTTATGTGACCTGACATTACACGAATTTACATGACCTGACATTACACGAATTTATGTGGCCTGACTTTATGCGAATTTACGTGACCTGACATTACACGAATTTACATGACCTGACATTACACGAATTTATGTGACCTGACATTACACGAATTTACGCGACCTGACTTTACATGAATTTACGCGAATTTACGGTACCTGACATTACACGAATTTATGCGACCTGACATTACATGAATTCACGTGACCTGACATTACACGAATTTATGTGACCTGACATTACACGAATTCACATGATCTGACATTACACGAATTTATGCGACCTGACATTACACGAATTTATGTGACCTGACATTACACGAATTTACGCGACCTGACTTTACATGAATTTATGGGACCTGACTTTATGCGAATTTACGCGACCTGACATTACACGAATTTACATGACCTGACATTACACGAATTTACGCGACCTGACATAACACGAATTTATGTGACCTGACTTTATGCGAATTTACGTGACCTGACATTACACGAATTTACATGACCTGACATTACACGAATTTATGTGACCTGACATTACACGAATTTATGCGACCTGACATTACACGAATTTATGTGACCTGACTATACACGAATTTACTTGACCTGACATTACACGAATTCACATGACCTGACATTACACGAATTTATGCGACCTGACATTACACAAATTTATGTGACCTGACATTACACGAATTTACGCGACCTGACATTACACGAATTTATGTGACCTGACATTACACGAATTTACGCGACCTGACTTTACATGAATTTACGCGAATTTACGGTACCTGACATTACACGAATTTACGCGACCTGACATTACATGAATTCACGTGACCTGACATTACATGAATTTATGTGACCTGACTTTACACGAATTTACTTGACCTGACATTACACGAATTCACATGATCTGACATTACACGAATTTATGCGACCTGACATTACACGAATTTATGTGACCTGACATTACACGAATTTACGTGACCTGACTTTACATGAATTTATGGGACCTGACTTTATGCGAATTTACGCGACCTGACATTACACGAATTTACATGACCTGACATTACACGAATTTACGCGACCTGACATTACACGAATTTATGTGACCTGACTTTATGCGAATTTACGTGACCTGACATTACACGAATTTACATGACCTGACATTACACGAATTTATGTGACCTGACATTACACGAATTTACGCGACCTGACTTTACATGAATTTATGGGACCTGACTTTATGCGAATTTACGCGACCTGACATTACACGAATTTACATGACCTGACATTACACGAATTTATGTGACCTGACATTACACGAATTTATGTGACCCGACTTTATGCGAATTTACGTGACCTGACATTACACACGAATTTACATGACCTGACATTACACGAATTTACGCGACCTGACATTACACTAATTTATGTGACCTGACATTACACGAATTTACTTGACCTGACATTACACGAATTCACATGACCTGACATTACACGAATTTATGCGACCTGACATTACACGAATTTATGTGACCTGACATTACACGAATTTACGCGACCTGACATTACACGAATTTATGTGACCTGACTTTATGCGAATTTACGTGACCTGACATTACACGAATTTACATGACCTGACATTACACGAATTTATGTGACCTGACATTACACGAATTTACGCGACCCGACTTTACATTAATTTACGCGAATTTACGGTACCTGACATTACACGAATTTACGCGACCTGACATTACATGAATTCACGTGACCTGACATTACACGAATTTATGTGACCTGACTTTACACGAATTTACTGGACCTGACATTACACGAATTCACATGATCTGACATTACACGAATTTATGCGACCTGACATTACACGAATTTATGTGACCTGACATTACACGAATTTACGCGACCTGACTTTACATGAATTTATGGGACCTGACTTTATGCGAATTTACTTGACCTGACATTACACGAATTTACGCGACCTGACATTACACGAATTTATGTGACCTGACTTTATGCGAATTTACGTGACCTGACATTACACGAATTTACATGACCTGACATTACACGAATTTATGTGACCTGACATTACACGAATTTACGCGACCTGACATTACACGAATTTATGTGACCTGACTTTACACGAATTTACTTGACCTGACATTACACGAATTCACATGACCTGACATTACACGAATTTATGCGACCTGACATTACACAAATTTATGTGATCTGACATTACACGAATTTATGTGACCTGACTTTACATGAATTTATGGGACCTGACTTTATGCGAATTTACGCGACCTGACATTACATGAATTTACATGACCTGACATTACACGAATTTATGCGACCTGACATTACACGAATTTATGTGACCTGACTTTATGCGAATTTACCTGACCTGACATTACACGAATTTACATGACCTGACATTACACGAATTTATGTGACCTGACATTACACGAATTTACATGACCTGACATTACACGAATTTATGTGACCTGACTTTATGCGAATTTACGTGACCTGACATTACACGAATTTACATGACCTGACATTACACGAATTTATGTGACCTGACATTACACGAATTTACGCGACCTGACTTTACATGAATTTACGCGAATTTACGGTACCTGACATTACACGAATTTATGCGACCTGACATTACATGAATTCACGTGACCTGACATTACACGAATTTATGTGACCTGACATTACACGAATTCACATGATCTGACATTACACGAATTTATGCGACCTGACATTACACGAATTTATGTGACCTGACATTACACGAATTTACGCGACCTGACTTTACATGAATTTATGGGACCTGACTTTATGCGAATTTATGCGACCTGACATTACACGAATTTACATGACCTGACTTTACATGAATTTATGGGACCTGACTTTATGCGAATTTATGCGACCTGACATTACACGAATTTACATGACCTGACATTACACGAATTTACGCGACCTGACATTACACGAATTTATGTGACCTGACTTTATGCGAATTTACGTGACCTGACATTACACGAATTTATGGGACCTGACTTTACACGAATTTACTTGACCTGACATTACACGAATTCACATGACCTGACATTACACGAATTTATGCGACCTGACATTACACGAATTTATGTGACCTGACATTACACGAATTTACGCGACCTGACTTTACATGAATTTATGGGACCTGACTTTATGCGAATTTACGCGACCTGACATTACACGAATTTACATGACCTGACATTACACGAATTTATGCAACCTGACATTACACGAATTTATGTGACCTGACTTTATGCGAATTTACGTGACCTGACATTACACGAATTTACATGACCTGACATTACACGAATTTATGTGACCTGACATTACACGAATTTACGCGACCTGACATTACACGAATTTATGTGACCTGACTTTACACGAATTTACGCGACCTGACATTACACGAATTCACATGACCTGACATTACACGAATTTATGTGACCTGACATTACACGAATTTACGCGACCCGACTTTACATGAATTTACGCGAATTTACGGTACCTGACATTACACGAATTTACGCGACCTGACATTACATGAATTCACGTGACCTGACATTACACGAATTTATGTGACCTGACTTTACACGAATTTACTTGACCTGACATTACACGAATTCACATGATCTGACATTACACGAATTTATGCGACCTGACATTACACGAATTTATGTGACCTGACATTACACGAATTTACGCGACCTGACTTTACATGAATTTATGGGACCTGACTTTATGCGAATTTACGCGACCTGACATTACACGAATTTACATGACCTGACATTACACGAATTTACGCGACCTGACATTACACGAATTTATGTGACCTGACTTTATGCGAATTTACGTGACCTGACATTACACAAATTTACATGACCTGACATTACACGAATTTATGTGACCTGACATTACACGAATTTACGCGACCTGACATTACACGAATTTATGTGACCTGACTTTACACGAATTTACTTGACCTGACATTACACGAATTCACATGACCTGACATTACACGAATTTATGCGACCTGACATTACACAAATTTATGTGATCTGACATTACACGAATTTATGTGACCTGACTTTACATGAATTTATGGGACCTGACTTTATGCGAATTTACGCGACCTGACATTACACGAATTTACATGACCTGACATTACACGAATTTATGTGACCTGACATTACACGAATTTACATGACCTGACATTACACGAATTTATGTGACCTGACTTTATGCGAATTTACGTGACCTGACATTACACGAATTTACATGACCTGACATTACACGAATTTATGTGACCTGACATTACACGAATTTACGCGACCTGACTTTACATGAATTTACGCGAATTTACGGTACCTGACATTACACGAATTTATGCAACCTGACATTACATGAATTCACGTGACCTGACATTACACGAATTTACATGACCTGACATTACACGAATTTATGTGACCTGACATTACACGAATTTACGCGACCTGACTTTACATGAATTTATGGGACCTGACTTTATGCGAATTTATGCGACCTGACATTACACGAATTTACATGACCTGACATTACACGAATTTACGCGACCTGACATTACACGAATTTATGTGACCTGACTTTATGCGAATTTACGTGACCTGACATTACACGAATTTACATGACCTGACATTACACGAATTTATGTGACCTGACATTACACGAATTTACGCGACCCGACTTTACATGAATTTACGCGAATTTACGGTACCTGACATTACACGAATTTACGCGACCTGACATTACATGAATTCACGTGACCTGACATTACACGAATTTATGTGACCTGACTTTACACGAATTTACTGGACCTGACATTACACGAATTCACATGATCTGACATTACACGAATTTATGCGACCTGACATTACACAAATTTATGTGACCTGACATTACACGAATTTACGCGACCTGACTTTACATGAATTTATGGGACCTGACTTTATGCGAATTTACTTGACCTGACATTACACGAATTTACATGACCTGACATTACACGAATTTATGCGACCTGACATTACACGAATTTATGTGACCTGACTTTATGCGAATTTACGTGACCTGACATTACACGAATTTACATGACCTGACATTACACGAATTTATGTGACCTGACATTACACGAATTTACGCGACCTGACATTACACGAATTTATGTGACCTGACTTTACACGAATTTACTTGACCTGACATTACACGAATTCACATGACCTGACATTACACGAATTTATGCGACCTGACATTACACAAATTTATGTGATCTGACATTACACGAATTTATGTGACCTGACTTTACATGAATTTATGGGACCTGACTTTATGCGAATTTACGCGACCTGACATTACACGAATTTACATGACCTGACATTACACGAATTTACGCGACCTGACATTACACGAATTTATGTGACCTGACTTTATGCGAATTTACCTGACCTGACATTACACGAATTTACATGACCTGACATTACACGAATTTATGTGACCTGACATTACACGAATTTACATGACCTGACTTTATGCGAATTTACGTGACCTGACATTACACGAATTTACATGACCTGACATTACACGAATTTATGTGACCTGACATTACACGAATTTACGCGACCTGACTTTACATGAATTTACGCGAATTTACGGTACCTGACATTACACGAATTTATGCGACCTGACATTACATGAATTCACGTGACCTGACATTACACGAATTTATGTGACCTGACATTACACGAATTCACATGATCTGACATTACACGAATTTATGCGACCTGACATTACACGAATTTATGTGACCTGACATTACACGAATTTACGCGACCTGACTTTACATGAATTTATGGGACCTGACTTTATGCGAATTTACGCGACCTGACATTACACGAATTTACATGACCTGACATTACACGAATTTACGCGACCTGACATTACACGAATTTATGTGACCTGACTTTATGCGAATTTACGTGACCTGACATTACACGAATTTACATGACCTGACATTACACGAATTTATGTGACCTGACATTACACGAATTTATGCGACCTGACATTACACGAATTTATGTGACCTGACTATACACGAATTTACTTGACCTGACATTACACGAATTCACATGACCTGACATTACACGAATTTATGCGACCTGACATTACACAAATTTATGTGACCTGACATTACACGAATTTACGCGACCTGACATTACACGAATTTATGTGACCTGACATTACACGAATTTACGCGACCTGACTTTACATGAATTTACGCGAATTTACGGTACCTGACATTACACGAATTTACGCGACCTGACATTACATGAATTCACGTGACCTGACATTACATGAATTTATGTGACCTGACTTTACACGAATTTACTTGACCTGACATTACACGAATTCACATGATCTGACATTACACGAATTTATGCGACCTGACATTACACGAATTTATGTGACCTGACATTACACGAATTTACGTGACCTGACTTTACATGAATTTATGGGACCTGACTTTATGCGAATTTACGCGACCTGACATTACACGAATTTACATGACCTGACATTACACGAATTTACGCGACCTGACATTACACGAATTTATGTGACCTGACTTTATGCGAATTTACGTGACCTGACATTACACGAATTTACATGACCTGACATTACACGAATTTATGTGACCTGACATTACACGAATTTACGCGACCTGACTTTACATGAATTTATGGGACCTGACTTTATGCGAATTTACACGACCTGACATTACACGAATTTACATGACCTGACATTACACGAATTTACGTGACCTGACATTACACGAATTTATGTGACCCGACTTTATGCGAATTTACGTGACCTGACATTACACACGAATTTACATGACCTGACATTACACGAATTTACGCGACCTGACATTACACTAATTTATGTGACCTGACATTACACGAATTTACTTGACCTGACATTACACGAATTCACATGACCTGACATTACACGAATTTATGCGACCTGACATTACACGAATTTATGTGACCTGACATTACACGAATTTACGCGACCTGACATTACACGAATTTATGTGACCTGACTTTATGCGAATTTACGTGACCTGACATTACACGAATTTACATGACCTGACATTACACGAATTTATGTGACCTGACATTACACGAATTTACGCGACCCGACTTTACATTAATTTACGCGAATTTACGGTACCTGACATTACACGAATTTACGCGACCTGACATTACATGAATTCACGTGACCTGACATTACACGAATTTATGTGACCTGACTTTACACGAATTTACTGGACCTGACATTACACGAATTCACATGATCTGACATTACACGAATTTATGCGACCTGACATTACACAAATTTATGTGACCTGACATTACACGAATTTACGCGACCTGACTTTACATGAATTTATGGGACCTGACTTTATGCGAATTTACTTGACCTGACATTACACGAATTTACGCGACCTGACATTACACGAATTTATGTGACCTGACTTTATGCGAATTTACGTGACCTGACATTACACGAATTTACATGACCTGACATTACACGAATTTATGTGACCTGACATTACACGAATTTACGCGACCTGACATTACACGAATTTATGTGACCTGACTTTACACGAATTTACTTGACCTGACATTACACGAATTCACATGACCTGACATTACACGAATTTATGCGACCTGACATTACACAAATTTATGTGATCTGACATTACACGAATTTATGTGACCTGACTTTACATGAATTTATGGGACCTGACTTTATGCGAATTTACGCGACCTGACATTACACGAATTTACATGACCTGACATTACACGAATTTATGCGACCTGACATTACACGAATTTATGTGACCTGACTTTATGCGAATTTACCTGACCTGACATTACACGAATTTACATGACCTGACATTACACGAATTTATGTGACCTGACATTACACGAATTTACATGACCTGACATTACACGAATTTATGTGACCTGACTTTATGCGAATTTACGTGACCTGACATTACACGAATTTACATGACCTGACATTACACGAATTTATGTGACCTGACATTACACGAATTTACGCGACCTGACTTTACATGAATTTACGCGAATTTACGGTACCTGACATTACACGAATTTATGCGACCTGACATTACATGAATTCACGTGACCTGACATTACACGAATTTATGTGACCTGACATTACACGAATTCACATGATCTGACATTACACGAATTTATGCGACCTGACATTACACGAATTTATGTGACCTGACATTACACGAATTTACGCGACCTGACTTTACATGAATTTATGGGACCTGACTTTATGCGAATTTATGCGACCTGACATTACACGAATTTACATGACCTGACTTTACATGAATTTATGGGACCTGACTTTATGCGAATTTATGCGACCTGACATTACACGAATTTACATGACCTGACATTACACGAATTTACGCGACCTGACATTACACGAATTTATGTGACCTGACTTTATGCGAATTTACGTGACCTGACATTACACGAATTTATGGGACCTGACTTTACACGAATTTACTTGACCTGACATTACACGAATTCACATGACCTGACATTACACGAATTTATGCGACCTGACATTACACGAATTTATGTGACCTGACATTACACGAATTTACGCGACCTGACTTTACATGAATTTATGGGACCTGACTTTATGCGAATTTACGCGACCTGACATTACACGAATTTACATGACCTGACATTACACGAATTTATGCAACCTGACATTACACGAATTTATGTGACCTGACTTTATGCGAATTTACGTGACCTGACATTACACGAATTTACATGACCTGACATTACACGAATTTATGTGACCTGACATTACACGAATTTACGCGACCTGACATTACACGAATTTATGTGACCTGACTTTACACGAATTTACGCGACCTGACATTACACGAATTCACATGACCTGACATTACACGAATTTATGTGACCTGACATTACACGAATTTACGCGACCCGACTTTACATGAATTTACGCGAATTTACGGTACCTGACATTACACGAATTTACGCGACCTGACATTACATGAATTCACGTGACCTGACATTACACGAATTTATGTGACCTGACTTTACACGAATTTACTTGACCTGACATTACACGAATTCACATGATCTGACATTACACGAATTTATGCGACCTGACATTACACGAATTTATGTGACCTGACATTACACGAATTTACGCGACCTGACTTTACATGAATTTATGGGACCTGACTTTATGCGAATTTACGCGACCTGACATTACACGAATTTACATGACCTGACATTACACGAATTTACGCGACCTGACATTACACGAATTTATGTGACCTGACTTTATGCGAATTTACGTGACCTGACATTACACGAATTTACATGACCTGACATTACACGAATTTATGTGACCTGACATTACACGAATTTACGCGACCTGACATTACACGAATTTATGTGACCTGACTTTACACGAATTTACTTGACCTGACATTACACGAATTCACATGACCTGACATTACACGAATTTATGCGACCTGACATTACACAAATTTATGTGATCTGACATTACACGAATTTATGTGACCTGACTTTACATGAATTTATGGGACCTGACTTTATGCGAATTTACGCGACCTGACATTACACGAATTTACATGACCTGACATTACACGAATTTACGCGACCTGACATTACACGAATTTATGTGACCTGACTTTATGCGAATTTACGTGACCTGACATTACACGAATTTACATGACCTGACATTACACGAATTTATGTGACCTGACATTACACGAATTTACATGACCTGACATTACACGAATTTATGTGACCTGACTTTATGCGAATTTACGTGACCTGACATTACACGAATTTACATGACCTGACATTACACGAATTTATGTGACCTGACATTACACGAATTTACGCGACCTGACTTTACATGAATTTACGCGAATTTACGGTACCTGACATTACACGAATTTATGCAACCTGACATTACATGAATTCACGTGACCTGACATTACACGAATTTATGTGACCTGACTTTACACGAATTTACTTGACCTGACATTACACGAATTCACATGATCTGACATTACATGAATTTATGCGACCTGACATTACACGAATTTATGTGACCTGACATTACACGAATTTACGCGACCTGACTTTACATGAATTTATGGGACCTGACTTTATGCGAATTTACGCGACCTGACATTACACGAATTTACATGACCTGACATTACACGAATTTATGCGACCTGACATTACATGAATTCACGTGACCTGACATTACACGAATTTATGTGACCTGACATTACACGAATTCACATGATCTGACATTACACGAATTTATGCGACCTGACATTACACGAATTTATGTGACCTGACATTACACGAATTTACGCGACCTGACTTTACATGAATTTATGGGACCTGACTTTATGCGAATTTACGCGACCTGACATTACACGAATTTACATGACCTGACATTACACGAATTTACGCGACCTGACATTACACGAATTTATGTGACCTGACTTTATGCGAATTTACGTGACCTGACATTACACGAATTTACATGACCTGACATTACACGAATTTATGTGACCTGACATTACACGAATTTATGCGACCTGACATTACACGAATTTATGTGACCTGACTATACACGAATTTACTTGACCTGACATTACACGAATTCACATGACCTGACATTACACGAATTTATGCGACCTGACATTACACAAATTTATGTGACCTGACATTACACGAATTTACGCGACCTGACATTACACGAATTTATGTGACCTGACATTACACGAATTTACGCGACCTGACTTTACATGAATTTACGCGAATTTACGGTACCTGACATTACACGAATTTACGCGACCTGACATTACATGAATTCACGTGACCTGACATTACATGAATTTATGTGACCTGACTTTACACGAATTTACTTGACCTGACATTACACGAATTCACATGATCTGACATTACACGAATTTATGCGACCTGACATTACACGAATTTATGTGACCTGACATTACACGAATTTACGTGACCTGACTTTACATGAATTTATGGGACCTGACTTTATGCGAATTTACGCGACCTGACATTACACGAATTTACATGACCTGACATTACACGAATTTACGCGACCTGACATTACACGAATTTATGTGACCTGACTTTATGCGAATTTACGTGACCTGACATTACACGAATTTACATGACCTGACATTACACGAATTTATGTGACCTGACATTACACGAATTTACGCGACCTGACTTTACATGAATTTATGGGACCTGACTTTATGCGAATTTACGCGACCTGACATTACACGAATTTATGTGACCTGACTTTATGCGAATTTACGTGACCTGACATTACACGAATTTACATGACCTGACATTACACGAATTTATGTGACCTGACATTACACGAATTTACGCGACCCGACTTTACATGAATTTACGCGAATTTACGGTACCTGACATTACACGAATTTACGCGACCTGACATTACATGAATTCACGTGACCTGACACTACACGAATTTATGTGACCTGACTTTACACGAATTTACTGGACCTGACATTACACGAATTCACATGATCTGACATTACACGAATTTATGCGACCTGACATTACACGAATTTATGTGACCTGACATTACACGAATTTACGCGACCTGACTTTACATGAATTTATGGGACCTGACTTTATGCGAATTTACTTGACCTGACATTACACGAATTTACATGACCTGACATTACACGAATTTACGCGACCTGACATTACACGAATTTATGTGACCTGACTTTATGCGAATTTACGTGACCTGACATTACACGAATTTACATGACCTGACATTACACGAATTTATGTGACCTGACATTACACGAATTTACGCGACCTGACATTACACGAATTTATGTGACCTGACTTTACACGAATTTACTTGACCTGACATTACACGAATTCACATGACCTGACATTACACGAATTTATGCGACCTGACATTATACAAATTTATGTGATCTGACATTACACGAATTTATGTGACCTGACTTTACATGAATTTATGGGACCTGACTTTATGCGAATTTACGCGACCTGACATTACACGAATTTACATGACCTGACATTACACGAATTTACGCGACCTGACATTACACGAATTTATGTGACCTGACTTTATGCGAATTTACCTGACCTGACATTACACGAATTTACATGACCTGACATTACACGAATTTATGTGACCTGACATTACACGAATTTACATGACCTGACATTACACGAATTTATGTGACCTGACTTTATGCGAATTTACGTGACCTGACATTACACGAATTTACATGACCTGACATTACACGAATTTATGTGACCTGACATTACACGAATTTACGCGACCTGACTTTACATGAATTTACGCGAATTTACGGTACCTGACATTACACGAATTTATGCGACCTGACATTACATGAATTCACGTGACCTGACATTACACGAATTTATGTGACCTGATATTACACGAATTCACATGATCTGACATTACACGAATTTACGTGACCTGACTTTACATGAATTTATGGGACCTGACTTTATGCGAATTTACGCGACCTGACATTACACGAATTTACATGACCTGACATTACACGAATTTACGCGACCTGACATTACACGAATTTATGTGACCTTACTTTATGCGAATTTACGTGACCTGACATTACACGAATTTACATGACCTGACATTACATGAATTCACGTGACCTGACATTACACGAATTTATGTGACCTGACATTACACGAATTCACATGATCTGACATTACACGAATTTATGCGACCTGACATTACACGAATTTATGTGACCTGACATTACACGAATTTACGCGACCTGACTTTACATGAATTTATGGGACCTGACTTTATGCGAATTTACGCGACCTGACATTACACAAATTTACATGACCTGACATTACACGAATTTATGTGACCTGACATTACACGAATTTATGCGACCTGACATTACACGAATTTATGTGACCTGACTATACACGAATTTACTTGACCTGACATTACACGAATTCACATGACCTGACATTACACGAATTTATGCGACCTGACATTACACAAATTTATGTGACCTGACATTACACGAATTTACGCGACCTGACATTACACGAATTTATGTGACCTGACATTACACGAATTTACGCGACCTGACTTTACATGAATTTATGCGAATTTACGGTACCTGACATTACACGAATTTACGCGACCTGACATTACATGAATTCACGTGACCTGACATTACATGAATTTATGTGACCTGACTTTACACGAATTTACTTGACCTGACATTACACGAATTCACATGATCTGACATTACACGAATTTATGCGACCTGACATTACACGAATTTATGTGACCTGACATTACACGAATTTACGTGACCTGACTTTACATGAATTTATGGGACCTGACTTTATGCGAATTTACGCGACCTGACATTACACGAATTTACATGACCTGACATTACACGAATTTACGCGACCTGACATTACACGAATTTATGTGACCTGACTTTATGCGAATTTACGTGACCTGACATTACACGAATTTACATGACCTGACATTACACGAATTTATGTGACCTGACATTACACGAATTTACGCGACCTGACTTTACATGAATTTATGGGACCTGACTTTATGCGAATTTACGCGACCTGACATTACACGAATTTACATGACCTGACATTACACGAATTTACGTGACCTGACATTACATGAATTTATGTGACCTGACTTTATGCGAATTTACGTGACCTGACATTACACACGAATTTACATGACCTGACATTACACGAATTTACGCGACCTGACATTACACTAATTTATGTGACCTGACTTTACACGAATTTACTTGACCTGACATTACACGAATTCACATGACCTGACATTACACGAATTTATGCGACCTGACATTACACGAATTTATGTGACCTGACATTACACGAATTTACGCGACCTGACATTACACGAATTTATGTGACCTGACTTTATGCGAATTTACGTGACCTGACATTACACGAATTTACATGACCTGACATTACACGAATTTATGTGACCTGACATTACACGAATTTACGCGACCCGACTTTACATGAATTTACGCGAATTTACGGTACCTGACATTACACGAATTTACGCGACCTGACATTACATGAATTCACGTGACCTGACACTACACGAATTTATGTGACCTGACTTTACACGAATTTACTGGACCTGACATTACACGAATTCACATGATCTGACATTACACGAATTTATGCGACCTGACATTACACGAATTTATGTGACCTGACATTACACGAATTTACGCGACCTGACTTTACATGAATTTATGGGACCTGACTTTATGCGAATTTACTTGACCTGACATTACACGAATTTACATGACCTGACATTACACGAATTTACGCGACCTGACATTACACGAATTTATGTGACCTGACTTTATGCGAATTTACGTGACCTGACATTACACGAATTTACATGACCTGACATTACACGAATTTATGTGACCTGACATTACACGAATTTACGCGACCTGACATTACACGAATTTATGTGACCTGACTTTACACGAATTTACTTGACCTGACATTACACGAATTCACATGACCTGACATTACACGAATTTATGCGACCTGACATTATACAAATTTATGTGATCTGACATTACACGAATTTATGTGACCTGACTTTACATGAATTTATGGGACCTGACTTTATGCGAATTTACGCGACCTGACATTACACGAATTTACATGACCTGACATTACACGAATTTACGCGACCTGACATTACACGAATTTATGTGACCTGACTTTATGCGAATTTACCTGACCTGACATTACACGAATTTACATGACCTGACATTACACGAATTTATGTGACCTGACATTACACGAATTTACATGACCTGACATTACACGAATTTATGTGACCTGACTTTATGCGAATTTACGTGACCTGACATTACACGAATTTACATGACCTGACATTACACGAATTTATGTGACCTGACATTACACGAATTTACGCGACCTGACTTTACATGAATTTACGCGAATTTACGGTACCTGACATTACACGAATTTATGCGACCTGACATTACATGAATTCACGTGACCTGACATTACACGAATTTATGTGACCTGACATTACACGAATTCACATGATCTGACATTACACGAATTTACGTGACCTGACTTTACATGAATTTATGGGACCTGACTTTATGCGAATTTACGCGACCTGACATTACACGAATTTACATGACCTGACATTACACGAATTTACGCGACCTGACATTACACGAATTTATGTGACCTTACTTTATGCGAATTTACGTGACCTGACATTACACGAATTTACATGACCTGACATTACACGAATTTATGTGACCTGACATTACACGAATTTACGCGACCTGACTTTACATGAATTTATGGGACCTAACTTTATGCGAATTTACGCGACCTGACATTACACGAATTTACATGACCTGACATTACACGAATTTACGTGACCTGACATTACACGAATTTATGTGACCTGACATTATGCGAATTTACGTGACCTGACATTACACACGAATTTACATGACCTGACATTACACGAATTTACGCGACCTGACATTACACTAATTTATGTGACCTGACTTTACACGAATTTACTTGACCTGACATTACACGAATTCACATGACCTGACATTACACGAATTTATGCGACCTGACATTACACGAATTTATGTGACCTGACATTACACGAATTTACGCGACCTGACTTTACATGAATTTATGGGACCTGACTTTATGCGAATTTACGCGACCTGACATTACACGAATTTACATGACCTGACATTACACGAATTTATGCAACCTGACATTACACGAATTTATGTGACCTGACTTTATGCAAATTTACGTGACCTGACATTACACGAATTTACATGACCTGACATTACAAGAATTTATGTGACCTGACATTACACGAATTTACGCGACCTGACATTACACGAATTTATGTGACCTGACTTTACACGAATTTACGCGACCTGACATTACACGAATTCACATGACCTGACATTACACGAATTTATGTGACCTGACATTACACGAATTTACGCGACCCGACTTTACATGAATTTACGCGAATTTACGGTACCTGACATTACACGAATTTACGCGACCTGACATTACATGAATTCACGTGACCTGACATTACACGAATTTATGTGACCTGACTTAACACGAATTTACTGGACCTGACATTACACGAATTCACATGATCTGACATTACACGAATTTATGCGACCTGACATTACACGAATTTATGTGACCTGACATTACACGAATTTACGTGACCTGACTTTACATGAATTTATGGGACCTGACTTTATGCGAATTTACGCGACCTGACATTACACGAATTTACATGACCTGACATTACACGAATTTACGCGACCTGACATTACACGAATTTATGTGACCTGACTTTATGCGAATTTACGTGACCTGACATTACACGAATTTACATGACCTGACATTACACGAATTTATGTGACCTGACATTACACGAATTTACGCGACCTGACTTTACATGAATTTATGGGACCTGACTTTATGCGAATTTACGCGACCTGACATTACACGAATTTACATGACCTGACATTACACGAATTTACGTGACCTGACATTACACGAATTTATGTGACCTGACTTTATGCGAATTTACGTGACCTGACATTACACACGAATTTACATGACCTGACATTACACGAATTTACGCGACCTGACATTACACTAATTTATGTGACCTGACTTTACACGAATTTACTTGACCTGACATTACACGAATTCACATGACCTGACATTACACGAATTTATGCGACCTGACATTACACGAATTTATGTGACCTGACATTACACGAATTTACGCGACCTGACTTTACATGAATTTATGGGACCTGACTTTATGCGAATTTACGCGACCTGACATTACACGAATTTACATGACCTGACATTACACGAATTTATGCAACCTGACATTACACGAATTTATGTGACCTGACTTTATGCAAATTTACGTGACCTGACATTACACGAATTTACATGACCTGACATTACACGAATTTATGTGACCTGACATTACACGAATTTACGCGACCTGACATTACACGAATTTATGTGACCTGACTTTACACGAATTTACGCGACCTGACATTACACGAATTTATGTGACCTGACATTACACGAATTTACGCGACCTGACATTACACGAATTTATGTGACCTGACTTTACACGAATTTACTTGACCTGACATTACACGAATTCACATGACCTGACATTACACGAATTTATGCGACCTGACATTACACAAATTTATGTGATCTGACATTACACGAATTTATGTGACCTGACTTTACATGAATTTATGGGACCTGACTTTATGCGAATTTACGCGACCTGACATTACACGAATTTACATGACCTGACATTACACGAATTTACGCGACCTGACATTACACGAATTTATGTGACCTGACTTTATGCGAATTTACGTGACCTGACATTACACGAATTTACATGACCTGACATTACACGAATTTATGTGACCTGACATTACACGAATTTACATGACCTGACATTACACGAATTTATGTGACCTGACTTTATGCGAATTTACGTGACCTGACATTACACGAATTTACATGACCTGACATTACACGAATTTATGTGACCTGACATTACACGAATTTACGCGACCTGACTTTACATGAATTTACGCGAATTTACGGTACCTGACATTACACGAATTTATGCAACCTGACATTACATGAATTCACGTGACCTGACATTACACGAATTTATGTGACCTGACTTTACACGAATTTACTTGACCTGACATTACACGAATTCACATGATCTGACATTACACGAATTTATGCGACCTGACATTACACGAATTTATGTGACCTGACATTACACGAATTTACGCGACCTGACTTTACATGAATTTATGGGACCTGACTTTATGCGAATTTACGCGACCTGACATTACACGAATTTACATGACCTGACATTACACGAATTTATGCGACCTGACATTACATGAATTCACGTGACCTGACATTACACGAATTTATGTGACCTGACATTACACGAATTCACATGATCTGACATTACACGAATTTATGCGACCTGACATTACACGAATTTATGTGACCTGACATTACACGAATTTACGCGACCTGACTTTACATGAATTTATGGGACCTGACTTTATGCGAATTTACGCGACCTGACATTACACGAATTTACATGACCTGACATTACACGAATTTACGCGACCTGACATTACACGAATTTATGTGACCTGACTTTATGCGAATTTACGTGACCTGACATTACACGAATTTACATGACCTGACATTACACGAATTTATGTGACCTGACATTACACGAATTTATGCGACCTGACATTACACGAATTTATGTGACCTGACTATACACGAATTTACTTGACCTGACATTACACGAATTCACATGACCTGACATTACACGAATTTATGCGACCTGACATTACACAAATTTATGTGACCTGACATTACACGAATTTACGCGACCTGACATTACACGAATTTATGTGACCTGACATTACACGAATTTACGCGACCTGACTTTACATGAATTTATGCGAATTTACGGTACCTGACATTACACGAATTTACGCGACCTGACATTACATGAATTCACGTGACCTGACATTACATGAATTTATGTGACCTGACTTTACACGAATTTACTTGACCTGACATTACACGAATTCACATGATCTGACATTACACGAATTTATGCGACCTGACATTACACGAATTTATGTGACCTGACATTACACGAATTTACGTGACCTGACTTTACATGAATTTATGGGACCTGACTTTATGCGAATTTACGCGACCTGACATTACACGAATTTACATGACCTGACATTACACGAATTTACGCGACCTGACATTACACGAATTTATGTGACCTGACTTTATGCGAATTTACGTGACCTGACATTACACGAATTTACATGACCTGACATTACACGAATTTATGTGACCTGACATTACACGAATTTACGCGACCTGACTTTACATGAATTTATGGGACCTGACTTTATGCGAATTTACGCGACCTGACATTACACGAATTTACATGACCTGACATTACACGAATTTACGTGACCTGACATTACACGAATTTATGTGACCTGACTTTATGCGAATTTACGTGACCTGACATTACACACGAATTTACATGACCTGACATTACACGAATTTACGCGACCTGACATTACACTAATTTATGTGACCTGACTTTACACGAATTTACTTGACCTGACATTACACGAATTCACATGACCTGACATTACACGAATTTATGTGACCTGACATTACACGAATTTATGTGACCTGACATTACACGAATTTACGCGACCTGACATTACACGAATTTATGTGACCTGACTTTATGCGAATTTACGTGACCTGACATTACACGAATTTACATGACCTGACATTACACGAATTTATGTGACCTGACATTACACGAATTTACGCGACCCGACTTTACATGAATTTACGCGAATTTACGGTACCTGACATTACACGAATTTACGCGACCTGACATTACATGAATTCACGTGACCTGACACTACACGAATTTATGTGACCTGACTTTACACGAATTTACTGGACCTGACATTACACGAATTCACATGATCTGACATTACACGAATTTATGCGACCTGACATTACACGAATTTATGTGACCTGACATTACACGAATTTACGCGACCTGACTTTACATGAATTTATGGGACCTGACTTTATGCGAATTTACTTGACCTGACATTACACGAATTTACATGACCTGACATTACACGAATTTACGCGACCTGACATTACACGAATTTATGTGACCTGACTTTATGCGAATTTACGTGACCTGACATTACACGAATTTACATGACCTGACATTACACGAATTTATGTGACCTGACATTACACGAATTTACGCGACCTGACATTACACGAATTTATGTGACCTGACTTTACACGAATTTACTTGACCTGACATTACACGAATTCACATGACCTGACATTACACGAATTTATGCGACCTGACATTATACAAATTTATGTGATCTGACATTACACGAATTTATGTGACCTGACTTTACATGAATTTATGGGACCTGACTTTATGCGAATTTACGCGACCTGACATTACACGAATTTACATGACCTGACATTACACGAATTTACGCGACCTGACAATACACGAATTTATGTGACCTGACTTTATGCGAATTTACCTGACCTGACATTACACGAATTTACATGACCTGACATTACACGAATTTATGTGACCTGACATTACACGAATTTACATGACCTGACATTACACGAATTTATGTGACCTGACTTTATGCGAATTTACGTGACCTGACATTACACGAATTTACATGACCTGACATTACACGAATTTATGTGACCTGACATTACACGAATTTACGCGAACTGACTTTACATGAATTTACGCGAATTTACGGTACCTGACATTACACGAATTTATGCGACCTGACATTACATGAATTCACGTGACCTGACATTACACGAATTTATGTGACCTGACATTACACGAATTCACATGATCTGACATTACACGAATTTACGTGACCTGACTTTACATGAATTTATGGGACCTGACTTTATGCGAATTTACGCGACCTGACATTACACGAATTTACATGACCTGACATTACACGAATTTACGCGACCTGACATTACACGAATTTATGTGACCTTACTTTATGCGAATTTACGTGACCTGACATTACACGAATTTACATGACCTGACATTACACGAATTTATGTGACCTGACATTACACGAATTTACGCGACCTGACTTTACATGAATTTATGGGACCTAACTTTATGCGAATTTACGCGACCTGACATTACACGAATTTACATGACCTGACATTACACGAATTTACGTGACCTGACATTACACGAATTTATGTGACCTGACATTATGCGAATTTACGTGACCTGACATTACACACGAATTTACATGACCTGACATTACACGAATTTACGCGACCTGACATTACACTAATTTATGTGACCTGACATTACACGAATTTACTTGACCTGACATTACACGAATTCACATGACCTGACATTACACGAATTTATGCGACCTGACATTACACGAATTTATGTGACCTGACATTACACGAATTTACGCGACCTGACTTTACATGAATTTATGGGACCTGACTTTATGCGAATTTACGCGACCTGACATTACACGAATTTACATGACCTGACATTACACGAATTTATGCAACCTGACATTACACGAATTTATGTGACCTGACATTACAAGAATTTATGTGACCTGACATTACACGAATTTACGCGACCTGACATTACACGAATTTATGTGACCTGACTTTACACGAATTTACGCGACCTGACATTACACGAATTCACATGACCTGACATTACAAGAATTTATGTGACCTGACATTACACGAATTTACGCGACCTGACATTACACGAATTTATGTGACCTGACTTTACACGAATTTACGCGACCTGACATTACACGAATTCACATGACCTGACATTACACGAATTTATGTGACCTGACATTACACGAATTTACGCGACCCGACTTTACATGAATTTACGCGAATTTATGGTACCTGACATTACACGAATTTACGCGACCTGACATTACATGAATTCACGTGACCTGACATTACACGAATTTATGTGACCTGACTTAACACGAATTTACTGGACCTGACATTACACGAATTCACATGATCTGACATTACACGAATTTATGCGACCTGACATTACACGAATTTATGTGACCTGACATTACACGAATTTACGTGACCTGACTTTACATGAATTTATGGGACCTGACTTTATGCGAATTTACGCGACCTGACATTACACGAATTTACATGACCTGACATTACACGAATTTACGCGACCTGACATTACACGAATTTATGTGACCTGACTTTATGCGAATTTACGTGACCTGACATTACACGAATTTACATGACCTGACATTACACGAATTTATGTGACCTGACATTACACGAATTTACGCGACCTGACTTTACATGAATTTATGGGACCTGACTTTATGCGAATTTACGCGACCTGACATTACACGAATTTACATGACCTGACATTACACGAATTTACGTGACCTGACATTACACGAATTTATGTGACCTGACTTTATGCGAATTTACGTGACCTGACATTACACACGAATTTACATGACCTGACATTACACGAATTTACGCGACCTGACATTACACTAATTTATGTGACCTGACTTTACACGAATTTACTTGACCTGACATTACACGAATTCACATGACCTGACATTACACGAATTTATGCGACCTGACATTACACGAATTTATGTGACCTGACATTACACGAATTTACGCGACCTGACTTTACATGAATTTATGGGACCTGACTTTATGCGAATTTACGCGACCTGACATTACACGAATTTACATGACCTGACATTACACGAATTTATGCAACCTGACATTACACGAATTTATGTGACCTGACTTTATGCAAATTTACGTGACCTGACATTACACGAATTTACATGACCTGACATTACACGAATTTATGTGACCTGACATTACACGAATTTACGCGACCTGACATTACACGAATTTATGTGACCTGACTTTACACGAATTTACGCGACCTGACATTACACGAATTTATGTGACCTGACTTTATGCGAATTTACCTGACCTGACATTACACGAATTTACATGACCTGACATTACACGAATTTATGTGACCTGACATTACACGAATTTACATGACCTGACATTACACGAATTTATGTGACCTGACTTTATGCGAATTTACGTGACCTGACATTACACGAATTTACATGACCTGACATTACACGAATTTATGTGACCTGACATTACACGAATTTACGCGACCTGACATTACACGAATTTATGTGACCTGACTTTATGCGAATTTACGTGACCTGACATTACACGAATTTACATGACCTGACATTACACGAATTTATGTGACCTGACATTACACGAATTTACGCGACCTGACATTACACGAATTTACGTGACCTGACATTACACGAATTTATGTGACCTGACATTATGCGAATTTACGTGACCTGACATTACACACGAATTTACATGACCTGACATTACACGAATTTACGCGACCTGACATTACACTAATTTATGTGACCTGACTTTACACGAATTTACTTGACCTGACATTACACGAATTCACATGACCTGACATTACACGAATTTATGCGACCTGACATTACACGAATTTATGTGACCTGACATTACACGAATTTACGCGACCTGACTTTACATGAATTTATGGGACCTGACTTTATGCGAATTTACGCGACCTGACATTACACGAATTTACATGACCTGACATTACACGAATTTATGCAACCTGACATTACACGAATTTATGTGACCTGACATTACAAGAATTTATGTGACCTGACATTACACGAATTTACGCGACCTGACATTACACGAATTTATGTGACCTGACTTTACACGAATTTACGCGACCTGACATTACACGAATTCACATGACCTGACATTACAAGAATTTATGTGACCTGACATTACACGAATTTACGCGACCTGACATTACACGAATTTATGTGACCTGACTTTACACGAATTTACGCGACCTGACATTACACGAATTCACATGACCTGACATTACACGAATTTATGTGACCTGACATTACACGAATTTACGCGACCCGACTTTACATGAATTTACGCGAATTTACGGTACCTGACATTACACGAATTTACGCGACCTGACATTACATGAATTCACGTGACCTGACATTACACGAATTTATGTGACCTGACTTAACACGAATTTACTGGACCTGACATTACACGAATTCACATGATCTGACATTACACGAATTTATGCGACCTGACATTACACGAATTTATGTGACCTGACATTACACGAATTTACGTGACCTGACTTTACATGAATTTATGGGACCTGACTTTATGCGAATTTACGCGACCTGACATTACACGAATTTACATGACCTGACATTACACGAATTTACGCGACCTGACATTACACGAATTTATGTGACCTGACTTTATGCGAATTTACGTGACCTGACATTACACGAATTTACATGACCTGACATTACACGAATTTATGTGACCTGACATTACACGAATTTACGCGACCTGACTTTACATGAATTTATGGGACCTGACTTTATGCGAATTTACGCGACCTGACATTACACGAATTTACATGACCTGACATTACACGAATTTACGTGACCTGACATTACACGAATTTATGTGACCTGACTTTATGCGAATTTACGTGACCTGACATTACACACGAATTTACATGACCTGACATTACACGAATTTACGCGACCTGACATTACACTAATTTATGTGACCTGACTTTACACGAATTTACTTGACCTGACATTACACGAATTTATGTGACCTGACATTACACGAATTTACGCGACCTGACTTTACATGAATTTATGGGACCTGACTTTATGCGAATTTACGCGACCTGACATTACACGAATTTACATGACCTGACATTACACGAATTTATGCAACCTGACATTACACGAATTTATGTGACCTGACTTTATGCAAATTTACGTGACCTGACATTACACGAATTTACATGACCTGACATTACACGAATTTATGTGACCTGACATTACACGAATTTACGCGACCTGACATTACACAAATTTATGTGACCTGACTTTACACGAATTTACGCGACCTGACATTACACGAATTTATGTGACCTGACTTTATGCGAATTTACCTGACCTGACATTACACGAATTTACATGACCTGACATTACACGAATTTATGTGACCTGACATTACACGAATTTACATGACCTGACATTACACGAATTTATGTGACCTGACTTTATGCGAATTTACGTGACCTGACATTACACGAATTTACATGACCTGACATTACACGAATTTATGTGACCTGACATTACACGAATTTACGCGACCTGACTTTACATGAATTTACGCGAATTTACGGTACCTGACATTACACGAATTTATGCGACCTGACATTACATGAATTCACGTGACCTGACATTACACGAATTTATGTGACCTGACATTACACGAATTCACATGATCTGACATTACACGAATTTATGCGACCTGACATTACACGAATTTATGTGACCTGACATTACACGAATTTACGCGACCTGACTTTACATGAATTTATGGGACCTGACTTTATGCGAATTTACGCGACCTGACATTACACGAATTTACATGACCTGACATTACACGAATTTACGCGACCTGACATTACACGAATTTATGTGACCTGACTTTATACGAATTTACGTGACCTGACATTACACGAATTTACATGACCTGACATTACACGAATTTATGTGACCTGACATTACACGAATTTATGCGACCTGACATTACACGAATTTATGTGACCTGACTATACACGAATTTACTTGACCTGACATTACACGAATTCACATGACCTGACATTACACGAATTTATGCGACCTGACATTACACAAATTTATGTGACCTGACATTACACGAATTTACGCGACCTGACATTACACGAATTTATGTGACCTGACATTACACGAATTTACGCGACCTGACTTTACATGAATTTACGCGAATTTACGGTACCTGACATTACACGAATTTACGCGACCTGACATTACATGAATTCACGTGACCTGACATTACATGAATTTATGTGACCTGACTTTACACGAATTTACTTGACCTGACATTACACGAATTCACATGATCTGACATTACACGAATTTATGCGACCTGACATTACACGAATTTATGTGACCTGACATTACACGAATTTACGTGACCTGACTTTACATGAATTTATGGGACCTGACTTTATGCGAATTTACGCGACCTGACATTACACGAATTTACATGACCTGACATTACACGAATTTACGCGACCTGACATTACACGAATTTATGTGACCTTACTTTATGCGAATTTACGTGACCTGACATTACACGAATTTACATGACCTGACATTACACGAATTTATGTGACCTGACATTACACGAATTTACGCGACCTGACTTTACATGAATTTATGGGACCTGACTTTATGCGAATTTACGCGACCTGACATTACACGAATTTACATGACCTGACATTACACGAATTTACGTGACCTGACATTACACGAATTTATGTGACCTGACTTTATGCGAATTTACGTGACCTGACATTACACACGAATTTACATGACCTGACATTACACGAATTTACGCGACCTGACATTACACTAATTTATGTGACCTGACTTTACACGAATTTACTTGACCTTATATTACACGAATTCACATGACCTGACATTACACGAATTTATGCGACCTGACATTACACGAATTTATGTGACCTGACATTACACGAATTTACGCGACCTGACTTTACATGAATTTATGGGAACTGACTTTATGCGAATTTATGCGACCTGACATTACACGAATTTACATGACCTGACATTACACGAATTTATGCAACCTGACATTACACGAATTTATGTGACCTGACTTTATGCAAATTTACGTGACCTGACATTACACGAATTTACATGACCTGACATTACACGAATTTATGTGACCTGACATTACACGAATTTACGCGACCTGACATTACACGAATTTATGTGACCTGACTTTACACGAATTTACGCGATCTGACATTACACGAATTCACATGACCTGACATTACACGAATTTATGTGACCTGACATTACACGAATTTACGCGACCCGACTTTACATGAATTTACGCGAATTTACGGTACCTGACATTACACGAATTTACGCGACCTGACATTACATGAATTCACGTGACCTGACATTACACGAATTTATGTGACCTGACTTAACACGAATTTACTGGACCTGACATTACACGAATTCACATGATCTGACATTACACGAATTTATGCGACCTGACATTACACGAATTTATGTGACCTGACATTACACGAATTTACGCGACCTGACTTTACATGAATTTATGGGACCTGACTTTATGCGAATTTATGCGACCTGACATTACACGAATTTACATGACCTGACATTACACGAATTTACGCGACCTGACATTACACGAATTTATGTGACCTGACTTTATGCGAATTTACGTGACCTGACATTACACGAATTTACATGACCTGACATTACACGAATTAATGTGACCTGACATTACATGAATTTACGCGACCTGACATTACACGAATTTACATGACCTGACATTACACGAATTTACGTGACCTGACATTACACGAATTTATGTGACCTGACTTTATGCGAATTTACGTGACCTGACATTACACACGAATTTACATGACCTGACATTACACGAATTTATGCGACCTGACATTACACTAATTTATGTGACCTGACTTTACACGAATTTACTTGACCTGACATTACACGAATTCACATGACCTGACATTACACGAATTTATGCGACCTGACATTACACGAATTTATGTGACCTGACATTACACGAATTTACGCGACCTGACTTTACATGAATTTATGGGAACTGACTTTATGCGAATTTATGCGACCTGACATTACACGAATTTACATGACCTGACATTACACGAATTTATGCAACCTGACATTACACGAATTTATGTGACCTGACTTTATGCAAATTTACGTGACCTGACATTACACGAATTTACATGACCTGACATTACACGAATTTATGTGACCTGACATTACACGAATTTACGCGACCTGACATTACACGAATTTATGTGACCTGACTTTACACGAATTTACGCGATCTGACATTACACGAATTCACATGACCTGACATTACACGAATTTATGTGACCTGACATTACACGAATTTACGCGACCTGACATTACACGAATTTATGTGACCTGACTTTACACGAATTTACGCGATCTGACATTACACGAATTCACATGACCTGACATTACACGAATTTATGTGACCTGACATTACACGAATTTACGCGACCCGACTTTACATGAATTTACGCAAATTTACGGTACCTGACATTACACGAATTTACGCGACCTGACATTACATGAATTCACGTGACCTGACATTACACGAATTTATGTGACCTGACTTAACACGAATTTACTGGACCTGACATTACACGAATTCACATGATCTGACATTACACGAATTTATGCGACCTGACATTACACGAATTTATGTGACCTGACATTACACGAATTTACGCGACCTGACTTTACATGAATTTATGGGACCTGACTTTATGCGAATTTACGCGACCTGACATTACACGAATTTACATGACCTGACATTACACGAATTTACGCGACCTGACATTACACGAATTTATGTGACCTGACTTTATGCGAATTTACGTGACCTGACATTACACGAATTTACATGACCTGACATTACACGAATTAATGTGACCTGACATTACATGAATTTACGCGACCTGACATTACACGAATTTATGTGACCTGACTTTACACGAATTCACATGATCTGACATTACACGAATTTATGCGACCTGACATTACACAAATTTATGTGATCTGACATTACACGAATTTATGTGACCTGACTTTACATGAATTTATGGGACCTGACTTTATGCGAATTTACGCGACCTGACATTACACGAATTTACATGACTTGACATTACACGAATTTATGTGACCTGACTTTATGCGAATTTACGTGACCTGACATTACACACGAATATACATGACCTGACATTACACGAATTTACGCGACCTGACATTACACTAATTTATGTGACCTGACTTTACACGAATTTACTTGACCTGACATTACACGAATTCACATGACCTGACATTACACGAATTTATGCGACCTGACATTACACGAATTTATGTGACCTGACATTACACGAATTTACGCGACCTGACTTTACATGAATTTATGGGACCTGACTTTATGCGAATTTACGCGACCTGACATTACACGAATTTACATGACCTGACATTACACGAATTTATGCAACCTGACATTACACGAATTTATGTGACCTGACTTTATGCAAATTTACGTGACCTGACATTACACGAATTTACATGACCTGACATTACACGAATTTATGTGACCTGACTTAACACGAATTTACTGGACCTGACATTACACGAATTCACATGATCTGACATTACACGAATTTATGCGACCTGACATTACACGAATTTATGTGACCTGACATTACACGAATTTACGCGACCTGACTTTACATGAATTTATGGGACCTGACTTTATGCGAATTTACGCGACCTGACATTACACGAATTTACATGACCTGACATTACACGAATTTACGCGACCTGACATTACACGAATTTATGTGACCTGACTTTATGCGAATTTACGTGACCTGACATTACACGAATTTACATGACCTGACATTACACGAATTAATGTGACCTGACATTACACGAATTTACTTGACCTGACATTACACGAATTCACATGATCTGACATTACACGAATTTATGCGACCTGACATTACACAAATTTATGTGATCTGACATTACACGAATTTATGTGACCTGACTTTACATGAATTTATGGGACCTGACTTTATGCGAATTTACGCGACCTGACATTACACGAATTTACATGACCTGACATTACACGAATTTACGCGACCTGACATTACACGAATTTATGTGACCTGACTTTATGCGAATTTACCTGACCTGACATTACACGAATTTACATGACCTGACATTACACGAATTTATGTGACCTGACATTACACGAATTTACATGACCTGACATTACACGAATTTATGTGACCTGACTTTATGCGAATTTACGTGACCTGACATTACACGAATTTACATGACCTGACATTACACGAATTTATGTGACCTGACATTACACGAATTTACGCGACCTGACATTACACGAATTTATGTGACCTGACTTTACACGAATTTACGCGATCTGACATTACACGAATTCACATGACCTGACATTACACGAATTTATGTGACCTGACATTACACGAATTTACGCGACCCGACATTACATGAATTTACGCGAATTTACGGTACCTGACATTACACGAATTTACGCGACCTGACATTACATGAATTCACGTGACCTGACATTACACGAATTTATGTGACCTGACTTAACACGAATTTACTGGACCTGACATTACACGAATTCACATGATCTGACATTACACGAATTTATGCGACCTGACATTACACGAATTTATGTGACCTGACATTACACGAATTTACGCGACCTGACTTTACATGAATTTATGGGACCTGACTTTATGCGAATTTATGCGACCTGACATTACACGAATTTACATGACCTGACATTACACGAATTTACGCGACCTGACATTACACGAATTTATGTGACCTGACTTTATGCGAATTTACGTGACCTGACATTACACGAATTTACATGACCTGACATTACACGAATTAATGTGACCTGACATTACATGAATTTACGCGACCTGACATTACACGAATTTACATGACCTGACATTACACGAATTTACGTGACCTGACATTACACGAATTTATGTGACCTGACTTTATGCGAATTTACGTGACCTGACATTACACACGAATTTACATGACCTGACATTACACGAATTTATGCGACCTGACATTACACTAATTTATGTGACCTGACTTTACACGAATTTACTTGACCTGACATTACACGAATTCACATGACCTGACATTACACGAATTTATGCGACCTGACATTACACGAATTTATGTGACCTGACATTACACGAATTTACGCGACCTGACTTTACATGAATTTATGGGAACTGACTTTATGCGAATTTATGCGACCTGACATTACACGAATTTACATGACCTGACATTACACGAATTTATGCAACCTGACATTACACGAATTTATGTGACCTGACTTTATGCAAATTTACGTGACCTGACATTACACGAATTTACATGACCTGACATTACACGAATTTATGTGACCTGACATTACACGAATTTACGCGACCTGACATTACACGAATTTATGTGACCTGACTTTACACGAATTTACGCGATCTGACATTACACGAATTCACATGACCTGACATTACACGAATTTATGTGACCTGACATTACACGAATTTACGCGACCTGACATTACACGAATTTATGTGACCTGACTTTACACGAATTTACGCGATCTGACATTACACGAATTCACATGACCTGACATTACACGAATTTATGTGACCTGACATTACACGAATTTACGCGACCCGACTTTACATGAATTTACGCAAATTTACGGTACCTGACATTACACGAATTTACGCGACCTGACATTACATGAATTCACGTGACCTGACATTACACGAATTTATGTGACCTGACTTAACACGAATTTACTGGACCTGACATTACACGAATTCACATGATCTGACATTACACGAATTTATGCGACCTGACATTACACGAATTTATGTGACCTGACATTACACGAATTTACGCGACCTGACTTTACATGAATTTATGGGACCTGACTTTATGCGAATTTACGCGACCTGACATTACACGAATTTACATGACCTGACATTACACGAATTTACGCGACCTGACATTACACGAATTTATGTGACCTGACTTTATGCGAATTTACGTGACCTGACATTACACGAATTTACATGACCTGACATTACACGAATTAATGTGACCTGACATTACATGAATTTACGCGACCTGACATTACACGAATTTATGTGACCTGACTTTACACGAATTCACATGATCTGACATTACACGAATTTATGCGACCTGACATTACACAAATTTATGTGATCTGACATTACACGAATTTATGTGACCTGACTTTACATGAATTTATGGGACCTGACTTTATGCGAATTTACGCGACCTGACATTACACGAATTTACATGACTTGACATTACACGAATTTATGTGACCTGACTTTATGCGAATTTACGTGACCTGACATTACACACGAATATACATGACCTGACATTACACGAATTTACGCGACCTGACATTACACTAATTTATGTGACCTGACTTTACACGAATTTACTTGACCTGACATTACACGAATTCACATGACCTGACATTACACGAATTTATGCGACCTGACATTACACGAATTTATGTGACCTGACATTACACGAATTTACGCGACCTGACTTTACATGAATTTATGGGACCTGACTTTATGCGAATTTACGCGACCTGACATTACACGAATTTACATGACCTGACATTACACGAATTTATGCAACCTGACATTACACGAATTTATGTGACCTGACTTTATGCAAATTTACGTGACCTGACATTACACGAATTTACATGACCTGACATTACACGAATTTATGTGACCTGACTTAACACGAATTTACTGGACCTGACATTACACGAATTCACATGATCTGACATTACACGAATTTATGCGACCTGACATTACACGAATTTATGTGACCTGACATTACACGAATTTACGCGACCTGACTTTACATGAATTTATGGGACCTGACTTTATGCGAATTTACGCGACCTGACATTACACGAATTTACATGACCTGACATTACACGAATTTACGCGACCTGACATTACACGAATTTATGTGACCTGACTTTATGCGAATTTACGTGACCTGACATTACACGAATTTACATGACCTGACATTACACGAATTAATGTGACCTGACATTACACGAATTTACTTGACCTGACATTACACGAATTCACATGATCTGACATTACACGAATTTATGCGACCTGACATTACACAAATTTATGTGATCTGACATTACACGAATTTATGTGACCTGACTTTACATGAATTTATGGGACCTGACTTTATGCGAATTTACGCGACCTGACATTACACGAATTTACATGACCTGACATTACACGAATTTACGCGACCTGACATTACACGAATTTATGTGACCTGACTTTATGCGAATTTACCTGACCTGACATTACACGAATTTACATGACCTGACATTACACGAATTTATGTGACCTGACATTACACGAATTTACATGACCTGACATTACACGAATTTATGTGACCTGACTTTATGCGAATTTACGTGACCTGACATTACACGAATTTACATGACCTGACATTACACGAATTTATGTGACCTGACATTACACGAATTTACGCAACCTGACTTTACATGAATTTACGCGAATTTACGGTACCTGACATTACACGAATTTATGCGACCTGACATTACATGAATTCACGTGACCTGACATTACACGAATTTATGTGACCTGACTTTACATGAATTTATGGGACCTGACTTTATGCGAATTTACGCGACCTGACATTACACGAATTTACATGACCTGACATTACACGAATTTACGCGACCTGACATTACACGAATTTATGTGACCTGACTTTATGCGAATTTACGTGACCTGACATTACACGAATTTATGTGACCTGACATTACACGAATTTACGCAACCTGACTTTACATGAATTTACGCGAATTTACGGTACCTGACATTACACGACTTTACCTGACTTTACATGAATTTATGGGACCTGACTTTATGCGAATTTACACGACCTGACATTACACGAATTTACATGACCTGACATTACACGAATTTACGCGACCTGACATTACACGAATTTATGTGACCTGACTTTATGCGAATTTACATGACCTGACATTACACGAATTTATGTGACCTGACATTACACGAATTTACGCAACCTGACTTTACATGAATTTACGCGAATTTACGGTACCTGACATTACACGAATTTATGCGACCTGACATTACATGAATTCACGTGACCTGACATTACACGAATTTATGTGACCTGACTTTACATGAATTTATGGGACCTGACTTTATGCGAATTTACGCGACCTGACATAACACGAATTTACATGACCTGACATTACACGAATTTACGCGACCTGACATTACACGAATTTATGTGACCTGACTTTATGCGAATTTACGTGACCTGACATTACACGAATTTACATGACCTGACATTACACGAATTTATGTGACCTGACATTACACGAATTTACGCGACCTGACATTACACGAATTTATGTGACCTGACTTTACACGAATTTACTTGACCTGACATTACACGAATTCACATGACCTGACATTACACGAATTTATGCGACCTGACTTTACCTGAATTTACACGACCTGACATTACACGAATTTATGTGACCTGACATTACACGAATTTACGCGACCTGACATTACACGAATTTATGTGACCTGACATTACACGAATTTACTTGACCTGACATTACACGAATTCACATGACCTGACATTACACGAATTTACGCGACCTGACTTTACCTGAATTTACGCGAATTTACGGTACCTGACATTACACGAATTTATGCGACCTGACATTACATGAATTCACGTGACCTGACATTACACGAATTTATGTGACCTGACTTTACACGAATTTACTTGACCTGACATTACACGAATTCACATGATCTGACATTACACGAATTTATGCGACCTGACATTACACGAATTTATGTGACCTGACATTACACGAATTTACGCGACCTGACTTTACATGAATTTATGGGACCTGACTTTATGCGAATTTACGCGACCTGACATTACACGAATTTACATGACCTGACATTACACGAATTTACGTGACCTGACATTACACGAATTTATGTGACCTGACTTTATGCGAATTTACGTGACCTGACATTACACGAATTTACATGACCTGATATTACACGAATTTATGTGACCTGACATTACACGAATTTACGCGACCTGACATTACACGAATTTATGTGACCTGTCTTTACACGAATTTACTTGACCTGACATTACACGAATTCACATCACCTGACATTACACGAATTTATGCGACCTGAAATTACACAAATTTATGTGACCTGACATTACACGAATTTACGCGACCTGACTTTACGTGAATTTATGGGACCTGACTTTATGCGAATTTACGCGACCTGACATTACACGAATTTACATGACCTGACATTACACGAATTTACGCGACCTGACATTACACGAATTTATGTGACCTGACATTACACGAATTTACTTGACCTGACATTACACGAATTCACATGACCTGACATTACACAAATTTATGCGACCTGACATTACACGAATTTACATGACCTGACATTACACGAATTTACGCGACCTGACATTACACGAATTTATGTGACCTGACTTTATGCGAATTTACGTGACCTGACATTACACGAATTTACATGACCTGACATTACACAAATTTATGTGACCTGACATTACACGAATTTACGTGACCTGACATTACACGAATTTATGTGACCTGACTTTATGCGAATTTACGTGACCTGACATTACACGAATTTACATGACCTGACATTACATGAATCTATGTGACCTGACATTACACGAATTTACGCGACCTGACTTTACATGAATTTACGCAAATTTACGGTACCTGACATTACACGAATTTACGCGACCTGACATTACACGAATTCACGTGACCTGACATTACATGAATTTATGTGACCTGACTTTACACGAATTTACTTGACCTGACATTACACGAATTCACATGATCTGACATTACACGAATTTATGCGACCTGACATTACACGAATTTATGTGACCTGACATTACACGAATTTACGCAACCTGACTTTACATGAATTTATGGGACCTGACTTTATGCGAATTTACGCGACCTGACATTACACGAATTTACATGACCTGACATTACACGAATTTACGCGACCTGACATTACACGAATTTATGTGACCTGACTTTATGCGAATTTACGTGACCTGACATTACACGAATTTACATGACCTGACATTACACAAATTTATGTGACCTGACATTACACGAATTTACGCGACCTGACATTACACGAATTTATGTGACCTGACTTTACACGAATTTACTTGACCTGACATTACACGAATTCACATGACCTGACATTACACGAATTTATGCGACCTGACATTACACAAATTTATGTGACCTGACATTACACGAATTTACGCGACCTGACTTTACATGAATTTATGGGACCTAACTTTATGCGAATTTACGTGACCTGACATTACACGAATTTACATGACCTGACATTACACGAATTTATGTGACCTGACATTACACGAATTTACGCGACCCGACTTTACATGAATTTACGCGAATTTACGGTACCTGACATTACACGAATTTACGCGACCTGACATTACATGAATTCACGTGACCTGACATTACACGAATTTATGTGACCTGACTTTACACGAATTTACTGGACCTGACATTACACAAATTCACATGATCTGACATTACACGAATTTATGCGACCTGACATTACACGAATTTATGTGACCTGACTTTACATGAATTTATGGGACCTGACTTTATGCGAATTTACGCGACCTGACATTACACGAATTTACATGACCTGACATTACACGAATTTACGCGACCTGACATTACACGAATTTATGTGACCTGACTTTATGCGAATTTACGTGACCTGACATTACACGAATTTACATGACCTGACATTACACGAATTTATGTGACCTGACATTACACGAATTTACATGACCTGACATTACACGAATTTATGTGACCTGACTTTATGCGAATTTACGTGACCTGACATTACACGAATTTACATGACCTGACATTACACGAATTTATGTGACCTGACATTACACGAATTTACGCGACCTGACTTTACATGAATTTACGCGAATTTACGGTACCTGACATTACACGAATTTATGCGACCTGACATTACATGAATTCACGTGACCTGACATTACACGAATTTATGTGACCTGACTTTACACGAATTTACTTGACCTGACATTACACGAATTCACATGATCTGACATTACACGAATTTATGCGACCTGACATTACACGAATTTATGTGACCTGACATTACACGAATTTACGCGACCTGACTTTACATGAATTTATGGGACCTGACTTTATGCGAATTTACGCGACCTGACATTACACGAATTTACATGACCTGACATTACACGAATTTACGCGACCTGACATTACACGAATTTATGTGACCTGACTTTATGCGAATTTACGTGACCTGACATTACACGAATTTACATGACCTGACATTACACGAATTTATGTGACCTGACATTACACGAATTTACGCGACCTGACATTACACGAATTTATGTGACCTGACAATACACGAATTTACTTGACCTGACATTACATGAATTCACATGACCTGACATTACACGAATTTATGCGACCTGACATTACACAAATTTATGTGACCTGACATTACACGAATTTACGCGACCTGACATTACACGAATTTATGTGACCTGACATTACACGAATTTACGCGACCTGACTTTACATGAATTTACGCGAATTTACGGTACCTGACATTACACGAATTTACGCGACCTGACATTACATGAATTCACGTGACCTGACATTACACGAATTTATGTGACCTGACTTTACACGAATTTACTTGACCTGACATTACACGAATTCACATGATCTGACATTACACGAATTTATGCGACCTGACATTACACGAATTTATGTGACCTGACATTACACGAATTTACGTGACCTGACTTTACATGAATTTATGGGACCTGACTTTATGCAAATTTACGCGACCTGACATTACACGAATTTACATGACCTGACATTACACGAATTTACGCGACCTGACATTACACGAATTTATGTGACCTGAATATATGCGAATTTACGTGACCTGACATTACACGAATTTACATGACCTGACATTACACGAATTTATGTGACCTGACATTACACGAATTTACGCGACCTGACTTTACATGAATTTATGGGACCTGACTTTATGCGAATTTACGCGACCTGACATTACACGAATTTACATGACCTGACATTACACGAATTTACGTGACCTGACATTACACGAATTTATGTGACCTGACTTTATGCGAATTTACGTGACCTGACATTACACACGAGTTCACATGACCTGACATTACACGAATTTACGCGACCTGACATTACACGAATTCACGTGACCTGACATTACACGAATTTATGTGACCTGACTTTACACGAATTTACTTGACCTGACATTACACGAATTCACATGATCTGACATTACACGAATTTATGCGACCTGACATTACACGAATTTATGTGACCTGACATTACACGAATTTACGCAACCTGACTTTACATGAATTTATGGGACCTGACTTTATGCGAATTTACGCGACCTGACATTACACGAATTTACATGACCTGACATTACACGAATTTACGCGACCTGACATTACACGAATTTATGTGACCTGACTTTATGCGAATTTACGTGACCTGACATTACACGAATTTACATGACCTGACATTACACAAATTTATGTGACCTGACATTACACGAATTTACGCGACCTGACATTACACGAATTTATGTGACCTGACTTTACACGAATTTACTTGACCTGACATTACACGAATTCACATGACCTGACATTACACGAATTTATGCGACCTGACATTACACAAATTTATGTGACCTGACATTACACGAATTTACGCGACCTGACTTTACATGAATTTATGGGACCTGACTTTATGCGAATTTACGTGACCTGACATTACACGAATTTACATGACCTGACATTACACGAATTTATGTGACCTGACATTACACGAATTTACGCGACCCGACTTTACATGAATTTACGCGAATTTACGGTACCTGACATTACACGAATTTACGCGACCTGACATTACATGAATTCACGTGACCTGACATTACACGAATTTATGTGACCTGACTTTACACGAATTTACTGGACCTGACATTACACAAATTCACATGATCTGACATTACACGAATTTATGCGACCTGACATTACACGAATTTATGTGACCTGACTTTACATGAATTTATGGGACCTGACTTTATGCGAATTTACGCGACCTGACATTACACGAATTTACATGACCTGACATTACACGAATTTACGCGACCTGACATTACACGAATTTATGTGACCTGACTTTATGCGAATTTACGTGACCTGACATTACACGAATTTACATGACCTGACATTACACGAATTTATGTGACCTGACATTACACGAATTTACATGACCTGACATTACACGAATTTATGTGACCTGACTTTATGCGAATTTACGTGACCTGACATTACACGAATTTACATGACCTGACATTACACGAATTTATGTGACCTGACATTACACGAATTTACGCGACCTGACTTTACATGAATTTACGCGAATTTACGGTACCTGACATTACACGAATTTATGCGACCTGACATTACATGAATTCACGTGACCTGACATTACACGAATTTATGTGACCTGACTTTACACGAATTTACTTGACCTGACATTACACGAATTCACATGATCTGACATTACACGAATTTATGCGACCTGACATTACACGAATTTATGTGACCTGACATTACACGAATTTACGCGACCTGACTTTACATGAATTTATGGGACCTGACTTTATGCGAATTTACGCGACCTGACATTACACGAATTTACATGACCTGACATTACACGAATTTACGCGACCTGACATTACACGAATTTATGTGACCTGACTTTATGCGAATTTACGTGACCTGACATTACACGAATTTACATGACCTGACATTACACGAATTTATGTGACCTGACATTACACGAATTTACGCGACCTGACATTACACGAATTTATGTGACCTGACAATACACGAATTTACTTGACCTGACATTACACGAATTCACATGACCTGACATTACACGAATTTATGCGACCTGACATTACACAAATTTATGTGACCTGACATTACACGAATTTACGCGACCTGACATTACACGAATTTATGTGACCTGACATTACACGAATTTACGCGACCTGACTTTACACGAATTTACGGTACCTGACATTACACGAATTTACGCGACCTGACATTACATGAATTCACGTGACCTGACATTACACGAATTTATGTGACCTGACTTTACACGAATTTACTGGACCTGACATTACACAAATTCACATGATCTGACATTACACGAATTTATGCGACCTGACATTACACGAATTTATGTGACCTGACTTTACATGAATTTATGGGACCTGACTTTATGCGAATTTACGCGACCTGACATTACACGAATTTACATGACCTGACATTACACGAATTTACGCGACCTGACATTACACGAATTTATGTGACCTGACTTTATGCGAATTTACGTGACCTGACATTACACGAATTTACATGACCTGACATTACACGAATTTATGTGACCTGACATTACACGAATTTACATGACCTGACATTACACGAATTTATGTGACCTGACTTTATGCGAATTTACGTGACCTGACATTACACGAATTTACATGACCTGACATTACACGAATTTATGTGACCTGACATTACACGAATTTACGCGACCTGACTTTACATGAATTTACGCGAATTTACGGTACCTGACATTACACGAATTTATGCGACCTGACATTACATGAATTCACGTGACCTGACATTACACGAATTTATGTGACCTGACTTTACACGAATTTACTTGACCTGACATTACACGAATTCACATGATCTGACATTACACGAATTTATGCGACCTGACATTACACGAATTTATGTGACCTGACATTACACGAATTTACGCGACCTGACTTTACATGAATTTATGGGACCTGACTTTATGCGAATTTACGCGACCTGACATTACACGAATTTACATGACCTGACATTACACGAATTTACGCGACCTGACATTACACGAATTTATGTGACCTGACTTTATGCGAATTTACGTGACCTGACATTACACGAATTTACATGACCTGACATTACACGAATTTATGTGACCTGACATTACACGAATTTACGCGACCTGACATTACACGAATTTATGTGACCTGACAATACACGAATTTACTTGACCTGACATTACACGAATTCACATGACCTGACATTACACGAATTTATGCGACCTGACATTACACAAATTTATGTGACCTGACATTACACGAATTTACGCGACCTGACATTACACGAATTTATGTGACCTGACATTACACGAATTTACGCGACCTGACTTTACATGAATTTACGCGAATTTACGGTACCTGACATTACACGAATTTACGCGACCTGACATTACATGAATTCACGTGACCTGACATTACACGAATTTATGTGACCTGACTTTACACGAATTTACTTGACCTGACATTACACGAATTCACATGATCTGACATTACACGAATTTATGCGACCTGACATTACACGAATTTATGTGACCTGACATTACACGAATTTACGTGACCTGACTTTACATGAATTTATGGGACCTGACTTTATGCGAATTTACGCGACCTGACATTACACGAATTTACATGACCTGACATTACACGAATTTACGCGACCTGACATTACACGAATTTATGTGACCTGAATATATGCGAATTTACGTGACCTGACATTACACGAATTTACATGACCTGACATTACACGAATTTATGTGACCTGACATTACACGAATTTACGCGACCTGACTTTACATGAATTTATGGGACCTGACTTTATGCGAATTTACGCGACCTGACATTACACGAATTTACATGACCTGACATTACACGAATTTACGTGACCTGACATTACACGAATTTATGTGACCTGACTTTATGCGAATTTACGTGACCTGACATTACACACGAATTTACATGACCTGACATTACACGAATTTACGCGACCTGACATTACACTAATTTATGTGACCTGACTTTACACGAATTTACTTGACCTGACATTACACGAATTCACATGACCTGACATTACACGAATTTATGCGACCTGACATTACACGAATTTATGTGACCTGACATTACACGAATTTACGCGACCTGACTTTACATGAATTTATGTGACCTGACATTACACGAATTTACATGACCTGACATTACACGAATTTATGTGACCTGACTTTATGCGAATTTACGTGACCTGACATTACACGAATTTACATGACCTGACATTACACGAATTTATGTGACCTGACATTACACGAATTTACGCGACCTGACTTTACATGAATTTACGCGAATTTACGGTACCTGACATTACACGAATTTATGCGACCTGACATTACATGAATTCACGTGACCTGACATTACACGAATTTATGTGACCTGACTTTACACGAATTTACTTGACCTGACATTACACGAATTCACATGATCTGACATTACACGAATTTATGCGACCTGACATTACACGAATTTATGTGACCTGACATTACACGAATTTACGCGACCTGACTTTACATGAATTTATGGGACCTGACTTTATGCGAATTTACGCGACCTGACATTACACGAATTTACATGACCTGACATTACACGAATTTACGTGACCTGACATTACACGAATTTATGTGACCTGACTTTATGCGAATTTACGTGACCTGACATTACACGAATTTACATGACCTGATATTACACGAATTTATGTGACCTGACATTACACGAATTTACGCGACCTGACATTACACGAATTTATGTGACCTGTCTTTACACGAATTTACTTGACCTGACATTACACGAATTCACATCACCTGACATTACACGAATTTATGCGACCTGACATTACACAAATTTATGTGACCTGACATTACACGAATTTACGCGACCTGACTTTACGTGAATTTATGGGACCTGACTTTATGTGAATTTACGCGACCTGACATTACACGAATTTACATGACCTGACATTACACGAATTTACGCGACCTGACATTACACGAATTTATGTGACCTGACATTACACGAATTTACTTGACCTGACATTACACGAATTCACATGACCTGACATTACACAAATTTATGCGACCTGACATTACACGAATTTACATGACCTGACATTACACGAATTTACGCGACCTGACATTACACGAATTTATGTGACCTGACTTTATGCGAATTTACGTGACCTGACATTACACGAATTTACATGACCTGACATTACACGAATTTATGTGACCTGACATTACACGAATTTACGTGACCTGACATTACACGAATTTATGTGACCTGACTTTATGCAAATTTACGTGACCTGACATTACACGAATTTACATGACCTGACATTACACGAATTTATGTGACCTGACATTACACGAATTTACGCGACCTGACTTTACATGAATTTACGCAAATTTACGGTACCTGACATTACACGAATTTACGCGACCTGACATTACACGAATTCACGTGACCTGACAATACACGAATTTATGTGACCTGACTTTACACGAATTTACTTGACCTGACATTACACGAATTCACATGATCTGACATTACACGAATTTATGCGACCTGACATTACACGAATTTATGTGACCTGACATTACACGAATTTACGCAACCTGACTTTACATGAATTTATGGGACCTGACTTTATGCGAATTTACGCGACCTGACATTACACGAATTTACATGACCTGGCATTACACGAATTTACGCGACCTGACATTACATGAATTTATGTGACCTGACTTTATGCGAATTTACGTGACCTGACATTACACGAATTTACATGACCTGACATTACACGAATTTATGTGACCTGACATTACACGAATTTACGCGACCTGACATTACACGAATTTATGTGACCTGACTTTACACGAATTTACTTGACCTGACATTACACGAATTCACATGACCTGACATTACACGAATTTATGCGACCTGACATTACACAAATTTATGTGACCTGACATTACACGAATTTACGCGACCTGACTTTACATGAATTTATGGGACCTGACTTTATGCGAATTTACGTGACCTGACATTACACGAATTTACATGACCTGACATTACACGAATTTATGTGACCTGACATTACACGAATTTACGCGACCTGACTTTACATGAATTTATGGGACCTGACTTTATGCGAATTTATGCGACCTGACATTACACGAATTTACATGACCTGACATTACACGAATTTACGTGACCTGACATTACACGAATTTATGTGACCTGACATTACACGAATTTACGCAACCTGACTTTACATGAATTTATGGGACCTGACTTTATGCGAATTTACGCGACCTGACATTACACGAATTTACATGACCTGACATTACACGAATTTACGCGACCTGACATTACATGAATTTATGTGACCTGACTTTATGCGAATTTACGTGACCTGACATTACACGAATTTACATGACCTGACATTACACGAATTTATGTGACCTGACATTACACGAATTTACGCGACCTGACATTACACGAATTTATGTGACCTGACATTACACGAATTTACGCGACCTGACTTTACATGAATTTATGGGACCTGACTTTATGCGAATTTACGTGACCTGACATTACACGAATTTACATGACCTGACATTACACGAATTTATGTGACCTGACATTACACGAATTTACGCGACCTGACTTTACATGAATTTATGGGACCTGACTTTATGCGAATTTATGCGACCTGACATTACACGAATTTACATGACCTGACATTACACGAATTTACGCGACCTGACATTACACGAATTTATGTGACCTGACTTTATGCGAATTTACGTGACCTGACATTACACGAATTTACATGACCTGACATTACACGAATTTATGTGACCTGACATTACACGAATTTACGCGACCCGACTTTACATGAATTTACGCGAATTTACGGTACCTGACATTACACGAATTTACGCGACCTGACATTACATGAATTCACGTGACCTGACATTACACGAATTTATGTGACCTGACTTTACACGAATTTACTGGACCTGACATTACACGAATTCACATGATCTGACATTACACGAATTTATGCGACCTGACATTACACGAATTTATGTGACCTGACATTACACGAATTTACGCGACCTGACTTTACATGAATTTATGGGACCTGACTTTATGCGAATTTACATGACCTGACATTACACGAATTTACATGACCTGACATTACACGAATTTACGCGACCTGACATTACACGAATTTATGTGACCTGACTTTATGCGAATTTACGTGACCTGACATTACACGAATTTACATGACCTGACATTACACGAATTTATGTGACCTGACATTACACGAATTTACGCGACCTGACATTACACGAATTTATGTGACCTGACATTACACGAATTTACTTGACCTGACATTACACGAATTCACATGACCTGACATTACACGAATTTATGCGACCTGACATTACACAAATTTATGTGATCTGACATTACACGAATTTATGTGACCTGACTTTACATGAATTTATGGGACCTGACTTTATGCGAATTTACGCGACCTGACATTACACGAATTTACATGACCTGACATTACACGAATTTACGCGACCTGACATTACACGAATTTATGTGACCTGACTTTATGCGAATTTACCTGACCTGACATTACACGAATTTACATGACCTGACATTACACGAATTTATGTGACCTGACATTACACGAATTTACATGACCTGACATTACGCGAATTTACGGTACCTGACATTACACGAATTTATGCGACCTGACATTACATGAATTCACGTGACCTGACATTACACGAATTTATGTGACCTGACTTTACACGAATTTACTTGACCTGACATTACACGAATTCACATGATCTGACATTACACGAATATATGCGACCTGACATTACACGAATTTACATGACCTGACATTACACGAATTTATGTGACCTGACATTACACGAATTTACGCGACCTGACATTACACGAATTTATGTGACCTGACTATACATGAATTTATGGGACCTGACTTTATGCGAATTTACGCGACCTGACATTACACGAATTTACATGACCTGACATTACACGAATTTATGTGACCTGACATTACACGAATTTACATGACCTGACATTACACGAATTTATGTGACCTGACTTTATGCGAATTTACGTGACCTGACATTACACGAATTTACATGACCTGACATTACACGAATTTATGTGACCTGACATTACACGAATTTACGCGACCTGACTTTACATGAATTTACGCGAATTTACGGTACCTGACATTACACGAATTTATGCGAGCTGACATTACATGAATTCACGTGACCTGACATTACACGAATTTATGTGACCTGACTTTACACGAATTTACTTGACCTGACATTACACGAATTCACATGATCTGACATTACACGAATATATGCGACCTGACATTACACGAATTTATGTGACCTGACATTACACGAATTTACGCGACCTGACTTTACATGAATTTATGGGACCTGACTTTATGCGAATTTACGCGACCTGACATTACACGAATTTACATGACCTGACATTACACGAATTTACGCGACCTGACATTACACGAATTTATGTGACCTGACTTTATGCGAATTTACGTGACCTGACATTACACGAATTTACATGACATGACATTACACGAATTTATGTGACCTGACATTACACGAATTTACGCGACCTGACATTACACGAATTTATGTGACCTGACTATACACGAATTTACTTGACCTGACATTACACGAATTCACATGACCTGACATTACACAAATTTATGCGACCTGACATTACACAAATTTATGTGACCTGACATTACACGAATTTACGCGACCTGACATTACACGAATTTATGTGACCTGACATTACACGAATTTACGCGACCTGACTTTACATGAATTTACGCGAATTTACGGTACCTGACATTACACGAATTTACGCGACCTGACATTACATGAATTCACGTGACCTGACATTACACGAATTTATGTGACCTGACTTTACACGAATTTACTTGACCTGACATTACACGAATTCACATGATCTGACATTACACGAATTTATGCGACCTGACATTACACGAATTTATGTGACCTGACATTACACGAATTTACGTGACCTGACTTTACATGAATTTATGGGACCTGACTTTATGCGAATTTACGCGACCTGACATTACACGAATTTATGTGACCTGACATTACACGAATTTACACGACCTGACTATACATGAATTTATGGGACCTGACTTTATGCGAATTTACGCGACCTGACATTACACGAATTTACATGACCCGACATTACACGAATTTACGCGACCTGACATTACACGAATTTATGTGACCTGACTTTATGCGAATTTACGTGACCTGACATTACACGAATTTACATGACCTGACATTACACGAATTTATGTGACCTGACATTACACGAATTTACGCGACCTGACATTACACGAATTTATGTGACCTGACTTTACACGAATTTACTTGACCTGACATTACACGAATTCACATGACCTGACATTACACGAATTTATGCGACCTGACATTACACAAATTTATGTGATCTGACATTACACGAATTTATGTGACCTGACTTTACATGAATTTATGGGACCTGACTTTATGCGAATTTACGCGACCTGACATTACACGAATTTACATGACCTGACATTACACGAATTTACGCGACCTGACATTACACGAATTTATGTGACCTGACTTTATGCGAATTTACCTGACCTGACATTACACGAATTTACATGACCTGACATTACACGAATTTATGTGACCTGACATTACACGAATTTACATGACCTGACATTACACGAATTTATGTGACCTGACTTTATGCGAATTTACGTGACCTGACATTACACGAATTTACATGACCTGACATTACACGAATTTATGTGACCTGACATTACACGAATTTACGCGACCTGACTTTACATGAATTTATGCGAATTTACGGTACCTGACATTACACAAATTCACATGACCTGACATTACATGAATTCACGTGACCTGACATTACACGAATTTATGTGACCTGACTTTACACGAATTTACTTGACCTGACATTACACGAATTCACATGATCTGACATTACACGAATTTATGCGACCTGACATTACACGAATTTATGTGACCTGACATTACACGAATTTACGCGACCTGACTTTACATGAATTTATGGGACCTGACTTTATGCGAATTTACGCGACCTGACATTACACGAATTTACATGACCTGACATTACACGAATTTACGCGACCTGACATTACACGAATTTATGTGACCTGACTTTATGCGAATTTACGTGACCTGACATTACACGAATTTACATGACCTGACATTACACGAATTTATGTGACCTGACATTACACGAATTTACGCGACCTGACATTACACGAATTTATGTGACCTGACTATACACGAATTTACTTGACCTGACATTACACGAATTCACATGACCTGACATTACACGAATTTATGCGACCTGACATTACACAAATTTATGTGACCTGACATTACACGAATTTACGCGACCTGACATTACACGAATTTATGTGACCTGACATTACACGAATTTACGCGACCTGACTTTACATGAATTTACGCGAATTTACGGTACCTGACATTACACGAATTTACGCGACCTGACATTACATGAATTCACGTGACCTGACATTACACGAATTTATGTGACCTGACTTTACACGAATTTACTTGACCTGACATTACACGAATTCACATGATCTGACATTACACGAATTTATGCGACCTGACATTACACGAATTTATGTGACCTGACATTACACGAATTTACGTGACCTGACTTTACATGAATTTATGGGACCTGACTTTATGCGAATTTACGCGACCTGACATTACACGAATTTACATGACCTGACATTACACGAATTTACACGACCTGACATTACACGAATTTATGTGACCTGACTTTATGCGAATTTACGTGACCTGACATTACACGAATTTACATGACCTGACATTACACGAATTTATGTGACCTGACATTACACGAATTTACGCGACCTGACTTTACATGAATTTATGGGACCTGACTTTATGCGAATTTACGCGACCTGACATTACACGAATTTACATGACCTGACATTACACGAATTTACGTGACCTGACATTACACGAATTTATGTGACCTGACTTTATGCGAATTTACGTGACCTGACATTAAACACGAATTTACATGACCTGACATTACACGAATTTACGCGACCTGACATTACACGAATTTATGTGACCTGACATTACACGAATTTACTTGACCTGACATTACACGAATTCACATGACCTGACATTACACGAATTTATGCGACCTGACATTACACGAATTTATGTGACCTGACATTACACGAATTTACGCGACCTGACTTTACATGAATTTATGGGACCTGACTTTATGCGAATTTACGTGACCTGACATTACACGAATTTACATGACCTGACATTACACGAATTTATGCAACCTGACATTACACGAATTTATGTGACATGACTTTATGCGAATTTACGTGACCTGACATTACACGAATTTACATGACCTGACATTACACGAATTTATGTGACCTGACATTACACGAATTTACGCGACCTGACATTACACGAATTTATGTGACCTGACTTTACACGAATTTACGCGACCTGACATTACACGAATTCACATGACCTGACATTACACGAATTTATGCGACCTGACATTACACGAATTTACATGACCTGACATTACACGAATTTACGCGACCTGACATTACACGAATTTATGTGACCTGACTTTATGTGAATTTACGTGACCTGACATTACACGAATTTACATGACCTGACATTACACGAATTTATGTGACCTGACATTACACGAATTTACGTGACCTGACATTACACGAATTTATGTGACCTGACTTTATGCGAATTTACGTGACCTGACATTACACGAATTTACATGACCTGACATTACACGAATTTATGTGACCTGACATTACACGAATTTACGCGACCTGACTTTACATGAATTTACGCGAATTTACGGTACCTGACATTACACAAATTTATGCGACCTGACATTACACGAATTTACTTGACCTGACATTACACGAATTCACATGACCTGACATTACACGAATTTATGTGACCTGACATTACACGAATTTACGCGACCTGACTTTACATGAATTTACGCGAATTTACGGTAACTGACATTACACGAATTTACGCGACCTGACATTACACGAATTTACACGACCTGACATTACACGAATTTATGTGACCTGACTTTATGCGAATTTACGTGACCTGACATTACACGAATTTACATGACCTGACATTACACGAATTTATGTGACCTGACATTACACGAATTTACGCGACCTGACTTTACATGAATTTATGGGACCTGACTTTATGCGAATTTACGCGACCTGACATTACACGAATTTACATGACCTGACATTACACGAATTTACTTGACCTGACATTACACGAATTTATGTGACCTGACTTTATGCGAATTTACGTGACCTGACATTACACACGAATTTACATGACCTGACATTACACGAATTTACACGACCTGACATTACACGAATTTATGTGACCTGACTTTACACGAATTTACTTGACCTGACATTACACGAATTCACATGACCTGACATTACACGAATTTATGCGACCTGACATTACACGAATTTATGTGACCTGACATTACACGAATTTACGCGACCTGACTTTACATGAATTTATGGGACCTGACTTTATGCGAATTTACGTGACCTGACATTACACGAATTTACATGACCTGACATTACACGAATTTATGCAACCTGACATTACACGAATTTATGTGACATGACTTTATGCGAATTTACGTGACCTGACATTACACGAATTTACATGACCTGACATTACACGAATTTATGTGACCTGACATTACACGAATTTACGCGACCTGACATTACACGAATTTATGTGACCTGACTTTACACGAATTTACGCGACCTGACATTACACGAATTCACATGACCTGACATTACACGAATTTATGCGACCTGACATTACACGAATTTACATGACCTGACATTACACGAATTTACGCGACCTGACATTACACGAATTTATGTGACCTGACTTTATGTGAATTTACGTGACCTGACATTACACGAATTTACATGACCTGACATTACACGAATTTATGTGACCTGACATTACACGAATTTACGTGACCTGACATTACACGAATTTATGTGACCTGACTTTATGCGAATTTACGTGACCTGACATTACACGAATTTACATGACCTGACATTACACGAATTTATGTGACCTGACATTACACGAATTTACGCGACCTAACTTTACATGAATTTACGCGAATTTACGGTACCTGACATTACACAAATTTATGCGACCTGACATTACACGAATTTACTTGACCTGACATTACACGAATTCACATGACCTGACATTACACGAATTTATGTGACCTGACATTACACGAATTTACGCGACCTGACTTTACATGAATTTACGCGAATTTACGGTAACTGACATTACACGAATTTACGCGACCTGACATTACATGAATTCACATGACCTGACATTACACGAATTTATGTGACCTGACTTTACACGAATTTACTTGACCTGACATTACACGAATTCACATGATCTGACATTACACGAATTTATGCGACCTGACATTACACGAATTTATGTGACCTGACATTACACGAATTTACGCGACCTGACTTTACATGAATTTATGGGACCTGACTTTATGCGAATTTACGCGACCTGACATTACACGAATTTACATGACCTGACATTACACGAATTTACGCGACCTGACATTACACGAATTTATGTGACCTGACTTTATGCGAATTTACGTGACCTGACATTACACGAATTTACATGACCTGACATTACACGAATTTATGTGACCTGACATTACACGAATTTACGCGACCTGACATTACACGAATTTATGTGACCTGACTTTACACGAATTTACTTGACCTGACATTACACGAATTCACATGACCTGACATTACACGAATTTATACGACCTGACATTACACGAATTTATGTGACCTGACATTACACGAATTTACGCGACCTGACTTTACATGAATTTATGGGACCTGACTTTATGCGAATTTACGCGACCTGACATTACACGAATTTACATGACCTGACATTACACGAATTTACGCGACCTGACATTACACGAATTTATGTGACCTGACTTTATGCGAATTTACGTGACCTGACATTAAACGAATTTACATGACCTGACATTACACGAATTTATGTGACCTGACATTACACGAATTTACGCGACCTGACATTACACGAATTTATGTGACCTGACTTTATGCGAATTTACGTTACCTGACATTACACGAATTTACATGACCTGACATTACACGAATTTATGTGACCTGACATTACACGAATTTACGCGACCTGACTTTACATGAATTTACGCGAATTTACGGTACCTGACATTACACGAATTTACGCGACCTGACATTACATGAATTCACGTGACCTGACATTACACGAATTTATGTGACCTGACTTTACACGAATTTACTTGACCTGACATTACACGAATTCACATGACCTGACATTACACAAATTTATGTGACCTGACATTACACGAATTTACGCGACCTGACTTTACATGAATTTATGGGACCTGACTTTATGCGAATTTACGCGACCTGACATTACACGAATTTACATGACCTGACATTACACGAATTTACGCGACCTGACATTACACGAATTTATGTGACCTGACTTTATGCAAATTTACGTGACCTGACATTACACGAATTTACATGACCTGACATTACACGAATTTATGTGACCTGACATTACACGAATTTACGCGACCTGACATTACACGAATTTATGTGACCTGACTTTATGCGAATTTACGTGACCTGACATTACACGAATTTACATGACCTGACAATACACGAATTTATGTGACCTGACATTACACGAATTTACGCGACCTGACTTTACATGAATTCACATGACCTGACATTACACGAATTTATGTGACCTGACTTTACACGAATTTACTTGACCTGACATTACACGAATTCACATGATCTGACATTACACAAATTTATGCGACCTGACATTACACGAATTTATGTGACCTGACATTACACGAATTTACGCGACCTGACTTTACATGAATTTATGGGACCTGACTTTATGCGAATTTACGCGACCCGACATTACACGAATTTACATGACCTGACATTACACGAATTTACGCGACCTGACATTACACGAATTTATGTGACCTGACATTATGCGAATTTACGTGACCTGACATTACACGAATTTACATGACCTGACATTACACGAATTTATGTGACCTGACATTACACGAATTTACACGACCTGACATTACACGAATTTATGTGACCTGAATTTACACGAATTTACTTGACCTGACATTACACGAATTCACATGACCTGACATTACACGAATTTATGCGACCTGACATTACACAAATTTATGTGACCTGACATTACACGAATTTACGTGACCTGACTTTACATGAATTTATGGGACCTGACTTTAAGCGAATTTACGCGACCTGACATTACACGAATTTACATGACCTGACATTACACGAATTTACGCGACCTGACATTACACGAATTTATGTGACCTGACATTACACGAATTTACGCGACCTGACATTACACGAATTTATGTGACCCGACTTTATGCGAATTTACGTGACCTGACATTACACGAATTTACATGACCTGACATTACACGAATTTATGTGACCTGACATTACACGAATTTACGCGACCTGACATTACATGAATTTATGGGACCTGACATTACACGAATTTATGTGACCCGACTTTATGCGAATTTACGTGACCTGACATTACACGAATTTACATGACCTGACATTACACGAATTTATGTGACCTGACATTACACGAATTTACGCGACCTGACTTTACATGAATTTATGGGACCTGACTTTATGCGAATTTACACGACCTGACATTACACGAATTTACATGACCTGACATTACACGAATTTACGCGACCTGATATTACACGAATTTATGTGACCTGACTTTATGCGAATTTACGTGACCTGACATTACACGAATTTACATGACCTGACATTACACGAATTTATGTGACCTGACATTACACGAATTTACGCGACCTGACATTACACGAATTTATGTGACCTGACTTTATGCGAATTTACGTGACCTGACATTACACGAATTTACATGACCTGACATTACACGAATTTATGTGACCTGACATTACACGAATTTACGCGACCTGACTTTACATGAATTTACGCGAATTTACGGTACCTGACATTACAGGAATTTACGCGACCTGACATTACATGAATTCACGTGACCTGACATTACACGAATTTATGTGACCTGACTTTACACGAATTTACTTGACCTGACATTACACGAATTCACATGACCTGACATTACACGAATTTATGCGACCTGACATTACACAAATTTATGTGACCTGACATTACACGAATTTACGCGACCTGACTTTACATGAATTTATGGGACCTGACTTTATGCGAATTTACGCGACCTGACATTACACGAATTTACATGACCTGACATTACACGAATTTACGCGACCTGACATTACACGAATTTATGTGACCTGACTATACATGAATTTATGGGACCTGACTTTATGCGAATTTACGCGACCTGACATTACACGAATTTACATGACCTGACATTACACGAATTTATGTGACCTGACATTACACGAATTTACATGACCTGACATTACACGAATTTATGTGACCTGACTTTATGCGAATTTACGTGACCTGACATTACACGAATTTACATGACCTGACATTACACGAATTTATGTGACCTGACATTACACGAATTTACGCGACCTGACTTTACATGAATTTACGCGAATTTACGGTACCTGACATTACACGAATTTATGCGAGCTGACATTACATGAATTCACGTGACCTGACATTACACGAATTTATGTGACCTGACTTTACACGAATTTACTTGACCTGACATTACACGAATTCACATGATCTGACATTACACGAATATATGCGACCTGACATTACACGAATTTATGTGACCTGACATTACACGAATTTACGCGACCTGACTTTACATGAATTTATGGGACCTGACTTTATGCGAATTTACGCGACCTGACATTACACGAATTTACATGACCTGACATTACACGAATTTACGCGACCTGACATTACACGAATTTATGTGACCTGACTTTATGCGAATTTACGTGACCTGACATTACACGAATTTACATGACATGACATTACACGAATTTATGTGACCTGACATTACACAAATTTACGCGACCTGACATTACACGAATTTATGTGACCTGACTACACGAATTTACTTGACCTGACATTACACGAATTCACATGACCTGACATTACACGAATTTATGCGACCTGACATTACACAAATTTATGTGACCTGACATTACACGAATTTACGCGACCTGACATTACACGAATTTATGTGACCTGACATTACACGAATTTACGCGACCTGACTTTACATGAATTTACGCGAATTTACGGTACCTGACATTACACGAATTTACGCGACCTGACATTACATGAATTCACGTGACCTGACATTACACGAATTTATGTGACCTGACATTACACGAATTTACTTGACCTGACATTACACGAATTCACATGATCTGACATTACACGAATTTATGCGACCTGACATTACACGAATTTATGTGACCTGACATTACACGAATTTACGTGACCTGACTTTACATGAATTTATGGGACCTGACTTTATGCGAATTTACGCGACCTGACATTACACGAATTTATGTGACCTGACATTACACGAATTTACACGACCTGACTATACATGAATTTATGGGACCTGACTTTATGCGAATTTACGCGACCTGACATTACACGAATTTACATGACCCGACATTACACGAATTTACGCGACCTGACATTACACGAATTTATGTGACCTGACTTTATGCGAATTTACGTGACCTGACATTACACGAATTTACATGACCTGACATTACACGAATTTATGTGACCTGACATTACACGAATTTACGCGACCTGACATTACACGAATTTATGTGACCTGACTTTACACGAATTTACTTGACCTGACATTACACGAATTCACATGACCTGACATTACACGAATTTATGCGACCTGACATTACACAAATTTATGTGATCTGACATTACACCAATTTATGTGACCTGACTTTACATGAATTTATGGGACCTGACTTTATGCGAATTTACGCGACCTGACATTACACGAATTTACATGACCTGACATTACACGAATTTACGCGACCTGACATTACACGAATTTATGTGACCTGACTTTATGCGAATTTACCTGACCTGACATTACACGAATTTACATGACCTGACATTACACGAATTTATGTGACCTGACATTACACGAATTTACATGACCTGACATTACACGAATTTATGTGACCTGACTTTATGCGAATTTACGTGACCTGACATTACACGAATTTACATGACCTGACATTACACGAATATATGTGACCTGACATTACACGAATTTACGCGACCTGACTTTACATGAATTTACGCGAATTTACGGTACCTGACATTACACAAATTCACATGACCTGACATTACATGAATTCACGTGACCTGACATTACACGAATTTATGTGACCTGACTTTACACGAATTTACTTGACCTGACATTACACGAATTCACATGATCTGACATTACACGAATTTATGCGACCTGACATTACACGAATTTATGTGACCTGACATTACACGAATTTACGCGACCTGACTTTACATGAATTTATGGGACCTGACTTTATGCGAATTTACGCGACCTGACATTACACGAATTTACATGACCTGACATTACACGAATTTATGTGACCTGACATTACACGAATTTACGCGACCTGACATTACACGAATTTATGTGACCTGACTTTACACGAATTTACTTATCCTGACATTACACGAATTCACATGACCTGACATTACACGAATTTATACGACCTGACATTACATGAATTTATGTGACCTGACATTACACGAATTTACGCGACCTGACTTTACATGAATTTATGGGACCTGACTTTATGCGAATTTACGCGACCTGACATTACACGAATTTACATGACCTGACATTACACGAATTTACGCGACCTGACATTACACGAATTTATGTGACCTGACTTTATGCGAATTTACGTGACCTGACATTAAACGAATTTACATGACCTGACATTACACGAATTTATGTGACCTGACATTACACGAATTTACGCGACCTGACATTACACGAATTTATGTGACCTGACTTTATGCGAATTTACGTTACCTGACATTACACGAATTTACATGACCTGACATTACACGAATTTATGTGACCTGACATTACACGAATTTACGCGACCTGACTTTACATGAATTTACGCGAATTTACGGTACCTGACATTACACGAATTTACGCGACCTGACATTACATGAATTCACGTGACCTGACATTACACGAATTTATGTGACCTGACCTTACACGAATTTACTTGACCTGACATTACACGAATTCACATGACCTGACATTACACAAATTTATGTGACCTGACATTACACGAATTTACGCGACCTGACTTTACATGAATTTATGGGACCTGACTTTATGCGAATTTACGCGACCTGACATTACACGAATTTACATGACCTGACATTACACGAATTTACGCGACCTGACATTACACGAATTTATGTGACCTGACTTTATGCAAATTTACGTGACCTGACATTACACGAATTTACATGACCTGACATTACACGAATTTATGTGACCTGACATTACACGAATTTACGCGACCTGACATTACACGAATTTATGTGACCTGACTTTATGCGAATTTACGTGACCTGACATTACACGAATTTACATGACCTGACAATACACGAATTTATGTGACCTGACATTACACGAATTTACGCGATCTGACTTTACATGAATTCACATGACCTGACATTACACGAATTTATGTGACCTGACTTTACACGAATTTACTTGACCTGACATTACACGAATTCACATGATCTGACATTACACAAATTTATGCGACCTGACATTACACGAATTTATGTGACCTGACATTACACGAATTTACGCGACCTGACTTTACATGAATTTATGGGACCTGACTTTATGCGAATTTACGCGACCCGACATTACACGAATTTACATGACCTGACATTACACGAATTTACGCGACCTGACATTACACGAATTTATGTGACCTGACATTATGCGAATTTACGTGACCTGACATTACACGAATTTACATGACCTGACATTACACGAATTTATGTGACCTGACATTACACGAATTTACACGACCTGACATTACACGAATTTATGTGACCTGAATTTACACGAATTTACTTGACCTGACATTACACGAATTCACATGACCTGACATTACACGAATTTATGCGACCTGACATTACACAAATTTATGTGACCTGACATTACACGAATTTACGTGACCTGACTTTACATGAATTTATGGGACCTGACTTTAAGCGAATTTACGCGACCTGACATTACACGAATTTACATGACCTGACATTACACGAATTTACGCGACCTGACATTACACGAATTTATGTGACCTGACATTACACGAATTTATGCGACCTGACATTACACGAATTTATGTGACCCGACTTTATGCGAATTTACGTGACCTGACATTACACGAATTTACATGACCTGACATTACACGAATTTATGTGACCTGACATTACACGAATTTACACGACCTGACTTTACATGAATTTATGGGACCTGACATTACACGAATTTATGTGACCCGACTTTATGCGAATTTACGTGACCTGACATTACACGAATTTACATGACCTGACATTACACGAATTTATGTGACCTGACATTACACGAATTTACGCGACCTGACTTTACATGAATTTATGGGACCTGACTTTATGCGAATTTACGCGACCTGACATTACACGAATTTACATGACCTGACATTACACGAATTTACGCGACCTGATATTACACGAATTTATGTGACCTGACTTTATGCGAATTTACGTGACCTGACATTACACGAATTTACATGACCTGACATTACACGAATTTATGTGACCTGACATTACACGAATTTACGCGACCTGACATTACACGAATTTATGTGACCTGACTTTATGCGAATTTACGTGACCTGACATTACACGAATTTACATGACCTGACATTACACGAATTTATGTGACCTGACATTACACGAATTTACGCGACCTGACGTTACATGAATTTACGCGAATTTACGGTACCTGACATTACAGGAATTTACGCGACCTGACATTACATGAATTCACGTGACCTGACATTACACGAATTTATGTGACCTGACTTTACACGAATTTACTTGACCTGACATTACACGAATTCACATGACCTGACATTACACGAATTTATGCGACCTGACATTACACAAATTTATGTGACCTGACATTACACGAATTTACGCGACCTGACTTTACATGAATTTATGGGACCTGACTTTATGCGAATTTACGCGACCTGACATTACACGAATTTACATGACCTGACATTACACGAATTTACGCGACCTGACATTACACGAATTTATGTGACCTGACTATACATGAATTTATGGGACCTGACTTTAAGCGAATTTACGCGACCTGACATTACACGAATTTACATGACCTGACATTACACGAATTTATGTGACCTGACATTACACGAATTTACATGACCTGACATTACACGAATTTATGTGACCTGACTTTATGCGAATTTACGTGACCTGACATTACACGAATTTACATGACCTGACATTACACGAATTTATGTGACCTGACATTACACGAATTTACGCGACCTGACTTTACATGAATTTACGCGAATTTACGGTACCTGACATTACACGAATTTATGCGAGCTGACATTACATGAATTCACGTGACCTGACATTACACGAATTTATGTGACCTGACTTTACACGAATTTACTTGACCTGACATTACACGAATTCACATGATCTGACATTACACGAATATATGCGACCTGACATTACACGAATTTATGTGACCTGACATTACACGAATTTACGCGACCTGACTTTACATGAATTTATGGGACCTGACTTTATGCGAATTTACGCGACCTGACATTACACGAATTTACATGACCTGACATTACACGAATTTACGCGACCTGATATTACACGAATTTATGTGACCTGACTTTATGCGAATTTACGTGACCTGACTTTATGCGAATTTACGCGACCTGACATTACACGAATTTATGTGACCTGACATTACACGAATTTACGCGACCTGACATTACACGAATTTATGTGACCTGACTATACACGAATTTACTTGACCTGACATTACACGAATTCACATGACCTGACATTACACGAATTTATGCGACCTGACATTACACAAATTTATGTGACCTGACATTACACGAATTTATGTGACCTGACATTACACGAATTTACGCGACCTGACTTTACATGAATTTACGCGAATTTACGGTACCTGACATTACACGAATTTACGCGACCTGACATTACATGAATTCACGTGACCTGACATTACACGAATTTATGTGACCTGACTTTACATGAATTTACTTGACCTGACATTACACGAATTCACATGATCTGACATTACACGAATTTATGCGACCTGACATTAGACGAATTTATGTGACCTGACTTTACACGAATTTACTTATCCTGACATTACACGAATTCACATGACCTGACATTACACGAATTTATACGACCTGACATTACACGAATTTATGTGACCTGACATTACACGAATTTACGCGACCTGACTTTACATGAATTTATGCGAATTTACGCGACCTGACATTACACGAATTTACATGACCTGACATTACACGAATTTACGCGACCTGACATTACACGAATTTATGTGACCTGACTTTATGCGAATTTACGTGACCTGACATTAAACGAATTTACATGACCTGACATTACACGAATTTATGTGACCTGACATTACACGAATTTACGCGACCTGACATTACACGAATTTATGTGACCTGACTTTATGCGAATTTACGTTACCTGACATTACACGAATTTACATGACCTGACATTACACGAATTTATGTGACCTGACATTACACGAATTTACGCGACCTGACTTTACATGAATTTACGCGAATTTACGGTACCTGACATTACACGAATTTACGCGACCTGACATTACATGAATTCACGTGACCTGACATTACACGAATTTATGTGACCTGACTTTACACGAATTTACTTGACCTGACATTACACGAATTCACATGACCTGACATTACACAAATTTATGTGACCTGACATTACACGAATTTACGCGACCTGACTTTACATGAATTTATGGGACCTGACTTTATGCGAATTTACGCGACCTGACATTACACGAATTTACATGACCTGACATTACACGAATTTACGCGACCTGACATTACACGAATTTATGTGACCTGACTTTATGCAAATTTACGTGACCTGACATTACACGAATTTACATGACCTGACATTACACGAATTTATGTGACCTGACATTACACGAATTTACGCGACCTGACATTACACGAATTTATGTGACCTGACTTTATGCGAATTTACGTGACCTGACATTACACGAATTTACATGACCTGACAATACACGAATTTATGTGACCTGACATTACACGAATTTACGCGACCTGACTTTACATGAATTCACATGACCTGACATTACACGAATTTATGTGACCTGACTTTACACGAATTTACTTGACCTGACATTACACGAATTCACATGATCTGACATTACACAAATTTATGCGACCTGACATTACACGAATTTATGTGACCTGACATTACACGAATTTACGCGACCTGACTTTACATGAATTTATGGGACCTGACTTTATGCGAATTTACGCGACCCGACATTACACGAATTTACATGACCTGACATTACACGAATTTACGCGACCTGACATTACACGAATTTATGTGACCTGACATTATGCGAATTTACGTGACCTGACATTACACGAATTTACATGACCTGACATTACACGAATTTATGTGACCTGACATTACACGAATTTACACGACCTGACATTACACGAATTTATGTGACCTGAATTTACACGAATTTACTTGACCTGACATTACACGAATTCACATGACCTGACATTACACGAATTTATGCGACCTGACATTACACAAATTTATGTGACCTGACATTACACGAATTTACGTGACCTGACTTTACATGAATTTATGGGACCTGACTTTAAGCGAATTTACGCGACCTGACATTACACGAATTTACATGACCTGACATTACACGAATTTACGCGACCTGACATTACACGAATTTATGTGACCTGACATTACACGAATTTATGCGACCTGACATTACACGAATTTATGTGACCCGACTTTATGCGAATTTACGTGACCTGACATTACACGAATTTACATGACCTGACATTACACGAATTTATGTGACCTGACATTACACGAATTTACACGACCTGACTTTACATGAATTTATGGGACCTGACATTACACGAATTTATGTGACCCGACTTTATGCGAATTTACGTGACCTGACATTACACGAATTTACATGACCTGACATTACACGAATTTATGTGACCTGACATTACACGAATTTACGCGACCTGACTTTACATGAATTTATGGGACCTGACTTTATGCGAATTTACGCGACCTGACATTACACGAATTTACATGACCTGACATTACACGAATTTACGCGACCTGATATTACACGAATTTATGTGACCTGACTTTATGCGAATTTACGTGACCTGACATTACACGAATTTACATGACCTGACATTACACGAATTTATGTGACCTGACATTACACGAATTTACGCGACCTGACATTACACGAATTTATGTGACCTGACTTTATGCGAATTTACGTGACCTGACATTACACGAATTTACATGACCTGACATTACACGAATTTATGTGACCTGACATTACACGAATTTACGCGACCTGACGTTACATGAATTTACGCGAATTTACGGTACCTGACATTACAGGAATTTACGCGACCTGACATTACATGAATTCACGTGACCTGACATTACACGAATTTATGTGACCTGACTTTACACGAATTTACTTGACCTGACATTACACGAATTCACATGACCTGACATTACACGAATTTATGCGACCTGACATTACACAAATTTATGTGACCTGACATTACACGAATTTACGCGACCTGACTTTACATGAATTTATGGGACCTGACTTTATGCGAATTTACGCGACCTGACATTACACGAATTTACATGACCTGACATTACACGAATTTACGCGACCTGACATTACACGAATTTATGTGACCTGACTATACATGAATTTATGGGACCTGACTTTAAGCGAATTTACGCGACCTGACATTACACGAATTTACATGACCTGACATTACACGAATTTATGTGACCTGACATTACACGAATTTACATGACCTGACATTACACGAATTTATGTGACCTGACTTTATGCGAATTTACGTGACCTGACATTACACGAATTTACATGACCTGACATTACACGAATTTATGTGACCTGACATTACACGAATTTACGCGACCTGACTTTACATGAATTTACGCGAATTTACGGTACCTGACATTACACGAATTTATGCGAGCTGACATTACATGAATTCACGTGACCTGACATTACACGAATTTATGTGACCTGACTTTACACGAATTTACTTGACCTGACATTACACGAATTCACATGATCTGACATTACACGAATATATGCGACCTGACATTACACGAATTTATGTGACCTGACATTACACGAATTTACGCGACCTGACTTTACATGAATTTATGGGACCTGACTTTATGCGAATTTACGCGACCTGACATTACACGAATTTACATGACCTGACATTACACGAATTTACGCGACCTGACATTACACGAATTTATGTGACCTGACTTTATGCGAATTTACGTGACCTGACTTTATGCGAATTTACGCGACCTGACATTACACGAATTTATGTGACCTGACATTACACGAATTTACGCGACCTGACATTACACGAATTTATGTGACCTGACTATACACGAATTTACTTGACCTGACATTACACGAATTCACATGACCTGACATTACACGAATTTATGCGACCTGACATTACACAAATTTATGTGACCTGACATTACACGAATTTACGCGACCTGACATTACACGAATTTATGTGACCTGACATTACACGAATTTACGCGACCTGACTTTACATGAATTTACGCGAATTTACGGTACCTGACATTACACGAATTTACGCGACCTGACATTACATGAATTCACGTGACCTGACATTACACGAATTTATGTGACCTGACTTTACATGAATTTACTTGACCTGACATTACACGAATTCACATGATCTGACATTACACGAATTTATGCGACCTGACATTACACGAATTTATGTGACCTGACATTACACGAATTTACGTGACCTGACTTTACATGAATTTATGGGACCTGACTTTATGCGAATTTACGCGACCTGACATTACACGAATTTATGTGACCTGACATTACACGAATTTACACGACCTGACTATACATGAATTTATGGGACCTGACATTACACGAATTTACGTGACCTGACTTTACATGAATTTATGGGACCTGACTTTATGCAAATTTACCTGACCTGACATTACACGAATTTACATGACCTGACATTACACGAATTTATGTGACCTGACATTACACGAATTTACGCGACCTGACATTACACGAATTTATGTGACCTGACTTTATGCGAATTTACGTGACCTGACATTACACGAATTTACATGACCTGACAATACACGAATTTATGTGACCTGACATTACACGAATTTACGCGACCTGACTTTACATGAATTCACATGACCTGACATTACACAAATTTATGTGACCTGACTTTACACGAATTTACTTGACCTGACATTACACGAATTCACATGATCTGACATTACACAAATTTATGCGACCTGACATTACACGAATTTATGTGACCTGACATTACACGAATTTACGCGACCTGACTTTACATGAATTTATGGGACCTGACTTTATGCGAATTTACGCGACCCGACATTACACGAATTTACATGACGTGACATTACACGAATTTACGCGACCTGACATTACACGAATTTATGTGACCTGACATTATGCGAATTTACGTGACCTGACATTACACGAATTTACATGACCTGACATTACACGAATTTATGTGACCTGACATTACACGAATTTACACGACCTGACATTACACGAATTTATGTGACCTGAATTTACACGAATTTACTTGACCTGACATTACACGAATTCACATGACCTGACATTACACGAATTTATGCGACCTGACATTACACAAATTTATGTGACCTGACATTACACGAATTTACGTGACCTGACTTTACATGAATTTATGGGACCTGACTTTAAGCGAATTTACGCGACCTGACATTACACGAATTTACATGACCTGACATTACACGAATTTACGCGACCTGACATTACACGAATTTATGCGACCTGACATTACACGAATTTATGTGACCCGAATTTACGTGACCTGACATTACACGAATTTACATGACCTGACATTACACGAATTTATGTGACCTGACATTACACGAATTTACACGACCTGACTTTACATGAATTTATGGGACCTGACATTACACGAATTTATGTGACCCGACTTTATGCGAATTTACGTGACCTGACATTACACGAATTTACATGACCTGACATTACACGAATTTATGTGACCTGACATTACACGAATTTACGCGACCTGACTTTACATGAATTTATGGGACCTGACTTTATGCGAATTTACGCGACCTGACATTACACGAATTTACATGACCTGACATTACACGAATTTACGCGACCTGATATTACACGAATTTATGTGACCTGACTTTATGCGAATTTACGTGACCTGACATTACACGAATTTACATGACCTGACATTACACGAATTTATGTGACCTGACATTACACGAATTTACGCGACCTGACATTACACGAATTTATGTGACCTGACTTTATGCGAATTTACGTGACCTGACATTACACGAATTTACATGACCTGACATTACACGAATTTATGTGACCTGACATTACACGAATTTACGCGACCTGACGTTACATGAATTTACGCGAATTTACGGTACCTGACATTACAGGAATTTACGCGACCTGACATTACATGAATTCACGTGACCTGACATTACACGAATTTATGTGACCTGACTTTATGCGAATTTACGTGACCTGACTTTATGCGAATTTACGCGACCTGACATTACACGAATTTATGTGACCTGACATTACACGAATTTACGCGACCTGACATTACACGAATTTATGTGACCTGACTATACACGAATTTACTTGACCTGACATTACACGAATTCACATGACCTGACATTACACGAATTTATGCGACCTGACATTACACAAATTTATGTGACCTGACATTACACGAATTTACGCGACCTGACATTACACGAATTTATGTGACCTGACATTACACGAATTTACGCGACCTGACTTTACATGAATTTACGCGAATTTACGGTACCTGACATTACACGAATTTACGCGACCTGACATTACATGAATTCACGTGACCTGACATTACACGAATTTATGTGACCTGACTTTACATGAATTTACTTGACCTGACATTACACGAATTCACATGATCTGACATTACACGAATTTATGCGACCTGACATTACACGAATTTATGTGACCTGACATTACACGAATTTACGTGACCTGACTTTACATGAATTTATGGGACCTGACTTTATGCGAATTTACGCGACCTGACATTACACGAATTTATGTGACCTGACATTACACGAATTTACACGACCTGACTATACATGAATTTATGGGACCTGACATTACACGAATTTACGTGACCTGACTTTACATGAATTTATGGGACCTGACTTTATGCAAATTTACCTGACCTGACATTACACGAATTTACATGACCTGACATTACACGAATTTATGTGACCTGACATTACACGAATTTACGCGACCTGACATTACACGAATTTATGTGACCTGACTTTATGCGAATTTACGTGACCTGACATTACACGAATTTACATGACCTGACAATACACGAATTTATGTGACCTGACATTACACGAATTTACGCGACCTGACTTTACATGAATTCACATGACCTGACATTACACGAATTTATGTGACCTGACTTTACACGAATTTACTTGACCTGACATTACACGAATTCACATGATCTGACATTACACAAATTTATGCGACCTGACATTACACGAATTTATGTGACCTGACATTACACGAATTTACGCGACCTGACTTTACATGAATTTATGGGACCTGACTTTATGCGAATTTACGCGACCCGACATTACACGAATTTACATGACCTGACATTACACGAATTTACGCGACCTGACATTACACGAATTTATGTGACCTGACATTATGCGAATTTACGTGACCTGACATTACACGAATTTACATGACCTGACATTACACGAATTTATGTGACCTGACATTACACGAATTTACACGACCTGACATTACACGAATTTATGTGACCTGAATTTACACGAATTTACTTGACCTGACATTACACGAATTCACATGACCTGACATTACACGAATTTATGCGACCTGACATTACACAAATTTATGTGACCTGACATTACACGAATTTACGTGACCTGACTTTACATGAATTTATGGGACCTGACTTTAAGCGAATTTACGCGACCTGACATTACACGAATTTACATGACCTGACATTACACGAATTTACGCGACCTGACATTACACGAATTTATGCGACCTGACATTACACGAATTTATGTGACCCGAATTTACGTGACCTGACATTACACGAATTTACATGACCTGACATTACACGAATTTATGTGACCTGACATTACACGAATTTACACGACCTGACTTTACATGAATTTATGGGACCTGACATTACACGAATTTATGTGACCCGACTTTATGCGAATTTACGTGACCTGACATTACACGAATTTACATGACCTGACATTACACGAATTTATGTGACCTGACATTACACGAATTTACGCGACCTGACTTTACATGAATTTATGGGACCTGACTTTATGCGAATTTACGCGACCTGACATTACACGAATTTACATGACCTGACATTACACGAATTTACGCGACCTGATATTACACGAATTTATGTGACCTGACTTTATGCGAATTTACGTGACCTGACATTACACGAATTTACATGACCTGACATTACACGAATTTATGTGACCTGACATTACACGAATTTACGCGACCTGACATTACACGAATTTATGTGACCTGACTTTATGCGAATTTACGTGACCTGACATTACACGAATTTACATGACCTGACATTACACGAATTTATGTGACCTGACATTACACGAATTTACGCGACCTGACGTTACATGAATTTACGCGAATTTACGGTACCTGACATTACAGGAATTTACGCGACCTGACATTACATGAATTCACGTGACCTGACATTACACGAATTTATGTGACCTGACTTTATGCGAATTTACGTGACCTGACTTTATGCGAATTTACGCGACCTGACATTACACGAATTTATGTGACCTGACATTACACGAATTTACGCGACCTGACATTACACGAATTTATGTGACCTGACTATACACGAATTTACTTGACCTGACATTACACGAATTCACATGACCTGACATTACACGAATTTATGCGACCTGACATTACACAAATTTATGTGACCTGACATTACACGAATTTACGCGACCTGACATTACACGAATTTATGTGACCTGACATTACACGAATTTACGCGACCTGACTTTACATGAATTTACGCGAATTTACGGTACCTGACATTACACGAATTTACGCGACCTGACATTACATGAATTCACGTGACCTGACATTACACGAATTTATGTGACCTGACTTTACATGAATTTACTTGACCTGACATTACACGAATTCACATGATCTGACATTACACGAATTTATGCGACCTGACATTACACGAATTTATGTGACCTGACATTACACGAATTTACGTGACCTGACTTTACATGAATTTATGGGACCTGACTTTATGCGAATTTACGCGACCTGACATTACACGAATTTATGTGACCTGACATTACACGAATTTACACGACCTGACTATACATGAATTTATGGGACCTGACATTACACGAATTTACGTGACCTGACTTTACATGAATTTATGGGACCTGACTTTATGCAAATTTACGTGACCTGACATTACACGAATTTACATGACCTGACATTACACGAATTTATGTGACCTGACATTACACGAATTTACGCGACCTGACATTACACGAATTTATGTGACCTGACTTTATGCGAATTTACGTGACCTGACATTACACGAATTTACATGACCTGACAATACACGAATTTATGTGACCTGACATTACACGAATTTACGCGACCTGACTTTACATGAATTCACATGACCTGACATTACACGAATTTATGTGACCTGACTTTACACGAATTTACTTGACCTGACATTACACGAATTCACATGATCTGACATTACACAAATTTATGCGACCTGACATTACACGAATTTATGTGACCTGACATTACACGAATTTACGCGACCTGACTTTACATGAATTTATGGGACCTGACTTTATGCGAATTTACGCGACCCGACATTACACGAATTTACATGACCTGACATTACACGAATTTACGCGACCTGACATTACACGAATTTATGTGACCTGACATTATGCGAATTTACGTGACCTGACATTACACGAATTTACATGACCTGACATTACACGAATTTATGTGACCTGACATTACACGAATTTACACGACCTGACATTACACGAATTTATGTGACCTGAATTTACACGAATTTACTTGACCTGACATTACACGAATTCACATGACCTGACATTACACGAATTTATGCGACCTGACATTACACAAATTTATGTGACCTGACATTACACGAATTTACGTGACCTGACTTTACATGAATTTATGGGACCTGACTTTAAGCGAATTTACGCGACCTGACATTACACGAATTTACATGACCTGACATTACACGAATTTACGCGACCTGACATTACACGAATTTATGCGACCTGACATTACACGAATTTATGTGACCCGAATTTACGTGACCTGACATTACACGAATTTACATGACCTGACATTACACGAATTTATGTGACCTGACATTACACGAATTTACACGACCTGACTTTACATGAATTTATGGGACCTGACATTACACGAATTTATGTGACCCGACTTTATGCGAATTTACGTGACCTGACATTACACGAATTTACATGACCTGACATTACACGAATTTATGTGACCTGACATTACACGAATTTACGCGACCTGACTTTACATGAATTTATGGGACCTGACTTTATGCGAATTTACGCGACCTGACATTACACGAATTTACATGACCTGACATTACACGAATTTACGCGACCTGATATTACACGAATTTATGTGACCTGACTTTATGCGAATTTACGTGACCTGACATTACACGAATTTACATGACCTGACATTACACGAATTTATGTGACCTGACATTACACGAATTTACGCGACCTGACATTACACGAATTTATGTGACCTGACTTTATGCGAATTTACGTGACCTGACATTACACGAATTTACATGACCTGACATTACACGAATTTATGTGACCTGACATTACACGAATTTACGCGACCTGACGTTACATGAATTTACGCGAATTTACGGTACCTGACATTACAGGAATTTACGCGACCTGACATTACATGAATTCACGTGACCTGACATTACACGAATTTATGTGACCTGACTTTACACGAATTTACTTGACCTGACATTACACGAATTCACATGACCTGACATTACACGAATTTATGCGACCTGACATTACACAAATTTATGTGACCTGACATTACACGAATTTACGCGACCTGACTTTACATGAATTTATGGGACCTGACTTTATGCGAATTTACGCGACCTGACATTACACGAATTTACATGACCTGACATTACACGAATTTACGCGACCTGACATTACACGAATTTATGTGACCTGACTATACATGAATTTATGGGACCTGACATTACACGAATTTACATGACCTGACATTACACGAATTTATGTGACCTGACATTACACGAATTTACATGACCTGACATTACACGAATTTATGTGACCTGACTCTATGCGAATTTACGTGACCTGACATTACACGAATTTACATGACCTGACATTACACGAATTTATGTGACCTGACATTACACGAATTTACGCGACCTGACTTTACATGAATTTACGCGAATTTACGGTACCTGACATTACATGATTTTATGCGAGCTGACATTACATGAATTCACGTGACCTGACATTACACGAATTTATGTGACCTGACTTTACACGAATTTACTTGACCTGACATTACACGAATTCACATGATCTGACATTACACGAATATATGCGACCTGACATTACACGAATTTATGTGACCTGACATTACACGAATTTACGCGACCTGACTTTACATGAATTTATGGGACCTGACTTTATGCGAATTTACGCGACCTGACATTACACGAATTTACATGACCTGACATTACACGAATTTACGCGACCTGACATTACACGAATTTATGTGACCTGACTTTATGCGAATTTACGTGACCTGACATTACACGAATTTACATGACATGACATTACACGAATTTATGTGACCTGACATTACACGAATTTACGCGACCTGACATTACACGAATTTATGTGACCTGACTATACACGAATTTACTTGACCTGACATTACACGAATTCACATGACCTGACATTACACGAATTTATGCGACCTGACATTACACAAATTTATGTGACCTGACATTACACGAATTTACGCGACCTGACATTACACGAATTTATGTGACCTGACATTACACGAATTTACGCGACCTGACTTTACATGAATTTACGCGAATTTACGGTACCTGACATTACACGAATTTACGCGACCTGACATTACATGAATTCACGTGACCTGACATTACACGAATTTATGTGACCTGACTTTACACGAATTTACTTGACCTGACATTACACGAATTCACATGATCTGACATTACACGAATTTATGCGACCTGACATTACACGAATTTATGTGACCTGACATTACACGAATTTACGTGACCTGACTTTACATGAATTTATGGGACCTGACTTTATGCGAATTTACGCGACCTGACATTACACGAATTTATGTGACCTGACATTACACGAATTTACACGACCTGACTATACATGAATTTATGGGACCTGACTTTATGCGAATTTACGCGACCTGACATTACACGAATTTACATGACCCGACATTACACGAATTTACGCGACCTGACATTACACGAATTTATGTGACCTGACTTTATGCGAATTTACGTGACCTGACATTACACGAATTTACATGACCTGACATTACACGAATTTATGTGACCTGACATTACACGAATTTACGCGACCTGACATTACACGAATTTATGTGACCTGACTTTACACGAATTTACTTGACCTGACATTACACGAATTCACATGACCTGACATTACACGAATTTATGCGACCTGACATTACACAAATTTATGTGATCTGACATTACACGAATTTATGTGACCTGATTTTACATGAATTTATGGGACCTGACTTTATGCGAATTTACGCGACCTGACATTACACGAATTTACATGACCTGACATTACACGAATTTACGCGACCTGACATTACACGAATTTATGTGACCTGACTTTATGCGAATTTACCTGACCTGACATTACACGAATTTACGGTACCTGACATTACACGAATTTATGTGACCTGACATTACACGAATTTACATGACCTGACATTACACGAATTTATGTGACCTGACTTTATGCGAATTTACGTGACCTGACATTACACGAATTTACATGACCTGACATTACACGAATTTATGTGACCTGACATTACACGAATTTACGCGACCTGACTTTACATGAATTTACGCGAATTTACGGTACCTGACATTACACAAATTCACATGACCTGACATTACATGAATTCACGTGACCTGACATTACACGAATTTATGTGACCTGACTTTACACGAATTTACTTGACCTGACATTACACGAATTCACATGATCTGACATTACACGAATTTATGCGACCTGACATTACACGAATTTATGTGACCTGACATTACACGAATTTACGCGACCTGACTTTACATGAATTTATGGGACCTGACTTTATGCGAATTTACGCGACCTGACATTACACGAATTTACATGACCTGACATTACACGAATTTACGCGACCTGACATTACACGAATTTATGTGACCTGACTTTATGCGAATTTACGTGACCTGACATTACACGAATTTACATGACCTGACATTACACGAATTTATGTGACCTGACATTACACGAATTTACGCGACCTGACATTACACGAATTTATGTGACCTGACTATACACGAATTTACTTGACCTGACATTACACGAATTCACATGACCTGACATTACACAAATTTATGCGACCTGACATTACACAAATTTATGTGACCTGACATTACACGAATTTACGCGACCTGACATTACACGAATTTATGTGACCTGACATTACACGAATTTACGCGACCTGACTTTACATGAATTTACGCGAATCTACGGTACCTGACATTACACGAATTTACGCGACCTGACATTACATGAATTCACGTGACCTGACATTACACGAATTTATGTGACCTGACTTTACACGAATTTACTTGACCTGACATTACACGAATTCACATGATCTGACATTACACGAATTTATGCGACCTGACATTACACGAATTTATGTGACCTGACATTACACGAATTTACATGACCTGACTTTACATGAATTTATGGGACCTGACTTTATGCGAATTTACGCGACCTGACATTACACGAATTTACATGACCTGACATTACACGAATTTACACGACCTGACATTACACGAATTTATGTGACCTGACTTTATGCGAATTTACGTGACCTGACATTACACGAATTTACATGACCTGACATTACACGAATTTATGTGACCTGACATTACACGAATTTACGCGACCTGACTTTACATGAATTTATGGGACCTGACTTTATGCGAATTTACGCGACCTGACATTACACGAATTTACATGACCTGACATTACACGAATTTACGTGACCTGACATTACACGAATTTATGTGACCTGACTTTATGCGAATTTACGTGACCTGACATTACACACGAATTTACATGACCTGACATTACACGAATTTACGCGACCTGACATTACACGAATTTATGTGACCTGACTTTACACGAATTTACTTGACCTGACATTACACGAATTCACATGACCTGACATTACACGAATTTATGCGACCTGACATTACACGAATTTATGTGACCTGACATTACACGAATTTACGCGACCTGACATTACACGAATTTATGTGACCTGACTTTATGTGAATTTACGTGACCTGACATTACACGAATTTACATGACCTGACATTACACGAATTTATGTGACCTGACATTACACGAATTTACGTGACCTGACATTACACGAATTTATGTGACCTGACTTTATGCGAATTTACGTGACCTGACATTACACGAATTTACATGACCTGACATTACACGAATTTATGTGACCTGACATTACACGAATTTACGCGACCTGACTTTACATGAATTTATGGGACCTGACTTTATGCGAATTTACGCGACCTGACATTACACGAATTTACATGACCTGACATTACACGAATTTACGCGACCTGACATTACACGAATTTATGTGACCTGACTTTATGCGAATTTACGTGACCTGACATTACACGAATTTACATGACCTGACATTACACGAATTTATGTGACCTGACATTACACGAATTTACGCGACCTGACATTACACGAATTTATGTGACCTGACTTTACACGAATTTACTTGACCTGACATTACACGAATTCACATGACCTGACATTACACGAATTTATACGACCTGACATTACACGAATTTATGTGACCTGACATTACACGAATTTACGCGACCTGACTTTACATGAATTTATGGGACCTGACTTTATGCGAATTTACGCGACCTGACATTACACGAATTTACATGACCTGACATTACACGAATTTACGCGACCTGACATTACACGAATTTATGTGACCTGACATTACACGAATTTATGTGACCTGACATTACACGAATTTACGCGACCTGACTTTACATGAATTTATGGGACCTGACTTTATGCGAATTTACGCGACCTGACATTACACGAATTTACATGACCTGACATTACACGAATTTACTTGACCTGACATTACACGAATTTATGTGACCTGACTTTATGCGAATTTACGTGACCTGACATTACACACGAATTTACATGACCTGACATTACACGAATTTACGCGACCTGACATTACACGAATTTATGTGACCTGACTTTACACGAATTTACTTGACCTGACATTACACGAATTCACATGACCTGACATTACACGAATTTATGCGACCTGACATTACACGAATTTATGTGACCTGACATTACACGAATTTACGCGACCTGACTTTACATGAATTTATGGGACCTGAATTTATGCGAATTTACGTGACCTGACATTACACGAATTTACATGACCTGACATTACACGAATTTATGCAACCTGACATTACACGAATTTATGTGACATGACTTTATGCGAATTTACGTGACCTGACATTACACGAATTTACATGACCTGACATTACACGAATTTATGTGACCTGACATTACACGAATTTACGCGACCTGACATTACACGAATTTATGTGACCTGACTTTACACGAATTTACGCGACCTGACATTACACGAATTCACATGACCTGACATTACACGAATTTATGCGACCTGACATTACACGAATTTACATGACCTGACATTACACGAATTTACGCGACCTGACATTACACGAATTTATGTGACCTGACTTTATGTGAATTTACGTGACCTGACATTACACGAATTTACATGACCTGACATTACACGAATTTATGTGACCTGACATTACACGAATTTACGTGACCTGACATTACACGAATTTATGTGACCTGACTTTATGCGAATTTACGTGACCTGACATTACACGAATTTACATGACCTGACATTACACGAATTTATGTGACCTGACATTACACGAATTTACGCGACCTAACTTTACATGAATTTACGCGAATTTACGGTACCTGACATTACACAAATTTATGCGACCTGACATTACACGAATTTACTTGACCTGACATTACACGAATTCACATGACCTGACATTACACGAATTTATGTGACCTGACATTACACGAATTTACGCGACCTGACATTACATGAATTTACGCGAATTTACGGTAACTGACATTACACGAATTTACGCGACCTGACATTACATGAATTCACATGACCTGACATTACACGAATTTATGTGACCTGACTTTACACGAATTTACTTGACCTGACATTACACGAATTCACATGATCTGACATTACACGAATTTATGCGACCTGACATTACACGAATTTATGTGACCTGACATTACACGAATTTACGCGACCTGACTTTACATGAATTTATGGGACCTGACTTTATGCGAATTTACGCGACCTGACATTACACGAATTTACATGACCTGACATTACACGAATTTACGCGACCTGACATTACACGAATTTATGTGACCTGACTTTATGCGAATTTACGTGACCTGACATTACACGAATTTACATGACCTGACATTACACGAATTTATGTGACCTGACATTACACGAATTTACGCGACCTGACATTACACGAATTTATGTGACCTGACTTTACACGAATTTACTTGACCTGACATTACACGAATTCACATGACCTGACATTACACGAATTTATACGACCTGACATTACACGAATTTATGTGACCTGACATTACACGAATTTACGCGACCTGACTTTACATGAATTTATGGGACCTGACTTTATGCGAATTTACGCGACCTGACATTACACGAATTTACATGACCTGACATTACACGAATTTACGCGACCTGACATTACACGAATTTATGTGACCTGACTTTATGCGAATTTACGTGACCTGACATTAAACGAATTTACATGACCTGACATTACACGAATTTATGTGACCTGACATTACACGAATTTACGCGACCTGACATTACACGAATTTATGTGACCTGACTTTATGCGAATTTACGTTACCTGACATTACACGAATTTACATGACCTGACATTACACGAATTTATGTGACCTGACATTACACGAATTTACGCGACCTGACTTTACATGAATTTACGCGAATTTACGGTACCTGACATTACACGAATTTACGCGACCTGACATTACATGAATTCACGTGACCTGACATTACACGAATTTATGTGACCTGACTTTACACGAATTTACTTGACCTGACATTACACGAATTCACATGACCTGACATTACACAAATTTATGTGACCTGACATTACACGAATTTACGCGACCTGACTTTACATGAATTTATGGGACCTGACTTTATGCGAATTTACGCGACCTGACATTACACGAATTTACATGACCTGACATTACACGAATTTACGCGACCTGACATTACACGAATTTATGTGACCTGACTTTATGCAAATTTACGTGACCTGACATTACACGAATTTACATGACCTGACATTACACGAATTTATGTGACCTGACATTACACGAATTTACGCGACCTGACATTACACGAATTTATGTGACCTGACTTTATGCGAATTTACGTGACCTGACATTACACGAATTTACATGACCTGACAATACACGAATTTATGTGACCTGACATTACACGAATTTACGCGACCTGACTTTACATGAATTCACATGACCTGACATTACACGAATTTATGTGACCTGACTTTACACGAATTTACTTGACCTGACATTACACGAATTCACATGATCTGACATTACACAAATTTATGCGACCTGACATTACACGAATTTATGTGACCTGACATTACACGAATTTACGCGACCTGACTTTACATGAATTTATGGGACCTGACTTTATGCGAATTTACGCGACCCGACATTACACGAATTTACATGACCTGACATTACACGAATTTACGCGACCTGACATTACACGAATTTATGTGACCTGACATTATGCGAATTTACGTGACCTGACATTACACGAATTTACATGACCTGACATTACACGAATTTATGTGACCTGACATTACACGAATTTACACGACCTGACATTACACGAATTTATGTGACCTGAATTTACACGAATTTACTTGACCTGACATTACACGAATTCACATGACCTGACATTACACGAATTTATGCGACCTGACATTACACAAATTTATGTGACCTGACATTACACGAATTTACGTGACCTGACTTTACATGAATTTATGGGACCTGACTTTAAGCGAATTTACGCGACCTGACATTACACGAATTTACATGACCTGACATTACACGAATTTACGCGACCTGACATTACACGAATTTATGTGACCTGACATTACACGAATTTACGCGACCTGACATTACACGAATTTATGTGACCCGACTTTATGCGAATTTACGTGACCTGACATTACACGAATTTACATGACCTGACATTACACGAATTTATGTGACCTGACATTACACGAATTTACGCGACCTGACATTACATGAATTTATGGGACCTGACATTACACGAATTTATGTGACCCGACTTTATGCGAATTTACGTGACCTGACATTACACGAATTTACATGACCTGACATTACACGAATTTATGTGACCTGACATTACACGAATTTACGCGACCTGACTTTACATGAATTTATGGGACCTGACTTTATGCGAATTTACACGACCTGACATTACACGAATTTACATGACCTGACATTACACGAATTTACGCGACCTGATATTACACGAATTTATGTGACCTGACTTTATGCGAATTTACGTGTCCTGACATTACACGAATTTACATGACCTGACATTACACGAATTTATGTGACCTGACATTACACGAATTTACGCGACCTGACATTACACGAATTTATGTGACCTGACTTTATGCGAATTTACGTGACCTGACATTACACGAATTTACATGACCTGACATTACACGAATTTATGTGACCTGACATTACACGAATTTACGCGACCTGACTTTACATGAATTTACGCGAATTTACGGTACCTGACATTACAGGAATTTACGCGACCTGACATTACATGAATTCACGTGACCTGACATTACACGAATTTATGTGACCTGACTTTACACGAATTTACTTGACCTGACATTACACGAATTCACATGACCTGACATTACACGAATTTATGCGACCTGACATTACACAAATTTATGTGACCTGACATTACACGAATTTACGCGACCTGACTTTACATGAATTTATGGGACCTGACTTTATGCGAATTTACGCGACCTGACATTACACGAATTTACATGACCTGACATTACACGAATTTACGCGACCTGACATTACACGAATTTATGTGACCTGACTATACATGAATTTATGGGACCTGACTTTATGCGAATTTACGCGACCTGACATTACACGAATTTACATGACCTGACATTACACGAATTTATGTGACCTGACATTACACGAATTTACATGACCTGACATTACACGAATTTATGTGACCTGACTTTATGCGAATTTACGTGACCTGACATTACACGAATTTACATGACCTGACATTACACAAATTTATGTGACCTGACATTACACGAATTTACGCGACCTGACTTTACATGAATTTACGCGAATTTACGGTACCTGACATTACACGAATTTATGCGAGCTGACATTACATGAATTCACGTGACCTGACATTACACGAATTTATGTGACCTGACTTTACACGAATTTACTTGACCTGACATTACACGAATTCACATGATCTGACATTACACGAATATATGCGACCTGACATTACACGAATTTATGTGACCTGACATTACACGAATTTACGCGACCTGACTTTACATGAATTTATGGGACCTGACTTTATGCGAATTTACGTGACCTGACATTACACGAATTTACATGACCTGACATTACACGAATTTACGCGACCTGACATTACACGAATTTATGTGACCTGACTTTATGCGAATTTACGTGACCTGACATTACACGAATTTACATGACATGACATTACACGAATTTATGTGACCTGACATTACACAAATTTACGCGACCTGACATTACACGAATTTATGTGACCTGACTACACGAATTTACTTGACCTGACATTACACGAATTCACATGACCTGACATTACACGAATTTATGCGACCTGACATTACACAAATTTATGTGACCTGACATTACACGAATTTACGCGACCTGACATTACACGAATTTATGTGACCTGACATTACACGAATTTACGCGACCTGACTTTACATGAATTTACGCGAATTTACGGTACCTGACATTACACGAATTTACGCGACCTGACATTACATGAATTCACGTGACCTGACATTACACGAATTTATGTGACCTGACTTTACACGAATTTACTTGACCTGACATTACACGAATTCACATGATCTGACATTACACGAATTTATGCGACCTGACATTACACGAATTTATGTGACCTGACATTACACGAATTTACGTGACCTGACTTTACATGAATTTATGGGACCTGACTTTATGCGAATTTACGCGACCTGACATTACACGAATTTATGTGACCTGACATTACACGAATTTACACGACCTGACTATACATGAATTTATGGGACCTGACTTTATGCGAATTTACGCGACCTGACATTACACGAATTTACATGACCCGACATTACACGAATTTACGCGACCTGACATTACACGAATTTATGTGACCTGACTTTATGCGAATTTACGTGACCTGACATTACACGAATTTACATGACCTGACATTACACGAATTTATGTGACCTGACATTACACGAATTTACGCGACCTGACATTACACGAATTTATGTGACCTGACTTTACACGAATTTACTTGACCTGACATTACACGAATTCACATGACCTGACATTACACGAATTTATGCGACCTGACATTACACAAATTTATGTGATCTGACATTACACCAATTTATGTGACCTGACTTTACATGAATTTATGGGACCTGACTTTATGCGAATTTACGCGACCTGACATTACACGAATTTACATGACCTGACATTACACGAATTTACACGACCTGACATTACACGAATTTATGTGACCTGACTTTATGCGAATTTACCTGACCTGACATTACACGAATTTACATGACCTGACATTACACGAATTTATGTGACCTGACATTACACGAATTTACATGACCTGACATTACACGAATTTATGTGACCTGACTTTATGCGAATTTACGTGACCTGACATTACACGAATTTACATGACCTGACATTACACGAATATATGTGACCTGACATTACACGAATTTACGCGACCTGACTTTACATGAATTTACGCGAATTTACGGTACCTGACATTACACAAATTCACATGACCTGACATTACATGAATTCACGTGACCTGACATTACACGAATTTATGTGACCTGACTTTACACGAATTTACTTGACCTGACATTACACGAATTCACATGATCTGACATTACACGAATTTATGCGACCTGACATTACACGAATTTATGTGACCTGACATTACACGAATTTACGCGACCTGACTTTACATGAATTTATGGGACCTGACTTTATGCGAATTTACGCGACCTGACATTACACGAATTTACATGACCTGACATTACACGAATTTATGTGACCTGACATTACACGAATTTACGCGACCTGACATTACACGAATTTATGTGACCTGACTTTACACGAATTTACTTATCCTGACATTACACGAATTCACATGACCTGACATTACACGAATTTATACGACCTGACATTACATGAATTTATGTGACCTGACATTACACGAATTTACGCGACCTGACTTTACATGAATTTATGGGACCTGACTTTATGCGAATTTACGCGACCTGACATTACACGAATTTACATGACCTGACATTACACGAATTTACGCGACCTGACATTACACGAATTTATGTGACCTGACTTTATGCGAATTTACGTGACCTGACATTAAACGAATTTACATGACCTGACATTACACGAATTTATGTGACCTGACATTACACGAATTTACGCGACCTGACATTACACGAATTTATGTGACCTGACTTTATGCGAATTTACGTTACCTGACATTACACGAATTTACATGACCTGACATTACACGAATTTATGTGACCTGACATTACACGAATTTACGCGACCTGACTTTACATGAATTTACGCGAATTTACGGTACCTGACATTACACGAATTTACGCGACCTGACATTACATGAATTCACGTGACCTGACATTACACGAATTTATGTGACCTGACTTTACACGAATTTACTTGACCTGACATTACACGAATTCACATGACCTGACATTACACAAATTTATGTGACCTGACATTACACGAATTTACGCGACCTGACTTTACATGAATTTATGGGACCTGACTTTATGCGAATTTACGCGACCTGACATTACACGAATTTACATGACCTGACATTACACGAATTTACGCGACCTGACATTACACGAATTTATGTGACCTGACTTTATGCAAATTTACGTGACCTGACATTACACGAATTTACATGACCTGACATTACACGAATTTATGTGACCTGACATTACACGAATTTACGCGACCTGACATTACACGAATTTATGTGACCTGACTTTATGCGAATTTACGTGACCTGACATTACACGAATTTACATGACCTGACAATACACGAATTTATGTGACCTGACATTACACGAATTTACGCGATCTGACTTTACATGAATTCACATGACCTGACATTACACGAATTTATGTGACCTGACTTTACACGAATTTACTTGACCTGACATTACACGAATTCACATGATCTGACATTACACAAATTTATGCGACCTGACATTACACGAATTTATGTGACCTGACATTACACGAATTTACGCGACCTGACTTTACATGAATTTATGGGACCTGACTTTATGCGAATTTACGCGACCCGACATTACACGAATTTACATGACCTGACATTACACGAATTTACGCGACCTGACATTACACGAATTTATGTGACCTGACATTATGCGAATTTACGTGACCTGACATTACACGAATTTACATGACCTGACATTACACGAATTTATGTGACCTGACATTACACGAATTTACACGACCTGACATTACACGAATTTATGTGACCTGAATTTACACGAATTTACTTGACCTGACATTACACGAATTCACATGACCTGACATTACACGAATTTATGCGACCTGACATTACACAAATTTATGTGACCTGACATTACACGAATTTACGTGACCTGACTTTACATGAATTTATGGGACCTGACTTTAAGCGAATTTACGCGACCTGACATTACACGAATTTACATGACCTGACATTACACGAATTTACGCGACCTGACATTACACGAATTTATGTGACCTGACATTACACGAATTTATGCGACCTGACATTACACGAATTTATGTGACCCGACTTTATGCGAATTTACGTGACCTGACATTACACGAATTTACATGACCTGACATTACACGAATTTATGTGACCTGACATTACACGAATTTACACGACCTGACTTTACATGAATTTATGGGACCTGACATTACACGAATTTATGTGACCCGACTTTATGCGAATTTACGTGACCTGACATTACACGAATTTACATGACCTGACATTACACGAATTTATGTGACCTGACATTACACGAATTTACGCGACCTGACTTTACATGAATTTATGGGACCTGACTTTATGCGAATTTACGCGACCTGACATTACACGAATTTACATGACCTGACATTACACGAATTTACGCGACCTGATATTACACGAATTTATGTGACCTGACTTTATGCGAATTTACGTGACCTGACATTACACGAATTTACATGACCTGACATTACACGAATTTATGTGACCTGACATTACACGAATTTACGCGACCTGACATTACACGAATTTATGTGACCTGACTTTATGCGAATTTACGTGACCTGACATTACACGAATTTACATGACCTGACATTACACGAATTTATGTGACCTGACATTACACGAATTTACGCGACCTGACGTTACATGAATTTACGCGAATTTACGGTACCTGACATTACAGGAATTTACGCGACCTGACATTACATGAATTCACGTGACCTGACATTACACGAATTTATGTGACCTGACTTTATGCGAATTTACGTGACCTGACTTTATGCGAATTTACGCGACCTGACATTACACGAATTTATGTGACCTGACATTACACGAATTTACGCGACCTGACATTACACGAATTTATGTGACCTGACTATACACGAATTTACTTGACCTGACATTACACGAATTCACATGACCTGACATTACACGAATTTATGCGACCTGACATTACACAAATTTATGTGACCTGACATTACACGAATTTACGCGACCTGACATTACACGAATTTATGTGACCTGACATTACACGAATTTACGCGACCTGACTTTACATGAATTTACGCGAATTTACGGTACCTGACATTACACGAATTTACGCGACCTGACATTACATGAATTCACGTGACCTGACATTACACGAATTTATGTGACCTGACTTTACATGAATTTACTTGACCTGACATTACACGAATTCACATGATCTGACATTACACGAATTTATGCGACCTGACATTACACGAATTTATGTGACCTGACATTACACGAATTTACGTGACCTGACTTTACATGAATTTATGGGACCTGACTTTATGCGAATTTACGCGACCTGACATTACACGAATTTATGTGACCTGACATTACACGAATTTACACGACCTGACTATACATGAATTTATGGGACCTGACATTACACGAATTTACGTGACCTGACTTTACATGAATTTATGGGACCTGACTTTATGCAAATTTACGTGACCTGACATTACACGAATTTACATGACCTGACATTACACGAATTTATGTGACCTGACATTACACGAATTTACGCGACCTGACATTACACGAATTTATGTGACCTGACTTTATGCGAATTTACGTGACCTGACATTACACGAATTTACATGACCTGACAATACACGAATTTATGTGACCTGACATTACACGAATTTACGCGACCTGACTTTACATGAATTCACATGACCTGACATTACACGAATTTATGTGACCTGACTTTACACGAATTTACTTGACCTGACATTACACGAATTCACATGATCTGACATTACACAAATTTATGCGACCTGACATTACACGAATTTATGTGACCTGACATTACACGAATTTACGCGACCTGACTTTACATGAATTTATGGGACCTGACTTTATGCGAATTTACGCGACCCGACATTACACGAATTTACATGACCTGACATTACACGAATTTACGCGACCTGACATTACACGAATTTATGTGACCTGACATTATGCGAATTTACGTGACCTGACATTACACGAATTTACATGACCTGACATTACACGAATTTATGTGACCTGACATTACACGAATTTACACGACCTGACATTACACGAATTTATGTGACCTGAATTTACACGAATTTACTTGACCTGACATTACACGAATTCACATGACCTGACATTACACGAATTTATGCGACCTGACATTACACAAATTTATGTGACCTGACATTACACGAATTTACGTGACCTGACTTTACATGAATTTATGGGACCTGACTTTAAGCGAATTTACGCGACCTGACATTACACGAATTTACATGACCTGACATTACACGAATTTACGCGACCTGACATTACACGAATTTATGCGACCTGACATTACACGAATTTATGTGACCCGAATTTACGTGACCTGACATTACACGAATTTACATGACCTGACATTACACGAATTTATGTGACCTGACATTACACGAATTTACACGACCTGACTTTACATGAATTTATGGGACCTGACATTACACGAATTTATGTGACCCGACTTTATGCGAATTTACGTGACCTGACATTACACGAATTTACATGACCTGACATTACACGAATTTATGTGACCTGACATTACACGAATTTACGCGACCTGACTTTACATGAATTTATGGGACCTGACTTTATGCGAATTTACGCGACCTGACATTACACGAATTTACATGACCTGACATTACACGAATTTACGCGACCTGATATTACACGAATTTATGTGACCTGACTTTATGCGAATTTACGTGACCTGACATTACACGAATTTACATGACCTGACATTACACGAATTTATGTGACCTGACATTACACGAATTTACGCGACCTGACATTACACGAATTTATGTGACCTGACTTTATGCGAATTTACGTGACCTGACATTACACGAATTTACATGACCTGACATTACACGAATTTATGTGACCTGACATTACACGAATTTACGCGACCTGACGTTACATGAATTTACGCGAATTTACGGTACCTGACATTACAGGAATTTACGCGACCTGACATTACATGAATTCACGTGACCTGACATTACACGAATTTATGTGACCTGACTTTACACGAATTTACTTGACCTGACATTACACGAATTCACATGACCTGACATTACACGAATTTATGCGACCTGACATTACACAAATTTATGTGACCTGACATTACACGAATTTACGCGACCTGACTTTACATGAATTTATGGGACCTGACTTTATGCGAATTTACGCGACCTGACATTACACGAATTTACATGACCTGACATTACACGAATTTACGCGACCTGACATTACACGAATTTATGTGACCTGACTATACATGAATTTATGGGACCTGACATTACACGAATTTACATGACCTGACATTACACGAATTTATGTGACCTGACATTACACGAATTTACATGACCTGACATTACACGAATTTATGTGACCTGACTCTATGCGAATTTACGTGACCTGACATTACACGAATTTACATGACCTGACATTACACGAATTTATGTGACCTGACATTACACGAATTTACGCGACCTGACTTTACATGAATTTACGCGAATTTACGGTACCTGACATTACATGATTTTATGCGAGCTGACATTACATGAATTCACGTGACCTGACATTACACGAATTTATGTGACCTGACTTTACACGAATTTACTTGACCTGACATTACACGAATTCACATGATCTGACATTACACGAATATATGCGACCTGACATTACACGAATTTATGTGACCTGACATTACACGAATTTACGCGACCTGACTTTACATGAATTTATGGGACCTGACTTTATGCGAATTTACGCGACCTGACATTACACGAATTTACATGACCTGACATTACACGAATTTACGCGACCTGACATTACACGAATTTATGTGACCTGACTTTATGCGAATTTACGTGACCTGACATTACACGAATTTACATGACATGACATTACACGAATTTATGTGACCTGACATTACACGAATTTACGCGACCTGACATTACACGAATTTATGTGACCTGACTATACACGAATTTACTTGACCTGACATTACACGAATTCACATGACCTGACATTACACGAATTTATGCGACCTGACATTACACAAATTTATGTGACCTGACATTACACGAATTTACGCGACCTGACATTACACGAATTTATGTGACCTGACATTACACGAATTTACGCGACCTGACTTTACATGAATTTACGCGAATTTACGGTACCTGACATTACACGAATTTACGCGACCTGACATTACATGAATTCACGTGACCTGACATTACACGAATTTATGTGACCTGACTTTACACGAATTTACTTGACCTGACATTACACGAATTCACATGATCTGACATTACACGAATTTATGCGACCTGACATTACACGAATTTATGTGACCTGACATTACACGAATTTACGTGACCTGACTTTACATGAATTTATGGGACCTGACTTTATGCGAATTTACGCGACCTGACATTACACGAATTTATGTGACCTGACATTACACGAATTTACACGACCTGACTATACATGAATTTATGGGACCTGACTTTATGCGAATTTACGCGACCTGACATTACACGAATTTACATGACCCGACATTACACGAATTTACGCGACCTGACATTACACGAATTTATGTGACCTGACTTTATGCGAATTTACGTGACCTGACATTACACGAATTTACATGACCTGACATTACACGAATTTATGTGACCTGACATTACACGAATTTACGCGACCTGACATTACACGAATTTATGTGACCTGACTTTACACGAATTTACTTGACCTGACATTACACGAATTCACATGACCTGACATTACACGAATTTATGCGACCTGACATTACACAAATTTATGTGATCTGACATTACACGAATTTATGTGACCTGATTTTACATGAATTTATGGGACCTGACTTTATGCGAATTTACGCGACCTGACATTACACGAATTTACATGACCTGACATTACACGAATTTACGCGACCTGACATTACACGAATTTATGTGACCTGACTTTATGCGAATTTACCTGACCTGACATTACACGAATTTACATGACCTGACATTACACGAATTTATGTGACCTGACATTACACGAATTTACATGACCTGACATTACACGAATTTATGTGACCTGACTTTATGCGAATTTACGTGACCTGACATTACACGAATTTACATGACCTGACATTACACGAATTTATGTGACCTGACATTACACGAATTTACGCGACCTGACTTTACATGAATTTACGCGAATTTACGGTACCTGACATTACACAAATTCACATGACCTGACATTACATGAATTCACGTGACCTGACATTACACGAATTTATGTGACCTGACTTTACACGAATTTACTTGACCTGACATTACACGAATTCACATGATCTGACATTACACGAATTTATGCGACCTGACATTACACGAATTTATGTGACCTGACATTACACGAATTTACGCGACCTGACTTTACATGAATTTATGGGACCTGACTTTATGCGAATTTACGCGACCTGACATTACACGAATTTACATGACCTGACATTACACGAATTTACGCGACCTGACATTACACGAATTTATGTGACCTGACTTTATGCGAATTTACGTGACCTGACATTACACGAATTTACATGACCTGACATTACACGAATTTATGTGACCTGACATTACACGAATTTACGCGACCTGACATTACACGAATTTATGTGACCTGACTATACACGAATTTACTTGACCTGACATTACACGAATTCACATGACCTGACATTACACAAATTTATGCGACCTGACATTACACAAATTTATGTGACCTGACATTACACGAATTTACGCGACCTGACATTACACGAATTTATGTGACCTGACATTACACGAATTTACGCGACCTGACTTTACATGAATTTACGCGAATCTACGGTACCTGACATTACACGAATTTACGCGACCTGACATTACATGAATTCACGTGACCTGACATTACACGAATTTATGTGACCTGACTTTACACGAATTTACTTGACCTGACATTACACGAATTCACATGATCTGACATTACACGAATTTATGCGACCTGACATTACACGAATTTATGTGACCTGACATTACACGAATTTACATGACCTGACTTTACATGAATTTATGGGACCTGACTTTATGCGAATTTACGCGACCTGACATTACACGAATTTACATGACCTGACATTACACGAATTTACACGACCTGACATTACACGAATTTATGTGACCTGACTTTATGCGAATTTACGTGACCTGACATTACACGAATTTACATGACCTGACATTACACGAATTTATGTGACCTGACATTACACGAATTTACGCGACCTGACTTTACATGAATTTATGGGACCTGACTTTATGCGAATTTACGCGACCTGACATTACACGAATTTACATGACCTGACATTACACGAATTTACGTGACCTGACATTACACGAATTTATGTGACCTGACTTTATGCGAATTTACGTGACCTGACATTACACACGAATTTACATGACCTGACATTACACGAATTTACGCGACCTGACATTACACGAATTTATGTGACCTGACTTTACACGAATTTACTTGACCTGACATTACACGAATTCACATGACCTGACATTACACGAATTTATGCGACCTGACATTACACGAATTTATGTGACCTGACATTACACGAATTTACGCGACCTGACATTACACGAATTTATGTGACCTGACTTTATGTGAATTTACGTGACCTGACATTACACGAATTTACATGACCTGACATTACACGAATTTATGTGACCTGACATTACACGAATTTACGTGACCTGACATTACACGAATTTATGTGACCTGACTTTATGCGAATTTACGTGACCTGACATTACACGAATTTACATGACCTGACATTACACGAATTTATGTGACCTGACATTACACGAATTTACGCGACCTGACTTTACATGAATTTATGGGACCTGACTTTATGCGAATTTACGCGACCTGACATTACACGAATTTACATGACCTGACATTACACGAATTTACGCGACCTGACATTACACGAATTTATGTGACCTGACTTTATGCGAATTTACGTGACCTGACATTACACGAATTTACATGACCTGACATTACACGAATTTATGTGACCTGACATTACACGAATTTACGCGACCTGACATTACACGAATTTATGTGACCTGACTTTACACGAATTTACTTGACCTGACATTACACGAATTCACATGACCTGACATTACACGAATTTATACGACCTGACATTACACGAATTTATGTGACCTGACATTACACGAATTTACGCGACCTGACTTTACATGAATTTATGGGACCTGACTTTATGCGAATTTACGCGACCTGACATTACACGAATTTACATGACCTGACATTACACGAATTTACGCGACCTGACATTACACAAATTTATGTGACCTGACTTTATGCGAATTTACGTGACCTGACATTAAACGAATTTACATGACCTGACATTACACGAATTTATGTGACCTGACATTACACGAATTTACGCGACCTGACATTACACGAATTTATGTGACCTGACTTTATGCGAATTTACGTTACCTGACATTACACGAATTTACATGACCTGACATTACACGAATTTATGTGACCTGACATTACACGAATTTACGCGACCTGACTTTACATGAATTTACGCGAATTTACGGTACCTGACATTACACGAATTTACGCGACCTGACATTACATGAATTCACGTGACCTGACATTACACGAATTTATGTGACCTGACTTTACACGAATTTACTTGACCTGACATTACACGAATTCACATGACCTGACATTACACAAATTTATGTGACCTGACATTACACGAATTTACGCGACCTGACTTTACATGAATTTATGGGACCTGACTTTATGCGAATTTACGCGACCTGACATTACACGAATTTACATGACCTGACATTACACGAATTTACGCGACCTGACATTACACGAATTTATGTGACCTGACTTTATGCAAATTTACGTGACCTGACATTACACGAATTTATGTGACCTGACATTACACGAATTTACGCGACCTGACATTACACGAATTTATGTGACCTGACTTTATGCGAATTTACGTGACCTGACATTACACGAATTTACATGACCTGACAATACACGAATTTATGTGACCTGACATTACACGAATTTACGCGACCTGACTTTACATGAATTCACATGACCTGACATTACACGAATTTATGTGACCTGACTTTACACGAATTTACTTGACCTGACATTACACGAATTCACATGATCTGACATTACACAAATTTATGCGACCTGACATTACACGAATTTACATGACCTGACATTACACGAATTTATGTGACCTGACTTTATGCGAATTTACGTGACCTGACATTACACGAATTTACATGACCTGACATTACACGAATTTATGTGACCTGACATTACACGAATTTACGCGACCTGACTTTACATGAATTTACGCGAATTTACGGTACCTGACATTACACAAATTCACATGACCTGACATTACATGAATTCACGTGACCTGACATTACACGAATTTATGTGACCTGACTTTACACGAATTTACTTGACCTGACATTACACGAATTCACATGATCTGACATTACACGAATTTATGCGACCTGACATTACACGAATTTATGTGACCTGACATTACACGAATTTACGCGACCTGACTTTACATGAATTTATGGGACCTGACTTTATGCGAATTTACGCGACCTGACATTACACGAATTTACATGACCTGACATTACACGAATTTACGCGACCTGACATTACACGAATTTATGTGACCTGACTTTATGCGAATTTACGTGACCTGACATTACACGAATTTACATGACCTGACATTACACGAATTTATGTGACCTGACATTACACGAATTTACGCGACCTGACATTACACGAATTTATGTGACCTGACTATACACGAATTTACTTGACCTGACATTACACGAATTCACATGACCTGACATTACACAAATTTATGCGACCTGACATTACACAAATTTATGTGACCTGACATTACACGAATTTACGCGACCTGACATTACACGAATTTATGTGACCTGACATTACACGAATTTACGCGACCTGACTTTACATGAATTTACGCGAATCTACGGTACCTGACATTACACGAATTTACGCGACCTGACATTACATGAATTCACGTGACCTGACATTACACGAATTTATGTGACCTGACTTTACACGAATTTACTTTACCTGACATTACACGAATTCACATGATCTGACATTACACGAATTTATGCGACCTGACATTACACGAATTTATGTGACCTGACATTACACGAATTTACATGACCTGACTTTACATGAATTTATGGGACCTGACTTTATGCGAATTTACGCGACCTGACATTACACGAATTTACATGACCTGACATTACACGAATTTACACGACCTGACATTACACGAATTTATGTGACCTGACTTTATGCGAATTTACGTGACCTGACATTACACGAATTTACATGACCTGACATTACACGAATTTATGTGACCTGACATTACACGAATTTACGCGACCTGACTTTACATGAATTTATGGGACCTGACTTTATGCGAATTTACGCGACCTGACATTACACGAATTTACATGACCTGACATTACACGAATTTACGTGACCTGACATTACACGAATTTATGTGACCTGACTTTATGCGAATTTACGTGACCTGACATTACACACGAATTTACATGACCTGACATTACACGAATTTACGCGACCTGACATTACACGAATTTATGTGACCTGACTTTACACGAATTTACTTGACCTGACATTACACGAATTCACATGACCTGACATTACACGAATTTATGCGACCTGACATTACACGAATTTATGTGACCTGACATTACACGAATTTACGCGACCTGACATTACACGAATTTATGTGACCTGACTTTATGTGAATTTACGTGACCTGACATTACACGAATTTACATGACCTGACATTACACGAATTTATGTGACCTGACATTACACGAATTTACGTGACCTGACATTACACGAATTTATGTGACCTGACTTTATGCGAATTTACGTGACCTGACATTACACGAATTTACATGACCTGACATTACACGAATTTATGTGACCTGACATTACACGAATTTACGCGACCTGACTTTACATGAATTTATGGGACCTGACATTACACGAATTTACATGACCTGACATTACACGAATTTATGTGACCTGACATTACACGAATTTACGCGACCTGACATTACACGAATTTATGTGACCTGACTTTACACGAATTTACTTGACCTGACATTACACGAATTCACATGACCTGACATTACACGAATTTATACGACCTGACATTACACGAATTTATGTGACCTGACATTACACGAATTTACGCGACCTGACTTTACATGAATTTATGGGACCTGACTTTATGCGAATTTACGCGACCTGACATTACACGAATTTACATGACCTGACATTACACGAATTTACGCGACCTGACATTACACAAATTTATGTGACCTGACTTTATGCGAATTTACGTGACCTGACATTAAACGAATTTACATGACCTGACATTACACGAATTTATGTGACCTGACATTACACGAATTTACGCGACCTGACATTACACGAATTTATGTGACCTGACTTTATGCGAATTTACGTTACCTGACATTACACGAATTTACATGACCTGACATTACACGAATTTATGTGACCTGACATTACACGAATTTACGCGACCTGACTTTACATGAATTTACGCGAATTTACGGTACCTGACATTACACGAATTTACGCGACCTGACATTACATGAATTCACGTGACCTGACATTACACGAATTTATGTGACCTGACTTTACACGAATTTACTTGACCTGACATTACACGAATTCACATGACCTGACATTACACAAATTTATGTGACCTGACATTACACGAATTTACGCGACCTGACTTTACATGAATTTATGGGACCTGACTTTATGCGAATTTACGCGACCTGACATTACACGAATTTACATGACCTGACATTACACGAATTTACGCGACCTGACATTACACGAATTTATGTGACCTGACTTTATGCAAATTTACGTGACCTGACATTACACGAATTTATGTGACCTGACATTACACGAATTTACGCGACCTGACATTACACGAATTTATGTGACCTGACTTTATGCGAATTTACGTGACCTGACATTACACGAATTTACATGACCTGACAATACACGAATTTATGTGACCTGACATTACACGAATTTACGCGACCTGACTTTACATGAATTCACATGACCTGACATTACACGAATTTATGTGACCTGACTTTACACGAATTTACTTGACCTGACATTACACGAATTCACATGATCTGACATTACACAAATTTATGCGACCTGACATTACACGAATTTATGTGACCTGACATTACACGAATTTACGCGACCTGACTTTACATGAATTTATGGGACCTGACTTTATGCGAATTTACGCGACCCGACATTACACGAATTTACATGACCTGACATTACACGAATTTACGCGACCTGACATTACACGAATTTATGTGACCTGACATTATGCGAATTTACGTGACCTGACATTACACGAATTTACATGACCTGACATTACACGAATTTATGTGACCTGACATTACACGAATTTACACGACCTGACATTACACGAATTTATGTGACCTGAATTTACACGAATTTACTTGACCTGACATTACACGAATTCACATGACCTGACATTACACGAATTTATGCGACCTGACATTACACAAATTTATGTGACCTGACATTACACGAATTTACGTGACCTGACTTTACATGAATTTATGGGACCTAACTTTAAGCGAATTTACGCGACCTGACATTACACGAATTTACATGACCTGACATTACACGAATTTACGCGACCTGACATTACACGAATTTATGTGACCTGACATTACACGAATTTACGCGACCTGACATTACACGAATTTATGTGACCCGACTTTATGCGAATTTACGTGACCTGACATTACACAAATTTACATGACCTGACATTACACGAATTTATGTGACCTGACATTACACGAATTTACGCGACCTGACTTTACATGAATTTATGGGACCTGACATTACACGAATTTATGTGACCCGACTTTATGCGAATTTACGTGACCTGACATTACACGAATTTACATGACCTGACATTACACGAATTTATGTGACCTGACATTACACGAATTTACGCGACCTGACATTACATGAATTTATGGGACCTGACTTTATGCGAATTTACGCGACCTGACATTACACGAATTTACATGACCTGACATTACACGAATTTACGCGACCTGATATTACACGAATTTATGTGACCTGACTTTATGCGAATTTACGTGACCTGACATTACACGAATTTACATGACCTGACATTACACGAATTTATGTGACCTGACATTACACGAATTTACGCGACCTGACATTACACGAATTTATGTGACCTGACTTTATGCGAATTTACGTGACCTGACATTACACGAATTTACATGACCTGACATTACACGAATTTATGTGACCTGACATTACACGAATTTACGCGACCTGACTTTACATGAATTTACGCGAATTTACGGTACCTGACATTAAAGGAATTTACGCGACCTGACATTACATGAATTCACGTGACCTGACATTACACGAATTTATGTGACCTGACTTTACACGAATTTACTTGACCTGACATTACACGAATTCACATGACCTGACATTACACGAATTTATGCGACCTGACATTACACAAATTTATGTGACCTGACATTACACGAATTTACGAGACCTGACTTTACATGAATTTATGGGACCTGACTTTATGCGAATTTACGCGACCTGACATTACACGAATTTACATGACCTGACATTACACGAATTTACGCGACCTGACATTACACGAATTTATGTGACCTGACTTTATGCAAATTTACGTGACCTGACATTACACGAATTTACATGACCTGACATTACACGAATTTATGTGACCTGACATTACACGAATTTACGCGACCTGACATTACACGAATTTATGTGACCTGACTTTATGCGAATTTACATGACCTGACATTACACGAATTTATGTGACCTGACATTACACGAATTTACGCGACCTGACTTTACATGAATTTACGCGAATTTACGGTACCTGACATTACACGAATTTACGCGACCTGACATTACATGAATTCACGTGACCTGACATTACACGAATTTATGTGACCTGACTTTACACGAATTTACTTGACCTGACATTACACGAATTCACATGACCTGACATTACACAAATTTATGTGACCTGACATTACACGAATTTACGCGACCTGACTTTACATGAATTTATGGGACCTGACTTTATGCGAATTTACGCGACCTGACATTACACGAATTTACATGACCTGACATTACACGAATTTACGCGACCTGACATTACACGAATTTATGTGACCTGACTTTATGCAAATTTACGTGACCTGACATTACACGAATTTACATGACCTGACATTACACGAATTTATGTGACCTGACATTACACGAATTTACGCGACCTGACATTACACGAATTTATGTGACCTGACTGTATGCGAATTTACGTGACCTGACATTACACGAATTTACATGACCTGACAATACACGAATTTATGTGACCTGACATTACACGAATTTACGCGACCTGACTTTACATGAATTCACATGACCTGACATTACACGAATTTATGTGACCTGACTTTACACGAATTTACTTGACCTGACATTACACGAATTCACATGATCTGACATTACACAAATTTATGCGACCTGACATTACACGAATTTATGTGACCTGACATTACACGAATTTACGCGACCTGACTTTACATGAATTTATGGGACCTGACTTTATGCGAATTTACGCGACCCGACATTACACGAATTTACATGACCTGACATTACACGAATTTACGCGACCTGACATTACACGAATTTATGTGACCTGACATTATGCGAATTTACGTGACCTGACATTACACGAATTTACATGACCTGACATTACACGAATTTATGTGACCTGACATTACACGAATTTACACGACCTGACATTACACGAATTTATGTGACCTGAATTTACACGAATTTACTTGACCTGACATTACACGAATTCACATGACCTGACATTACACGAATTTATGCGACCTGACATTACACAAATTTATGTGACCTGACATTACACGAATTTACGTGACCTGACTTTACATTAATTTATGGGACCTGACTTTAAGCGAATTTACGCGACCTGACATTACACGAATTTACATGACCTGACATTACACGAATTTATGCGACCTGACATTACACGAATTTATGTGACCTGACATTACACGAATTTACGCGACCTGACATTACACGAATTTATGTGACCCGACTTTATGCGAATTTACGTGACCTGACATTACACGAATTTACATGACCTGACATTACACGAATTTATGTGACCTGACATTACACGAATTTACGCGACCTGACTTTACATGAATTTATGGGACCTGATATTACACGAATTTATGTGACCCGACTTTATGCGAATTTACGTGACCTGACATTACACGAATTTACATGACCTGACATTACACGAATTTATGTGACCTGACATTACACGAATTTACGCGACCTGACTTTACATGAATTTATGGGACCTGACTTTATGCGAATTTACGCGACCTGACATTACACGAATTTACATGACCTGACATTACACGAATTTACGCGACCTGATATTACACGAATTTATGTGACCTGACTTTATGCGAATTTACGTGACCTGACATTACACGAATTTACATGACCTGACATTACACGAATTTATGTGACCTGACATTACACGAATTTACGCGACCTGACATTATGCGAATTTACGTGACCTGACATTACACGAATTTACATGACCTGACATTACACGAATTTATGTGACCTGACATTACACGAATTTACGCGACCTGACTTTACATGAATTTACGCGAATTTACGGTACCTGACATTACAGGAATTTACGCGACCTGACATTACATGAATTCACGTGACCTGACATTACACGAATTTATGTGACCTGACTTTACACGAATTTACTTGACCTGACATTACACGAATTTATGCGACCTGACATTACACAAATTTATGTGACCTGACATTACACGAATTTACGCGACCTGACTTTACATGAATTTATGGGACCTGACTTTATGCGAATTTACGCGACCTGACATTACACGAATTTACATGACCTGACATTACACGAATTTACGCGACCTGACATTACACGAATTTATGTGACCTGACTTTATGCAAATTTACGTGACCTGACATTACACGAATTTACATGACCTGACATTACACGAATTTATGTGACCTGACATTACACGAATTTACGCGACCTGACATTACACGAATTTATGTGACCTGACTTTATGCGAATTTACGTGACCTGACATTACACGAATTTACATGACCTGACATTACACGAATTTATGTGGCCTGACATTACACGAATTTACGCGACCTGACTTTACATGAATTTACGCGAATTTACGGTAACTGACATTACACGAATTTACGCGACCTGACTTTACATGAATTCACATGACCTGACATTACACGAATTTATGTGACCTGACTTTACACGAATTTACTTGACCTGACATTACACGAATTCACATGATCTGACATTACACGAATTTATGCAACCTGACATTACACGAATTTATGTGACCTGACATTACACGAATTTACGCGACCTGACTTTACATGAATTTATGGGACCTGACTTTATGCGAATTTACGCGACCTGACATTACACGAATTTACATGACCTGACATTACACGAATTTACGCGACCTGACATTACACGAATTTATGTGACCTGACTTTATGCGAATTTACGTGACCTGACATTACACGAATTTACATGACCTGACATTACACGAATTTATGTGACCTGACATTACACGAATTTACGCGACCTGACATTACACGAATTTATGTGACCTGACTTTACACGAATTTACTTGACCTGACATTACACGAATTCACATGACCTGACATTACACGAATTTATACGACCTGACATTACACAAATTTATGTGACCTGACATTACACGAATTTACGCGACCTGACTTTACATGAATTTATGGGACCTGACATTAAGCGAATTTACGCGACCTGACATTACACGAATTTACATGACCTGACATTACACGAATTTACGCGACCTGACATTACACGAATTTATGTGACCTGACATTACACGAATTTACGCGACCTGACATTACACGAATTTATGTGACCCGACTTTATGCGAATTTACGTGACCTGACATTACACGAATTTACATGACCTGACATTACACGAATTTATGTGACCTGACATTACACGAATTTACGCGACCTGACTTTACATGAATTTATGGGACCTGACTTTATGCGAATTTACGCGACCTGACATTACACGAATTTACATGACCTGACATTACACGAATTTACGCGACCTGACATTACACGAATTTATGTGACCTGACTTTATGCGAATTTACGTGACTTGACATTACACGAATTTACATGACCTGACATTACACGAATTTATGTGACCTGACATTACACGAATTTACGCGACCTGACATTACACGAATTTATGTGACCTGACTTTATGCGAATTTACGTTACCTGACATTACACGAATTTACATGACCTGACATTACACGAATTTATGTGACCTGACATTACACGAATTTACGCGACCTGACTTTACATGAATTTACGCGAATTTACGTTACCTGACATTACACGAATTTACGCGACCTGACATTACATGAATTCACGTGACCTGACATTACACGAATTTATGTGACCTGACTTTACACGAATTTACTTGACCTGACATTACACGAATTCACATGACCTGACATTACACAAATTTATGTGACCTGACATTACACGAATTTACGCGACCTGACATTACATGAATTTATGGGACCTGACTTTATGCGAATTTACGCGACCTGACATTACACGAATTTACATGACCTGACATTACACGAATTTACGCGACCTGACATTACACGAATTTATGTGACCTGACATTACACGAATTTATGTGACCTGACATTACACGAATTTACGCGACCTGACATTACACGAATTTATGTGACCTGACTTTATGCGAATTTACGTGACCTGACATTACACGAATTTACATGACCTGACATTACACGAATTTATGTGACCTGACATTACACGAATTTACGCGACCTGACTTTACATGAATTCACATGACCTGACATTACACGAATTTATGTGACCTGACTTTACACGAATTTACTTGACCTGACATTACACGAATTCACATGACCCGACATTACACGAATTTATGCGACCTGACATTACACAAATTTATGTGACCTGACATTACACGAATTTACGTGACCTGACTTTACATGAATTTATGGGACCTGACTTTAAGCCAATTTACGCGACCTGACATTACACGAATTTACATGACCTGACATTACACGAATTTACGCAACCTGACATTACACGAATTTATGTGACCTGACATTACACGAATTTACGCGACCTGACATTACACGAATTTATGTGACCCGACATTATGCGAATTTACGTGACCTGACATTACACGAATTTACATGACCTGACATTACACGAATTTATGTGACCTGACATTACACGAATTTACGCGACCTGACTTTACATGAATTTATGGGACCTGACATTACACGAATTTATGTGACCCGACTTTATGCGAATTTACGTGACCTGACATTACACGAATTTACATGACCTGACATTACACGAATTTATGTGACCTGATATTACACGAATTTACGCGACCTGACATTACACGAATTTATGTGACCTGACTTTATGCGAATTTACGTTACCTGACATTACACGAATTTACATGACCTGACATTACACGAATTTATGTGACCTGACATTACACGAATTTACGCGACCTGACTTTACATGAATTTACGCGAATTTACGGTACCTGACATTACACGAATTTACGCGACCTGACATTACATGAATTCACGTGACCTGACATTACACGAATTTATGTGACCTGACTTTACACGAATTTACTTGACCTGACATTACACGAATTCACATGACCTGACATTACACAAATTTATGTGACCTGACATTACACGAATTTACGCGACCTGACTTTACATGAATTTATGGGACCTGACTTTATGCGAATTTACGCGACCTGACATTACACGAATTTACATGACCTGACATTACACGAATTTACGTGACCTGACATTACACGAATTTATGTGACCTGACATTACACGAATTTATGTGACCTGACATTACACGAATTTACGCGACCTGACATTACACGAATTTATGTGACCTGACTTTATGCGAATTTACGTGACCTGACATTACACGAATTTACATGACCTGACATTACACGAATTTATGTGACCTGACATTACACGAATTTACGCGACCTGACTTTACATGAATTCACATGACCTGACATTACACGAATTTATGTGACCTGACTTTACACGAATTTACTTGACCTGACATTACACGAATTCACATGATCTGACATTACACAAATTTATGCGACCTGACATTACACGAATTTATGTGACCTGACATTACACGAATTTACGCGACCTGACTTTACATGAATTTATGGGACCTGACTTTATGCGAATTTACGCGACCCGACATTACACGAATTTACATGACCTGACATTACACGAATTTACGCGACCTGACATTACACGAATTTATGTGACCTGACATTATGCGAATTTACGTGACCTGACATTACACGAATTTACATGACCTGACATTACACGAATTTATGTGACCTGACATTACACGAATTTACACGACCTGACATTACACGAATTTATGTGACCTGAATTTACACGAATTTACTTGACCTGACATTACACGAATTCACATGACCTGACATTACACGAATTTATGCGACCTGACATTACACAAATTTATGTGACCTGACATTACACGAATTTACGTGACCTGACTTTACATGAATTTATGGGACCTGACTTTAAGCGAATTTACGCGACCTGACATTACACGAATTTACATGACCTGACATTACACGAATTTACGCGACCTGACATTACACGAATTTATGTGACCTGACATTACACGAATTTACGCGACCTGACATTACACGAATTTATGTGACCCGACTTTATGCGAATTTACGTGACCTGACATTACACGAATTTACATGACCTGACATTACACGAATTTATGTGACCTGACATTACACGAATTTACGCGACCTGACTTTACATGAATTTATGGGACCTGACATTACAAGAATTTATGTGACCCGACTTTATGCGAATTTACGCGACCTGACATTACACGAATTTACATGACCTGACATTACACGAATTTACGCGACCTGACATTACACGAATTTATGTGACCTGACTTTATGCAAATTTACGTGACCTGACATTACACGAATTTACATGACCTGACATTACACGAATTTATGTGACCTGACATTACACGAATTTACGCGACCTGACATTACACGAATTTATGTGACCTGACTTTATGCGAATTTACGTGACCTGACATTACACGAATTTACATGACCTGACATTACACGAATTTATGTGACCTGACATTACACGAATTTACGCGACCTGACTTTACATGAATTTACGCGAATTTACGGTACCTGACATTACACGAATTTACGCGACCTGACATTACATGAATTCACGTGACCTGACATTACACGAATTTATGTGACCTGACTTTACACGAATTTACTTGACCTGACATTACACGAATTCACATGACCTGACATTACACGAATTTATGCGACCTGACATTACACAAATTTATGTGACCTGACATTACACGAATTTACGCGACCTGACTTTACATGAATTTATGGGACCTGACTTTATGCGAATTTACGCGACCTGACATTACACGAATTTACATGACCTGACATTACACGAATTTACACGACCTGACATTACACGAATTTATGTGACCTGACTTTATGCAAATTTACGTGACCTGACATTACACGAATTTACATGACCTGACATTACACGAATTTATGTGACCTGACATTACACGAATTTACGCGACCTGACATTACACGAATTTATGTGACCTGACTTTATGCGAATTTACGTGACCTGACATTACACGAATTTACATGACCTGACATTACACGAATTTATGTGACCTGACATTACACGAATATACGCGACCTGACTTTACATGAATTTACGCGAATTTACGGTAACTGACATTACACGAATTTACGCGACCTGACTTTACATGAATTCACATGACCTGACATTACACGAATTTATGTGACCTGACTTTACACGAATTTACTTGACCTGACATTACACGAATTCACATGATCTGACATTACACGAATTTATGTGACCTGACATTACACGAATTTATGTGACCTGACATTACACGAATTTACGCGACCTGACTTTACATGAATTTATGGGACCTGACTTTATGCGAATTTACGCGACCTGACATTACACGAATTTACATGACCTGACATTACACGAATTTACGCGACCTGACATTACACGAATATATGTGACCTGACTTTATGCGAATTTACGTGACCTGACATTACACGAATTTACATGACCTGACATTACACGAATTTATGTGACCTGACATTACACGAATTTACGCGACCTGACTTTACATGAATTTACGCGAATTTACGGTACCTGACATTACACGAATTTACGTGACCTGACATTACATGAATTCACGTGACCTGACATTACACGAATTTATGTGACCTGACTTTACACGAATTTACTTGACCTGACATTACACGAATTCACATGACCTGACATTACACGAATTTATGCGACCTGACATTACACAAATTTATGTGACCTGACATTACACGAATTTACGCGACCTGACTTTACATGAATTTATGGGACCTGACTTTATGCGAATTTACGCGACCTGACATTACACGAATTTACATGACCTGACATTACACGAATTTACGCGACCTGACATTACACGAATTTATGTGACCTGACTTTATGCAAATTTCCGTGACCTGACATTACACGAATTTACATGACCTGACATTACACGAATTTATGTGACCTGACATTACACGAATTTACGCGACCTGACATTACACGAATTTATGTGACCTGACTTTATGCGAATTTACGTGACCTGACATTACACGAATTTACATGACCTGACATTACACGAATTTATGTGACCTGACATTACACGAATTTACGCGACCTGACTTTACATGAATTTACGTGAATTTACGGTAACTGACATTACACGAATTTACGCGACCTGACTTTACATGAATTCACATGACCTGACATTACACGAATTTATGTGACCTGACTTTACACGAATTTACTTGACCTGACATTACACGAATTCACATGATCTGACATTACACGAATTTATGCGACCTGACATTACACGAATTTATGTGACCTGACATTACACGAATTTACGCGACCTGACTTTACATGAATTTATGGGACCTGACTTTATGCGAATTTACGCGACCTGACATTACACGAATTTACATGACCTGACATTACACGAATTTACGCGACCTGACATTACACGAATTTATGTGACCTGACTTTATGCGAATTTACGTGACCTGACATTACACGAATTTACATGACCTGACATTACACGAATTTATGTGACCTGACATTACACGAATTTACGCGACCTGACATTACACGAATTTATGTGACCTGACTTTACACGAATTTACTTGACCTGACATTACACGAATTCACATGACCTGACATTACACGAATTTATACGACCTGACATTACACAAATTTATGTGACCTGACATTACACGAATTTACGCGACCTGACTTTACATGAATTTATGGGACCTGACTTTAAGCGAATTTACGCGACCTGACATTACACGAATTTACATGACCTGACATTACACGAATTTACGCGACCTGACATTACACGAATTTATGTGACCTGACATTACACGAATGTACGCGACCTGACATTACACGAATTTATGTGACCCGACTTTATGCGAATTTACGTGACCTGACATTACACGAATTTACATGACCTGACATTACACGAATTTATGTGACCTGACATTACACGAATTTACGCGACCTGACTTTACATGAATTTATGGGACCTGACTTTATGCGAATTTACGCGACCTGACATTACACGAATTTACATGACCTGACATTACACGAATTTAAGCGACCTGACATTACACGAATTTATGTGACCTGACTTTATGCGAATTTACGTGACTTGACATTACACGAATTTACATGACCTGACATTACACGAATTTATGTGACCTGACATTACACGAATTTACGCGACCTGACATTACACGAATTTATGTGACCTGACTTTATGCGAATTTACGTTACCTGACATTACACGAATTTACATGACCTGACATTACACGAATTTATGTGACCTGACATTACACGAATTTACGCGACCTGACTTTACATGAATTTACGCGAATTTACGGTACCTGACATTACACGAATTTACGCGACCTGACATTACATGAATTCACGTGACCTGACATTACACGAATTTATGTGACCTGACTTTACACGAATTTACTTGACCTGACATTACACGAATTCACATGACCTGACATTACACAAATTTATGTGACCTGACATTACACGAATTTACGCGACCTGACTTTACCTGAATTTATGGGACCTGACTTTATGCAAATTTACGCGACCTGACATTACACGAATTTACATGACCTGACATTACACGAATTTACGCGACCTGACATTACACGAATTTATGTGACCTGACTTTATGCAAATTTACGTGACCTGACATTACACGAATTTACATGACCTGACATTACACGAATTTATGTGACCTGACATTACACGAATTTACGCGACCTGACATTACACGAATTTATGTGACCTGACTTTATGCGAATTTACGTGACCTGACATTACACGAATTTACATGACCTGACATTACATGAATTTACGCGAATTTACGGTAACTGACATTACACGAATTTACGCGACCTGACTTTACATGAATTCACATGACCTGACATTACACGAATTTATGTGACCTGACTTTACACGAATTTACTTGACCTGACATTACACGAATTCACATGATCTGACATTACACGAATTTATGCGACCTGACATTACACGAATTTATGTGACCTGACATTACACGAATTTACGCGACCTGACTTTACATGAATTTATGGGACCTGACTTTATGCGAATTTACGCGACCTGACATTACACGAATTTACATGACCTGACATTACACGAATTTACGCGACCTGACATTACACGAATTTATGTGACCTGACTTTATGCGAATTTACGTGACCTGACATTACACGAATTTACATGACCTGACATTACACGAATTTATGTGACCTGACATTACACGAATTTACGCGACCTGACATTACACGAATTTATGTGACCTGACTTTATGCGAATTTACGTGACTTGACATTACACGAATTTACATGACCTGACATTACACGAATTTATGTGACCTGACATTACACGAATTTACGCGACCTGACATTACACGAATTTATGTGACCTGACTTTATGCGAATTTACGTTACCTGACATTACACGAATTTACATGACCTGACATTACACGAATTTATGTGACCTGACATTACACGAATTTACGCGACCTGACTTTACATGAATTTACGCGAATTTACGGTACCTGACATTACACGAATTTACGCGACCTGACATTACATGAATTCACGTGACCTGACATTACACGAATTTATGTGACCTGACTTTACACGAATTTACTTGACCTGACATTACACGAATTCACATGACCTGACATTACACAAATTTATGTGACCTGACATTACACGAATTTACGCGACCTGACTTTACATGAATTTATGGGACCTGACTTTATGCGAATTTACGCGACCTGACATTACACGAATTTACATGACCTGACATTACACGAATTTACGCGACCTGACATTACACGAATTTATGTGACCTGACATTACACGAATTTATGTGACCTGACATTACACGAATTTACGCGACCTGACTTTACATGAATTCACATGACCTGACATTACACGAATTTATGTGACCTGACTTTACACGAATTTACTTGACCTGACATTACACGAATTCACATGATCTGACATTACACAAATTTATGCGACCTGACATTACACGAATTTATGTGACCTGACATTACACGAATTTACGCGACCTGACTTTACATGAATTTATGGGACCTGACTTTATGCGAATTTACGCGACCCGACATTACACGAATTTACATGACCTGACATTACACGAATTTACACGACCTGACATTACACGAATTTATGTGACCTGACATTATGCGAATTTACGTGACCTGACATTACACGAATTTACATGACCTGACATTACACGAATTTATGTGACCTGACATTACACGAATTTACACGACCTGACATTACACAAATTTATGTGACCTGAATTTACACGAATTTACTTGACCTGACATTACACGAATTCACATGACCTGACATTACACGAATTTATGCGACCTGACATTACACAAATTTATGTGACCTGACATTACACGAATTTACGTGACCTGACTTTACATGAATTTATGGGACCTGACTTTAAGCGAATTTACGCGACCTGACATTACACGAATTTACATGACCTGACATTACACGAATTTACGCGACCTGACATTACACGAATTTATGTGACCTGACATTACACGAATTTACGCGACCTGACATTACACGAATTTATGTGACCCGACTTTATGCGAATTTACGTGACCTGACATTACACGAATTTACATGACCTGACATTACACGAATTTATGTGACCTGACATTACACGAATTTACGCGACCTGACTTTACATGAATTTATGGGACCTGACATTACAAGAATTTATGTGACCCGACTTTATGCGAATTTACGTGACCTGACATTACACGAATTTACATGACCTGACATTACACGAATTTATGTGACCTGACATTACACGAATTTACGCGACCTGACTTTACATGAATTTATGGGACCTGACTTTATGCGAATTTACGCGACCTGACATTACACGAATTTACATGACCTGACATTACACGAATTTACGCGACCTGATATTACACGAATTTATGTGACCTGACTTTATGCGAATTTACGTGACCTGACATTACACGAATTTACATGACCTGACATTACACGAATTTATGTGACCTGACATTACACGAATTTACGCGACCTGACATTACACGAATTTATGTGACCTGACTTTATGCGAATTTACGTGACCTGACATTACACGAATTTATGTGACCTGACATTACACGAATTTACGCGACCTGACTTGACATGAATTTACGCGAATTTACGGTACCTGACATTACAGGAATTTACGCGACCTGACATTACATGAATTCACGTGACCTGACATTACACGAATTTATGTGACCTGACTTTACACGAATTTACTTGACCTGACATTACACGAATTCACATGACCTGACATTACACGAATTTATGTGACCTGAATTTACACGAATTTACTTGACCTGACATTACACGAATTCACATGACCCGACATTACACGAATTTATGCGACCTGACATTACACAAATTTATGTGACCTGACATTACACGAATTTACGTGACCTGACTTTACATGAATTTATGGGACCTGACTTTAAGCGAATTTACGCGACCTGACATTACACGAATTTACATGACCTGACATTACACGAATTTACGCGACCTGACATTACACGAATTTATGTGACCTGACATTACACGAATTTACGCGACCTGACATTACACGAATTTATGTGACCCGACTTTATGCGAATTTACGTGACCTGACATTACACGAATTTACATGACCTGACATTACACGAATTTATGTGACCTGACATTACACGAATTTACGCGACCTGACTTTACATGAATTTATGGGACCTGACATTACACGAATTTATGTGACCCGACTTTATGCGAATTTACGTGACCTGACATTACACGAATTTACATGACCTGACATTACACGAATTTATGTGACCTGACATTACACGAATTTACGCGACCTGACTTTACATGAATTTATGGGACCTGACTTTATGCGAATTTACGCGACCTGACATTACACGAATTTACATGACCTGACATTACACGAATTTACGCGACCTGATATTACACGAATTTATGTGACCTGACTTTATGCGAATTTACGTGACCTGACATTACACGAATTTACATGACCTGACATTACACGAATTTATGTGACCTGACATTACACGAATTTACGCGACCTGACATTACACGAATTTATGTGACCTGACTTTATGCGAATTTACGTGACCTGACATTACACGAATTTACATGACCTGACATTACACGAATTTATGTGACCTGACAATACACGAATTTACGCGACCTGACATTACACGAATTTATGTGACCTGACTTTATGCGAATTTACGTGACCTGACATTACACGAATTTACATGACCTGACATTACACGAATTTATGTGACCTGACATTACACGAATTTACGCGACCTGACTTTACATGAATTTATGGGACCTGACTTTATGCGAATTTACGCGACCTGACATTACACGAATTTACATGACCTGACATTACACGAATTTACGCGACCTGACATTACACGAATTTATGTGACCTGACTTTATGCGAATTTACGTGACTTGACATTACACGAATTTACATGACCTGACATTACACGAATTTATGTGACCTGACATTACACGAATTTACGCGACCTGACATTACACGAATTTATGTGACCTGACTTTATGCGAATTTACGTGACCTGACATTACACGAATTTACATGACCTGACATTACACGAATTTATGTGACCTGACATTACACGAATTTACGCGACCTGACTTTACATGAATTTACGCGAATTTACGGTACCTGACATTACACGAATTTACGCGACCTGACATTACATGAATTCACGTGACCTGACATTACACGAATTTATGTGACCTGACTTTACACGAATTTACTTGACCTGACATTACACGAATTCACATGACCTGACATTACACAAATTTATGTGACCTGACATTACACGAATTTACGCGACCTGACTTTACATGAATTTATGGGACCTGACTTTATGCGAATTTACGCGACCTGACATTACACGAATTTACATGACCTGACATTACACGAATTTACGCGACCTGACATTACACGAATTTATGTGACCTGACATTACACGAATTTATGTGACCTGACATTACACGAATTTACGCGACCTGACATTACACGAATTTATGTGACCTGACTTTATGCGAATTTACGTGACCTGACATTACACGAATTTACATGACCTGACATTACACGAATTTATGTGACCTGACATTACACGAATTTACGCGACCTGACTTTACATGAATTCACATGACCTGACATTACACGAATTTATGTGACCTGACTTTACACGAATTTACTTGACCTGACATTACACGAATTCACATGACCCGACATTACACGAATTTATGCGACCTGACATTACACAAATTTATGTGACCTGACATTACACGAATTTACGTGACCTGACTTTACATGAATTTATGGGACCTGACTTTAAGCCAATTTACGCGACCTGACATTACACGAATTTACATGACCTGACATTACACGAATTTACGCGACCTGACATTACACGAATTTATGTGACCTGACATTACACGAATTTACGCGACCTGACATTACACGAATTTATGTGACCCGACATTATGCGAATTTACGTGACCTGACATTACACGAATTTACATGACCTGACATTACACGAATTTATGTGACCTGACATTACACGAATTTACGCGACCTGACTTTACATGAATTTATGGGACCTGACATTACACGAATTTATGTGACCCGACTTTATGCGAATTTACGTGACCTGACATTACACGAATTTACATGACCTGACATTACACGAATTTATGTGACCTGATATTACACGAATTTACGCGACCTGACATTACACGAATTTATGTGACCTGACTTTATGCGAATTTACGTTACCTGACATTACACGAATTTACATGACCTGACATTACACGAATTTATGTGACCTGACATTACACGAATTTACGCGACCTGACTTTACATGAATTTACGCGAATTTACGGTACCTGACATTACACGAATTTACGCGACCTGACATTACATGAATTCACGTGACCTGACATTACACGAATTTATGTGACCTGACTTTACACGAATTTACTTGACCTGACATTACACGAATTCACATGACCTGACATTACACAAATTTATGTGACCTGACATTACACGAATTTACGCGACCTGACTTTACATGAATTCACGTGACCTGACATTACACGAATTTATGTGACCTGACTTTACACGAATTTACTTGACCTGACATTACACGAATTCACATGACCTGACATTACACGAATTTATGCGACCTGACATTACACAAATTTATGTGACCTGACATTACACGAATTTACGCGACCTGACTTTACATGAATTTATGGGACCTGACTTTATGCGAATTTACGCGACCTGACATTACACGAATTTACATGACCTGACATTACACGAATTTACGCGACCTGACATTACACGAATTTATGTGACCTGACTTTATGCAAATTTACGTGACCTGACATTACACGAATTTACATGACCTGACATTACACGAATTTATGTGACCTGACATTACACGAATTTACGCGACCTGACATTACACGAATTTATGTGACCTGACTTTATGCGAATTTACGTGACCTGACATTACACGAATTTACATGACCTGACATTACACGAATTTATGTGACCTGACATTACACGAATTTACGCGACCTGACTTTACATGAATTTACGCGAATTTACGGTAACTGACATTACACGAATTTACGCGACCTGACTTTACATGAATTCACATGACCTGACATTACACGAATTTATGTGACCTGACTTTACACGAATTTACTTGACCTGACATTACACGAATTCACATGATCTGACATTACACGAATTTATGCGACCTGACATTACACGAATTTATGTGACCTGACATTACACGAATTTACGCGACCTGACTTTACATGAATTTATGGGACCTGACTTTATGCGAATTTACGCGACCTGACATTACACGAATTTACATGACCTGACATTACACGAATTTACGCGACCTGACATTACACGAATTTATGTGACCTGACTTTATGCGAATTTACGTGACCTGACATTACACGAATTTACATGACCTGACATTACACGAATTTATGTGACCTGACATTACTCGAATTTACGCGACCTGACATTACACGAATTTATGTGACCTGACTTTACACGAATTTACTTGACCTGACATTACACGAATTCACATGACCTGACATTACACGAATTTATACGACCTGACATTACACAAATTTATGTGACCTGACATTACACGAATTTACGCGACCTGACTTTACATGAATTTATGGGACCTGACTTTAAGCGAATTTACGCGACCTGACATTACACGAATTTACATGACCTGACATTACACGAATTTACGCGACCTGACATTACACGAATTTATGTGACCTGACATTACACGAATGTACGCGACCTGACATTACACGAATTTATGTGACCCGACTTTATGCGAATTTACGTGACCTGACATTACACGAATTTACATGACCTGACATTACACGAATTTATGTGACCTGACATTACACGAATTTACGCGACCTGACTTTACATGAATTTATGGGACCTGACTTTATGCGAATTTACGCGACCTGACATTACACGAATTTACATGACCTGACATTACACGAATTTACGCGACCTGACATTACACGAATTTATGTGACCTGACTTTATGCGAATTTACGTGACTTGACATTACACGAATTTACATGACCTGACATTACACGAATTTATGTGACCTGACATTACACGAATTTACGCGACCTGACATTACACGAATTTATGTGACCTGACTTTATGCGAATTTACGTTACCTGACATTACACGAATTTACATGACCTGACATTACACGAATTTATGTGACCTGACATTACACGAATTTACGCGACCTGACTTTACATGAATTTACGCGAATTTACGGTACCTGACATTACACGAATTTACGCGACCTGACATTACATGAATTCACGTGACCTGACATTACACGAATTTATGTGACCTGACTTTACACGAATTTACTTGACCTGACATTACACGAATTCACATGACCTGACATTACACAAATTTATGTGACCTGACATTACACGAATTTACGCGACCTGACTTTACCTGAATTTATGGGACCTGACTTTATGCAAATTTACGCGACCTGACATTACACGAATTTACATGACCTGACATTACACGAATTTACGCGACCTGACATTACACGAATTTATGTGACCTGACTTTATGCAAATTTACGTGACCTGACATTACACGAATTTACATGACCTGACATTACACGAATTTATGTGACCTGACATTACACGAATTTACGCGACCTGACATTACACGAATTTATGTGACCTGACTTTATGCGAATTTACGTGACCTGACATTACACGAATTTACATGACCTGACATTACATGAATTTACGCGAATTTACGGTAACTGACATTACACGAATTTACGCGACCTGACTTTACATGAATTCACATGACCTGACATTACACGAATTTATGTGACCTGACTTTACACGAATTTACTTGACCTGACATTACACGAATTCACATGATCTGACATTACACGAATTTATGCGACCTGACATTACACGAATTTATGTGACCTGACATTACACGAATTTACGCGACCTGACTTTACATGAATTTATGGGACCTGACTTTATGCGAATTTACGCGACCTGACATTACACGAATTTACATGACCTGACATTACACGAATTTACGCGACCTGACATTACACGAATTTATGTGACCTGACTTTATGCGAATTTACGTGACCTGACATTACACGAATTTACATGACCTGACATTACACGAATTTATGTGACCTGACATTACACGAATTTACGCGACCTGACATTACACGAATTTATGTGACCTGACTTTATGCGAATTTACGTGACTTGACATTACACGAATTTACATGACCTGACATTACACGAATTTATGTGACCTGACATTACACGAATTTACGCGACCTGACATTACACGAATTTATGTGACCTGACTTTATGCGAATTTACGTTACCTGACATTACACGAATTTACATGACCTGACATTACACGAATTTATGTGACCTGACATTACACGAATTTACGCGACCTGACTTTACATGAATTTACGCGAATTTACGGTACCTGACATTACACGAATTTACGCGACCTGACATTACATGAATTCACGTGACCTGACATTACACGAATTTATGTGACCTGACTTTACACGAATTTACTTGACCTGACATTACACGAATTCACATGACCTGACATTACACAAATTTATGTGACCTGACATTACACGAATTTACGCGACCTGACTTTACATGAATTTATGGGACCTGACTTTATGCGAATTTACGCGACCTGACATTACACGAATTTACATGACCTGACATTACACGAATTTACGCGACCTGACATTACACGAATTTATGTGACCTGACATTACACGAATTTATGTGACCTGACATTACACGAATTTACGCGACCTGACATTACACGAATTTATGTGACCTGACTTTATGCGAATTTACGTGACCTGACATTACACGAATTTACATGACCTGACATTACACGAATTTATGTGACCTGACATTACACGAATTTACGCGACCTGACTTTACATGAATTCACATGACCTGACATTACACGAATTTATGTGACCTGACTTTACACGAATTTACTTGACCTGACATTACACGAATTCACATGATCTGACATTACACAAATTTATGCGACCTGACATTACACGAATTTATGTGACCTGACATTACACGAATTTACGCGACCTGACTTTACATGAATTTATGGGACCTGACTTTATGCGAATTTACGCGACCCGACATTACACGAATTTACATGACCTGACATTACACGAATTTACGCGACCTGACATTACACGAATTTATGTGACCTGACATTATGCGAATTTACGTGACCTGACATTACACGAATTTACATGACCTGACATTACACGAATTTATGTGACCTGACATTACACGAATTTACACGACCTGACATTACACGAATTTATGTGACCTGAATTTACACGAATTTACTTGACCTGACATTACACGAATTCACATGACCTGACATTACACGAATTTATGCGACCTGACATTACACAAATTTATGTGACCTGACATTACACGAATTTACGTGACCTGACTTTACATGAATTTATGGGACCTGACTTTAAGCGAATTTACGCGACCTGACATTACACGAATTTACATGACCTGACATTACACGAATTTACGCGACCTGACATTACACGAATTTATGTGACCTGACATTACACGAATTTACGCGACCTGACATTACACGAATTTATGTGACCCGACTTTATGCGAATTTACGTGACCTGACATTACACGAATTTACATGACCTGACATTACACGAATTTATGTGACCTGACATTACACGAATTTACGCGACCTGACTTTACATGAATTTATGGGACCTGACATTACAAGAATTTATGTGACCCGACTTTATGCGAATTTACGCGACCTGACATTACACGAATTTACATGACCTGACATTACACGAATTTACGCGACCTGACATTACACGAATTTATGTGACCTGACTTTATGCAAATTTACGTGACCTGACATTACACGAATTTACATGACCTGACATTACACGAATTTATGTGACCTGACATTACACGAATTTACGCGACCTGACATTACACGAATTTATGTGACCTGACTTTATGCAAATTTACGTGACCTGACATTACACGAATTTACATGACCTGACATTACACGAATTTATGTGACCTGACATTACACGAATTTACGCGACCTGACTTTACATGAATTTACGCGAATTTACGGTACCTGACATTACACGAATTTACGCGACCTGACATTACATGAATTCACGTGACCTGACATTACACGAATTTATGTGACCTGACTTTACACGAATTTACTTGACCTGACATTACACGAATTCACATGACCTGACATTACACGAATTTATGCGACCTGACATTACACAAATTTATGTGACCTGACATTACACGAATTTACGCGACCTGACTTTACATGAATTTATGGGACCTGACTTTATGCGAATTTACGCGACCTGACATTACACGAATTTACATGACCTGACATTACAAGAATTTACACGACCTGACATTACACGAATTTATGTGACCTGACTTTATGCAAATTTACGTGACCTGACATTTCACGAATTTACATGACCTGACATTACACGAATTTATGTGACCTGACATTACACGAATTTACGCGACCTGACATTACACGAATTTATGTGACCTGACTTTATGCGAATTTACGTGACCTGACATTACACGAATTTACATGACCTGACATTACACGAATTTATGTGACCTGACATTACACGAATTTACGCGACCTGACTTTACATGAATTTACGCGAATTTACGGTAACTGACATTACACGAATTTACGCGACCTGACTTTACATGAATTCACATGACCTGACATTACACGAATTTATGTGACCTGACTTTACACGAATTTACTTGACCTGACATTACACGAATTCACATGATCTGACATTACACGAATTTATGTGACCTGACATTACACGAATTTATGTGACCTGACATTACACGAATTTACGCGACCTGACTTTACATGAATTTATGGGACCTGACTTTATGCGAATTTACGCGACCTGACATTACACGAATTTACATGACCTGACATTACACGAATTTACGCGACCTGACATTACACGAATTTATGTGACCTGACTTTATGCGAATTTACGTGACCTGACATTACACGAATTTACATGACCTGACATTACACGAATTTATGTGACCTGACATTACACGAATTTACGCGACCTGACTTTACATGAATTTACGCGAATTTACGGTACCTGACATTACACGAATTTACGTGACCTGACATTACATGAATTCACGTGACCTGACATTACACGAATTTATGTGACCTGACTTTACACGAATTTACTTGACCTGACATTACACGAATTCACATGACCTGACATTACACGAATTTATGCGACCTGACATTACACAAATTTATGTGACCTGACATTACACGAATTTACGCGACCTGACTTTACATGAATTTATGGGACCTGACTTTATGCGAATTTACGCGACCTGACATTACACGAATTTACATGACCTGACATTACACGAATTTACGCGACCTGACATTACACGAATTTATGTGACCTGACTTTATGCAAATTTACGTGACCTGACATTACACGAATTTACATGACCTGACATTACACGAATTTATGTGACCTGACTTTACACGAATTTACGCGACCTGACATTACACGAATTTATGTGACCTGACTTTATGCGAATTTACGTGACCTGACATTACACGAATTTACATGACCTGACATTACACGAATTTATGTGACCTGACATTACACGAATTTACGCGACCTGACTTTACATGAATTTACGCGAATTTACGGTAACTGACATTACACGAATTTACGCGACCTGACTTTACATGAATTCACATGACCTGACATTACACGAATTTATGTGACCTGACTTTACACGAATTTACTTGACCTGACATTACACGAATTCACATGATCTGACATTACACGAATTTATGCGACCTGACATTACACGAATTTATGTGACCTGACATTACACGAATTTACGCGACCTGACTTTACATGAATTTATGGGACCTGACTTTATGCGAATTTACGCGACCTGACATTACACGAATTTACATGACCTGACATTACACGAATTTACGCGACCTGACATTACACGAATTTATGTGACCTGACTTTATGCGAATTTACGTGACCTGACATTACACGAATTTACATGACCTGACATTACACGAATTTATGTGACCTGACATTACACGAATTTACGCGACCTGACATTACACGAATTTATGTGACCTGACTTTACACGAATTTACTTGACCTGACATTACACGAATTCACATGACCTGACATTACACGAATTTATACGACCTGACATTACACAAATTTATGTGACCTGACATTACACGAATTTACGCGACCTGACTTTACATGAATTTATGGGACCTGACATTAAGCGAATTTACGCGACCTGACATTACACGAATTTACATGACCTGACATTACACGAATTTACGCGACCTGACATTACACGAATTTATGTGACCTGACATTACACGAATGTACGCGACCTGACATTACACGAATTTATGTGACCCGACTTTATGCGAATTTACGTGACCTGACATTACACGAATTTACATGACCTGACATTACACGAATTTATGTGACCTGACATTACACGAATTTACGCGACCTGACTTTACATGAATTTATGGGACCTGACTTTATGCGAATTTACGCGACCTGACATTACACGAATTTACATGACCTGACATTACACGAATTTACGCGACCTGACATTACACGAATTTATGTGACCTGACTTTATGCGAATTTACGTGACTTGACATTACACGAATTTACATGACCTGACATTACACGAATTTATGTGACCTGACATTACACGAATTTATGCGACCTGACATTACACGAATTTATGTGACCTGACTTTATGCGAATTTACGTTACCTGACATTACACGAATTTACATGACCTGACATTACACGAATTTATGTGACCTGACATTACACGAATTTACGCGACCTGACTTTACATGAATTTACGCGAATTTACGGTACCTGACATTACACGAATTTACGCGACCTGACATTACATGAATTCACGTGACCTGACATTACACGAATTTATGTGACCTGACTTTACACGAATTTACTTGACCTGACATTACACGAATTCACATGACCTGACATTACACAAATTTATGTGACCTGACATTACACGAATTTACGCGACCTGACTTTACCTGAATTTATGGGACCTGACTTTATGCAAATTTACGCGACCTGACATTACACGAATTTACATGACCTGACATTACACGAATTTACGCGACCTGACATTACACGAATTTATGTGACCTGACTTTATGCAAATTTACGTGACCTGACATTACACGAATTTACATGACCTGACATTACACGAATTTATGTGACCTGACATTACACGAATTTACGCGACCTGACATTACACGAATTTATGTGACCTGACTTTATGCGAATTTACGTGACCTGACATTACACGAATTTACATGACCTGACATTACATGAATTTACGCGAATTTACGGTAACTGACATTACACGAATTTACGCGACCTGACTTTACATGAATTCACATGACCTGACATTACACGAATTTATGTGACCTGACTTTACACGAATTTACTTGACCTGACATTACACGAATTCACATGACCTGACATTACACGAATTTATACGACCTGACATTACACAAATTTATGTGACCTGACATTACACGAATTTACGCGACCTGACTTTACATGAATTTATGGGACCTGACATTAAGCGAATTTACGCGACCTGACATTACACGAATTTACATGACCTGACATTACACGAATTTACGCGACCTGACATTACACGAATTTATGTGACCTGACATTACACGAATGTACGCGACCTGACATTACACGAATTTATGTGACCCGACTTTATGCGAATTTACGTGACCTGACATTACACGAATTTACATGACCTGACATTACACGAATTTATGTGACCTGACATTACACGAATTTACGCGACCTGACTTTACATGAATTTATGGGACCTGACTTTATGCGAATTTACGCGACCTGACATTACACGAATTTACATGACCTGACATTACACGAATTTACGCGACCTGACATTACACGAATTTATGTGACCTGACTTTATGCGAATTTACGTGACTTGACATTACACGAATTTACATGACCTGACATTACACGAATTTATGTGACCTGACATTACACGAATTTACGCGACCTGACATTACACGAATTTATGTGACCTGACTTTATGCGAATTTACGTTACCTGACATTACACGAATTTACATGACCTGACATTACACGAATTTATGTGACCTGACATTACACGAATTTACGCGACCTGACTTTACATGAATTTACGCGAATTTACGGTACCTGACATTACACGAATTTACGCGACCTGACATTACATGAATTCACGTGACCTGACATTACACGAATTTATGTGACCTGACTTTACACGAATTTACTTGACCTGACATTACACGAATTCACATGACCTGACATTACACAAATTTATGTGACCTGACATTACACGAATTTACGCGACCTGACTTTACCTGAATTTATGGGACCTGACTTTATGCAAATTTACGCGACCTGACATTACACGAATTTACATGACCTGACATTACACGAATTTACGCGACCTGACATTACACGAATTTATGTGACCTGACTTTATGCAAATTTACGTGACCTGACATTACACGAATTTACATGACCTGACATTACACGAATTTATGTGACCTGACATTACACGAATTTACGCGACCTGACATTACACGAATTTATGTGACCTGACTTTATGCGAATTTACGTGACCTGACATTACACGAATTTACATGACCTGACATTACATGAATTTACGCGAATTTACGGTAACTGACATTACACGAATTTACGCGACCTGACTTTACATGAATTCACATGACCTGACATTACACGAATTTATGTGACCTGACTTTACACGAATTTACTTGACCTGACATTACACGAATTCACATGATCTGACATTACACGAATTTATGCGACCTGACATTACACGAATTTATGTGACCTGACATTACACGAATTTACGCGACCTGACTTTACATGAATTTATGGGACCTGACTTTATGCGAATTTACGCGACCTGACATTACACGAATTTACATGACCTGACATTACACGAATTTACGCGACCTGACATTACACGAATTTATGTGACCTGACTTTATGCGAATTTACGTGACCTGACATTACACGAATTTACATGACCTGACATTACACGAATTTATGTGACCTGACATTACACGAATTTACGCGACCTGACATTACACGAATTTATGTGACCTGACTTTATGCGAATTTACGTGACTTGACATTACACGAATTTACATGACCTGACATTACACGAATTTATGTGACCTGACATTACACGAATTTACGCGACCTGACATTACACGAATTTATGTGACCTGACTTTATGCGAATTTACGTTACCTGACATTACACGAATTTACATGACCTGACATTACACGAATTTATGTGACCTGACATTACACGAATTTACGCGACCTGACTTTACATGAATTTACGCGAATTTACGGTACCTGACATTACACGAATTTACGCGACCTGACATTACATGAATTCACGTGACCTGACATTACACGAATTTATGTGACCTGACTTTACACGAATTTACTTGACCTGACATTACACGAATTCACATGACCTGACATTACACAAATTTATGTGACCTGACATTACACGAATTTACGCGACCTGACTTTACATGAATTTATGGGACCTGACTTTATGCGAATTTACGCGACCTGACATTACACGAATTTACATGACCTGACATTACACGAATTTACGCGACCTGACATTACACGAATTTATGTGACCTGACATTACACGAATTTATGTGACCTGACATTACACGAATTTACGCGACCTGACATTACACGAATTTATGTGACCTGACTTTATGCGAATTTACGTGACCTGACATTACACGAATTTACATGACCTGACATTACACGAATTTATGTGACCTGACATTACACGAATTTACGCGACCTGACTTTACATGAATTCACATGACCTGACATTACACGAATTTATGTGACCTGCCTTTACACGAATTTACTTGACCTGACATTACACGAATTCACATGATCTGACATTACACAAATTTATGCGACCTGACATTACACGAATTTATGTGACCTGACATTACACGAATTTACGCGACCTGACTTTACATGAATTTATGGGACCTGACTTTATGCGAATTTACGCGACCCGACATTACACGAATTTACATGACCTGACATTACACGAATTTACACGACCTGACATTACACGAATTTATGTGACCTGACATTATGCGAATTTACGTGACCTGACATTACACGAATTTACATGACCTGACATTACACGAATTTATGTGACCTGACATTACACGAATTTACACGACCTGACATTACACGAATTTATGTGACCTGAATTTACACGAATTTACTTGACCTGACATTACACGAATTCACATGACCTGACATTACACGAATTTATGCGACCTGACATTACACAAATTTATGTGACCTGACATTACACGAATTTACGTGACCTGACTTTACATGAATTTATGGGACCTGACTTTAAGCGAATTAACGCGACCTGACATTACACGAATTTACATGACCTGACATTACACGAATTTACGCGACCTGACATTACACGAATTTATGTGACCTGACATTACACGAATTTACGCGACCTGACATTACACGAATTTATGTGACCCGACTTTATGCGAATTTACGTGACCTGACATTACACGAATTTACATGACCTGACATTACACGAATTTATGTGACCTGACATTACACGAATTTACGCGACCTGACTTTACATGAATTTATGGGACCTGACATTACAAGAATTTATGTGACCCGACTTTATGCGAATTTACGTGACCTGACATTACACGAATTTACATGACCTGACATTACACGAATTTATGTGACCTGACATTACACGAATTTACGCGACCTGACTTTACATGAATTTATGGGACCTGACTTTATGCGAATTTACGCGACCTGACATTACACGAATTTACATGACCTGACATTACACGAATTTACGCGACCTGATATTACACGAATTTATGTGACCTGACTTTATGCGAATTTACGTGACCTGACATTACACGAATTTACATGACCTGACATTACACGAATTTATGTGACCTGACATTACACGAATTTACGCGACCTGACATTACACGAATTTATGTGACCTGACTTTATGCGAATTTACGTGACCTGACATTACACGAATTTATGTGACCTGACATTACACGAATTTACGCGACCTGACTTGACATGAATTTACGCGAATTTACGGTACCTGACATTACAGGAATTTACGTGACCTGACATTACACGAATTTACATGACCTGACATTACACGAATTTATGTGACCTGACATTACACGAATTTACGCGACCTGACTTTACATGAATTTATGGGACCTGACATTACACGAATTTATGTGACCCGACTTTATGCGAATTTACGTGACCTGACATTACACGAATTTACATGACCTGACATTACACGAATTTATGTGACCTGACATTACACGAATTTACGCGACCTGACTTTACATGAATTTATGGGACCTGACTTTATGCGAATTTACGCGACCTGACATTACACGAATTTACATGACCTGACATTACACAAATTTACGCGACCTGATATTACACGAATTTATGTGACCTGACTTTATGCGAATTTACGTGACCTGACATTACACGAATTTACATGACCTGACATTACACGAATTTATGTGACCTGACATTACACGAATTTACGCGACCTGACATTACACGAATTTATGTGACCTGACTTTATGCGAATTTACGTGACCTGACATTACACGAATTTACATGACCTGACATTACACGAATTTATGTGACCTGACATTACACGAATTTACGCGACCTGACATTACACGAATTTATGTGACCTGACTTTATGCGAATTTACGTGACCTGACATGACACGAATTTACATGACCTGACATTACACGAATTTATGTGACCTGACATTACACGAATTTACGCGACCTGACTTTACATGAATTTATGGGACCTGACTTTATGCGAATTTACGCGACCTGACATTACACGAATTTACATGACCTGACATTACACGAAATTTACGCGACCTGACATTACACGAATTTATGTGACCTGACTTTATGCGAATTTACGTGACTTGACATTACACGAATTTACATGACCTGACATTACACGAATTTATGTGACCTGACATTACACGAATTTACGCGACCTGACATTACACGAATTTATGTGACCTGACTTTATGCGAATTTACGTTACCTGACATTACACGAATTTACATGACCTGACATTACACGAATTTATGTGACCTGACATTACACGAATTTACGCGACCTGACTTTACATGAATTTACGCGAATTTACGGTACCTGACATTACACGAATTTACGCGACCTGACATTACATGAATTCACGTGACCTGACATTACACGAATTTATGTGACCTGACTTTACACGAATTTACTTGACCTGACATTACACGAATTCACATGACCTGACATTACACAAATTTATGTGACCTGACATTACACGAATTTACGCGACCTGACTTTACATGAATTTATGGGACCTGACTTTATGCGAATTTACGCGACCTGACATTACACGAATTTACATGACCTGACATTACACGAATTTACGCGACCTGACATTACACGAATTTATGTGACCTGACATTACACGAATTTATGTGACCTGACATTACACGAATTTACGCGACCTGACATTACACGAATTTATGTGACCTGACTTTATGCGAATTTACGTGACCTGACATTACACGAATTTACATGACCTGACATTACACGAATTTATGTGACCTGACATTACACGAATTTACGCGACCTGACTTTACATGAATTCACATGACCTGACATTACACGAATTTATGTGACCTGACTTTACACGAATTTACTTGACCTGACATTACACGAATTCACATGACCCGACATTACACGAATTTATGCGACCTGACATTACACAAATTTATGTGACCTGACATTACACGAATTTACGTGACCTGACTTTACATGAATTTATGGGACCTGACTTTAAGCCAATTTACGCGACCTGACATTACACGAATTTACATGACCTGACATTACACGAATTTACGCGACCTGACATTACACGAATTTATGTGACCTGACATTACACGAATTTACGCGACCTGACATTACACGAATTTATGTGACCCGACATTATGCGAATTTACGTGACCTGACATTACACGAATTTACATGACCTGACATTACACGAATTTATGTGACCTGACATTACACGAATTTACGCGACCTGACTTTACATGAATTTATGGGACCTGACATTACACGAATTTATGTGACCCGACTTTATGCGAATTTACGTGACCTGACATTACACGAATTTACATGACCTGACATTACACGAATTTATGTGACCTGATATTACACGAATTTACGCGACCTGACATTACACGAATTTATGTGACCTGACTTTATGCGAATTTACGTTACCTGACATTACACGAATTTACATGACCTGACATTACACGAATTTATGTGACCTGACATTACACGAATTTACGCGACCTGACTTTACATGAATTTACGCGAATTTACGGTACCTGACATTACACGAATTTACGCGACCTGACATTACATGAATTCACGTGACCTGACATTACACGAATTTATGTGACCTGACTTTACACGAATTTACTTGACCTGACATTACACGAATTCACATGACCTGACATTACACAAATTTATGTGACCTGACATTACACGAATTTACGCGACCTGACTTTACATGAATTTATGGGACCTGACTTTATGCGAATTTACGCGACCTGACATTACACGAATTTACATGACCTGACATTACACGAATTTACGCGACCTGACATTACACGAATTTATGTGACCTGACATTACACGAATTTATGTGACCTGACATTACACGAATTTACGCGACCTGACATTACACGAATTTATGTGACCTGACTTTATGCGAATTTACGTGACCTGACATTACACGAATTTACATGACCTGACATTACACGAATTTATGTGACCTGACATTACACGAATTTACGCGACCTGACTTTACATGAATTCACATGACCTGACATTACACGAATTTATGTGACCTGACTTTACACGGATTTACTTGACCTGACATTACACGAATTCACATGATCTGACATTACACAAATTTATGCGACCTGACATTACACGAATTTATGTGACCTGACATTACACGAATTTACGCGACCTGACTTTACATGAATTTATGGGACCTGACTTTATGCGAATTTACGCGACCCGACATTACACGAATTTACATGACCTGACATTACACGAATTTACGCGACCTGACATTACACGAATTTATGTGACCTGACATTATGCGAATTTACGTGACCTGACATTACACGAATTTACATGACCTGACATTACACGAATTTACGCGACCTGACATTACACGAATTTATGTGACCTGACATTACACGAATTTATGTGACCTGACATTACACGAATTTACGCGACCTGACATTACACGAATTTATGTGACCTGACTTTATGCGAATTTACGTGACCTGACATTACACGAATTTACATGACCTGACATTACACGAATTTATGTGACCTGACATTACACGAATTTACGCGACCTGACTTTACATGAATTCACATGACCTGACATTACACGAATTTATGTGACCTGACTTTACACGAATTTACTTGACCTGACATTACACGAATTCACATGACCCGACATTACACGAATTTATGCGACCTGACATTACACAAATTTATGTGACCTGACATTACACGAATTTACGTGACCTGACTTTACATGAATTTATGGGACCTGACTTTAAGCCAATTTACGCGACCTGACATTACACGAATTTACATGACCTGACATTACACGAATTTACGCGACCTGACATTACACGAATTTATGTGACCTGACATTACACGAATTTACGCGACCTGACATTACACGAATTTATGTGACCCGACATTATGCGAATTTACGTGACCTGACATTACACGAATTTACATGACCTGACATTACACGAATTTATGTGACCTGACATTACACGAATTTACGCGACCTGACTTTACATGAATTTATGGGACCTGACATTACACGAATTTATGTGACCCGACTTTATGCGAATTTACGTGACCTGACATTACACGAATTTACATGACCTGACATTACACGAATTTATGTGACCTGATATTACACGAATTTACGCGACCTGACATTACACGAATTTATGTGACCTGACTTTATGCGAATTTACGTTACCTGACATTACACGAATTTACATGACCTGACATTACACGAATTTATGTGACCTGACATTACACGAATTTACGGTACCTGACTTTACATGAATTTACGCGAATTTACGGTACCTGACATTACACGAATTTACGCGACCTGACATTACATGAATTCACGTGACCTGACATTACACGAATTTATGTGACCTGACTTTACACGAATTTACTTGACCTGACATTACACGAATTCACATGACCTGACATTACACAAATTTATGTGACCTGACATTACACGAATTTACGCGACCTGACTTTACATGAATTTATGGGACCTGACTTTATGCGAATTTACGCGACCTGACATTACACGAATTTACATGACCTGACATTACACGAATTTACGCGACCTGACATTACACGAATTTATGTGACCTGACATTACACGAATTTATGTGACCTGACATTACACGAATTTACGCGACCTGACATTACACGAATTTATGTGACCTGACTTTATGCGAATTTACGTGACCTGACATTACACGAATTTACATGACCTGACATTACACGAATTTATGTGACCTGACATTACACGAATTTACGCGACCTGACTTTACATGAATTCACATGACCTGACATTACACGAATTTATGTGACCTGACTTTACACGGATTTACTTGACCTGACATTACACGAATTCACATGATCTGACATTACACAAATTTATGCGACCTGACATTACACGAATTTATGTGACCTGACATTACACGAATTTACGCGACCTGACTTTACATGAATTTATGGGACCTGACTTTATGCGAATTTACGCGACCCGACATTACACGAATTTACATGACCTGACATTACACGAATTTACGCGACCTGACATTACACGAATTTATGTGACCTGACATTATGCGAATTTACGTGACCTGACATTACACGAATTTACATGACCTGACATTACACGAATTTATGTGACCTGACATTACACGAATTTACACGACCTGACATTACACGAATTTATGTGACCTGAATTTACACGAATTTACTTGACCTGACATTACACGAATTCACATGACCTGACATTACACGAATTTATGCGACCTGACATTACACAAATTTATGTGACCTGACATTACACGAATTTACGTGACCTGACTTTACATGAATTTATGGGACCTGACTTTAAGCGAATTTACGCGACCTGACATTACACGAATTTACATGACCTGACATTACACGAATTTACGCGACCTGACATTACACGAATTTATGTGACCTGACATTACACGAATTTACGCGACCTGACATTACACGAATTTATGTGACCCGACTTTATGCGAATTTACGTGACCTGACATTACACGAATTTACATGACCTGACATTACACGAATTTATGTGACCTGACATTATACGAATTTACGCGACCTGACTTTACATGAATTTATGGGACCTGACATTACAAGAATTTATGTGACCCGACTTTATGCGAATTTACGCGACCTGACATTACACGAATTTATGTGACCTGACTTTATGCAAATTTACGTGACCTGACATTACACGAATTTACATGACCTGACATTACACGAATTTATGTGACCTGACATTACACGAATTTACGCGACCTGACATTACACGAATTTATGTGACCTGACTTTATGCGAATTTACGTGACCTGACATTACACGAATTTACATGACCTGACATTACACGAATTTATGTGACCTGACATTACACGAATTTACGCGACCTGACTTTACATGAATTTACGCGAATTTACGGTACCTGACATTACACGAATTTACGCGACCTGACATTACATGAATTCACGTGACCTGACATTACACGAATTTATGTGACCTGACTTTACACGAATTTACTTGACCTGACATTACACGAATTCACATGACCTGACATTACACGAATTTATGCGACCTGACATTACACAAATTTATGTGACCTGACATTACACGAATTTACGCGACCTGACTTTACATGAATTTATGGGACCTGACTTTATGCGAATTTACGCGACCTGACATTACACGAATTTACATGACCTGACATTACACGAATTTACACGACCTGACATTACACGAATTTATGTGACCTGACTTTATGCAAATTTACGTGACCTGACATTACACGAATTTACATGACCTGACATTACACGAATTTATGTGACCTGACATTACACGAATTTACGCGACCTGACATTACACGAATTTATGTGACCTGACTTTATGCGAATTTACGTGACCTGACATTACACGAATTTACATGACCTGACATTACACGAATTTATGTGACCTGACATTACACGAATTTACGCGACCTGACTTTACATGAATTTACGCGAATTTACGGTAACTGACATTACACGAATTTACGCGACCTGACTTTACATGAATTCACATGACCTGACATTACACGAATTTATGTGACCTGACTTTACACGAATTTACTTGACCTGACATTACACGAATTCACATGATCTGACATTACACGAATTTATGTGACCTGACATTACACGAATTTATGTGACCTGACATTACACGAATTTACGCGACCTGACTTTACATGAATTTATGGGACCTGACTTTATGCGAATTTACGCGACCTGACATTACACGAATTTACATGACCTGACATTACACGAATTTACGCGACCTGACATTACACGAATTTATGTGACCTGACTTTATGCGAATTTACGTGACCTGACATTACACGAATTTACATGACCTGACATTACACGAATTTATGTGACCTGACATTACACGAATTTACGCGACCTGACTTTACATGAATTTACGCGAATTTACGGTACCTGACATTACACGAATTTACGTGACCTGACATTACATGAATTCACGTGACCTGACATTACACGAATTTATGTGACCTGACTTTACACGAATTTACTTGACCTGACATTACACGAATTCACATGACCTGACATTACACGAATTTATGCGACCTGACATTACACAAATTTATGTGACCTGACATTACACGAATTTACGCGACCTGACTTTACATGAATTTATGGGACCTGACTTTATGCGAATTTACGCGACCTGACATTACACGAATTTACATGACCTGACATTACACGAATTTACGCGACCTGACATTACACGAATTTATGTGACCTGACTTTATGCAAATTTACGTGACCTGACATTACACGAATTTACATGACCTGACATTACACGAATTTATGTGACCTGACATTACACGAATTTACGCGACCTGACATTACACGAATTTATGTGACCTGACTTTATGCGAATTTACGTGACCTGACATTACACGAATTTACATGACCTGACATTACACGAATTTATGTGACCTGACATTACACGAATTTACGTGACCTGACTTTACATGAATTTACGCGAATTTACGGTAACTGACATTACACGAATTTACGCGACCTGACTTTACATGAATTCACATGACCTGACATTACACGAATTTATGTGACCTGACTTTACACGAATTTACTTGACCTGACATTACACGAATTCACATGATCTGACATTACACGAATTTATGCGACCTGACATTACACGAATTTATGTGACCTGACATTACACGAATTTACGCGACCTGACTTTACATGAATTTATGGGACCTGACTTTATGCGAATTTACGCGACCTGACATTACACGAATTTACATGACCTGACATTACACGAATTTACGCGACCTGACATTACACGAATTTATGTGACCTGACTTTATGCGAATTTACGTGACCTGACATTACACGAATTTACATGACCTGACATTACACGAATTTATGTGACCTGACATTACACGAATTTACGCGACCTGACATTACACGAATTTATGTGACCTGACTTTACACGAATTTACTTGACCTGACATTACACGAATTCACATGACCTGACATTACACGAATTTATACGACCTGACATTACACAAATTTATGTGACCTGACATTACACGAATTTACGCGACCTGACTTTACATGAATTTATGGGACCTGACTTTAAGCGAATTTACGCGACCTGACATTACACGAATTTACATGACCTGACATTACACGAATTTACGCGACCTGACATTACACGAATTTATGTGACCTGACATTACACGAATGTACGCGACCTGACATTACACGAATTTATGTGACCCGACTTTATGCGAATTTACGTGACCTGACATTACACGAATTTACATGACCTGACATTACACGAATTTATGTGACCTGACATTACACGAATTTACGCGACCTGACTTTACATGAATTTATGGGACCTGACTTTATGCGAATTTACGCGACCTGACATTACACGAATTTACATGACCTGACATTACACGAATTTACGCGACCTGACATTACACGAATTTATGTGACCTGACTTTATGCGAATTTACGTGACTTGACATTACACGAATTTACATGACCTGACATTACACGAATTTATGTGACCTGACATTACACGAATTTACGCGACCTGACATTACACGAATTTATGTGACCTGACTTTATGCGAATTTACGTTACCTGACATTACACGAATTTACATGACCTGACATTACACGAATTTATGTGACCTGACATTACACGAATTTACGCGACCTGACTTTACATGAATTTACGCGAATTTACGGTACCTGACATTACACGAATTTACGCGACCTGACATTACATGAATTCACGTGACCTGACATTACACGAATTTATGTGACCTGACTTTACACGAATTTACTTGACCTGACATTACACGAATTCACATGACCTGACATTACACAAATTTATGTGACCTGACATTACACGAATTTACGCGACCTGACTTTACCTGAATTTATGGGACCTGACTTTATGCAAATTTACGCGACCTGACATTACACGAATTTACATGACCTGACATTACACGAATTTACGCGACCTGACATTACACGAATTTATGTGACCTGACTTTATGCAAATTTACGTGACCTGACATTACACGAATTTACATGACCTGACATTACACGAATTTATGTGACCTGACATTACACGAATTTACGCGACCTGACATTACACGAATTTATGTGACCTGACTTTATGCGAATTTACGTGACCTGACATTACACGAATTTACATGACCTGACATTACATGAATTTACGCGAATTTACGGTAACTGACATTACATGAATTTACGCGACCTGACTTTACATGAATTCACATGACCTGACATTACACGAATTTATGTGACCTGACTTTACACGAATTTACTTGACCTGACATTACACGAATTCACATGATCTGACATTACACGAATTTATGCGACCTGACATTACACGAATTTATGTGACCTGACATTACACGAATTTACGCGACCTGACTTTACATGAATTTATGGGACCTGACTTTATGCGAATTTACGCGACCTGACATTACACGAATTTACATGACCTGACATTACACGAATTTACGCGACCTGACATTACACGAATTTATGTGACCTGACTTTATGCGAATTTACGTGACCTGACATTACACGAATTTACATGACCTGACATTACACGAATTTATGTGACCTGACATTACACGAATTTACGCGACCTGACATTACACGAATTTATGTGACCTGACTTTATGCGAATTTACGTGACTTGACATTACACGAATTTACATGACCTGACATTACACGAATTTATGTGACCTGACATTACACGAATTTACGCGACCTGACATTACACGAATTTATGTGACCTGACTTTATGCGAATTTACGTTACCTGACATTACACGAATTTACATGACCTGACATTACACGAATTTATGTGACCTGACATTACACGAATTTACGCGACCTGACTTTACATGAATTTACGCGAATTTACGGTACCTGACATTACACGAATTTACGCGACCTGACATTACATGAATTCACGTGACCTGACATTACACGAATTTATGTGACCTGACTTTACACGAATTTACTTGACCTGACATTACACGAATTCACATGACCTGACATTACACAAATTTATGTGACCTGACATTACACGAATTTACGCGACCTGACTTTACATGAATTTATGGGACCTGACTTTATGCGAATTTACGCGACCTGACATTACACGAATTTACATGACCTGACATTACACGAATTTACGCGACCTGACATTACACGAATTTATGTGACCTGACATTACACGAATTTATGTGACCTGACATTACACGAATTTACGCGACCTGACATTACACGAATTTATGTGACCTGACTTTATGCGAATTTACGTGACCTGACATTACACGAATTTACATGACCTGACATTACACGAATTTATGTGACCTGACATTACACGAATTTACGCGACCTGACTTTACATGAATTCACATGACCTGACATTACACGAATTTATGTGACCTGACTTTACACGAATTTACTTGACCTGACATTACACGAATTCACATGATCTGACATTACACAAATTTATGCGACCTGACATTACACGAATTTATGTGACCTGACATTACACGAATTTACGCGACCTGACTTTACATGAATTTATGGGACCTGACTTTATGCGAATTTACGCGACCCGACATTACACGAATTTACATGACCTGACATTACACGAATTTACACGACCTGACATTACACGAATTTATGTGACCTGACATTATGCGAATTTACGTGACCTGACATTACACGAATTTACATGACCTGACATTACACGAATTTATGTGACCTGACATTACACGAATTTACACGACCTGACATTACACGAATTTATGTGACCTGAATTTACACGAATTTACTTGACCTGACATTACACGAATTCACATGACCTGACATTACACGAATTTATGCGACCTGACATTACACAAATTTATGTGACCTGACATTACACGAATTTACGTGACCTGACTTTACATGAATTTATGGGACCTGACTTTAAGCGAATTTACGCGACCTGACATTACACGAATTTACATGACCTGACATTACACGAATTTACGCGACCTGACATTACACGAATTTATGTGACCTGACATTACACGAATTTACGCGACCTGACATTACGAATTTATGTGACCCGACTTTATGCGAATTTACGTGACCTGACATTACACGAATTTACATGACCTGACATTACACGAATTTATGTGACCTGACATTACACGAATTTACGCGACCTGACTTTACATGAATTTATGGGACCTGACATTACAAGAATTTATGTGACCCGACTTTATGCGAATTTACGTGACCTGACATTACACGAATTTACATGACCTGACATTACACGAATTTATGTGACCTGACATTACACGAATTTACGCGACCTGACTTTACATGAATTTATGGGACCTGACTTTATGCGAATTTACGCGACCTGACATTACACGAATTTACATGACCTGACATTACACGAATTTACGCGACCTGATATTACACGAATTTATGTGACCTGACTTTATGCGAATTTACGTGACCTGACATTACACGAATTTACATGACCTGACATTACACGAATTTATGTGACCTGACATTACACGAATTTACGCGACCTGACATTACACGAATTTATGTGACCTGACTTTATGCGAATTTACGTGACCTGACATTACACGAATTTATGTGACCTGACATTACACGAATTTACGCGACCTGACTTGACATGAATTTACGCGAATTTACGGTACCTGACATTACAGGAATTTACGCGACCTGACATTACATGAATTCACGTGACCTGACATTACACGAATTTATGTGACCTGACTTTACACGAATTTACTTGACCTGACATTACACGAATTCACATGACCTGACATTACACGAATTTATGTGACCTGAATTTACACGAATTTACTTGACCTGACATTACACGAATTCACATGACCCGACATTACACGAATTTATGCGACCTGACATTACACAAATTTATGTGACCTGACATTACACGAATTTACGTGACCTGACTTTACATGAATTTATGGGACCTGACTTTAAGCGAATTTACGCGACCTGACATTACACGAATTTACATGACCTGACATTACACGAATTTACGCGACCTGACATTACACGAATTTATGTGACCTGACATTACACGAATTTACGCGACCTGACATTACACGAATTTATGTGACCCGACTTTATGCGAATTTACGTGACCTGACATTACACGAATTTACATGACCTGACATTACACGAATTTATGTGACCTGACATTACACGAATTTACGCGACCTGACTTTACATGAATTTATGGGACCTGACATTACACGAATTTATGTGACCCGACTTTATGCGAATTTACGTGACCTGACATTACACGAATTTACATGACCTGACATTACACGAATTTATGTGACCTGACATTACACGAATTTACGCGACCTGACTTTACATGAATTTATGGGACCTGACTTTATGCGAATTTACGCGACCTGACATTACACGAATTTACATGACCTGACATTACACGAATTTATGCGACCTGATATTACACGAATTTATGTGACCTGACTTTATGCGAATTTACGTGACCTGACATTACACGAATTTACATGACCTGACATTACACGAATTTATGTGACCTGACATTACACGAATTTACGCGACCTGACATTACACGAATTTATGTGACCTGACTTTATGCGAATTTACGTGACCTGACATTACACGAATTTATATGACCTGACATTACACGAATTTATGTGACCTGACATTACACGAATTTACGCGACCTGACATTACACGAATTTATGTGACCTGACTTTATGCGAATTTACGTGACCTGACATTACACGAATTTACATGACCTGACATTACACGAATTTATGTGACCTGACATTACACGAATTTACGCGACCTGACTTTACATGAATTTATGGGACCTGACTTTATGCGAATTTACGCGACCTGACATTACACGAATTTACATGACCTGACATTACACGAATTTACGCGACCTGATATTACACGAATTTATGTGACCTGACTTTATGCGAATTTACGTGACCTGACATTACACGAATTTACATGACCTGACATTACACGAATTTATGTGACCTGACATTACACGAATTTACGCGACCTGACATTACACGAATTTATGTGACCTGACTTTATGCGAATTTACGTGACCTGACATTACACGAATTTACATGACCTGACATTACACGAATTTATGTGACCTGACATTACACGAATTTACGCGACCTGACTTTACATGAATTTACGCGAATTTACGGTACCTGACATTACAGGAATTTACCCGACCTGACATTACATGAATTCACGTGACCTGACATTACACGAATTTATGTGACCTGACTTTACACGAATTTACTTGACCTGACATTACACGAATTCACATGACCTGACATTACACGAATTTATGCGACCTGACATTACAAAAATTTATGTGACCTGACATTACACGAATTTACGCGACCTGACTTTACATGAATTTATGGGACCTGACTTTATGTGAATTTACGCGACCTGACATTACACGAATTTACATGACCTGACATTACACGAATTTACGCGACCTGACATTACACGAATTTATGTGACCTGACTTTATGCAAATTTACGTGACCTGACATTACACGAATTTACATGACCTGACATTACACGAATTTATGTGACCTGACATTACACGAATTTACGCGACCTGACATTACACGAATTTATGTGACCTGACTTTATGCGAATTTACGTGACCTGACATTACACGAATTTACATGACCTGACATTACACGAATTTATGTGACCTGACATTACACGAATTTACGCGACCTGACTTTACATGAATTTACGCGAATTTACGGTAACTGACATTACACGAATTTACGCGACCTGACTTTACATGAATTCACATGACCTGACATTACACGAATTTATGTGACCTGACTTTACACGAATTTACTTGACCTGACATTACACGAATTCACATGATCTGACATTACACGAATTTATGCGACCTGACATTACACGAATTTATGTGACCTGACATTACACGAATTTACGCGACCTGACTTTACATGAATTTATGGGACCTGATTTTATGCGAATTTACGCGACCTGACATTACACGAATTTACATGACCTGACATTACACGAATTTACGCGACCTGACATTACACGAATTTATGTGACCTGACTTTATGCGAATTTACGTGACCTGACATTACACGAATTTACATGACCTGACATTACACGAATTTATGTGACCTGACATTACACGAATTTACGCGACCTGACATTACACGAATTTATGTGACCTGACTTTACACGAATTTACTTGACCTGACATTACACGAATTCACATGACCTGACATTACACGAATTTATACGACCTGACATTACACAAATTTATGTGACCTGACATTACACGAATTTACGCGACCTGACTTTACATGAATTTATGGGACCTGACTTTAAGCGAATTTACGCGACCTGACATTACACGAATTTACATGACCTGACATTACACGAATTTACGCGACCTGACATTACACGAATTTATGTGACCTGACATTACACGAATTTACGCGACCTGACATTACACGAATTTATGTGACCCGACTTTATGCGAATTTACGTGACCTGACATTACACGAATTTACATGACCTGACATTACACGAATTTATGTGACCTGACATTACACGAATTTACGCGACCTGACTTTACATGAATTTATGGGACCTGACTTTATGCGAATTTACGCGACCTGACATTACACGAATTTACATGACCTGACATTACACGAATTTACGCGACCTGACATTACACGAATTTATGTGACCTGACTTTATGCGAATTTACGTGACTTGACATTACACGAATTTACATGACCTGACATTACACGAATTTATGTGACCTGACATTACACGAATTTACGCGACCTGACATTACACGAATTTATGTGACCTGACTTTATGCGAATTTACGTGACCTGACATTACACGAATTTACATGACCTGACATTACACGAATTTATGTGACCTGACATTACACGAATTTACGCGACCTGACTTTACATGAATTTACGCGAATTTACGGTACCTGACATTACACGAATTTACGCGACCTGACATTACATGAATTCACGTGACCTGACATTACACGAATTTATGTGACCTGACTTTACACGAATTTACTTGACCTGACATTACACGAATTCACATGACCTGACATTACACGAATTTATGCGACCTGACATTACACAAATTTATGTGACCTGACATTACACGAATTTACGCGACCTGACTTTACATGAATTTATGGGACCTGACTTTATGCGAATTTACGCGACCTGACATTACACGAATTTACATGACCTGACATTACACGAATTTACGCGACCTGACATTACACGAATTTATGTGACCTGACTTTATGCAAATTTACGTGACCTGACATTACACGAATTTACATGACCTGACATTACACGAATTTATGTGACCTGACATTACACGAATTTACGCGACCTGACATTACACGAATTTATGTGACCTGACTTTATGCGAATTTACGTGACCTGACATTACACGAATTTACATGACCTGACATTACACGAATTTATGTGACCTGACATTACACGAATTTACGCGACCTGACTTTACATGAATTTACGCGAATTTACGGTAACTGACATTACACGAATTTACGCGACCTGACTTTACATGAATTCACATGACCTGACATTACACGAATTTATGTGACCTGACTTTACACGAATTTACTTGACCTGACATTACACAAATTCACATGATCTGACATTACACGAATTTATGCGACCTGACATTACACGAATTTATGTGACCTGACATTACACGAATTTACGCGACCTGACTTTACATGAATTTATGGGACCTGATTTTATGCGAATTTACGCGACCTGACATTACACGAATTTACATGACCTGACATTACACGAATTTACGCGACCTGACATTACACGAATTTATGTGACCTGACTTTATGCGAATTTACGTGACCTGACATTACACGAATTTACATGACCTGACATTACACGAATTTATGTGACCTGACATTACACGAATTTACGCGACCTGACATTACACGAATTTATGTGACCTGACTTTACACGAATTTACTTGACCTGACATTACACGAATTCACATGACCTGACATTACACGAATTTATACGACCTGACATTACACAAATTTATGTGACCTGACATTACACGAATTTACGCGACCTGACTTTACATGAATTTATGGGACCTGACTTTAAGCGAATTTACGCGACCTGACATTACACGAATTTACATGACCTGACATTACACGAATTTACGCGACCTGACATTACACGAATTTATGTGACCTGACATTACACGAATTTACGCGACCTGACATTACACGAATTTATGTGACCCGACTTTATGCGAATTTACGTGACCTGACATTACACGAATTTACATGACCTGACATTACACGAATTTATGTGACCTGACATTACACGAATTTACGCGACCTGACTTTACATGAATTTATGGGACCTGACTTTATGCGAATTTACGCGACCTGACATTACACGAATTTACATGACCTGACATTACACGAATTTACGCGACCTGACATTACACGAATTTATGTGACCTGACTTTATGCGAATTTACGTGACTTGACATTACACGAATTTACATGACCTGACATTACACGAATTTATGTGACCTGACATTACACGAATTTACGCGACCTGACATTACACGAATTTATGTGACCTGACTTTATGCGAATTTACGTGACCTGACATTACACGAATTTACATGACCTGACATTACACGAATTTATGTGACCTGACATTACACGAATTTACGCGACATGACTTTACATGAATTTACGCGAATTTACGGTACCTGACATTACACGAATTTACGCGACCTGACATTACATGAATTCACGTGACCTGACATTACACGAATTTATGTGACCTGACTTTACACGAATTTACTTGACCTGACATTACACGAATTCACATGACCTGACATTACACGAATTTATGCGACCTGACATTACACAAATTTATGTGACCTGACATTACACGAATTTACGCGACCTGACTTTACATGAATTTATGGGACCTGACTTTATGCGAATTTACGCGACCTGACATTACACGAATTTACATGACCTGACATTACACGAATTTACGCGACCTGACATTACACGAATTTATGTGACCTGACTTTATGCAAATTTACGTGACCTGACATTACACGAATTTACATGACCTGACATTACACGAATTTATGTGACCTGACATTACACGAATTTACGCGACCTGACATTACACGAATTTATGTGACCTGACTTTATGCGAATTTACGTGACCTGACATTACACGAATTTACATGACCTGACATTACACGAATTTATGTGACCTGACATTACACGAATTTACGCGACCTGACTTTACATGAATTTACGCGAATTTACGGTACCTGACATTACATGAATTCACGTGACCTGACATTACACGAATTTATGTGACCTGACTTTACACGAATTCACATGACCTGACATTACACGAATTTATGCGACCTGACATTACACAAATTTATGTGACCTGACATTACACGAATTTACGCGACCTGACTTTACATGAATTTATGGGACCTGACTTTATGCGAATTTACGCGACCTGACATTACACGAATTTACATGACCTGACATTACACGAATTTACACGACCTGACATTACACGAATTTATGTGACCTGACTTTATGCAAATTTACGTGACCTGACATTACACGAATTTACATGACCTGACATTACACGAATTTATGTGACCTGACATTACACGAATTTACGCGACCTGACATTACACGAATTTATGTGACCTGACTTTATGCGAATTTACGTGACCTGACATTACACGAATTTACATGACCTGACATTACACGAATTTATGTGACCTGACATTACACGAATTTACGCGACCTGACTTTACATGAATTTACGCGAATTTACGGTAACTGACATTACACGAATTTACGCGACCTGACTTTACATGAATTCACATGACCTGACATTACACGAATTTATGTGACCTGACTTTACACGAATTTACTTGACCTGACATTACACGAATTCACATGATCTGACATTACACGAATTTATGCGACCTGACATTACACGAATTTATGTGACCTGACATTACACGAATTTACGCGACCTGACTTTACATGAATTTATGGGACCTGACTTTATGCGAATTTACGCGACCTGACATTACACGAATTTACATGACCTGACATTACACGAATTTACGCGACCTGACATTACACGAATTTATGTGACCTGACTTTATGCGAATTTACATGACCTGACATTACACGAATTTACATGACCTGACATTACACGAATTTATGTGACCTGACATTACACGAATTTACGCGACCTGACTTTACATGAATTTACGCGAATTTACGGTACCTGACATTACACGAATTTACGTGACCTGACATTACATGAATTCACGTGACCTGACATTACACGAATTTATGTGACCTGACTTTACACGAATTTACTTGACCTGACATTACATGAATTCACATGACCTGACATTACACGAATTTATGCGACCTGACATTAAACAAATTTATGTGACCTGACATTACACGAATTTACGCGACCTGACTTTACATGAATTTATGGGACCTGACTTTATGCGAATTTACGCGACCTGACATTACACGAATTTACATGACCTGACATTACACGAATTTACGCGACCTGACATTACACGAATTTATGTGACCTGACTTTATGCAAATTTACGTGACCTGACATTACACGAATTTACATGACCTGACATTACACGAATTTATGTGACCTGACATTACACGAATTTACGCGACCTGACATTACACGAATTTATGTGACCTGACTTTATGCGAATTTATGTGACCTGACATTACACGAATTTACATGACCTGACATTACACGAATTTATGTGACCTGACATTACACGAATTTACGCGACCTGACTTTACATGAATTTACGCGAATTTACGGTAACTGACATTACACGAATTTACGCGACCTGACTTTACATGAATTCACATGACCTGACATTACACGAATTTATGTGACCTGACTTTACACGAATTTACTTGACCTGACATTACACGAATTCACATGATCTGACATTACACGAATTTATGCGACCTGACATTACACGAATTTATGTGACCTGACATTACACGAATTTACGCGACCTGACTTTACATGAATTTATGGGACCTGACTTTATGCGAATTTACGCGACCTGACATTACACGAATTTACATGACCTGACATTACACGAATTTACGCGACCTGACATTACACGAATTTATGTGACCTGACTTTATGCGAATTTACGTGACCTGACATTACACGAATTTACATGACCTGACATTACACGAATTTATGTGACCTGACATTACACGAATTTACGCGACCTGACATTACACGAATTTATGTGACCTGACTTTACACGAATTTACTTGACCTGACATTACACGAATTCACATGACCTGACATTACACGAATTTATACGACCTGACATTACACAAATTTATGTGACCTGACATTACACGAATTTACGCGACCTGACTTTACATGAATTTATGGGACCTGACTTTAAGCGAATTTACGCGACCTGACATTACACGAATTTACATGACCTGACATTACACGAATTTACGCGACCTGACATTACACGAATTTATGTGACCTGACATTACACGAATTTACGCGACCTGACATTACACGAATTTATGTGACCCGACTTTATGCGAATTTACGTGACCTGACATTACACGAATTTACATGACCTGACATTACACGAATTTATGTGACCTGACATTACACGAATTTACGCGACCTGACTTTACATGAATTTATGGGACCTGACTTTATGCGAATTTACGCGACCTGACATTACACGAATTTACATGACCTGACATTACACGAATTTACATGACCTGACATTACACGAATTTATGTGACCTGACATTACACGAATTTACGCGACCTGACTTTACATGAATTTATGGGACCTGACTTTATGCGAATTTACGCGACCTGACATTACACGAATTTACATGACCTGACATTACACGAATTTACGCGACCTGATATTACACGAATTTATGTGACCTGACTTTATGCGAATTTACGTGACCTGACATTACACGAATTTACATGACCTGACATTACACGAATTTATGTGACCTGACATTACACGAATTTACGCGACCTGACATTACACGAATTTATGTGACCTGACTTTATGCGAATTTACGTGACCTGACATTACACGAATTTATGTGACCTGACATTACACGAATTTACGCGACCTGACTTGACATGAATTTACGCGAATTTACGGTACCTGACATTACAGGAATTTACGCGACCTGACATTACATGAATTCACGTGACCTGACATTACACGAATTTATGTGACCTGACTTTACACGAATTTACTTGACCTGACATTACACGAATTCACATGACCTGACATTACACGAATTTATGTGACCTGAATTTACACGAATTTACTTGACCTGACATTACACGAATTCACATGACCCGACATTACACGAATTTATGCGACCTGACATTACACAAATTTATGTGACCTGACATTACACGAATTTACGCGACCTGACTTTACATGAATTTATGGGACCTGACTTTAAGCGAATTTACGCGACCTGACATTACACGAATTTACATGACCTGACATTACACGAATTTACGCGACCTGACATTACACGAATTTATGTGACCTGACATTACACGAATTTACGCGACCTGACATTACACGAATTTATGTGACCCGACTTTATGCGAATTTACGTGACCTGACATTACACGAATTTACATGACCTGACATTACACGAATTTATGTGACCTGACATTACACGAATTTACGCGACCTGACTTTACATGAATTTATGGGACCTGACATTACACGAATTTATGTGACCCGACTTTATGCGAATTTATGTGACCTGACATTACACGAATTTACATGACCTGACATTACACGAATTTATGTGACCTGACATTACACGAATTTACGCGACCTGACTTTACATGAATTTATGGGACCTGACTTTATGCGAATTTACGCGACCTGACATTACACGAATTTACATGACCTGACATTACACGAATTTATGCGACCTGATATTACACGAATTTATGTGACCTGACTTTATGCGAATTTACGTGACCTGACATTACACGAATTTACATGACCTGACATTACACGAATTTATGTGACCTGACATTACACGAATTTACGCGACCTGACATTACACGAATTTATGTGACCTGACTTTATGCGAATTTACGTGACCTGACATTACACGAATTTACATGACCTGACATTACACGAATTTATGTGACCTGACATTACACGAATTTACGCGACCTGACATTACACGAATTTATGTGACCTGACTTTATGCGAATTTACGTGACCTGACATTACACGAATTTACATGACCTGACATTACACGAATTTATGTGACCTGACATTACACGAATTTACGCGACCTGACTTTACATGAATTTATGGGACCTGACTTTATGCGAATTTACGCGACCTGACATTACACGAATTTACATGACCTGACATTACACGAATTTACGCGACCTGATATTACACGAATTTATGTGACCTGACTTTATGCGAATTTACGTGACCTGACATTACACGAATTTACATGACCTGACATTACACGAATTTATGTGACCTGACATTACACGAATTTACGCGACCTGACATTACACGAATTTATGTGACCTGACTTTATGCGAATTTACGTGACCTGACATTACACGAATTTACATGACCTGACATTACACGAATTTATGTGACCTGACATTACACGAATTTACGCGACCTGACTTTACATGAATTTACGCGAATTTACGGTACCTGACATTACAGGAATTTACCCGACCTGACATTACATGAATTCACGTGACCTGACATTACACGAATTTATGTGACCTGACTTTACACGAATTTACTTGACCTGACATTACACGAATTCACATGACCTGACATTACACGAATTTATGCGACCTGACATTACAAAAATTTATGTGACCTGACATTACACGAATTTACGCGACCTGACTTTACATGAATTTATGGGACCTGACTTTATGCGAATTTACGCGACCTGACATTACACGAATTTACATGACCTGACATTACACGAATTTACGCGACCTGACATTACACGAATTTATGTGACCTGACTTTATGCAAATTTACGTGACCTGACATTACACGAATTTACATGACCTGACATTACACGAATTTATGTGACCTGACATTACACGAATTTACGCGACCTGACATTACACGAATTTATGTGACCTGACTTTATGCGAATTTACGTGACCTGACATTACACGAATTTACATGACCTGACATTACACGAATTTATGTGACCTGACATTACACGAATTTACGCGACCTGACTTTACATGAATTTACGCGAATTTACGGTAACTGACATTACACGAATTTACGCGACCTGACTTTACATGAATTCACATGACCTGACATTACACGAATTTATGTGACCTGACTTTACACGAATTTACTTGACCTGACATTACACGAATTCACATGATCTGACATTACACGAATTTATGCGACCTGACATTACACGAATTTATGTGACCTGACATTACACGAATTTACGCGACCTGACTTTACATGAATTTATGGGACCTGATTTTATGCGAATTTACGCGACCTGACATTACACGAATTTACATGACCTGACATTACACGAATTTACGCGACCTGACATTACACGAATTTATGTGACCTGACTTTATGCGAATTTACGTGACCTGACATTACACGAATTTACATGACCTGACATTACACGAATTTATGTGACCTGACATTACACGAATTTACGCGACCTGACATTACACGAATTTATGTGACCTGACTTTACACGAATTTACTTGACCTGACATTACACGAATTCACATGACCTGACATTACACGAATTTATACGACCTGACATTACACAAATTTATGTGACCTGACATTACACGAATTTACGCGACCTGACTTTACATGAATTTATGGGACCTGACTTTAAGCGAATTTACGCGACCTGACATTACACGAATTTACATGACCTGACATTACACGAATTTACGCGACCTGACATTACACGAATTTATGTGACCTGACATTACACGAATTTACGCGACCTGACATTACACGAATTTATGTGACCCGACTTTATGCGAATTTACGTGACCTGACATTACACGAATTTACATGACCTGACATTACACGAATTTATGTGACCTGACATTACACGAATTTACGCGACCTGACTTTACATGAATTTATGGGACCTGACTTTATGCGAATTTACGCGACCTGACATTACACGAATTTACATGACCTGACATTACACGAATTTACGCGACCTGACATTACACGAATTTATGTGACCTGACTTTATGCGAATTTACGTGACTTGACATTACACGAATTTACATGACCTGACATTACACGAATTTATGTGACCTGACATTACACGAATTTACGCGACCTGACATTACACGAATTTATGTGACCTGACTTTATGCGAATTTACGTGACCTGACATTACACGAATTTACATGACCTGACATTACACGAATTTATGTGACCTGACATTACACGAATTTACGCGACCTGACTTTACATGAATTTACGCGAATTTACGGTACCTGACATTACACGAATTTACGCGACCTGACATTACATGAATTCACGTGACCTGACATTACACGAATTTATGTGACCTGACTTTACACGAATTTACTTGACCTGACATTACACGAATTCACATGACCTGACATTACACGAATTTATGCGACCTGACATTACACAAATTTATGTGACCTGACATTACACGAATTTACGCGACCTGACTTTACATGAATTTATGGGACCTGACTTTATGCGAATTTACGCGACCTGACATTACACGAATTTACATGACCTGACATTACACGAATTTACGCGACCTGACATTACACGAATTTATGTGACCTGACTTTATGCAAATTTACGTGACCTGACATTACACGAATTTACATGACCTGACATTACACGAATTTATGTGACCTGACATTACACGAATTTACGCGACCTGACATTACACGAATTTATGTGACCTGACTTTATGCGAATTTACGTGACCTGACATTACACGAATTTACATGACCTGACATTACACGAATTTATGTGACCTGACATTACACGAATTTACGCGACCTGACTTTACATGAATTTACGCGAATTTACGGTAACTGACATTACACGAATTTACGCGACCTGACTTTACATGAATTCACATGACCTGACATTACACGAATTTATGTGACCTGACTTTACACGAATTTACTTGACCTGACATTACACGAATTCACATGATCTGACATTACACGAATTTATGCGACCTGACATTACACGAATTTATGTGACCTGACATTACACGAATTTACGCGACCTGACTTTACATGAATTTATGGGACCTGATTTTATGCGAATTTACGCGACCTGACATTACACGAATTTACATGACCTGACATTACACGAATTTACGCGACCTGACATTACACGAATTTATGTGACCTGACTTTATGCGAATTTACGTGACCTGACATTACACGAATTTACATGACCTGACATTACACGAATTTATGTGACCTGACATTACACGAATTTACGCGACCTGACATTACACGAATTTATGTGACCTGACTTTACACGAATTTACTTGACCTGACATTACACGAATTCACATGACCTGACATTACACGAATTTATACGACCTGACATTACACAAATTTATGTGACCTGACATTACACGAATTTACGCGACCTGACTTTACATGAATTTATGGGACCTGACTTTAAGCGAATTTACGCGACCTGACATTACACGAATTTACATGACCTGACATTACACGAATTTACGCGACCTGACATTACACGAATTTATGTGACCTGACATTACACGAATTTACGCGACCTGACATTACACGAATTTATGTGACCCGACTTTATGCGAATTTACGTGACCTGACATTACACGAATTTACATGACCTGACATTACACGAATTTATGTGACCTGACATTACACGAATTTACGCGACCTGACTTTACATGAATTTATGGGACCTGACTTTATGCGAATTTACGCGACCTGACATTACACGAATTTACATGACCTGACATTACACGAATTTACGCGACCTGACATTACACGAATTTATGTGACCTGACTTTATGCGAATTTACGTGACTTGACATTACACGAATTTACATGACCTGACATTACACGAATTTATGTGACCTGACATTACACGAATTTACGCGACCTGACATTACACGAATTTATGTGACCTGACTTTATGCGAATTTACGTGACCTGACATTACACGAATTTACATGACCTGACATTACACGAATTTATGTGACCTGACATTACACGAATTTACGCGACCTGACTTTACATGAATTTACGCGAATTTACGGTACCTGACATTACACGAATTTACGCGACCTGACATTACATGAATTCACGTGACCTGACATTACACGAATTTATGTGACCTGACTTTACACGAATTTACTTGACCTGACATTACACGAATTCACATGACCTGACATTACACGAATTTATGCGACCTGACAATACACAAATTTATGTGACCTGACATTACACGAATTTACGCGACCTGACTTTACATGAATTTATGGGACCTGACTTTATGCGAATTTACGCGACCTGACATTACACGAATTTACATGACCTGACATTACACGAATTTACGCGACCTGACATTACACGAATTTATGTGACCTGACTTTATGCAAATTTACGTGACCTGACATTACACGAATTTACATGACCTGACATTACACGAATTTATGTGACCTGACATTACACGAATTTACGCGACCTGACATTACACGAATTTATGTGACCTGACTTTATGCGAATTTACGTGACCTGACATTACACGAATTTACATGACCTGACATTACACGAATTTATGTGACCTGACATTACACGAATTTACGCGACCTGACTTTACATGAATTTACGCGAATTTACGGTACCTGACATTACATGAATTCACGTGACCTGACATTACACGAATTTATGTGACCTGACTTTACACGAATTCACATGACCTGACATTACACGAATTTATGCGACCTGACATTACACAAATTTATGTGACCTGACATTACACGAATTTACGCGACCTGACTTTACATGAATTTATGGGACCTGACTTTATGCGAATTTACGCGACCTGACATTACACGAATTTACATGACCTGACATTACACGAATTTACACGACCTGACATTACACGAATTTATGTGACCTGACTTTATGCAAATTTACGTGACCTGACATTACACGAATTTACATGACCTGACATTACACGAATTTATGTGACCTGACATTACACGAATTTACGCGACCTGACATTACACGAATTTATGTGACCTGACTTTATGCGAATTTACGTGACCTGACATTACACGAATTTACATGACCTGACATTACACGAATTTATGTGACCTGACATTACACGAATTTACGCGACCTGACTTTACATGAATTTACGCGAATTTACGGTAACTGACATTACACGAATTTACGCGACCTGACTTTACATGAATTCACATGACCTGACATTACACGAATTTATGTGACCTGACTTTACACGAATTTACTTGACCTGACATTACACGAATTCACATGATCTGACATTACACGAATTTATGCGACCTGACATTACACGAATTTATGTGACCTGACATTACACGAATTTACGCGACCTGACTTTACATGAATTTATGGGACCTGACTTTATGCGAATTTACGCGACCTGACATTACACGAATTTACATGACCTGACATTACACGAATTTACGCGACCTGACATTACACGAATTTATGTGACCTGACTTTATGCGAATTTACATGACCTGACATTACACGAATTTACATGACCTGACATTACACGAATTTATGTGACCTGACATTACACGAATTTACGCGACCTGACTTTACATGAATTTACGCGAATTTACGGTACCTGACATTACACGAATTTACGTGACCTGACATTACATGAATTCACGTGACCTGACATTACACGAATTTATGTGACCTGACTTTACACGAATTTACTTGACCTGACATTACATGAATTCACATGACCTGACATTACACGAATTTATGCGACCTGACATTACACAAATTTATGTGACCTGACATTACACGAATTTACGCGACCTGACTTTACATGAATTTATGGGACCTGACTTTATGCGAATTTACGCGACCTGACATTACACGAATTTACATGACCTGACATTACACGAATTTACGCGACCTGACATTACACGAATTTATGTGACCTGACTTTATGCAAATTTACGTGACCTGACATTACACGAATTTACATGACCTGACATTACACGAATTTATGTGACCTGACATTACACGAATTTACGCGACCTGACATTACACGAATTTATGTGACCTGACTTTATGCGAATTTATGTGACCTGACATTACACGAATTTACATGACCTGACATTACACGAATTTATGTGACCTGACATTACACGAATTTACGCGACCTGACTTTACATGAATTTACGCGAATTTACGGTAACTGACATTACACGAATTTACGCGACCTGACTTTACATGAATTCACATGACCTGACATTACACGAATTTATGTGACCTGACTTTACACGAATTTACTTGACCTGACATTACACGAATTCACATGATCTGACATTACACGAATTTATGCGACCTGACATTACACGAATTTATGTGACCTGACATTACACGAATTTACGCGACCTGACTTTACATGAATTTATGGGACCTGACTTTATGCGAATTTACGCGACCTGACATTACACGAATTTACATGACCTGACATTACACGAATTTACGCGACCTGACATTACACGAATTTATGTGACCTGACTTTATGCGAATTTACGTGACCTGACATTACACGAATTTACATGACCTGACATTACACGAATTTATGTGACCTGACATTACACGAATTTACGCGACCTGACATTACACGAATTTATGTGACCTGACTTTACACGAATTTACTTGACCTGACATTACACGAATTCACATGACCTGACATTACACGAATTTATACGACCTGACATTACACAAATTTATGTGACCTGACATTACACGAATTTACGCGACCTGACTTTACATGAATTTATGGGACCTGACTTTAAGCGAATTTACGCGACCTGACATTACACGAATTTACATGACCTGACATTACACGAATTTACGCGACCTGACATTACACGAATTTATGTGACCTGACATTACACGAATTTACGCGACCTGACATTACACGAATTTATGTGACCCGACTTTATGCGAATTTACGTGACCTGACATTACACGAATTTACATGACCTGACATTACACGAATTTATGTGACCTGACATTACACGAATTTACGCGACCTGACTTTACATGAATTTATGGGACCTGACTTTATGCGAATTTACGCGACCTGACATTACACGAATTTACATGACCTGACATTACACGAATTTACGCGACCTGACATTACACGAATTTATGTGACCTGACTTTATGCAAATTTACGTGACTTGACATTACACGAATTTACATGACCTGACATTACACGAATTTATGTGACCTGACATTACACGAATTTACGCGACCTGACATTACACGAATTTATGTGACCTGACTTTATGCGAATTTACGTTACCTGACATTACACGAATTTACATGACCTGACATTACACGAATTTATGTGACCTGACATTACACGAATTTACGCGACCTGACTTTACATGAATTTACGCGAATTTACGGTACCTGACATTACACGAATTTACGCGACCTGACATTACATGAATTCACGTGACCTGACATTACACGAATTTATGTGACCTGACTTTACACGAATTTACTTGACCTGACATTACACGAATTCACATGACCTGACATTACACAAATTTATGTGACCTGACATTACACGAATTTACGCGACCTGACTTTACCTGAATTTATGGGACCTGACTTTATGCGAATTTACGCGACCTGACATTACACGAATTTACATGACCTGACATTACACGAATTTATGCGACCTGACATTACACGAATTTATGTGACCTGACTTTATGCAAATTTACGTGACCTGACATTACACGAATTTACATGACCTGACATTACACGAATTTATGTGACCTGACATTACACGAATTTACGCGACCTGACATTACACGAATTTATGTGACCTGACTTTATGCGAATTTACGTGACCTGACATTACACGAATTTACATGACCTGACATTACACGAATTTATGTGACCTGACATTACACGAATTTACGCGACCTGACTTTACATGAATTCACATGACCTGACATTACACGAATTTATGTGACCTGACTTTACACAAATTTACTTGACCTGACATTACACGAATTCACATGATCTGACATTACACAAATTTATGCGACCTGACATTACACGAATTTATGTGACCTGACATTACACGAATTTACGCGACCTGACTTTACATGAATTTATGGGACCTGACTTTATGCGAATTTACGCGACCCGACATTACACGAATTTACGCGACCTGACTTGACATGAATTTACACGAATTTACGGTACCTGACATTACAGGAATTTACGCGACCTGACATTACATGAATTCACGTGACCTGACATTACACGAATTTATGTGACCTGACTTTACACGAATTTACTTGACCTGACATTACACGAATTCACATGACCTGACATTACACGAATTTATGTGACCTGAATTTACACGAATTTACTTGACCTGACATTACACGAATTCACATGACCTGACATTACACGAATTTATGCGACCTGACATTACACAAATTTATGTGACCTGACATTACACGAATTTACGTGACCTGACTTTACATGAATTTATGGGACCTGACGTTAAGCGAATTTACGCGACCTGACATTACACGAATTTACATGACCTGACATTACACGAATTTACGCGACCTGACATTACACGAATTTATGTGACCTGACATTACACGAATTTACGCGACCTGACATTACACGAATTTATGTGACCCGACTTTATGCGAATTTACGTGACCTGACATTACACGAATTTACATGACCTGACATTACACGAATTTATGTGACCTGACATTACACGAATTTACGCGACCTGACTTTACATGAATTTATGGGACCTGACATTACACGAATTTATGTGACCTGACATTACACGAATTTACGTGACCTGACATTACACGAATTTACATGACCTGACATTACACGAATTTATGTGACCTGACATTACACGAATTTACGCGACCTGACTTTACATGAATTTATGGGACCTGACTTTATGCGAATTTACGCGACCTGACATTACACGAATTTACATGACCTGACATTACACGAATTTACGCGACCTGATATTACACGAATTTATGTGACCTGACTTTATGCGAATTTACGTGACCTGACATTACACGAATTTACATGACCTGACATTACACGAATTTATGTGACCTGACATTACACGAATTTACGCGACCTGACATTACACGAATTTATGTGACCTGACTTTATGCGAATTTACGTGACCTGACATTACACGAATTTACATGACCTGACATTACACGAATTTATGTGACCTGACATTACACGAATTTACGCGACCTGACTTTACATGAATTTACGCGAATTTACGGTAACTGACATTACACGAATTTACGCGACCTGACTTTACATGAATTCACATGACCTGACATTACACGAATTTATGTGACCTGACTTTACACGAATTTACTTGACCTGACATTACACGAATTCACATGATCTGACATTACACGAATTTATGCGACCTGACATTACACGAATTTATGTGACCTGACATTACACGAATTTACGCGACCTGACTTTACATGAATTTATGGGACCTGACTTTATGCGAATTTACGCGACCTGACATTACACGAATTTACATGACCTGACATTACACGAATTTACGCGACCTGACATTACACGAATTTATGTGACCTGACTTTATGCGAATTTATGTGACCTGACATTACACGAATTTACATGACCTGACATTACACGAATTTATGTGACCTGACATTACACGAATTTACGCGACCTGACATTACACGAATTTATGTGACCTGACTTTACACGAATTTACTTGACCTGACATTACACGAATTCACATGACCTGACATTACACGAATTTATACGACCTGACATTACACAAATTTATGTGACCTGACATTACACGAATTTACGCGACCTGACTTTACATGAATTTATGGGACCTGACTTTAAGCGAATTTACGCGACCTGACATTACACGAATTTACATGACCTGACATTACACGAATTTACGCGACCTGACATTACACGAATTTATGTGACCTGACATTACACGAATTTACGCGACCTGACATTACACGAATTTATGTGACCCGACTTTATGCGAATTTACGTGACCTGACATTACACGAATTTACATGACCTGACATTACACAAATTTATGCGACCTGACATTACACGAATTTACGCGACCTGACTTTACATGAATTTATGGGACCTGACTTTAAGCGAATTTACGCGACCTGACATTACACAAATTTACATGACCTGACATTACACGAATTTACGCGACCTGACATTACACGAATTTATGTGACCTGACTTTATGCGAATTTACGCGACCTGACATTACACGAATATATGTGACCTGACATTACACGAATTTACGCGACCTGACATTACACGAATTTATGTGACCCGACTTTATGCGAATTTACGTGACCTGACATTACACGAATTTACATGACCTGACATTACACGAATTTATGTGACCTGACATTACACGAATTTACGCGACCTGACTTTACATGAATTTATGGGACCTGACTTTATGCGAATTTACGCGACCTGACATTACACGAATTTACATGACCTGACATTACACGAATTTACGCGACCTGACATTACACGAATTTATGTGACCTGACTTTATGCGAATTTACGTGACCTGACATTACACGAATTTACTTGACCTGACATTACACGAATTTATGTGACCTGACATTACACGAATTTACGCGACCTGACATTACACGAATTTATGTGACCTGACTTTATGCGAATTTACGTGACCTGACATTACACGAATTTACATGACCTGACATTACACGAATTTATGTGACCTTACATTACACGAATTTACGCGACCTGACTTTACATGAATTTACGCGAATTTACGGTAACTGACATTACACGAATTTACGCAACCTGACATTACATGAATTCACATGACCTGACATTACACGAATTTATGTGACCTGACTTTACACGAATTTACTTGACCTGACATTACACGAATTCACATGATCTGACATTACACGAATTTATGTGACCTGACATTACACGAATTTATGTGACCTGACATTACACGAATTTACGCGACCTGACTTTACATGAATTTATGGGACCTGACTTTATGCGAATTTACGCGACCTGACATTACACGAATTTACATGACCTGACATTACACGAATTTACGCGACCTGACATTACACGAATTTATGTGACCTGACTTTATGCGAATTTACGTGACCTGACATTACACGAATTTACATGACCTGACATTACACGAATTTATGTGACCTGACATTACACGAATTTACGCGACCTGACATTACACGAATTTATGTGACCTGACTTTACACGAATTTACTTGACCTGACATTACACGAATTCACATGACCTGACATTACACAAATTTATGCGACCTGACATTACACGAATTTACGCGACCTGACTTTACATGAATTTATGGGACCTGACTTTAAGCGAATTTACGTGACCTGACATTACACGAATTTACATGACCTGACATTACACGAATTTACGCGACCTGACATTACACGAATTTATGTGACCTGACTTTATGCGAATTTACGCGACCTGACATTACACGAATTTACATGACCTGACATTACACGAATTTACGCGACCTGACATTACACGAATTTATGTGACCTGACTTTATGTGAATTTACGCGACCTGACATTACACGAATTTACATGACCTGACATTACACGAATTTATGTGACCTGACATTACACGAATTTACGCGACCTGACTTTACATGAATTTATGGGACCTGACTTTATGCGAATTTACGCGACCTGACATTACACGAATTTACATGACCTGACATTACACGAATTTACGCGACCTGACATTACACGAATTTATGTGACCTGACTTTATGCGAATTTACGTGACCTGACATTACACGAATTTACATGACCTGACATTACACGAATTTATGTGACCTGACATTACACGAATTTACGCGACCTGACATTACACGAATTTATGTGACCTGACTTTACACGAATTTACTTGACTTGACATTACACGAATTCACATGACCTGACATTACACGAATTTATGCGACCTGACATTACACAAATTTATGTGACCTGACATTACACGAATTTACGCGACCTGACTTTACTTGAATTTATGGGACCTGACTTTAAGCGAATTTACGCGACCTGACATTACACGAATTTACATGACCTGACATTACACGAATTTACGTGACCTGACATTACACGAATTTATGTGACCTGACATTACACGAATTTACGCGACCTGACATTACACGAATTTATGTGACCCGACTTTATGCGAATTTACGTGACCTGACATTACACGAATTTACATGACCTGACATTACACGAATTTATGTGACCTGACATTACACGAATTTACGCGACCTGACTTTACATGAATTTATGGGACCTGACTTTATGCGAATTTACGCGACCTGACATTACACGAATTTACATGACCTGACATTACACGAATTTACGCGACCTGACATTACACGAATTTATGTGACCTGACTTTATGCGAATTTACGTGACCTGACATTACACGAATTTACGCGACCTGACATTACACGAATTTATGTGACCTGACTTTATGCGAATTTACGCGACCTGACATTACACGAATTTACATGACCTGACATTACACGAATTTATGTGACCTGACATTACGCGACCTGACTTTACATGAATTTATGGGACCTGAATTTATGCGAATTTACGCGACCTGACATTACACGAATTTACATGACCTGACATTACACGAATTTACGCGACCTGACATTACACGAATTTATGTGACCTGACTTTATGCGAATTTACATGACCTGACATTACACAAATTTATGCGACCTGACATTACACGAATTTACGCGACCTGACTTTACATGAATTTATGGGACCTGACTTTAAGCGAATTTACGCGACCTGACATTACACAAATTTACATGACCTGACATTACACGAATTTACGCGACCTGACATTACACGAATTTATGTGACCTGACTTTATGCGAATTTACGCGACCTGACATTACACGAATATATGTGACCTGACATTACACGAATTTACGCGACCTGACATTACACGAATTTATGTGACCCGACTTTATGCGAATTTACGTGACCTGACATTACACGAATTTACATGACCTGACATTACACGAATTTATGTGACCTGACATTACACGAATTTACGCGACCTGACTTTACATGAATTTATGGGACCTGACTTTATGCGAATTTACGCGACCTGACATTACACGAATTTACATGACCTGACATTACACGAATTTACGCGACCTGACATTACACGAATTTATGTGACCTGACTTTATGCGAATTTACGTGACCTGACATTACACGAATTTACTTGACCTGACATTACACGAATTTATGTGACCTGACATTACACGAATTTACGCGACCTGACATTACACGAATTTATGTGACCTGACTTTATGCGAATTTACGTGACCTGACATTACACGAATTTACATGACCTGACATTACACGAATTTATGTGACCTTACATTACACGAATTTACGCGACCTGACTTTACATGAATTTACGCGAATTTACGGTAACTGACATTACACGAATTTACGCAACCTGACATTACATGAATTCACATGACCTGACATTACACGAATTTATGTGACCTGACTTTACACGAATTTACTTGACCTGACATTACACGAATTCACATGATCTGACATTACACGAATTTATGTGACCTGACATTACACGAATTTATGTGACCTGACATTACACGAATTTACGCGACCTGACTTTACATGAATTTATGGGACCTGACTTTATGCGAATTTACGCGACCTGACATTACACGAATTTACATGACCTGACATTACACGAATTTACGCGACCTGACATTACACGAATTTATGTGACCTGACTTTATGCGAATTTACGTGACCTGACATTACACGAATTTACATGACCTGACATTACACGAATTTATGTGACCTGACATTACACGAATTTACGCGACCTGACATTACACGAATTTATGTGACCTGACTTTACACGAATTTACTTGACCTGACATTACACGAATTCACATGACCTGACATTACACAAATTTATGCGACCTGACATTACACGAATTTACGCGACCTGACTTTACATGAATTTATGGGACCTGACTTTAAGCGAATTTACGTGACCTGACATTACACGAATTTACATGACCTGACATTACACGAATTTACGCGACCTGACATTACACGAATTTATGTGACCTGACTTTATGCGAATTTACGCGACCTGACATTACACGAATTTACATGACCTGACATTACACGAATTTACGCGACCTGACATTACACGAATTTATGTGACCTGACTTTATGTGAATTTACGCGACCTGACATTACACGAATTTACATGACCTGACATTACACGAATTTATGTGACCTGACATTACACGAATTTACGCGACCTGACTTTACATGAATTTATGGGACCTGACTTTATGCGAATTTACGCGACCTGACATTACACGAATTTACATGACCTGACATTACACGAATTTACGCGACCTGACATTACACGAATTTATGTGACCTGACTTTATGCGAATTTACGTGACCTGACATTACACGAATTTACATGACCTGACATTACACGAATTTATGTGACCTGACATTACACGAATTTACGCGACCTGACATTACACGAATTTATGTGACCTGACTTTACACGAATTTACTTGACTTGACATTACACGAATTCACATGACCTGACATTACACGAATTTATGCGACCTGACATTACACAAATTTATGTGACCTGACATTACACGAATTTACGCGACCTGACTTTACTTGAATTTATGGGACCTGACTTTAAGCGAATTTACGCGACCTGACATTACACGAATTTACATGACCTGACATTACACGAATTTACGTGACCTGACATTACACGAATTTATGTGACCTGACATTACACGAATTTACGCGACCTGACATTACACGAATTTATGTGACCCGACTTTATGCGAATTTACGTGACCTGACATTACACGAATTTACATGACCTGACATTACACGAATTTATGTGACCTGACATTACACGAATTTACGCGACCTGACTTTACATGAATTTATGGGACCTGACTTTATGCGAATTTACGCGACCTGACATTACACGAATTTACATGACCTGACATTACACGAATTTACGCGACCTGACATTACACGAATTTATGTGACCTGACTTTATGCGAATTTACGTGACCTGACATTACACGAATTTACGCGACCTGACATTACACGAATTTATGTGACCTGACTTTATGCGAATTTACGCGACCTGACATTACACGAATTTACATGACCTGACATTACACGAATTTATGTGACCTGACATTACGCGACCTGACTTTACATGAATTTATGGGACCTGAATTTATGCGAATTTACGCGACCTGACATTACACGAATTTACATGACCTGACATTACACGAATTTACGCGACCTGACATTACACGAATTTATGTGACCTGACTTTATGCGAATTTACGTGACCTGACATTACACGAATTTACATGACCTGACATTACACGAATTTATGTGACCTGACATTACACGAATTTACGCGACCTGACATTACACGAATTTATGTGACCTGACTTTACACGAATTTACTTGACCTGACATTACACGAATTCACATGACCTGACATTACACGAATTTATGCGACCTGACATTACACAAATTTATGTGACCTGACATTACACGAATTTACGCGACCTGACTTTACATGAATTTATGGGACCTGACTTTAAGCGAATTTACGCGACCTGACATTACACGAATTTACGTGACCTGACATTACACGAATTTATGTGACATGACATTACACGAATTTACGTGACCTGACATTACACGAATTTATGTGACCCGACTTTATGCAAATTTACGTGACCTGACATTACACGAATTTACATGACCTGACATTACACGAATTTATGTGACCTGACATTACACGAATTTACGTGACCTGACTTTACATGAATTTATGGGACCTGACTTTATGCGAATTTACGCGACCTGACATTACACGAATTTACATGACCTGACATTACACGAATTTACGTGACCTGACATTACACGAATTTACTTGACCTGACATTACACGAATTTATGTGACCTGACATTACACGAATTTACGCGACCTGACATTACACGAATTTATGTGACCTGACTTTATGCAAATTTACGTGACCTGACATTACACGAATTTACATGACCTGACATTACACGAATTTATGTGACCTTACATTACACGAATTTACGCGACCTGACTTTACATGAATTTACGTGAATTTACGGTACCTGACATTACACGAATTTATGCAACCTGACATTACATGAATTCACGTGACCTGACATTACACGAATTTATGTGACCTGACTTTACACGAATTTACTTGACCTGACATTACACGAATTCACATGACCTGACATTACACGAATTTATGTGACATGACATTACACAAATTTATGTGACCTGACATTACACGAATTTACGCGACCTGACTTTACATGAATTTATGGGACCTGACTTTATGCGAATTTATGCGACCTGACATTACACGAATTTACATGACCTGACATTACACGAATTTACGCGACCTGACATTACACGAATTTATGTGACCTGACTTTATGCAAATTTACGTGACCTGACATTACACGAATTTACATGACCTGACATTACACGAATTTATGTGACCTGACATTACACGAATTTACGCGACCTGACATTACCCGAATTTATGTGACCTGACTTTATGCAAATTTACGTGACCTGACATTACACGAATTTACATGACCTGACATTACACGAATTTATGTGACCTGACATTACACGAATTTACGCGACCTGACTTTACATGAATTTACGGTAACTGACATTACACGAATTTACGCGACCTGACATTACATGAATTCACATGACCTGACATTACACGAATTTATGTGACCTGACTTTATGCGAATTTACGTGACCTGACATTACACGAATTTACATGACCTGACATTACACGAATTTATGTGACCTGACATTACACGAATTTACGCGACCTGACTTTACATGAATTTATGGGACCTGACTTTATGCGAATTTACGCGACCTGACATTACACGAATTTACATGACCTGACATTACACGAATTTATGCGACCTGACATTACACGAATTTATGTGACCTGACTTTATGCGAATTTACGTGACCTGACATTACACGAATTTACATGACCTGACATTACACGAATTTATGTGACCTGACATTACACGAATTTACGCGACCTGACATTACACGAATTTATGTGACCTGACTTTACACGAATTTACTTGACCTGACATTACACGAATTCACATGACCTGACATTACACGAATTTATGCGACCTGACATTACACAAATTTATGTGACCTGACATTACACGAATTTACGCGACCTGACTTTACATGAATTTATGGGACCTGACTTTAAGCGAATTTACGCGACCTGACATTACACGAATTTACATGACCTGACATTACACGAATTTACGTGACCTGACATTGCACGAATTTATGTGACCTGACATTACACGAATTTACGCGACCTGACATTACACGAATTTATGTGACCCGACTTTATGCGAATTTACGTGACCTGACATTACACGAATTTACATGACCTGACATTACACGAATTTATGGGACCTGACTTTATGCGAATTTACATGACCTGACATTACACGAATTTACGCGACCTGACATTACACGAATTTATGTGACCTGACTTTATGCGAATTTACGTGACCTGACATTACACGAATTTACTTGACCTGACATTACACGAATTTATGTGACCTGACATTACACGAATTTACGCGACCTGACATTACACGAATTTATGTGACCTGACTTTATGCGAATTTACGTGACCTGACATTACACGAATTTACATGACCTGACATTACACGAATTTATGTGACCTGACATTACACGAATTTACGCGACCTGACTTTACATGAATTTACGTGAATTTACGGTACATGACATTACACGAATATACGCAACCTGACATTACATGAATTCACGTGACCTGACATTACACGAATTTATGTGACCTGACATTACACGAATTTATGCGACCTGACATTACACAAATTTATGTGACCTGACATTACACGAATTTACGCGACCTGACTTTACATGAATTTATGGGACCTGACTTTATGCGAATTTACGCGACCTGACATTACACGAATTTACATGACCTGACATTACACGAATTTACGCGACCTGACATTACACGAATTTATGTGACCTGACTTTATGCAAATTTACGTGACCTGACATTACACGAATTTACATGACCTGACATTACACGAATTTATGTGACCTGACATTACACGAATTTACGCGACCTGACATTACCCGAATTTATGTGACCTGACTTTATGCGAATTTACATGACCTGACATTACACGAATTTACATGACCTGACATTACACGAATTTATGTGACCTGACATTACACGAATTTACGCGACCTGACTTTACATGAATTTACGCGAATTTACGGTAACTGACATTACACGAATTTACGCGACCTGACATTACATGAATTCACATGACCTGACATTACACGAATTTATGTGACCTGACATTACACGAATTTACTTGACCTGACATTACACGAATTCACATGATCTGACATTACACGAATTTATGCGACCTGACATTACACGAATTTATGTGACCTGACATTACACGAATTTACGCGACCTGACTTTACTTGAATTTATGGGACCTGACTTTAAGCGAATTTACGCGACCTGACATTACACGAATTTACATGACCTGACATTACACGAATTTACGTGACCTGACATTACACGAATTTATGTGACCTGACATTACACGAATTTACGCGACCTGACATTACACAAATTTATGTGACCCAACTTTATGCGAATTTACGTGACCTGACATTACACGAATTTACATGACCTGACATTACACGAATTTATGTGACCTGACATTACACGAATTTATGCGACCTGACTTTACATGAATTTATGGGACCTGACTTTATGCGAATTTACGCGACCTGACATTACACGAATTTACATGACCTGACATTACACGAATTTACGCGACCTGACATTACACGAATTTATGTGACCTGACTTTATGCGAATTTACGTGACCTGACATTACACGAATTTACGCGACCTGACATTACACGAATTTATGTGACCTGACTTTATGCGAATTTACGTGACCTGACATTACACGAATTTACATGACCTGACATTACACGAATTTATGTGACCTGACATTACACGAATTTACGCGACCTGACTTTACATGAATTTATGGGACCTGACTTTATGCGAATTTACGCGACCTGACATTACACGAATTTACATGACCTGACATTACACGAATTTACGCGACCTGACATTACACGAATTTATGTGACCTGACTTTATGCGAATTTACGTGACCTGACATTACACGAATTTACATGACCTGACATTACACGAATTTATGTGACCTGACATTACACGAATTTACGCGACCTGACATTACACGAATTTATGTGACCTGACTTTACACGAATTTACTTGACCTGACATTACACGAATTCACATGACCTGACATTACACGAATTTATGCGACCTGACATTACACAAATTTATGTGACCTGACATTACACGAATTTATGTGACCTGACTTTACACGAATTTACTTGACCTGACATTACACGAATTCACATGACCTGACATTACACGAATTTATGCGACCTGACATTACACAAATTTATGTGACCTGACATTACACGAATTTACGTGACCTGACTTTACATGAATTTATGGGACCTGACTTTATGCGAATTTACGCGACCTGACATTACACGAATTTACATGACCTGACATTACACGAATTTACGCGACCTGACATTACACGAATTTATGTGACCTGACTTTATGCAAATTTACGTGACCTGACATTACACGAATTTACATGACCTGACATTACACGAATTTATGTGACCTGACATTACACGAATTTACGCGACCTGACATTACACGAATTTATGTGACCTGACTTTATGCGAATTTACGTGACCTGACATTACACGAATTTACATGACCTGACATTACACGAATTTATGTGACCTGACATTACACGAATTTACGTGACCTGACATTACATGAATTTACGGTAACTGACATTACACGAATTTACGCGACCTGACTTTACATGAATTCACATGACCTGACATTACACGAATTTATGTGACCTGACTTTACACGAATTTACTTGACCTGACATTACACGAATTCACATGATCTGACATTACACAAATTTATGCGACCTGACATTACACGAATTTATGTGACCTGACATTACACGAATTTACGCGACCTGACTTTACATGAATTTATGGGACCTGACTTTATGCGAATTTACGCGACCCAACATTACACGAATTTACATGACCTGACATTACACGAATTTACGCGACCTGACATTACACGAATTTATGTGACCTGACTTTATGCGAATTTACGTGACCTGACATTACACGAATTTAAATGACCTGACATTACACGAATTTATGTGACCTGACATTACACGAATTTACGCGACCTGACATTACACGAATTTATGTGACCTGACTTTACACGAATTTACTTGACCTGACATTACACGAATTCACATGACCTGACATTACACGAATTTATGCGACCTGACATTACACAAATTTATGTGACCTGACATTACACGAATTTACGCGACCTGACTTTACATGAATTTATGGGACCTGACTTTAAGCGAATTTACGCGACCTGACATTACACGAATTTACATGACCTGACATTACACGAATTTACGCGACCTGACATTACACGAATTTATGTGACCTGACATTACACGAATTTACGCGACCTGACATTACACGAATTTTTGTGACCCGACTTTATGCGAATTTACGTGACCCGACATTACACGAATTTACATGACCTGACATTACACGAATTTATGTGACCTGACATTACACGAATTTACGAGACCTGACTTTACATGAATTTATGGGACCTGACTTTATGCGAATTTACGCGACCTGACATTACACGAATTTACATGACCTGACATTACACGAATTTACGCGACCTGACATTACACGAATTTATGTGACCTGACTTTATGCGAATTTACGTGACCTGACATTACACGAATTTACATGACCTGACATTACACGAATTTATGTGACCTGACATTACACGAATTTACGCGACCTGACATTACACGAATTTATGTGACCTGACTTTATGCGAATTTACGTGACCTGACATTACACGAATTTACATGACCTGACATTACACGAATTTATGTGACCTGACATTACACGAATTTACGCGACCTGACTTTACATGAATTTACGCGAATTTACGGTACCTGACATTACACGAATTTACGCGACCTGACATTACATGAATTCACGTGACCTGACATTACACGAATTTATGTGACCTGACTTTACACGAATTTACTTGACCTGACATTACACGAATTCACATGACCTGACATTACACGAATTTATGCGACCTGACATTACACAAATTTATGTGACCTGACATTACACGAATTTACGCGACCTGACTTTACATGAATTTATGGGACCTGACTTTATGCGAATTTACGCGACCTGACATTACACGAATTTACATGACCTGACATTACACGAATTTACGTGACCTGACATTACACGAATTTATGTGACCTGACTTTATGCAAATTTACGTGACCTGACATTACACGAATTTACATGACCTGACATTACACGAATTTATGTGACCTGACATTACACGAATTTACGCGACCTGACATTACACGAATTTATGTGACCTGACTTTATGCGAATTTACGTGACCTGACATTACACGAATTTACATGACCTGACATTACACGAATTTATGTGACCTGACATTACACGAATTTACGCGACCTGACTTTACATGAATTTACGCGAATTTACGGTAACTGACATTACACGAATTTACGCGACCTGACATTACATGAATTCACATGACCTGACATTACACGAATTTATGTGACCTGACTTTACACGAATTTACTTGACCTGACATTACACGAATTCACATGATCTGACATTACACGAATTTATGCGACCTGACATTACACGAATTTATGTGACCTGACATTACACGAATTTATGCGACCTGACTTTACATGAATTTATGGGACCTGACTTTATGCGAATTTACGCGACCTGACATTACACGAATTTACATGACCTGACATTACACGAATTTACGCGACCTGACATTATACGAATTTATGTGACCTGACTTTATGCGAATTTACGTGACCTGACATTACACGAATTTACATGACCTGACATTACACGAATTTATGTGACCTGACATTACACGAATTTACGCGACCTGACATTACACGAATTTATGTGACCTGACTTTACACGAATTTACTTGACCTGACATTACACGAATTCACATGACCTGACATTACACAAATTTATGCGACCTGACATTACACGAATTTACGCGACCTGACTTTACATGAATTTATGGGACCTGACTTTAAGCGAATTTACGCGACCTGACATTACACGAATTTATGTGACCTGACTTTATGCGAATTTACGCGACCTGACATTACACGAATTTACATGACCTGACATTACACGAATTTACGCGACCTGACATTACACGAATTTATGTGACCTGACTTTATGCGAATTTACGTGACCTGACATTACACGAATTTATGTGACCTGACATTACACGAATTTATGTGACCTGACATTACACGAATTTACGCGACCTGACTTTACATGAATTTATGGGACCTGACTTTATGCGAATTTACGCGACCTGACATTACACGAATTTACATGACCTGACATTACACGAATTTACGCGACCTGACATTACACGAATTTATGTGACCTGACTTTATGCGAATTTACGTGACCTGACATTACACGAATTTACATGACCTGACATTACACGAATTTATGTGACCTGACATTACACGAATTTACGCGACCTGACATTACACGAATTTATGTGACCTGACTTTACACGAATTTACTTGACCTGACATTACACGAATTCACATGACCTGACATTACACGAATTTATGCGACCTGACATTACACAAATTTATGTGACCTGACATTACACGAATTTACGCGACCTGACTTTACATGAATTTATGGGACCTGACTTTAAGCGATTTACGCGACCTGACATTACACGAATTTACATGACCTGACATTACACGAATTTACGCGACCTGACATTACACGAATTTATGTGACCTGACATTACACGAATTTACGCGACCTGACATTACACGAATTTATGTGACCCGACTTTATGCGAATTTACGTGACCTGACATTACACGAATTTACATGACCTGACATTACACGAATTTATGTGACCTGACATTACACGAATTTACGCGACCTGACTTTACATGAATTTATGGGACCTGACTTTATGCGAATTTACGCGACCTGACATTACACGAATTTACATGACCTGACATTACACGAATTTACGCGACCTGACATTACACGAATTTATGTGACCTGACTTTATGCGAATTTACGTGACCTGACATTACACGAATTTACATGACCTGACATTACACGAATTTATGTGACCTGACATTACACGAATTTACGCGACCTGACATTACACGAATTTATGTGACCTGACTTTATGCGAATTTACGTGACCTGACATTACACGAATTTACATGACCTGACATTACACGAATTTATGTGACCTGACATTACACGAATTTACGCGACCTGACTTTACATGAATTTACGCGAATTTACGGTACCTGACATTACACGAATTTACATCACCTGACATTACATGAATTCACGTGACCTGACATTACACGAATTTATGTGACCTGACTTTACACGAATTTACTTGACCTGACATTACACGAATTCACATGACCTGACATTACACGAATTTATGCGACCTGACATTACACAAATTTATGTGACCTGACATTACACGAATTTACGCGACCTGACTTTACATGAATTTATGGGACCTGACTTTATGCGAATTTACGCGACCTGACATTACACGAATTTACATGACCTGACATTACACGAATTTACGCGACCTGACATTACACGAATTTATGTGACCTGACTTTATGCAAATTTACGTGACCTGACATTACACGAATTTACATGACCTGACATTACACGAATTTATGTGACCTGACATTACACGAATTTACGCGACCTGACATTACACGAATTTATGTGACCTGACTTTATGCAAATTTACGTGACCTGACATTACACGAATTTACATGACCTGACATTACACGAATTTATGTGACCTGACATTACACGAATTTACGCGACATGACTTTACATGAATTTACGCGAATTTACGGTAACTGACATTACACGAATTTACGCGACCTGACATTACATGAATTCACATGACCTGACATTACACGAATTTATGTGACCTGACTTTACACGAATTTACTTGACCTGACATTACACGAATTCACATGATCTGACATTACACGAATTTATGCGACCTGACATTACACGAATTTATGTGACCTGACATTACACGAATTTATGCGACCTGACTTTACATGAATTTATGGGACCTGACTTTATGCGAATTTACGCGACCTGACATTACACGAATTTACATGACCTGACATTACACGAATTTACGCGACCTGACATTACACGAATTTACGCGACCTGACATTACACAAATTTATGTGACCTGACTTTACACGAATTTACTTGACCTGACATTACACGAATTCACATGACCTGACATTACACAAATTTATGCGACCTGACATTACACGAATTTACGCGACCTGACTTTACATGAATTTATGGGACCTGACTTTAAACGAATTTACGCGACCTGACATTACACGAATTTACATGACCTGACATTACACGAATTTACGCGACCTGACATTACACAAATTTATGTGACCTGACATTATGCGAATTTACGCGACCTGACATTACACGAATTTACATGACCTGACATTACACGAATTTACGCGACCTGACATTACACGAATTTATGTGACCTGACTTTATGCGAATTTACGCGACCTGACATTACACGAATTTACATGACCTGACATTACACGAATTTATGTGACCTGACATTACACGAATTTACGCGACCTGACTTTACATGAATTTATGGGACCTGACTTTATGCGAATTTACGCGACCTGACATTACACGAATTTACATGACCTGACATTACACGAATTTACGCGACCTGACATTACACGAATTTATGTGACCTGACTTTATGCGAATTTACGTGACCTGACATTACACGAATTTACATGACCTGACATTACACGAATTTATGTGACCTGACATTACACGAATTTACGCGACCTGACATTACACGAATTTATGTGACCTGACTTTACACGAATTTACTTGACCTGACATTACACGAATTCACATGACCTGACATTACACGAATTTATGCGACCTGACATTACACAAATTTATGTGACCTGACATTACACGAATTTACGCGACCTGACTTTACTTGAATTTATGGGACCTGACTTTATGCGAATTTACGTGACCTGACATTACACGAATTTACATGACCTGACATTACACGAATTTATGTGACCTGACATTACACGAATTTACGCGACCTGACTTTACATGAATTTATGGGACCTGACTTTATGCGAATTTACGCGACCTGACATTACACGAATTTACATGACCTGACATTACACGAATTTACGCGACCTGACATTACACGAATTTATGTGACCTGACTTTATGCGAATTTACGTGACCTGACATTACACGAATTTACGCGACCTGACATTACACGAATTTATGTGACCTGACTTTATTCGAATTTACGTGACATGACATTACACGAATTTACATGACCTGACATTACACGAATTTATGTGACCTGACATTACACGAATTTACGCGACCTGACTTTACATGAATTTATGGGACCTGACTTTATGCGAATTTACGCGACCTGACATTACACGAATTTACATGACCTGACATTACACGAATTTACGCGACCTGACATTACACGAATTTATGTGACCTGACTTTATGCGAATTTACGTGACCTGACATTACACGAATTTATGTGACCTGACATTACACGAATTTATGTGACCTGACATTACACGAATTTACGCGACCTGACATTACACGAATTTATGTGACCTGACTTTACACGAATTTACTTGACCTGACATTACACGAATTCACATGACCTGACATTACACGAATTTATGCGACCTGACATTACACAAATTTATGTGACCTGACATTACACGAATTTACGCGACCTGACTTTACATGAATTTATGGGACCTGACTTTAAGCGAATTTACGCGACCTGACATTACACGAATTTACATGACCTGACATTACACGAATTTACGTGACCTGACATTACACGAATTTATGTGACCTGACATTACACGAATTTACGCGACCTGACATTACACGAATTTATGTGACCCGACTTTATGCGAATTTACGTGACCTGACATTACACGAATTTACATGACCTGACATTACACGAATTTATGTGACCTTACATTACACGAATTTACGCGACCTGACTTTACATGAATTTACGCGAATTTACGGTAACTGACATTACACGAATTTACGCGACCTGACATTACATGAATTCACATGACCTGACATTACACGAATTTATGTGACCTGACTTTACACGAATTTACTTGACCTGACATTACACGAATTCACATGATCTGACATTACACGAATTTATGCGACCTGACATTACACGAATTTATGTGACCTGACATTACACGAATTTACGCGACCTGACTTTACATGAATTTATGTGACCTGACTTTACACGAATTTACTTGACCTGACATTACACGAATTCACATGACCTGACATTACACAAATTTATGCGACCTGACATTACACGAATTTACGCGACCTGACTTTACATGAATTTATGGGACCTGACTTTAAGCGAATTTACGTGACCTGACATTACACGAATTTACATGACCTGACATTACACGAATTTACGCGACCTGACATTACACGAATTTATGTGACCTGACTTTATGCGAATTTACGCGACCTGACATTACACGAATTTACATGACCTGACATTACACGAATTTACGCGACCTGACATTACACGAATTTATGTGACCTGACTTTATGTGAATTTACGTGACCTGACATTACACGAATTTACATGACCTGACATTACACGAATTTATGTGACCTGACATTACACGAATTTACGCGACCTGACTTTACATGAATTTATGGGACCTGACTTTATGCGAATTTACGCGACCTGACATTACACGAATTTACATGACCTGACATTACACGAATTTACGCGACCTGACATTACACGAATTTATGTGACCTGACTTTATGCGAATTTACGTGACCTGACATTACACGAATTTACATGACCTGACATTACACGAATTTATGTGACCTGACATTACACGAATTTACGCGACCTGACATTACACGAATTTATGTGACCTGACTTTACACGAATTTACTTGACTTGACATTACACAAATTCACATGACCTGACATTACACGAATTTATGCGACCTGACATTACACAAATTTATGTGACCTGACATTACACGAATTTACACGACCTGACTTTACTTGAATTTATGGGACCTGACTTTAAGCGAATTTACGCGACCTGACATTACACGAATTTACATGACCTGACATTACACGAATTTACGTGACCTGACAATACACGAATTTATGTGACCTGACATTACACGAATTTACGCGACCTGACATTACACGAATTTATGTGACCCGACTTTATGCGAATTTACGTGACCTGACATTACACGAATTTACATGACCTGACATTACACGAATTTATGTGACCTGACATTACACGAATTTACGCGACCTGACTTTACATGAATTTATGGGACCTGACTTTATGCGAATTTACGCGACCTGACATTACACGAATTTACATGACCTGACATTACACGAATTTACGCGACCTGACATTACACGAATTTATGTGACCTGACTTTATGCGAATTTACGTGACCTGACATTACACGAATTTACGCGACCTGACATTACACGAATTTATGTGACCTGACTTTATGCGAATTTACGTGACCTGACATTACACGAATTTACATGACCTGACATTACACGAATTTATGTGACCTGACTTTACGCGACCTGACTTTACATGAATTTATGGGACCTGACTTTATGCGAATTTATGTGACCTGACATTACACGAATTTACATGACCTGACATTACACGAATTTACGCGACCTGACATTACACGAATTTATGTGACCTGACTTTATGCGAATTTACGTGACCTGACATTACACGAATTTACATGACCTGACATTACACGAATTTATGTGACCTGACATTACACGAATTTACGCGACCTGACATTACACGAATTTATGTGACCTGACTTTACACGAATTTACTTGACCTGACATTACACGAATTCACATGACCTGACATTACACGAATTTATGCGACCTGACATTACACAAATTTATGTGACCTGACATTACACGAATTTACGCGACCTGACTTTACATGAATTTATGGGACCTGACTTTAAGCGAATTTACGCGACCTGACATTACACGAATTTACATGACCTGACATTACACGAATTTACGTGACCTGACATTACACGAATTTATGTGACCTGACATTACACTAATTTACATGACCTGACATTACACGAATTTATGTGACCCGACTTTATGCGAATTTACGTGACCTGACATTACACGAATTTACATGACCTGACATTACACGAATTTATGTGACCTGACATTACACGAATTTACGTGACCTGACTTTACATGAATTTATGGGACCTGACTTTATGCGAATTTACGCGACCTGACATTACACGAATTTACATGACCTGACATTACATGAATTTACGCGACCTGACATTACACGAATTTATGTGACCTGACATTATGCGAATTTACGTGACCTGACATTACACGAATTTACTTGACCTGACATTACACGAATTTATGTGACCTGACATTACACGAATTTACGCGACCTGACATTACACGAATTTATGTGACCTGACTTTATGCAAATTTACGTGACCTGACATTACACGAATTTACATGACCTGACATTACACGAATTTACATGACCTGACATTACACGAATTTATGTGACCTTACATTACACGAATTTACGCGACCTGACTTTACATGAATTTACGTGAATTTACGGTACCTGACATTACACGAATTTATGCAACCTGACATTACATGAATTCACGTGACCTGACATTACACGAATTTATGTGACCTGACTTTACACGAATTTACTTGACCTGACATTACACGAATTCACATGACCTGACATTACACGAATTTATGCGACATGACATTACACAAATTTATGTGACCTGACATTACACGAATTTACGCGACCTGACTTTACATGAATTTATGGGACCTGACTTTATGCGAATTTACGCGACCTGACATTACACGAATTTACATGACCTGACATTACACGAATTTACGCGACCTGACATTACACGAATTTATGTGACCTGACTTTATGCAAATTTACGTGACCTGACATTACACGAATTTACATGACCTGACATTACACGAATTTATGTGACTTGACATTACACGAATTTACGCGACCTGACATTACCCGAATTTATGTGACCTGACTTTATGCGAATTTACGTGACCTGACATTACACGAATTTACATGACCTGACATTACACGAATTTATGTGACCTGACATTACACGAATTTACGCGACCTGACATTACATGAATTTACGGTAACTGACATTACACGAATTTACGCGACCTGACATTACATGAATTTACATGACCTGACATTACACGAATTTATGTGACCTGACTTTATGCGAATTTACGTGACCTGACATTACACGAATTTACATGACCTGACATTACACGAATTTATGTGACCTGACATTACACGAATTTACGCGACCTGACTTTACATGAATTTATGGGACCTGACTTTATGCGAATTTACGCGACCTGACATTACACGAATTTACATGACCTGACATTACACGAATTTATGCGACCTGACATTACACGAATTTATGTGACCTGACTTTATGCGAATTTACGTGACCTGACATTACACGAATTTACATGACCTGACATTACACGAATTTATGTGACCTGACATTACACGAATTTACGCGACCTGACATTACACGAATTTATGTGACCTGACTTTACACGAATTTACTTGACCTGACATTACACGAATTCACATGACCTGACATTACACGAATTTATGCGACCTGACATTACACAAATTTATGTGACCTGACATTACACGAATTTACGTGACCTGACTTTACATGAATTTATGGGACCTGACTTTAAGCGAATTTACGCGACCTGACATTACACGAATTTACATGACCTGACATTACACGAATTTACGTGACCTGACATTGCACGAATTTATGTGACCTGACATTACACGAATTTACGCAACCTGACATTACACGAATTTATGTGACCCGACTTTATGCGAATTTACGTGACCTGACATTACACGAATTTACATGACCTGACATTACACGAATTTATGTGACCTGACATTACACGAATTTACGCGACCTGACTTTACATGAATTTATGGGACCTGACTTTATGCGAATTTACATGACCTGACATTACACGAATTTACATGACCTGACATTACACGAATTTATGTGACCTGACTTTATGCGAATTTACGTGACCTGACATTACACGAATTTACTTGACCTGACATTACACGAATTTATGTGACCTGACATTACACGAATTTACGCGACCTGACATTACACGAATTTATGTGACCTGACTTTATGCGAATTTACGTGACCTGACATTACACGAATTTACATGACCTGACATTACACGAATTTATGTGACCTGACATTACACGAATTTACGCGACCTGACTTTACATGAATTTACGTGAATTTACGGTACCTGACATTACACGAATATACGCAACCTGACATTACATGAATTCACGTGACCTGACATTACACGAATTTATGTGACCTGACTTTACACGAATTTACTTGACCTGACATTACACGAATTCACATGACCTGACATTACACGAATTTATGCGACCTGACATTACACAAATTTATGTGACCTGACATTACACGAATTTACGCGACCTGACTTTACATGAATTTATGGGACCTGACTTTATGCGAATTTACGCGACCTGACATTACACGAATTTACATGACCTGACATTACACGAATTTACGCGACCTGACATTACACGAATTTATGTGACCTGACTTTATGCAAATTTACGTGACCTGACATTACACGAATTTACATGACCTGACATTACACGAATTTATGTGACCTGACATTACACGAATTTACGCGACCTGACATTACCCGAATTTATGTGACCTGACTTTATGCGAATTTACGTGACCTGACATTACACGAATTTACATGACCTGACATTACACGAATTTATGTGACCTGACATTACACGAATTTACGCGACCTGACTTTACATGAATTTACGCGAATTTACGGTAACTGACATTACACGAATTTACGCGACCTGACATTACATGAATTCACATGACCTGACATTACACGAATTTATGTGACCTGACTTTACACGAATTTACTTGACCTGACATTACACGAATTCACATGATCTGACATTACACGAATTTATGCGACCTGACATTACACGAATTTATGTGACCTGACATTACACGAATTTACGCGACCTGACTTTACTTGAATTTATGGGACCTGACTTTAAGCGAATTTACGCGACCTGACATTACACGAATTTACATGACCTGACATTACACGAATTTACGCGACCTGACATTACACGAATTTATGTGACCTGACTTTATGCGAATTTACGTGACCTGACATTACACGAATTTACTTGACCTGACATTACACGAATTTATGTGACCTGACATTACACGAATTTACGCGACCTGACATTACACGAATTTATGTGACCTGACTTTATGCAAATTTACGTGACCTGACATTACACGAATTTACATGACCTGACATTACACGAATTTATGTGACCTTACATTACACAAATTTACGCGACCTGACTTTACATGAATTTACGTGAATTTACGGTACCTGACATTACACGAATTTATGCAACCTGACATTACATGAATTCACGTGACCTGACATTACACGAATTTATGTGACCTGACTTTACACGAATTTACTTGACCTGACATTACACGAATTCACATGACCTGACATTACACGAATTTATGCGACATGACATTACACAAATTTATGTGACCTGACATTACACGAATTTACGCGACCTGACTTTACATGAATTTATGGGACCTGACCTTATGCGAATTTACGCGACCTGACATTACACGAATTTACATGACCTGACATTACACGAATTTACGCGACCTGACATTACACGAATTTATGTGACCTGACTTTATGCAAATTTACGTGACTTGACATTACACGAATTTACATGACCTGACATTACACGAATTTATGTGACCTGACATTACACGAATTTACGCGACCTGACATTACCCGAATTTATGTGACCTGACTTTATGCGAATTTACGTGACCTGACATTACACGAATTTACATGACCTGACATTACACGAATTTATGTGACCTGACATTACACGAATTTACGCGACCTGACTTTACATGAATTTACGGTAACTGACATTACACGAATTTACGCGACCTGACATTACATGAATTTACATGACCTGACATTACACGAATTTATGTGACCTGACTTTATGCGAATTTACGTGACCTGACATTACACGAATTTACATGACCTGACATTACACGAATTTATGTGACCTGACATTACACGAATTTACGCGACCTGACATTACACGAATTTATGTGACCTGACTTTACACGAATTTACTTGACCTGACATTACACGAATTCACATGACCTGACATTACACGAATTTATGCGACCTGACATTACACAAATTTATGTGACCTGACATTACACGAATTTACGCGACCTGACTTTACATGAATTTATGGGACCTGACTTTAAGCGAATTTACGCGACCTGACATTACACGAATTTACATGACCTGACATTACACGAATTTACGTGACCTGACATTGCACGAATTTATGTGACCTGACATTACACGAATTTACGCGACCTGACATTACACGAATTTATGTGACCCGACTTTATGCGAATTTACGTGACCTGACATTACACGAATTTACATGACCTGACATTACACGAATTTATGTGACCTGACATTACACGAATTTACGCGACCTGACTTTACATGAATTTATGGGACCTGACTTTATGCGAATTTACATGACCTGACATTACACGAATTTACATGACCTGACATTACACGAATTTATGTGACCTGACTTTATGCGAAATTACGTGACCTGACATTACACGAATTTACTTGACCTGACATTACACGAATTTATGTGACCTGACATTACACGAATTTACGCGACCTGACATTACACGAATTTATGTGAC